>CM073759.1:140654302-141854302 GCA_037127475.1 Arma custos
ATTTTTTTAAATACTATGTTTTCACCTCTATAGAAATTTTTTAAAACAGCCTAACTATTGCATTGTGGCGCTCTATTTTTCCCCTATAGGCTCTTTTATAGTTACAAGTATTAAACAATAATTAAACGATAAAGAAAAAGTAGTGATGTTTAGAGAAATTAGAAAATATATGCAATACTTAAAAATATACATTTGATGATTATGAAAAACATGTTAAATCATCATGGTGATTGTGGAAATACAGCTTTTTTTTTTTTAGTGCAATCCTTTGATGTTGGTTAATTATTTTTTGATAAATTTTTAAATACGACAATTCAATTAAATTCCAATCCGTCGATTGTTTTCCAAATATATCTGTTGAAATATATCTTCTGATTTTTTAAATATTTGTTTTTGTTTGGACACTTTCATTGCTATAATTATTTTATTTATTCATAATTCCAGCTTTACTTTCATTACTAATATTTGATCTCCGTTTTAAAGCCATTTCTAAAAGTCATTTTATTTTACTTATCTTCAATTCTTCTGTGATTTTCAGAATTTTACGAATCCCTTCTCTAATTGCTCAAGGCACTTTAGGCATTTTGCAGGAGAATGAGATTGTGCGGGCCCTATCCTTTCAGGCTGTGTAACTGTTCTTTAATGAGCCTTATATTTTTATTACCTCAGTTTCTTTTTAAGATACTGGCACTGCAGTACTGAGGTTATGGAAGGTGATTTTAGTTTTATCCCGTTATCGTTATTGTTATGACTTTAATTTTTCTTTTTCTTAGTAACAGAAAAAACATTTCTCTCAATTAACATTTTGTTTTGCCGACCTTCAAATTAAATTCCTGAATTAGAGACTGCACGTAAATTTAAAAAATAATCATTTTATGGCTTTTACAATAGCAATAAGCCAAAAGTGGTTTTGTTTTTAAAAAACAATTTATTATGGAATTATAATAATTAAGATATTAAAATTTAAATGCCAGCTATTTTAATAACCAAAGGGTTGACAATAAATAAAATGTACAACTATTATTAGTAAAAATAATAAATTAGTAAATAAAATTAAAATGAGTTATTTCTACATTGCATCTTTTAAAATTGCAATCCCACTTGGAAAAATAATGTATTAGAATGAAATTAGCACTAGTAAAAATGAAATAAGAATAAAATAGAAAAGTAACTTTATCCTGGGATAGAATAGTTAGAATGAAAAAAGTAAACATAGTGGCCAAAAGGCTATATCATGCAAATCATTAAGTATTTTCAAAAGTGCCATAAATGTAACTTAAAAAAAGTATATTTTTAATTACATCTGCTATTTAAAAAAATATGATAACATCTTTACTTTTTTTTAATCATATGATTTTGTTCATTAATATTTAACTTAGTCTGAAAGAGAGTTATATAAGAGTAAATAAATATATATATATTTGTGTGTGTTTATATATCTAATTGAGTCATTCTTTATTTTACATGTTAATTTATTCTTACATTAAATTTATATTTTATTATATACATTTATGTATTTATCAATGTGCCAAGCTTTTTACAAGATGAGTTTATCTAAATGTAACCGGAAATTTAAACACATTTTTCTAAAAACCATATTTTTTTCCTGAAAATAGTCTGTAGTTAAACACCCCTTTACCTAAAGTGAGTGTGTTGCTGGATGGTATAACCTTATCGCCGTGTTCGTCAAAAGTTGTGTGGGTTTGCAGCGTCCTGTAACCAAGGCGCTTTTTACTTTCCCTTGTTTAATTGAGTTCAGGCAATCGAAATTTATTGTTTTATTTTATCATTTTATTTATTTATTTCATTGTTATAATTTTTATTTTACTGTCATTAAATATTTATAATGCCATGGGATGAATTTTTGACAGGTTTCAGTTAGTAAAATGTAACAATAATTAAGATTGTTGTAAATCAGTTCAGTTCAGTTCAGTTGTGTCAATAAAAAATATGAAAAAGAGAGCATAATTAATAGATCGTTAATATATAGCTAGGCCTCTGTCCAATTACGTAAATAAAACATAAGTAAATACAAAAATATATAAGATCTGATATTGCTCATTTCTAACAATGTAAAACTTCTTAAACAATGTTCATACTCCAAAAGTTGTTGAGTAGATATTTACAGGTGGTTTAATCGGTCCGTTGAAATCTGGTTCAAAATTAAAAAACAATATTTAATTCCAACTACTAAATACAAACTCAATATGAGCTACACTTTCCCAAATATTCTTATAATTGCAATTATGATTTCACGCAACAGTTCATTAAATAAAAATACTACATTAATTATACGCTTGGTAATTTCAGCGTGGTATACGATATCTTTGTCAGGAAAATGCGTTAAAGCCACTCTGAAGCCTGTGAAGTTCTAAATCAAGTTGCTTAAATCTTCAAAGGAGGGCCTTAAAGACCAGAGCTTGTTAATCTAATTCGGCCAAAAAGCTGTGCCAAGTGGGCCCCGTTCTGAGCAAGTCGTTAAGAAGTTGAGTGGCTGGTTAGAACTATTCCAGTCCGAGTTTTCTTCAAACTCAATCCAACAATTACTATTCAACTTTCAACAGTTACTCGAGTTTCTGGTACTTTAACGACCTCGGAGCCTAATCTCTTGGATCAGGGTTATCTTTTGGTCCTCTTTAATATTTTTACGTTACGTTAAACTTGTATACTATTCATTTTAGTGCTTTTTTTCTTTATGCCACATAATTATAAGAATATGTAGAAAATGATCGAAAGGTGCAGTCAATAGATTTTACACAACTAAGTACAACCTATTTTATATTTACAATTTTAAGTTATTAATAATTTAAGTTATTAACTATTTACTAATTTCTCAAGCTGTGTCTTCGCTCTCGAATATTTTCTGAATGTCATTTCGTTTTCATTGGTATTTATGTGTCAGAATTATGCTATATAATATAAAAATAATATTATAATAAGTATTCAAAGTGTACGACAAAAGAAACGTTTACTTAAACGGTATGCTTTTTTTTTACTTTTATATGAAACTCTCCAGCTTTTATATCCCGCAACTATCGCTGCCTTCCGGCAAAACAGGATCACAACACTACCATATTTTTAGTACCTATCCGTAATCATTGCTTCCCTTTCACTCATGTTTGTCATTAAGATGAACATTATTATTCACATTTATTTATTGCTAAAGGAGAGGTACTGCTGGCTAATATTCTCCATGCCTCTCATGCCATTTTGTTATAATTTTAGTGACAAATGATTTGCTGATTGTCATTGTGCTGTACTGAACAAGTATGGATAACTACATAAAAAGCAAAATGGGTATGGCTCAGTGTCTCATCTCAACGAGCCTATTGTTTCCTGTAACCCAACTTTAAATCAATATATATTTAATATATACTTCTAATATTACTCGATGTATTAATCTTGTAGAATATAATGTTCACTCTTTCCTCGTACTACAAGTTACTCGAGTTTCTGGTACTTTTACGACCTCGGAGCCTAATCTCTTGGATCTCTCCGGAATGGAATGGTAGTACTCGAGTTTCCTCGTTGTAGATCTATTTTAATTTCTCCTTTTGATGTTTTCAAACCAAAACGTTTCCCTTTGAAACAAGTTTATTTTAGAAGAAATGAGCCATTGAATATCGCTCCTAACAATCCGTCATATTTATTGGTTTATTTCACTAAGATATGTGGACATAATCTTTAGGTGAACATATATTATTAAACCTCAGTAATAATTACAGTCTTCTTTTTATGCCATGAATAAAATAGGCAATTGCTTTTTAAAAAATATAATCAGTTATACATTATTCTAATTATCATCTTTCCGATTCATTCCAATTAAACATTCACCATTACTATTCGTTTCTTTTGCATTTGCATTTATGCAAAACTGTATCCAACAAATTTTATCTCAACATTCCCACTATAATGTTCATGTAAAATCAATTAGGCCTGCGATAAATTAAAAATAAGATATGAATTTAGTATTCTTATTCTACAAAAAAAAAAAATGTCCAAATATTCATATAATACATTGTTGTAATAATTAAATGAAAATAACATAATATGTATAAAATACAATGATTGTAATTCTATTTTGTTGTCCCGACAAGTCTAAATTCAGCCTTATCTGAAAATTATTACTTCCTATAAGACCTATTTCAATTCTTTCTCCATCAGAGATGAGCTAAACACTTCATAACAGATTCCGGAGTTTTTGTATCCCATCGTTTTATTGTTGAATAACGATCCCCCATAAAAAAATCACAGTCGGTATGTATCACAGTTGCTACGAAACTTTAACGAGAGAAACTCGCCCACAGTTTGAGCAGGCCATTACGCGGAGGAAGGATCGTTAGTAGAATACAGAAAGGATAAAGGTTGAGGATGCAAAAAATTCCGCTGGATGGAAAAATGGGAGCTGCAGGGATGGGATGAAATAAGCCAGTAGGGTGAATAGTCACGGAGAGAGAGAAAGAATACCATCGAGAGGTTGCTCCAGTCTTCTTCGATATTGCTTATAGTACACAAGTGCGGGGTTTTGTTTAATATGTTTAAACTTATTTTATTATTGAATAATCTTGGTTTAAAAACTGAATAATTTTTAATAAGTTGGTAATAAGAACAATATATATGATGAGATAACTTATTAAATTATTGTATTGTCTTCGGTCCTTGAGAAATGTGCAAAGTTTCAATTTAATTCGATGTTTTGAAGTGACCGAAAATCGAGGTCCAATCCTATTAATCAAATATTAATCCATTTGAAAAGTTTTTGTTGCATTAATTTCTATTTATAAATTTATTATTTATAAAATTCAAGGTGGAATCAAAGGAAATCTGTTGTTTATTATATTTATGTTTACAGGTTTTAATGTGCTGTTATCCTCACTTTAAACTAGGACATTCGAAGCACAAGCTGCAAGAATGATTTCCACCGCACTATTTTAAACATTATAGTTATCGGGCTCCTAAAATTATAAGACAATTATAAAGAATGCGTGTGGTGGCGCGTCTGAACCTTTGGGAATTTCATTTTTTCCTCCTACATTTGTATAATATCAATATATATTTCTTTAACAAAGTTGATTTATTTAAAATAAATAATATGCATTTTTTTCTCTCTCTTTTTCCCCTGTGGTAACCCCATGGAGTGACCGTTTATTAATATTTCATAGCATATTTCATGTCATTATATGTGATTTTAATAGTTACAGTTCAGTTTAGCATTATAATTACAGAATACATATTAGTATACCAGAAAGTACATACAGAATATATACATAATGCATATTAGTATATTAGAAATTAAAAATTTACAGTTTGGCTAAATTGATAATTTACATGTAAGAATAAAATTAAAATTAAATTTGTAGTCATAAATTATATAATAAAAAAAATAAAATTTAACAAATATAAATATAACCAAAAATGAAACAAAATTAGTATTTTAAGCACAGCAAGAAGGTTTTATAATATAATTTATCTAAACAAAAATATCAATGAATAAGTTCTAAATACAGAGCATTATGATTAGCGACAGTACTTAATAAAGATTTATACAAAAAGATACAATTAAAAAATGAAAAACTATGTAACTAGTGAATTGCCCTTCTTATGTCTTAGAGTTTATCAAATAAATGTCTTTTATAAATGATAGTGTCAGTTTTAAATTTGGAGAAAATTAAATGTTCTATCTCAGGTCAAATCCTTCGTTTGAAAATAATGTGCATGTATCACAAAAGATAGAGTAGGTTTTTAATTTGAACAATTTAACTATTATTTCTTTACATAAAGTTTTAGTTAATACGCTATGTTTTAAAATGCTTCTGAACACTTTTTTGACAGAACAGACGATAAAGATTGTTTCTGAAACTATTAAAAACACTTTTATTCTAAAATGTTTCCTCGATTATAAACTTCATAGTCTTATTAAGTAATAAAAAATGTCTTATCCATTGCACTGTTTTCCTGATAGTATTTTTTGTAGAAATTAAGAAAGCATTACTGTTTGGTTATTGCAACTTGAACATAATGCTGGTGGTTTAATCTGTGTACAGAACTTCTTTCAGTCGTTAATGCTTCAAGAATAGGAAAGCAAACGCTATGCGCGTCATTTAATGAGAGCTCGCAGAACTAATTGCTTTACCATCTTGGTTAGCTACTTCTCGTTTGAGTACTTTTTCGGATCATTGTGTTTAAAATTACAGCCGGTCGTGCATTCCTTTCGCGAAGTACCAACTTCCCAAACTTACATTCCTTGAATAAGCGACTTATTGGGAAGACAATTGCACAAAAATTTTCAATAAAACGATGAACTATAAAATGTATAAAGCATTTACTAACTAAAGTTGTATGTTACTGTTGTATTCTGAAAGATGATTGGTCTGTTCGAAACGTTGAAGATCACGATAAAAAATATATAACATTATGCGTGCTATGTTTATTTATTTTTATTTGGGCTCACTGATCTTCGAATAAATAACCTTTTTTTATATATTTGCACCTATTTTTACTTTTAAATATAAATATAATAAGTATCACTTTATCTCCACGATAGATTTTCCTGCACATAATAGTGCATTTATGTTGCTTAGTATATTGGAAGAGTTTTTTCTTTAAATGTTTGGATTGATTTTTATCACAACAGTTTATGAATAAATGCGTTAAGTACGAAACAGATAACTGAGACAAACTATGCCGTAAACCACATTTACCTAGTTACCTAGTAGGTATATACTAAAGTCGCTTCTGATACTAAGATACATAAATAAAGCTAATAGACTTTGGGAGGATACAATACTACCCTTGGGTACAGTAAGCTGAACCTCTGGGGCCCTAAGGGTAGGGTACCACAAGATCCTTGGATTAGTGGTCCAACGGCCTGGGAGATAAATGTATGTGTAGGTTGTCTTGTGTGTTTTTATCTCTGTTTTGTCAGTGAGAGTTAACGCCTTACCAATCTCAAAAATTCTATCTAAATTAAGCATTTTGCTGTCATCTTTAATTGAGGTATATGTTTTATCAATCAACGATAATTAAAGCTGAATTTTATTAAATATCGGAAGGATACACCTGCTCCAAAATTAGAGGGTTGTTTGTGAGCAGGTTTAAGTTTTTGGCCAGATTCAGAGAAGGGAGTGGTTGTACCATTTGCATTTCCCATCAGGTCTACAAATTAAATTTGTACTAATTCAAAAGATTATAGCTAAAACATATAATTGTTTTATAATATCTCAATTTAAGAAATTTAAGTTGGTTGTGCCAGGTACATGGAATGGATAGGCTCTCAAATCAGACTTAAGAGGGTTGTCCAGGTGGAGAAAGAGAAAGAGGCACACCTCGACTGCGATGGCTGGACGATGTGGATTCAGACCTTAGACTTCTGGGGATGCAGATGAAGTGGATCGGTCAAAATGGAGGAAAATTGTCGAGGAGGCTAAAGTCCTCCATAGCGATGTATGAAGAAAAAGATCTCTGCCTTCCACTACTGGCAGCTGCATGATTTGAAAATATTTAGACTACTGCTTGGATTCGGAAATATGTGAAGTTAAAAAAAATTCAACTGTTGCCAATAAGGATGTGACAATCATGAACAAAATAGGTGCAATAATTTATAATATATATTTCAATATATTTAGCTAAGCCGTAATATATTTTAACTTACAGTTTAAATTATAAAATTAAAATAAAATAATTAATCGTTTGGAAATTCGAATAGAAATAATATAATAGATATTTGGAATTATTCGATGATTAGTCACTCGCACATTCTCACTTTTTTGTCTCTTTTACCTCAGCCCTCTTGTTCTGATGTACCCCGTGCTCCGGTACCCCCGGTACATCTGCAATTCGTCAAACTGTTCTGTCGGCGGTGGTTGCCTATTGTACCCGAGGGAGGACTCTGTCTTGGTCGCCGGTAACCCCCAGGGAGAGATACACCATAACTAATTTACACGATTCCGTCTGTCCCTGCTAATGCAATTTATTGCCGCGGCTGGTGTCAGCTTTGTCCGATCCAATTGCCCCTCCTGTTTTATCCCTGATGCTAAACAGAGAAAAAAGAATTATTGAAATTATCTGAAAAACTCAGGGTAAAATTTTGACAAACTGCTATTTGAAAGTTATTTATGATTATTTTGCACCAAACCCAACCTACATTCTGTAAATAGCTCTTTATTATTTTAGATTAGATAATAAATTTTATTTATATTGATTACATTATCTAATGTATTTTACCCAGATTAACATAACAAAGAGGTATCTAGGTAAAGAAAGTAGGGTTTTGTATAAAATAATTATTAACTATAAAATTGTTGCTTTCGAGTAGCCCATGATATTCTTAATTTGTTGTATATATAATAAAAAAGGGTATAACATTATATAAAAAAGGATATTAAAGTTTTTAATATAATTAAAACTTATATTTTAGTATAAAGCGATTTGATTTTTATTAGGTTTTATAACTAAAATATCAAGTATCAAAAATTTAATTTGATAAAAGTTTAAGCTTGACTAACTTTGACAGAGTTAGACGGAGACATCTTTCGTTAATAATTTATTTATATGAATATTATATGTTATCGCAGAATTTTTGCAATCACATTGCATTGTTTCGGTAAATGTTATTTATATACTTTGTATTTATGATTTATAATTTAATAGTAATTTCTTATTCTACAAAACCCTTCTTACGTTCTTAAAATTGATCTTCATTTTGTTAGTTGAGATAGCACTATTATATCCATGTATTGTATCAATAAAAAATTAACGTAATTAAAAGCTGAGTAGAGAAGGGTTTTGAGCAAAGTAATTATTGACTTTTAAATTCTTGCTTTTCAGGAACCCTTGATATTCTTAAGCTGTGGTGTTTTTCGTAGCTGAAATAAATATAATATTATAAAATGATAGAAATGACATTTTAAATCATACAATGTTCTGATTGACTGACGGGTCAACGCACAGCCTAAACCGCTGATTTTAGAGATGAAACTTGGAGGGCGTGTTCTTTGTATGACCTATGCATCCAATAAGAAAGGCTTTTTCGAAATTCTACCTATAAGGGGGTGAAAAAGGGGGGCAAAGTTTACTATAAAGTATACTTGCTCACGTGTCTCTTACCCGCAATTTCTACACATTTTTGCTGAACAATATAAATCAAGTAACATAGTTTACAGGATGGCAGCCGACAGGATGGTTTTGGTATTATATTATAAATAAATCTTGGAGGAAGCGAAAAAAAAAGGTTTACAGGAATTAATTCTAACAATTCTAATAATAATAGACCATGGTTTATATAGAAGCATTTTCAGGTATTTCTTGTAAATTTGTATTATATTGTAAATAAATTTTTTGGAGGATGAGAAAAAAAAAAGATTACAGGAAGAAAATCAGGTCGGTTGGGATCAAGTCTGACTTTATCACCTGCTTACATCTCCTAACTTATTCCTCCGCCTCAAGCTGACAATCTACAAGAGCATCCTAAGGCCGGCGCTCCTTTACGGAGCACCATTGTTAGGCAACATCACGCCTGCAACAAAGAAAAAGTTCCAACAGTTTCAGAATGGCGTACTGCAACGCATAGTGAAAAAACACGACATTAAACAAAACAAAAATGGACCTCCTACACACTACTCTCGACATACCGACAGCTATAGATTTTCAACAGCCTGAAATACGGTATTAACCATCTTTTCAGTACATTCACCCCAGCAGGACGGTCACAAACGTGACAAGATCACGTACAAAATCTCAGCCTGAACTGAGAATTAAATAAACAATCAAATAAAAGAAAAAGGACACGGTGAGCTCCATCACCGGAAAAATATAAAGTTAATAAATAAATTAGAACCTTCTATTTTCTCACCCTCCTCTTAAAATGTACATCGTACATTACAAGAGATCCTCTCCATCCTCTCCTAATCCTACTTGGCAACCTTCAAACCCAAAGGGGCTACGAAAAAAAAAAAAAAAGTTTAATAATTTAATAAGGAGTATATTGCAGTAGGTAAGTAGGACCGCCAAAACTAAAAACACATCGATAAATTACCTACATATGTACATTATTCTAATCCTTTCAGTTTTAATTTCTCTCTGCTGCCGTACGACAAGCCAAACCGTTATACTAAGTAATCCTTTTCAATCAATTCAATAACATTACATATCAATCCTTTACTGACACGAACAACAGTAAACTTTTGTCCGCCCCGTTTGCTAATCAGTGTCAATGTATGTTTCACGGCTATGCTGATCCGTCTGTGATGAAATCTGATATGGATAATCTCAAGCCTATGGAAGGACATCGGCTACTTTTTATGAGCACACCACACAGGCGAAGTATATACAAACCTTTAACTGATTGACAAACACACTCAGCGGTCAACGCACTGCAGAAACCACTGAATTTAGCATCTTGAAATTCGCAGCACTAAGAAAAGAATTTAGACAATTCCACCCCCAAGGGTTTCCCTCCTAATATAACTCAGGTTCAAAGATTATATGGAATCCGTCAGTTTTGAAGTTAGACATCTGAAATTTCGGATGTACGAGTAACTTATAGTTAAAAAAAAATTAAATTATTTATTTAAAATGATCTGTCACGAAACTTTATGTGACAGACCAAATTCCACGCGAGCGAAGCCATGTGCAAAAGCTAGTTATTAATATAATGATTAAAATCATTTAATTATATTATATCATGTTAGATAATTGATATTGTAGTATATAACTATAATATATTAAGTGTTATGTAATTAAATTTGATATAAGTTTAAATTCAATTAACTCTACCTTCTTCTTTAATAATTTATTTATGAAGAGATTATATTTTATAACAAACTTTTCGCAAACACATTGAATTGTACTTCATGTGATATTGGTATCTTGAATATTTTGATTGATTTTATTATATCTTAAATATATGTAAAAATATATAAGTTTTAATTATTTTATTTTATTTTTATCAATAATAAATATAATTAATAGTATAAAATATAATGAATAAATAAACCTTTTCTATGCAATTCTCTCTATTTCAGGTAAGAACCATTTCTTTGTATTTCTTCGGCGTTAGCAATCCGTAAGTAGAACATAAGAGTAAGTAAAATCTGCACAAATGTGATATCATACTTTCCAAAGCTGAGACAAAAGGCCTGGCAGCTTTTCCTCATCCCATTGTTCAAGCTCTGAGGAAATGACAGTCATGTTTCCCAACCTGATTTTCTTTTGTTTTCCTTATTGATAGCTTCATGTTTGGTACTGACTTTGCAATATTGGATGTCTTCGCCAGCGTTTTCTTATATTATTGTTTCCTGTCTTTGTCATCCAGACGAAGAGATTTTCCCTTTATCGTCGCTCCAACGTGAATGTCCTCCATTTTGTTAAAGGTTTTCTCCAGATAAAAATAAACGTTTCAACGGCTTGCAAGTTAGGAGGTATAAACTCCTAAGGTAGTAAACTCCTAAATCTTGCACCAGCATTTTATTTGGATTAATTTTATGTGATGATGATGACGAGAAACCTCTACATGGGATTGTTGTTCTAATTTTGATGTTAACTTGCGCTCATTACGAGTGGCAAAAATGACAAGTGTTTTTTATGTATTCATTATTAATTTTATCGCCTTTGAAGAAAACCTCTGATAACCTTCCTCCAGCATTAGATGAGCTTTATTTGAGCCTGCAACTTGTTTGTTTTTGATATCAAATTAGTTTTCTTCGATATGTTCTTGAAGGAGTTCCTTCATCTGTTTAGCTGATTCTAGTTTTGAGGATCGCCAACATAGTTTAATACTATCATTGAATATTATCAGAAAAAAATACATAGTTGTTTTGAAGCTTTTTAAATGTTTAATAGCACCGATCTTCAACAAATTTATTGATGATATAGCTTTATCACCCTCATATTTATGCTATACGTGAAAGCTTTATTTCTAAATGTATAAGTGACAATGGTGACACAAACACACAATCACGTACTTTTCGAAAGGTACAAAAATCTAGTCATAATCCAATATAATTTGTCTTCTATGTTGTATTAGCTGTGTAGGAATAATATATTAGCATATTTTTTTAAATAATAAAATCTTTTATTGAACAGCAATTCAATCGGCCTCTCTTAAGCGCAATTAGTATTTGAGACCAGGAACACATTCGAACCTACATACAATCATTATATTGGCATATGGCACCCTAATTTATTTCTGCACTTTATTATCATGTAGTCTTCAATACCAAATCTAATGCTTTTTCATATGTAAAATATTCTTTTTGCGTATTGTATAGAGTAAATGATTACTACATATGTATGAAAACGAATTGGTAATCAGTAATGGGCCTCCTACCTACTCTATCGTATAACGATAAATTCTCGCTGACGATAGGAGCCCCTTCCTCAAATCAGATACCATCAATATCCTGCCAGGCAGAAGAATGGCGGTTAGGACCCGATATTGGGAGGACAATTCTGGGTTGGCTAGTTAGTGATAACGAGGGTCGCTCAGTCATAATGCTTTTGGTGGTCTGTGGCTTCTTCGTTAGGGAGAAGGGGGCTTAAAGAAGGGGAATACATATATATATATATATATATATATATATATATATATATATATATATATCAAATCAACAGGAAAATAAAAACAAATGGTGGCAAAACCCTATTCATTCTGGTCGATACATGCATTACACAAGCCCCTGCCCCAAAAGATATAAAATAAATACGGCAAAAAAACCTAATAATTCGCGCGATAAAATTATCATCTCCAATACACCAAAAAAAACAGCAGAAAACAATGTAGCTGAAACTCCACTGATCTCTGTCTTGCGCCAGGGTCTGCCAAGCTCTGGTGTTGGGGAGCTTCTTTGCGTCGAATTTGACCTCATCTGCCGATCTCAGACGTTGCCGTCCTCTCCTTCTCCTCCCATACACATACCCAAAGAGCAGCCTCTTGATAGGTGTGTCCCCGTCCAGGACACACTTTGAGGACCAGTCCTGGTCCTGTAATCCTAGGATGGAGCCCTAACTCGGTGCTATCAGCCCGGCCAGCTGATTCCAGTTTTTTTAACGAGATTGTTACTCCTATATATATATATATATATATATATATATATATATATATATATATATATATATATATATATTAACAAAAAACCTGTACCACTACAACCCATGAACGATTTTGGGTACGGGGTAAAGTGTGTACTGTTTTATGGACAACGTTTATGCAACGAGATCAGGTCTCCGCCCCTTGTATAAATATAAGATGATTGATTATAGAAAAAATATAAGATGTTAATTGAAATCCCTTCATACCCATCTCAGAATAGACGGAAAGAGGAAGCTAAAAAGAGGACGCTTTGAGCATCGCTAATGATGTATGAAAGAGCCACCGCCTCTGCAACAGTTGCATATATTATATAATTATGTCTAAGTTATGTTATTTAAAAATTATTAACTGTGTATCTGTATACTAGAACGGACTAGTAACGGAAATTTTACATTAGTCTTAATGAAACTTCTTTTTTTCTTTTAGTAGTTCTTTTGATATTATAAATTACAATCTTTGGCTTAGTTATGTCAGAAGTTTTTGTTGAATCAAAGAAAAAAAAAAATCATGAAAAACATTTTCGTCTAAATCAATGTTTCAGATGTATAGCCAATATGTTTTATTTATAAAAAGGGACAGTATGTCGATGCCTTAGTTGTGTTAAGTGCCGAAAAGAAGATTTTACAGGAGTCAAATTCGATAATAATTTAAAACAAGAAATACAGTTCAAGTTTAAACACACAATATATTTTTGTAACCTTTACAGCTTCTCTATTAATTTTATATTAACTCATGATCTATAACTTCCTGATCACAACTTTACAGTATTATTTATATAACAAAATGCTTTTGTTTAAAATTTGCTCTTGTGATCTAAGGCATCGATGTAAGCTAATACAGCTACGTTTATCTAAATAAATATTATTTAAAACTCAAAAAAATATTAGAAAATATTTCCTAATATTTAAGAGATGCGGAACCATATACCACTCACTGCTGCTATTAACAACAGGTTAGTAGTAGCTTTATGGAATACAGTGATTAGGCAAAGTACCATATTAACTATTACTATTATTAAGTATTATAATTATATATATATATATATATATATATATATATATATATATATATTTTATCGACTCGGATGAACTACTTATTTCTTTCATTTTAGAAATCCGTTTATCATATTTACTCTATTGTGAATTTTATTACTGCTCATCAGAATCTCAGTGTTAACCCATCCATAATTCTTTCCGTATTGATATGTCCCCATATCTGATACTAAAATTACTCTTATATTCTTATATTTTAATATTTAGCTTGTAGGATAATGGTACCGGAACAAGATTGTTTTGAGACAGTAAATAAGCATGGGCTGTATTTGTATTTTTTGGATTATATAAAACCCTTGAAAACTTTGCTACTGAAATGACTCTAGTTTCATTTCATTAGGATTAAGAATTATTTTAGTAGTTACTGTACCCACATCACTGTCACTGACCCGACGTCCGTTACAGCCCACATCCCAATTTGGAATGTTATGGCTCTTCCTCATCCTGCAAGGAGAAAGCTGCAGGAAAAGTACCGTTATTTTTAAACCATAATATAAATATTTTTTAGCTTTAACAAAAAGCCTAATGAACCTGAAGATTCGGTTCCTAAATTATGAATTGCTGTTTGCCAACTTCTATGAAACTATTACCGTTCAAGCATAAATCCCTCCAATTTTCCCCACTATGTGTAGCTCTGTCCCTCAAATGTTTACACGTCAGTTCAGTACTTTGTAGGTACTCATTCGTTCTAGACCTTATATCAATACAATTTCATCTCAATTGTCCGTGATATTACATGTCAATACAATTCTATTAACATGGTGTGGATTTCACAAACCCGATTTTGGTAGCTTCTCAATTTATTTCGTGGATTCGCACATTTAAGGAGACTGCACTATATATTATTTACAAATTATAGCCTTGTTTTTCACCTACTCGGAACAACCCATAATAATAGTTTTATAAATTCTATTTTTCAAATTTCTGGAAGAAAAGACCCGAGCTAAGTAATCTCGAAACCGAAGAATGAACATTTCGTTTTTTCCTTTTATCATATATATGAAATTCTTAAATTTTTCAAGATGATCAAACCTATTTCTATCTATATCTCTACCAAAGTCTTCAAGAAATTCTATACTGCCCTACTAGGAAAAAAGGCCCTGAGTCCAAAAAAAAACGAAAATTGAGTTAAGGTCAAATTACGGTTTTGTAGGTGGTTTTCTATATTCTGTATTTAATAAGTAATTATTTGCCAGTTTTCTAAGTTCATTAATTAGCCTATCAACAAAAATATATTATGAGCCAACATGGGAGTTATGTTACGGTTTGCACTCCTGTTTGGAGATAACAAGATCTTAAGTCCCATTTTATACCTAAAAAAGCCAAAATCGATTTTTTTTTTTAAACTAAAACTGTTTTTTTATTTTTATATCAAATTATTTGATCCTTTAATTGTACATTTTACAGAAAAAAAGTGTGTGAAAAAGTATATATTACGTTTTATTGAATATCTCAATTTCAAGTGAAGTGGAGTTAAGGCTTTCTTACTAAGCAGGGCAGTATAGCCCTATAATATTTCTATAACCCTATTTTACCAGACAAAAGCATATCTATGTCAGGTGATAGAATCCATTAAACTGGACTAGACGTTAATCCGTACTCTATAATTTTGCTTCGATATCCCTTATCAGACCAAATTTTGTCAGCTACTCCCCATAGGTGCATTATCAGTTAGAAATGACACACGACTATGCAGCACGATCTGGGTGTGACAACCTTGATCCCTGAGGCAATACAGGCGTGAATCGAAACTAGTTTCTAGCTCGGATATATCATTCTGCTCAGCTAAGGATTGACTAACCACTCCAATACTAATGCTATACTACAATTATACCTAGTTGCTTTCTCTTTACTATCGGATAAACCTACATTATTATTATTCTTGCAGGAAAATTGTTTGTTCGAATAGTAGATATGCTACAAGAATTCTATTCCCGTAACATTTTGTAGGTATGTCTATCAACCGTATAATTAAATTATATTAAAATATTATTATTTTTTTTATGAACTATAATGAGCATATATCCTAGATGCGCTTTGTCAAAAAAATATATTTTCCATGGCAAAAAAGAAAATCGTATCGTCAAACGTAGTTTACCTATGTCATTATGCATGATTTTTGTGCCTTATAAAAGCCTCTGGAGTTATCTGCTTTTGATCCTGAACGCCTCATATATGGTTTTAGATAATATTTATCAATTAAGATCAATATAGATCAATTAGATGGAATTTTAAATTTTTTATTATATTAATTCATTATCATTACTAAATGACTTTATGAATCGATATTTTTACATATATGACTTATAGAAACCGACCCATTAGCAATGTATCGATTGTTGAGGTCACAAATAAAGTACTTGACCGTTTGACCCAATAATCCTTGCTCTAGTATCATTAATTCCTCATCAAGTTCTGCAACTGCGTGATATTTTGTACGTATGTGTACAAACAAAGAAAAGCGGACAAAGGCTTTAGCGGACAAGCCAACAAACAACAATCCCCTCTACAGGTTGAATGGGCAAGAAGTGAATAGTGGTTGCTGAGAGTGTCCTTGCAGATACAATGGCCAGGTAATCCTGCAAGAAGTGTGAGGTCCTCCCTGTCCTTGGAAGAAACAAGTGTCCAGTATGGCTTCCTCAATTCTAGGACGACCTTAATATTTTCGGGGACTCGCTGTGATCGTTAAATATTTCGGGATCGCCCTCACAAACCGCAAACCGCGTTCGGAAGGATGATCATAAAATACGAAAATGAATAACTCAGTAAATTGTCTTTCCCGATGTGTGTGGTCTTGAAGATCGAGGTCGTCGAGGCGAGAATCCAAAACAAGTTTAAGAGACCTGGCACAGTTTATGTTTACACCTAAACTTAGTTCGGGGTTAGGCGAATTACGGACTGAATTTCTGTAGTGTAGTCAATCTATACGATAGAAAGATATAGGATGTCTATTAGGTTTATGTTTTGTAAATTTTTTGATTATTAATTACTAGTATTGTAGAAATATGTAACGCAATGCTTTTAAACACCCAAAAAACAAATTATTTTCAATACTACCCGAACAATTAGCCGGAAAAAAATGTTTTATCGCATTCACTACAATTTGACACCTGGGCCAACTCTTTTTTTTTTTTTTTACTGGCTCACTTGCTGGACATCCAAACGTACTGGTACAATCATTACTGACAGACACATGACCACAGAATCTGACAAGGAGTCTTAAACGTCTCTGGAGCAGGGATCTACTACGGTGAGATGAACCACGCTAGGCGTACCTTCAATGGGAGGTTTCTCCAGACATGCTTCCACGAGAATCCCTTAGGGGAGGTTTTCCAAAGGAAATATGTACACTATGTGCCAAATGGCATTTATATGATTTCTCAAATAAATATTTTTGTTATTATTACATATCTACAGCTAACTCGTATGTAAGAATATATCCTCATGTTCATAAAAAAATTATAAATCTAAAAATGTACGGTCAATATATCTCCCATATATCAGACACTCGAGCTTGACAGGAACAATCTCTACCTTAAAGAGTCACCTTATTCAGAAATATCTTGCTAATATGAATTAATTGTGAGAGCACATACAACAGATACATTATATATCAGGCTTGAATTGTAAAACACATTTATGGTGATAATAAGTACCCGAGATAGGGTTGAAGTTAAAGAATCATTTAATTTCTGGTAGATGAGAAGTCTTAGAGGGAATATTTAATTAAATAGAATGAGATAGGAATGTAGTTTATTACACGATTATACGTCATATTGAGCTTTCCGAAATATCCTATAAATTCCGCAATTCCTTCTCTCCTTTCCCCCGGCCATTGCCCATTAGGCTAGAGATAATAGGCTAGTAATAAATACTATTGAAGGGGAGCCGGAGGAGTGTTGTTAGCAGCTAATCTATAGTTATCCTGGCTCGGGTTTCCTCTTTTCGGTGTTTAGGCAACTCCCGTGTCCTTGCTGAACCCTCCTGTGGTTTTTTGTAGTGCTATAAACATTCTGTCTTACTTTACTTTTTTATTCATTTAATGTCACTGCTATGGCTAATAGGATAATTTTACAGAGGGAGTCCTCAACTTAGTCTATCCAGGTATAATTAGGATATGGACCTTTAACTAGTACCTGCAACACACTAATTCGGAATCCCCATTTTAGGTCCTTTCCAAAGGACGACATAACCGATGATTTTTTATTAAGGCTACCTAAGGCCTGCCGGGCTGCAAATCCGCTATCTTGGGCATAGAAGGTTGGTATACTAACCATTACACGTCAAGTGTACTTAGCTTAAAAAAATGTTTCAATTTTGTCTTCAGTTTACATGTTCGTGTTGATGTTCATTTGCAATTTAAATTTGAATTTCGAAAATTTCCATATACCTTGAGTTTTGGGGGTTTCTAATTTAGAAACATATTACCATTAAAATCATAAGTATATGTTTAAAGTTTATATAACCCTTATCCGAATAGGTCTTGTTATCAGGATATTTTATATGATTTCTAACTTATTTTGTGTAATTTATTGACTGCACTCTCTCACCATGTTAGAATCTTATAAACTAATTAATTAATGTTTTAGGAAACTTTTTTTTTATTAATTAGCATAGACAGTGGAAATTAACAACAACAACAATCTCTTAAATTTGAGCTTGTTTCGTCAATATTGTTTCTAAAATTTGAGTCAAGGGATACATAAAGTATCTTTATTTTGGAACATCGTATTTAAGGTTGTTCACAATATCAATACTTTTCCTTAAAATATTTCACATACTGGCAAATGGAAAAATTGGCAAAATTATTGAGTTGATATTTTGACAAGTTCTTAAAACAAAATGACACCAGAAATGATAAAGTTTATTTTTCTTCTAATGTTATTTATCACTAAACTTCTTTATTTAGAACATTCATTATAACCATTCCTATTGTAAAATAAATTTTTAATGATTTACTTAAGAGTAAGAGATAAGTATATTTATTTATATATACCTGCGTACATAGCTAGAATTAGAATGTAACTTTAAGGTAAATAGGTATTATTAGTAATGCCAGGTGTATTTCTAATGAATGGTAAACGGTGAAAGTAAAAAAAAAGAATAGGTTTTTCTTCAAATAGTACGATTTACTTTCACAGAAAAAAGGGTTATTTCAATGGAAAAGCTTATCAGTAGTATATAATTGTTTTCAATGACTTATTTAAAAGAACTTTCAATTTCCTCTGGACTTAAAATGAAATTCTAAAGTTTAAGTTTAATTTCCATGAAAATATTTAAGTTTCAGTTACTGAAACTTAAATATAATCTAATAATAATTATAAGAATACAATTCATCATATAATACAATCATTGCATTTTATGTATTTTTCCTTACTCTCCCCCTATACTCTAAAGCTTTATGTGATAAATAATTTTTAGCGATATATTATTATTATATTATATATTATATTACAATATTTATATATCCTTACAATCTCATCTTTTTACTCATTATTTAATTATCGAATCGCATCAAATCTAATATTTATTCAATCAGAAACATCTTATTATTTCAAAGAAAATATTAAAAGTGTTTTAATTGTGGCCATAATCAACTATCTCTAATTTGTCTTAATTGCCACTGATAATTTTGCCATACATTTATTTTATCGTAGTTAACCCCTTGGTTCTTACTTCTCTGAAACACATTTGTTCCTATAAGGAGTTTGAGATTAACACTAAAAGTGTTTTTAGTAGTTTGCATTGGATGACATTTGACTAGTATTACTGTCTACATTTTACTATAAACCAACGACGAAGTACCTTCCAAAAATTATGTACGTTATCTCGGACTTTACTTAGACAAAAGACTTACATGGAACGTACATACAAAATAAAAAAGACAAGAACTGGCTAGACTGTACAAACAACTATCACATCTTCTTTGGGGTTCACCAAAAAAAGTTCACATACACAAGATACAAACAACACGGTCCAAACTTTTCTGAAAAATTATTAATGCACCATGTTATGTTTCGAATCATACTATACACAGCGACATGAACATTCCCACTATAAAATCATATATTCATAACAAATACATAACATTCCACTCATCGACAGTATCACCCAAACGAACTCGTTCTTCCGCTTTCCTACTCGCTGTTACCTGGACTTGATAAAAAAAAACATTGGCCATGAGACCTACTCAACAATTGATATTTTTTTTTTTTTTTTGATCATGTAGAAAAGCGAAGAGAAAGACACTTCGATCAAATTTGCTAGATGCGCAATTGCGCAGGTGCAAATGAAAACTAAATAATAATAATATAATGGAAACAAAATTATGTTGAATAAATAAAATTAGTAATGTTTTATATTATTTTATTGAAGTTAAAGCCCAAGAAGAAAAATGAGTACTGCTATTAAAGCTCGTAGCTGCCAATTAATTCTGGCGAACATGCCATTCCAACGAAATCGAAACTCTCGACACAGTTGAATGGCCATTGGATGACAGGGTCTGCAGGGAGCGGGGGGGGGCTGATTGCTCCTCAAATCGATTCGGGTCAAGAACGAAGCATGCAACAAGCGGATTTGTTATCTTTCTTCAATTTATTGTCATTTAAGGGTTTTTCGTATAGTTTCCTAAAAACAAAGTAATAACCCTTAGAGTTATAAGAATTATTGTATAACTTTGGTGTATAATAATAATTGGCAATCTCTACAGTCACGTCCGAGGCTCCAATAGTGATATCGTGGGGTACATAGCCTGTACTCAAACAGTCTGTACCTAGATTAAATATTGATTCTTAGTTAAATATTGACTATGGCGAGGTAAACATGGAAATTCTCCTCTATATCTGGATCTGGTGCTAAATTGAAGTAATATACAGTGAATGTGCGTGACATATCAAAGTTTTAAAAAAAGGTTTGGTATATTAAAAATGATCTTTCACTTTTAATATTTATAATTCTCTACACCCTTAAAAGAAGTTAATTATACTTTTCTTTTAGTTTTTATATTTACTAGACTGAAACGACAAGAAACAGCTCACCCTTTCAGGCTACTTTAAACTACTAGATAGCTCCAAAATAATTACAAAAGCTCATATACATGACAATCATTAGACCCATATGGACTTACGGAGTAGAGCTTTGGGGCTCCACTAAGCCATCAAATTCCTCTCGTATTCAATCCTTAAAATCCAAAATACTTTTTAAAATCCTCAATACTCCTTGCTTTGTTACGAAAAAAGTAATCCATAATGACCTTAATGCCCTATTTGCTGCTGATTTGGCTCGAATCCGATATAAATATTTTCGTGACAAACTTTATTCCCACTCAAACCGACTAGTTTCAAGCCTATAACCTCTTCAATTCCTTATAATCCTCTGAAGGGTCTGAAAAAAATATAGCCTCCTGACCTTCTAAGTTGGACTTGTTATTTGAGAACTATCACTGGTTAGTTTCTCTACTTGTCTTTATTCATGCCAATATGTACCATTCCTGCTATTCCGGGTATAAGCTTAGTGGGTATTTGGCCCCCTCTTAAATTTGTTAATCCTTGGAAGTTTGGGGCAAATTTCCATGGAAGATTGTCAGCTGCTGATGTTCTAGGCCAAAAATGTTCAACATTTTTCGGTAACCAATGAAGAAACGACTCTTTTCATGAAAAAAATCAGATCCAGGTTTCGTTCTGAAATCAGGTTAGGCATCGATAAAATAATCAATATATTTATTGATTTACATGATTTTTAAAATTACTGTCTAATGCGTTATAGTTGCAATATTTGCTTTTTAATAATTTTTTAAAGCAAAAAAAATTGTAAAAACAGATTCAGAACCGATTTTATTTAGAAAGTTAGTTGGCACTAGAGCGAATTAGAGCTTGATTTAGGAAATCATGTGATTGTTGGCCTTCATCAACATTAGGTATATAACGTTCGATTCGGATTGTATGTTTTTTTTTCATGTAAAAACTTACATTATGTGTTTGCTATGTAAACCGAACAACTTCATTCGTTCCTCGGCGTCCAAAAAATTTCTTTTCATTGTTATAACATCTTGAATTAATGTCATATATAAACAATTTTAGAATAAATAAAGAATCACAGTAGTCTATAAAATTTCCTGTATATATATTTATTTATGCATAAATATATAGATTTATGTTTAGAATAAAATTTTTCAATACCATCATGACTATTTCTAACGATTGTTGTTCAAACATGTATTAAAATAAGTTCGCTAAGTAAGGTTAAAAGAAATCCTAAATATGCGATAAATCCTTATGCTACAAATGCATGATTAGGATAATTTAATTAGGATTAGGAATTTTAACGAGTACCTGACATCGTACAAGTTCGGGACTCCGTTTAACGTCCCTTCCGAAGGACGGCTTGATTAAGGAATTCTTCTCACTTTAAAAAATCCTAGGGCCACCTGACGGGCTTACCACTAAACCACAGGTTGCCCTAGTCTTCATATTCATTCATTCAATTGTTTCCTAAATGAACATTATAATTATGTATATAATAAATTATAATTATATTATTTTCAACTAGTTTTCATTAAGGAGAAAATAAAGAAGAATATTGTTTGCAATATTCTTCAGGATTGGTGGAAATAGTTTGCAGGGAGCGATATCGTCAGGATTATCCCTCACCCAACATTGGATTAGGAATAAGCTCAGGTTGTTTGTTCCTACATTCTGTTTATTGAATTTATAAAATTATTTCACTGATGGGTTTAACTCACTAATTACAATCATAACAATTTCGAATCAACAGTAGTAGTCAAATTAAGTCATACATTAATGGATGTTAAAAAACATATTTTTGAATAACAATTTTTGAAGATATGGCAAAGTAACGCTAATACAGTATTTCGCTTAATGTTTCGCTATCATAGAGATGCGGCTTCAATATAATACCCTAATCCCAAGAGTTGTCCGTGCTGGATTAAATGTGTTTTCTCCAGCGGCTCCACCAACAAACTTGTTCTTGAGCTTAGTGAAGCTTAATCAACTATCCAACTTGGTATTGTTTAATATTCCATACGATTATTAAAATGCTTAAAATGCAGTATTAATTATAATGATTTTAAAAAGTATTACCTTACCTTGAGTTATTGACATGGCATCATTATTTTTTGTTGTTTCTTTTGCTACACAATATGCTGCTTTGGCACCGAACTATGTTACAGAGATTCTCAACATTTGCCTATCCAAGGGTAATTATGTTAGGTTCATTAGCGAGACCTGTCATGCACAGTTTCTAGACCCCCATTTTACGTTCCTTCTTTAGGAACGCATTGCCAGGGAATTTTCGTCCCTTTAACAGAATCTTTAGACTGCGATCTTGGGCATATTAGCTAATTATGCCATCGGCTACTAATACTATTCGCCTTTCTGAGACTACCTACATGATGGTGTTAAGTATTGAGTTTTAAAGAAACTTCTGGATTGTGTCAATTAATCAATTGGAATACTCAAAAATTAACCTTAAAATATAAAAATAAAAACGACGTTATTCCGCAAAAAAAAAGAATTATTTTATAAAACATGACACCAGACGTTGCTCCAGCCAACAGCTCGATTAAGTAATATCAGTTTGGGTGTGTGGGATGATATACCGCCTTAGCTTATAGTAACAGCCCCTATGTTACCCGACAATTTTAAAAATAACTCCAGGATCAATCTTGACCGAACCTAACTGTCAGCGTTGTTTTTTCCTCAGCGCTCTAGGGTGGATATAGAAGAATCTCGCTCTGTCTATTTCTGAACCTCTCCTTCTACCTCGTCACATTCCTTCTTCAGGGGAAAGTTGGTTGACTAGTCGGCTATGGCCGGTGTAAAAATATTCATATTAGTTATTTCGAACTTATTTAAAACCACAATAAGAGAAATAACTTGACAAGTTATAAATATCAAAAGTACATTGAGAAATAGTTGAGATAGAAAAAATAATGAAAATTTCTTTCTCAGTCTCTTTTACTGGAGATTTACATACGTAAGAAGTGATAATAAAGAAAAACAAGATATCAAAAATGACATAAAATAGATAGTAAGAGATACTATATATGAACAAGTCCAAAAAAAATCCTCAAGTCTCGACAATAACAGGAACCAAAAATACCTGTTTAATTTGGCCTCTCTACTAAGGTCTATAAACAAATATTGAATCATAAGAAAGGTTGCAGGACAACAGCTAGATGAAGTGAAAATGTGAAGAAATTACAATGGATAAATGACTGTTCCAATAAATATAAATTAATATAAAAAACCAAAGCCTGAGAAGAGGCATAAAATACATAAAAAATTATAAACTAAATAACCCCAAAAAGCCTTGAACATCTAAAATAACAAGAAACAAAAATAATATAATGAAAAGACTTAATTTTCACTCAACCAACAAACCCTCTAGTTTCTAACCTAGCTTCCTCTTCAATTCCCGATAATCCTCCAAGGCTTCTGATAAGAAGATGGCCACGTGACCTTCTTAGTTGAACTTGTGATTTGAATACTACTAGTGGGTAGTTTCTCTACTTGTCATTATCTCATTTCATTATGTATCACTTAGCCTATTTACTTTTTGTATTATTGTAATACAGTTGTAAATATCAATAAAGAAATAATTAAAAAAATACATGTATAATGAAAAGAATTATGTACTTATATGAATGTTTGTGGTATTTTCCCTTTATATTCCCCAGATTATATATTTTTTTGTATATTTAGTGGAAGTAAACATTTGAGGACTAAACACACTGTCTCAGAAGCTACTGTTTAGCTACCAAAAAAAAAGAAGAAAGACATTAGAAAAGTACTACTGCGCATGCTTATCCATTTTATGCGACTAAAACTAGGAAGCTATATCACTTGTAACTAGAAGGCTACATAAAGTGTTGGTTTACAAACACCGATTTATGTCATTTTTCCAATCAAAATCCTGCCTAGGCCTTACTTTCACTTGCTTTTAGGGTAGTCTATCTTATTTATTAACTCCAACTATCTTATTGAATCAATTAAAAAAATCCTTATTTTTAAGATGAGGTAAAAGGACAGTAAAAAAGTACGAATTGGAATTTCTAAAATTGTATAGTACCTTAACATCACAAGCGATTTGATTGCAACATCGTTAAGTAACACATGTGACTCACTACATACAATTTCAGGACTGGTGATGGCAGGCAACCGATTTTCCACAATGCATGCCACCAGCACTCACGCCAGCAACACGACGAGAATATTGAAAAATTGTGAAGAGGGGCCTCCTTGAGTAACCAGTTTTAATTTATTGGAAGTAGCAGTCAATGCTCTTCTCCCTCCATCTCTTTTCTAAAAGCGTTTTTTTTTCCACCCGATTATCGGTATTTCCTTAGAATATTTACAGTTGTTAAAAGTTAAGAAAAATTGTGGAGAATTAGAATTATTATCAAATAGATTCTTATACAAATATATTGTTGAATAAGATTGCACAAATATAATATATTTTATTACATAATTTTATATTAGTTTTTGAAGGGTGTGGTGGTCACTGGCTAGCGATTAAAACTATACAAAATATGTTACTTTTATAAATTTTATTTTGATAGTTATTATTTTTAAATCTTTTCTCTTGAAAACAAAAATATTAAAATATAAAAAACATTATATTATTAATCTTTTTATAATTTAAACTGTGTAATAAATTTTAAACTCTAAAATAGTATATTACAATCTGGAAAAAAATAGTGACAATATTTTGATAAGAATAAAGTTTTCCAAGAAATATATCTTCAGATTCAAACGATTTTTCCGACATAAGAGGATGAAAATGATTACAGGATGGAATAAAAATGTTTGAATTGTGCTTCTACATTTTTCTAAAATATATTTATTAAAATCATATATTTCTTCTGTCTCAATGAATTGTTGTACTTTCTTATTCGACGCCTCATTCATTAGAAAAAGTAACCTAGTAATTTTGGAGTAAAATCACAGGTCAATTGTTTTGATTTTTTGGGCCAGTTATCTAAAAAACAGAACTTAATATTTTAACCAATACCACTACAAGCCCTTAAGAACCTTCTTGAGTTCTTTAAATTGTAAAGAAGTACTATTTCCAAAAATTATGGATTAAAGGTTTTTGTGTTCGGAGTGCTCTCGTTCAGGATCACTTTGAACTGTCCAGGTATATCCTCCATTCAATTACAATCACGTTTAATTTCTAGAATCTGAATGTACACTAGAAAAGGCAACCATATTTTGATTGTGCTAAGTTTAATTTTGTTAGATTATAAAGGTGAGTCTTTGAAAAACATCAGGTCCATAAATATATAAGATATCTGAATCTAAAAAAAATAAATAATTTGAAGATAAAAGGGACTGAACATAACTTTGTAATACAAAATAATTTGTAAATATACGTTGTATATTATTTATATTATGTATTATAATAATATATTCTGGAGTGTGGTGGTACGAATTTTTTAGGGTTACTAATCTTTAGAGATTAGTAACTCTAGATCGGTTGAGTACTGAGTTGTCATGCCGGAAATCCTTTATCCATTTATTCACTTAACGCCACTTTATGCTGATATGGCTAATCGGACAATACTACTACGATGACCCACATTTTACGTCCCTACCGAAGGTCTACACAGCCAATGCTTTTTTTCCCTTTGAAAAATACTATGGTCAACTACCGGGCTTCAAACCTGCGACATTCGGTATTGAAGGTTGAGTATGCTAACTATCACATCACAGATGATCCCAACTTCATTCCCATAGGCATTAATCGGGTATGTTTAATCTAGGAACTCTCCTGTTGCTCGCCCAGCCTCTACTTGTGGTGTAGTGGGTACCCTTACCATAGTGGTTGGTCATGTCACCTCCTTACACAACCGTTGGCATGAATGATTCCAGATTGATAATATTTTCACCAGTCTAGTTTGCTAGTTAGAAGAATAGATACTTAGTAACTACCGTTTAACTTATCTGGCTAATTACTAGACTTCAAATTGAACTCTGTTTTTACGGTAGTCCTCTATCCAACATATTTCATTTATTTTATGATGGATCTGATAAATAATTGGATCTTATCTCATAACATAGTTTAACAACTGTCATTGTTTAATACATGGTATTCTTCCCCGTATCAATATGATCAACAATAAATTCACACACGACCAAACACATGAATAAAACGTATTCATAGGATTATAGGAGGCCAGATAAACGGAAGATAATTATTTTTACGACTTAAGCTACGAGGTGGCCAGCGAGCCGCCCACTCCATTGTACCGCGCATTATCTGGAGGAGGCAGGCCTGCCAACTTAGCCGATGAAGGGTTCAGCCGGGATAATGGCTCCTCGCTAATCCCAGCTTTAATTGTGAACTTATTAAATCCTCTCCTCGTCGCTACATCTGCACCTCTCTGCTGCACTAACAGTAACAATAAAGGAACATCAGCTTTGTATAATGTTTACAGTTGTTAGCAATAATAATGTTTGCACTTTGTTTATAAAATGATTTTAGAGACTATTAATTTTTAATGTTTTAGGATAGTTGTGCATGTATATGATGGATTTTATCTATTCAGATAATGCCATGATCCGAATATTGGAATCAAATTTTCTATAACACTCATAAATTATGATTTAATGGTGAGAGAGTGAAGTTATAAATACTATATCACAGTTTTATGGCTCAAGGGTGAACTCTACTACCAAACTCTGGGCAAACCTTTGTTCCCGGTCCTATCCCACCAGCTCACCCCCCTCCATTAATTAGCGGCTCCTGTTGGCTGATTGAAAAAGTTAGGCTCACCTGATCTGATATAACGACCGTAGGAGTTCGCTGAGGCAGCGCAACTTCTTCCTCGAGTTGATGAGGGCGCGGAAGAATGCGGTTGGCGCTCTGCCATCTCTGATTGTTTCTGTCCTTGCCAAACCGCCCCAGTCAATGGAGATAGTGTCCTCCAACCTCTTGTTTATAGCTTTAGTTTTTTTTTTGTTCTACAAAAAGCTGGGACACATTGGGAAAACTGATATTTATTTTTTTGAATAGGTTTACTAAAAATTATTTTGAAGAACAATTGCGTACCTATATCACAGAATTGGATTTTTAACTAAATTTATTTTTCTTATAATCGTACCTGTCCAATGCATCGATACAGTATGGGTAGTTTTTTGTAATGGGAGCGGGGTAGCGCTGAGTACCGAAGGACACAGGTTCAAATCAGGCAGTGGCAGATAAATTATTTAATCTTTTAACAGCCGGGGATGGACCCTGGGCGATCCAGAGCTTACCAAGCCTCTAAACAGTGAGTACCCTTAAGGGTTAGCTTAATAACAACATGGCGGATCAGCGTGATCTTGGCCAAATTATCTTCCTGCACAGCTGTTGTCTCGCTAAACCCTTCTAGCTGAGTGTTCGCAAATCAACAAGCATTTTTCAAGAAATATAAATCACACTACTGGAAAAAATCATCAAGAACTGAAGGAGAGGGCATTGTATTTGGACTTTGTATTATTGGAATTGTATTATACTTCAACCTTTTCTCAAGAATTCCTGTGATATCTAAAAGCTTAATTATAATTTTATCATAATTAAGTTAAATTAATTGTTAAACCATTATTAATAGATTGATTATTTTAATACAATCAGTAGTCATTAATTATTTTTAAACAAAATTCATCCATTTGCATTATTGCATAATTAATTTTTTATTTCTTTTTACGTGTTGGTCTAAACGTTAGAAATATGGTAGACAATTATATTATTTAATACTAACTTGTATTACATATCACAATTGTCTATTATAAAACAATTATGTTCCTTGGGAATATGGATGAAAAAATAATCCTTCCAGTGCATTAAAATTCTGTAAAATCGTTGCTAGACACAGAAGACTGTTAGTAGCTTTCTAACAGCTCCCTCGGGAAATATCCTGAAGCAGCTTTTAATTTACGTAATATCGTGCAACGGCCATAGATCATTTTTAAAAACCTCTTGAAAGTAAGGGTTCTCTGAAGTCTTACTTCCTAAAATTCGTGAGTCCCGTAGCATCAACCCAGGCTAAAATGATTATGAGCAAAGTAGACCTATAAAATAATTACTATAATGCATTGGGAAAATTTTAAGAAACAAAGCCCTAAATCTCTAATATACTGTCAAATATTTTGAATAATATTTATCGACCTTATATATGTATACGAATAAGAAAATAGTTCGGGAGGAAAATAATCCGGCTACTGGAAAATAACTAATATAATTATTTATTTTTAAATTACTAATACAATTAAGTATTTTAAAATATTTTAAAGACTTAAGGCATTATTAGTTGTAGTTTTCTAAATGGACTATATTTATTAATTTTTATATTTACTTAATAATAGCTTGTTATTGATACAAACGATATCACAAATATATATGTATTGTTAAGATGCGTTATAGTGTATTTATGTATGTTATAATTAATAATTATAATGTTTTAATATTTTTTTTTTGTTTTTTACAGGTGAGTCTGTTTACTGTAGTATCCATATCAGAACTGAAAACCGTGAGCGATCAATAACTTATATTTACATCAATTTCATCCTTTTTATGTAATAAGTAAGTTTAGCATTTGAGTGGTTATTTAAATTTCAAGATATATATGTTTACAGGTCTATGTAAATCTTACATCAAATTTGAGAAACCTATATGATCCTGTCCTAAAAGATCATTATTTGTTTGAGCGATCTATTTGACTGCTTTGAACCCGAAGCAGCCTCCCCATCGGATTCCAGCCCACGTTTTCCAATCCTACTTCCCCAACTCAGTTTGAATAAATCGCTACAGTATGAGGGAAACCTCGGAATACCTTTGTGGTGGTCGAAGCGGCTCGTGGATGTTCTTTAGATGAATTGGACTGTCAAAAATTAAAAATACTTTACAAATTAATATCAACCAAAATTTTCACAGTAAAGTGCTAATTTAAAGTTTTTACTTGTTTGGCAGAAATCAATAAATTAATTGCTCTTCATTTAATCCCCATCATGACAGATGAGTAACGTAGAACCCACTTTCAACCAAAGTGGCCTTATGGCTTAAAACTCATACGAAACAAAATATTTTTTTTTAAATAATACTTTAATACAACTACATAGTGATAAGGGCATAATAATACTTTAACATTTTACCTATTCTTATTTTCCTTTATCTCTATACCTTTCAGCTTGGAGGAAACAATTCACTTACTAGATATAAAGTTATAAAACAATTTGAGTAAAATTAAATTAAATTATTTTGTATATAATGGATGAGTATAAATAATGAATGAGAGTGGTCTAGGAAAAATCCCCTCTCTGCACAACCAATGTCCAAGAAACAGTACAGTCTCTACATGTATTGACCTCAGACAGTTTACGGGTTGTTGTGGTACAGGTTTTTTTTAATATAATGATATTTATATTTATGGACCTTTATTGTTATATTGAGGTAAACCGAAGAGGAAAAAAAATATAATAAAAATTCAAGCAACGTAACTAGGTGACTTTTATTTTTTATAAATATTATTTAAATCATAACATGCTTTTGTTGGATTATGAGAGAAATAACCGTTTGCAGAGTTTCACCCTTAAACTTCTAAAATAGATAAATTTTACTATATATTTATATATTATCAATCAGAATTTCTCTTGCTTGTTTTTTTTCTTCTTCCTCTCCCCTTAGAGACCCTGAGCGAGATATCCCCCGCTGAGAACACGCTAAACGCATCAGAGAAGGAACAATGGGCAGTTATTGGATCGATAGTGATCTATTGTGCCCGGTGTGTGCCTTGTCCTGATTATTCCACCCGCTAATGGCACTGTTACTCAGGCCGTATCACTGTAATTACAGCCTCTCCCATATGTGTTCATTATATCAATAATTAATGCGAGTGTAAACCAGGTGTTGCTTCCTTGTTCAGTTCTTAATAGAAATTGTTACATCTGAAGAGAGGAGGTTTCCTAATGGTTTTAACTCTTTTTCTTAGTCCTTTTATTATCCTTTATTACATACTTAAGCTTAGAAGTGTTCTTTAAACTAATATAGTCAGAATAAATCTTTGATAGTAAAAATTCAAATCATAAGCTCTTAGTTTCTTAAGTTGGATTTTATTATGAATCAGTAAAAAAAAAAAAAAAATAATAATAATCCTCTGCAACCACTGGAAGTCTTGGTTCAGTACATTATTAGGATCATAATATTTTGAAACCTTAGGTTGGGGAAAGGGGATATCTTCTATAGATCAATCTTAACCGTCAGATTTTCCCTAAATCAAGGGTACGGCTTTTTTAGAGGTTGGGAAGGTTCTTAGAGTGATCTGATCCCGAAGGATCGATCCACGCCTTATAAACATAAAAGTAAAAAAAAAGCATATTTTGAGATTTCATATGGGGATTGTAAATGCAATACTTTTTCCACTTTTCATAACCTTCGGTGAACTGATTTTAAACCGTTTCTGTTATAAATATATAAGATAAATGAGCCAGAATTTTTAAGAGAAGGGCAACAACAACCTTTTATCCTAAAAAATCCGACTCATTTATCTCATATTTATAACATAATCGGCTTAAAATTATTTTTACCGAATGAGTGGATCGTTTATAGAAAGTGGAGAATGTGAGTTTTACATCTACACCCCTCATAAGGGCTCAAATAAGTATGTCAAAACTCTCATTGTTTTTATATATTTATGTATGTATAGTTAACATAGGCCCAGTTAATAAAAAGAGATTTGTTATAGTTTTAACACTTCCAAGCATTGCATATAGTGGACAGAATTGGACCACCTTTTATTAAAGTGGAATCTATAAAACTTTATTGAATCCACTTAGTGTTTGACATAAACATCTCAGAAATCATTTGAAAAATTTGATAGGTAGAGTAAAACGGCTGGTAACATCCAGAAATAATCAAAATATAGATCTACGTACTTGCTAAACGACAAAAAATTTATTATTACTTTATTCTAAAGGCTATTGATATAATATATAATAAATTAATTAAATTACTCACGCTATTTAATAATAGCGAAATATTATGTATACATAATTCTTATAATATTATAAAATACGTTCATTTCAAGGTGTGCATGAATTTGCTTCTGTTGTTCTTGTGTTCATCGGCCCAGAGTTTATTGAACTTATTACTTATAAAGATTTGATTCTCATTCTATGAAAATTGTGTTGGTGATTACGTTGCATATTATACTTAATTTTTTCATGTTCAGTCTTTCTGTTACATTATCGATATAATATACGCGTCCTCAAAACTAGCGTAATGACGAGGATATTATTAGCATAACTAAATCAGATATGATATCCGATATTGAAATTATGATATCGGTAAAATAGAAACAATTGTGATTGTCACAGACGTGAGTTCACAGCCAATCGTTGAATGAGGAATTACTAATCGCCTTGCTGAGCCAAATTGCCTAATAGCTGATAAGGTAATCAGTCAGTGAGAGAGTTAACAGCGCTGCATAATCATATCAGAAGGTGAAATCAATATCAATGCATACAATATACACTATGATATTATAAATGATAAGCAAATATACTTATTACAGTAAATATCTAATATAAACAATAGTTAATTTAACTATAACTACTAAAAATTAGCTACAATACAGATCATTAAAACACAAGTAAACAAATATTACTATGTTGATTTTAAATATAAGAGAGTGAGAGGAACACCTCAGTTGATGTTTATATAAATATGTTTATTGTTTTTGCTCATCTTTTAAACAATTTTAAACAATGTTTTTTATGAGGAGGGCACGAAAAGTAATGTCGTTTCTGCGCATGTCACTATTTGATTGTCATTTGCCAGCTCATTTTGTTCATCAAAGACACTCTAATGCATGTTAAGTAACTTGCTTGATTGTAAATCTTTTTTTTTTTTAATTTCATGCTTTTTGATTTTCACCAGAGAAGTAGGTAACGCAACCGTTGCTACCAAAAATATTTTCAATTTTTCTCCGAATGCATTAGACACTTGTAAATCCCAAATGTGGCTCCCAGTTCAAATTCAGTAATTTTGATTATTCTGAATCGTATCGATCCAGAAGACCAACGACGTTATAAGGACGGATGTGGAGGCGAATCGAGGAGCTGTTAGGTACTTTTAATCAACCTTGGTAGACCATCCAAAAACAGTTGTAGCAGATTGGAAATATAAGCAGAGCAGTTGTTTGGTTCCTGAATAATATGCCCCGAGAGAACAAAGCTACCGTGAACTAACCGATCCACCACATTGTGCTTCAAAGGCACAATACAGAACCGTATATTGATCGCTTGATCTTCAGAGATCGCGTGATAATCCAATGACCAAAGATGGTTGCTCTTCCCAAATGAAGCCCCACGAAGTTCTGCTAATCTAGGTTCACATCCGAAAAAAACTTGTGGAGTATTGTTGGTCATTTTGAAATTATGAAACCTTGACAAACTGTGACTTTAGATCTTTATGACTAACAATATCCTGTAAATTGATCTTTAAAGTTGCCCGGGATTGTCAATAGAATAGGCGTAACTCAGCAACTCAACGTAAGACAAACTCTAGAAAAAACGTAATTAATTGAGTTGAGAGTTACTGCCTCACCTGATATTGTAACATTGGATTTCCACTTATTTTGATCGCTTCACTTAATCATTTTACCCGATGAACACTTTCTAAAGATAATAAGGTAAATAAAGATGATAACCAAAACGCCATCTTCATAAATTTTCTTCAAAAAACAAATGGATTTTTTATTGATTTGGCATTGAAAATTTCCACAATAATGGAAAAGTTTGTTGATAATGAGGGTGATTACATCATGGATTAAAAGTAAAAACTTGTTAAAAAATTTATGTTTGAATTTAAGGTAAGAAAACTTGTTACCGGTCCCCCAAAACATGATACTGGAAAAAAATAAAGTTATAATAGGTGATTAAATAAAACTTATAAGAATACAATATGTGGAATCAACAGGAGCAATACAATATTCTATATTTTATTATTTAGATATTACAATGTCCTGAACTTTGGACATTTTCTTTCGGTTTGGTTATTGTTTTGATCCATTTGGATACACGATTTTTTATGTAATTCTTCATATATTTTTTTACCATCACCCTGCACGCTGGCATAAGGGCCGCAGACGACTCCTGACAGGCCAATAAAATGAAAAACATGGCAGCAATTTAATTCTCCGGCCATTGGCTTCGCATGAAGACTCTCCTATAGCCTCATCGAAGCTGTCCCTTTGTTCTGCACCTACAGGCTGTACTCCCGCCCTGGGCTATTATACTCCGATCCATATGCCCACGAGTTGATTTCTTCTGCGCGATGGGTTTGCAGAGAGGACACCCACCACTGTTAATTTCGGAGCCTGGGCAGATTGATGACGTTCTGCCACTGGAGGAGGGTGGTTGGTTCGAGGGTGCTCAGGAAAAACTAATTTGAGTGTCTTTATTAAAAGCTGGCTGATACAAATGAGCTAATTATTCGACTTTAATTTATGCCCTGCTGCTAAGAAAATGTCATTTGATAGCGGAGACTTAATTATACTGTATCATGTACTTAATCTAAAATCTAACATAGAATTGTCACATTGGCTTAAAAAGTATTCTAATTGATAATTAAAATTAAAAATGAGAGGAAGAAAATGTCCGGTATCGGTCAAGAAATTCTGGAGGGAACTGTTTATTTGGAAGCAGACGTTTCGACCCACATTGTAGATCTTCTTCAGGTATCACACTTGAAAATGGACTGAAATTTGGTCTATATCTGGACCATTTTCTTCCTCATACATATATATATATATATATATATATATATATATATATATATATATATATATGTATATATAAGGTCAACTAATATTATTCAACATAAATTAAAAATAATTTATGATTTTTTATGCATTACATTATCCATCGTAGTCTACTTACTATTTCTCTATCTCTGTATTCTTTAGAATGTCTGTGTTTAGATTGAGAATAGTATAGAGCGTAATAGAAAAATAATTTTACAATTTTTTATAATTATGGGTCAGCTGTACTGAACCCCAAATATTTTCATTTTAAAGAGAAAAGATATGCCCCCGGCCGGAACCCGAACCCGGAACCTCCGTCTTTCCGCGACAGCGCTCCGACCAATTGAGCCACCAGGGTCGACCGCCGGCCTAAAATAATTTTGGTTTGGGATCAGCTCTCTTACATAAACAAATGTTGTGTAAACAAATATTTACAGTAATAAAAGAATATAAAACATGGGCAAGATTCTATATAGTAAAAATCATATGATATTTACATAAGTCCTTAAAAAGTAAATACAAATCTAATAGTAAGTTCTTGTGATCAATATAAGCGGGATAATTCAATAATAATATACAATGTTATAGTATAATAATATTAGATATAATAAATCAAAAAACGTAAACCAACTATTTAAAACTATAAAGTTGTATTACAGCAAAATTACCATGAGTCATTAATTACTTCTCATGAATATGAGCTAATAATTTTAACCGACTAGAGACCATCTGTTTGGGAACTATGAAGATGTAGAAAAGCATGAGTTTAAATGATAATAGGGAACAAGCTAGGCGGATATATATAAGATGGGACTGAGTTCCACACTGTGGTGGACAGGGTAAGAAAGGAACGCTCGAATGTTTTGGTTCTGTGGTAACGAGTGTAAAAGTCGGAAAATCTAGATCTTGTTTCTTGGGATTGGACTGAAAAGTGGAATGCGTGCGCGATGGTAAGAGATGATAAGGTTCATGAATTTGTATAAGAATCAGAGCCTAGGAAATATTGCATACGGATAGATGGGAAGAGCCACTTTAACTCATCATAGAGGTGGAGCACATGAGACCTTGGGGTACCGAGAACAAACCCCAGTGAGCACTTCAATATACTTATATGCATACGTTTAATGAAAGACATGAACTGAGATCTTATCAAGATAGAAACGCGAGATAATCGAAAAACCAATGTGGAGAAGTAGCAATCTCACTATACATATAAATACTAAAATGAATTGATTAATTCAGTATAAATACTAAAATTAATTGATTAATTCAGTATAAATACTAAAATTAATTGATTAATTCAGTATAAATACTAAAATTAATTGATTAATTCAGCATAAATACTAAAATTAATTGATTAATTCAGTATAAATACTAACATTTAGTTAATTTACTGGTAGGAGCCTTTACTAGGAGAATATTCCTTTATAATGTTCAGGATTGACTTCTGCAGTTGATGTGCTAAAAATAATGGCAAATACATTAAGCCAATTTTAGATTAATAGATTAAATTTAGTTGTTCACCATCGTTGTAGAATCAATGGACCATTTTACAATACACGATCAACAAATGAATGTAGAGTTGAATGCTACGTTCTAACGTGAATAAGAAAGTCACAATTCGTTTTCCTGTCCAATGGGGAATGAATATTAACTGCGTAAAGCGGAAATCGAAAGCAAATTGTTCCGAACCAGACATTCTGAGATCCACGTCTCTAGGTGCTGGACCATCGCCTACTCTCTGGAGTAAGACGTTTAGTATTCTGTATAGTTTTAACAACTCTTAAAAGATAAAACTATGATTAAGAAACTTTGCATGATTAAAACTTTTTAATGAAGCCTAGCCGTTCATTACAGTTCCTTTTAATTTCAAGTTGATATTTCAATCCCTTTCTCGCTCCGAAGCTGTAAACCTACTAACGCAGGAAATGCCATTACGGGATAGTTAGTAAGGTTGGCCAACCTGACCACTTACGACCTCTCGAATTCCGCTAATTATTAAGGAAATGTGATTAACGATATTTCGGCGGGGGCGGGAGTATTGATAGGGGTGAATTGCGCATGCGCCAGCCACCCCCAGCCGCCCTCAGTCGAGCCTCAGCTTGGCTTCTGTCGCGGTCGCAGCAGCTCCAAGTCACGGCAACTTACGCGATCGTCTCAAGTCACCAAACTTAGTCTGAGGTAAAGTCCAAGTCCAAATAATTTAAATAATTTTTTACTTCATTTTTGAGTAAGCATTAAATTTGTGCACAAATAAAGGTCCAAATATGCGTTATATTTTTCGTACTCAGTATGGTACAAATACTATTTAATATAATAAAAAAATGTTTTATTAATGTAGTTTTTATTATTATTTATAATTTCCTTTTATTTCTTTTTTTTAATTCTAAACTGAAAAATATTTACCTATTTCGAGATATTTGAATTAATTGAAATCATTATAATATCTAAAACAAAACGATTGTATTGATATTTAAAAAAATGTTCCTCATAGTCATCTCATCATACCTTATCTTATATGTTATATTTTACTTTTTTAACATCCCATATTCTACTTTGTTATTGTTTATAAATATTCTTTCCGCAATGTTTGAGGTATGTTTCTGGAAAAGCAGGTGCAAACTATGTGTGTATGTATTGCTCATTGTCTAGTCAATATTTTTAAGAATTAAATATTTCTTAAATAATTCTTAATTCTTGTATGTCTGGTTTTTACTGAAGTTAATGCATATATCAATGTAATAATAAATACTTTAATAAGAAAATACAACAGCAAGAGCCCCCCAAAAAAAAAAAAAAAAAAGGAAGGAAGATAATTATGGAAGAGAAATAAACCTTCTACTTAAAATTGTCTCTATTGTTTTAGAAAAAAATTTATATCTATTAACTTCTCACCAGTATTAAAATTTAAAAAAAAATTGAAATATTTATTTACGCTGTGCGCAGTATACTTTCAATATTAATTCATATCAACATTTAGTCCACCATAAATGTTTACGATGTCTAAGCACCTTCAGATTGTAATGGTTATTTAATTGAACTATCTGACATAAGAACAAATCGAGTAAAATAAATATCACTTCATGTAAAAAAATATTTATATGCATTAATTTATTAATTTAACTGATTTTCATAAGTAATATATAACTCTTAAATTTGATGTGATGTCTTAAAAGTTAGAACTTTTAATAAAAAATAAATTGGGTTTTGTACATGAGAAAACCAAATTGCTTGAATCGAGAGGGGTCGTTCAACCCGACTGTGTTGCCATTATTATATCGACGTTATCACAGTAAATATTTAAAAACATGAATATCTCTGAAATTTTTAATAATCAACTAATAAATAAGGCATATCCTATACATTAATGTTATATTATTTCCTTTAATGAAAGAGAAACTGTAATAAGTTTCGCCTAAAATAACATAAACTAGGTATAATTACTCAAAAGCCAATTAATAAAATAGATATGATCCAATCCGGGCCATTAAAATAAAGTAATATATAATTTATTTATTTAGCAATCTCCTACTATCTGAATGTTGCATGAGCTACTTTAGTGTAGCTATATGTAGTTTAGTACTTTGGTATATCATTACTTATTGTCACATGAAGATAAGAAATCGACAAATCACCAACTCAGGACCATTAAAACGAAAAAATTATTGTTTATTGTCCTTATATTCTATATTCTTATTACATTTTTAAAATATTAAACTTGCCAAAAATGTGTTTGGAAATTCTTACATGTAATATTTCAATTAAAAATAATAAAAATTATATTAAAATAACTAACTTTGGCTGAAAATTTAATAAATGACAATTATATAAATATTGTTGAATGTTTTAATGGTATCGCCTTCGAGTTTGTTGTTACCTCAATAGCGTCGCTTATTTTTTCATTTATAAACTATAATTAAAAGCGGTTTCATTTTAGTTTACTAATATGTTAATTAACAAAATTAATTTTTAAACTTTTTAGTTTTGTATTTCTGATTATAATTTTGTTTAGGGGTTTGCGTTGTTGTATTATTTTTAATATTAAGATATATGAAATAGGAATTAGCATATTTTTTTATTCCTTTTAGAATCATTCAATTCATTCGCTTATTTTGTAATTCATAATTAATACAAATAAAAATTCTGTATTTGGATTATCGATTAATTCTTTTGATTGATTTTTTTTTTCTAATTCAGAAATAGTTAGTAAAATGTATCGTTATCATTCATTATTGGTAACATTTTAATTCCTAACAGCGACATATTCACTTGGAAACTTTTCCAGTTGACCAATTATTTCTTCTCTCCTGCATTAAAGGTCGGCTTAAATGTCATTTAGTTAAAATGTCTTTAAAATTCTTAAAATGTCATTTAGTTGAAATGTCTTAAAAATACTAAACTGTAGAAACATGTAAAATTTTTTGATTAAATGTCTATGCTTAAAGAATAGTTGGCACATGTATGAATTTATTTTAAGTATTTCACTTTTAATTTTCTTTTAACTTATATTCAACAATAGTTGTGCAACATAGCCAGAAACTCACTAAAGTGTAAACCACAAATGACGTAATCATTGACTCTAACTTGTGACTGGCTAGAAATATTTAACTTTAATACACAAATTCTAATACTATTTCCAATCTAATAGCAATACAATAGTTAGGTTGAGTTGTGACATAAATGTTTTAATTTCAATTTTTTAACTTTTTTTGGAAAGCAGGTATTAATATACTTTAGTCAATCAATTTGTCTGTAAATGTCATGTAATTAATATGACTCTTCAAGTATTGATTATATACTTGTAATCATATACTGTTTATCCAAACACTTCAATTTCCAAGATTGGCAAAAAAATAAATATTTATCGCTATTGACGAGATCCACTAGTTATGACTTCTGGACTAGTAACTATTCTAATATCCTCATGCAAGGTTAAATCAACTAAAGAATACTAGTCATTTGGTGTACATATACACATAACCGAAATTACACACTTTTGTAGGCTGGTGGGTTCAAGTTGTTAAAATTCTAACTTTCAACCGACATGCAAATGTTGTTCAAATTTTACCAAGTGTATCATTTAATAATGATGCTTCAATCATGATATCTGTAGCCCCAACGAATAATCGGTTTGGGTGAATTTCCTCGTGTAAAGTGGAATTGTGCCTTTCTCGTAGTGTTTTGAGTGACTCCATTCCAAGCCAAAGACTACCAGCATGACACGATTCCGCTTCCCGCAGTAAAGTGATCTCATTTTGGACATAATTCAACATAAACACTCATTCACCTGGGCTGCACATATATCACACATCATGCATTTGATTTTTGTGATTTTTGCCGAACCGTCTTATGAGATTCCGACCTATATTTGTGGAATTCACGTTTATTCGAGAACGAACCGGATCATCTTGCACAGGATTTACTTTATTTGAATTCTATAAAATACGAATATTTAAGCTGTTTCTGGGTTTAGTCCAAAGTATACAATTTTAATTTTAAAGGTTTTTATGATGCCATTAACATGAAAAGTCTAGACTTTTACATATCTTCTAAAAAAAGAAATAAAAAAAGAAAATTTTATGCAAAACGTTTGGATATATAGAGACGAATAGAGATATGGAGCTGAAAGATTTCCACATAACTGTATAAAGGATAGATAAAGGCATAGGCATATTAATTATTAGGTCGATCTATATATATATATTATATATATATATATATATATGTATGTATATATATATATATATGTATATATATATATATATATATATATATATATATATATATATATATATATATATATATATATATATATATATACACTAGCGACCCATCCCTGCTTTGCTCGGGTAATAAGGCATATTATGCCTATATAAGGATTTACTAAGGATCACGTGAATATAATTGGTTAGGCTTCTTTGGGAGACTTGATTTCCTTTCTTCCCATCTCAGCTAATGTACAATATTATATAGAAATTATAAAAATAAAAACAAAAACGAATATTTCTTTATATACGAATTTATTATCTTGCACGTTAGATAATTGCACGGTATTAGGCAAACAGCGTCTTCGGTGAAACCCATCGATATTCCAACCCATTTACACAAAACTTCGACAAATTATATACCTAAACCTTTCTGGTGAATCACTCTATCTATTGGTGAAAACTGCATGAAAATCCGTGCAGTAGGTAATTATTGAGTTAACCGCGAACAAAAGCCCTCGGCCGAGGACTTTCTTTTATAATATATATATATTAGGAGGGAAAAAATGGTCTCGGTGGAGATAAAATTCTAAACATTGCATATCTTCTTCAAGGCTGAAAAGAAAAGATACAAAAACATTTAAAATTGAAGTAATTGGATAATATCTTGTTTGCCCTGCCTGGAAGACCTGCAATGTGGCTCGAAATTTTGGTTTCTTATAAATAGTTTATTTAAGTAATTCATTTTTTTTTATTCACCACCCGGACCATTTTCTTCTCCATTTTAAAAACTTTTTTTAATTTTAAATAAAAGCCTTTGGAAATATAGTCTCTTTATTACGATTATTTCAAAGTTATAACTTTTCTTCATTGAGTGAAAGAGTATTGTATAGTAGCCTCCACTATCTGCAGATGGGACTGAGGCCCTGGCATTGTGTCAGTTCGGAAGCAGTGCTGCGATCTTTGTTGAGGTGCCAGCTCAAGCGTGCTCTTCCACCTCGATTCTTCCTCCTCGGCTTCCCCCCACCAGAACTCAATGTCTACCCCTAGCCGGTTTACCTTTCTAAAAATATTCTTGCAACCACGGATTTTTATTTTACTATCAGTACGTATAGTTTTCAAAATATATGGAAACATTTCTATAGTTTTCATTTATTTTTATTTTTTCTACACCATCGCAAATTGTATATTTCAACGAAAAGTAATTATTAGAGAATATGTGCTAGATAACATTCAAGTTGATAACAGTCTATGATAGTTTGAACATGTTTTAAGAATGCAAAACAACAGGCGGGGCAAGATGACATACAAGGCTAAGGTTGAAGGAAGAAGGTCCAGAGGAAGACCCCGACATACCTGGGAAGATGGTGTTAAGGAAGGCTTCACAAAGAGAAACATGTAGTGGAACAGGAGTAGAGAAATCAGTATTTAAGCCCTTAGCGTTGATGGAAATTACATATAGAATTTCGACTGCACACCGTAATCGGCTCTATACTTAACGTATCAAATAACATTGGTTCCTAAAATATATTTATATATAATGTTTTATTTGTAATAATGGAAATAATAATGAAAATGAAAAAAATTTAATATAGTTTATAAATTAGTGAAATTTCTTTTGAAGTGCTGATTTTAAAATACATACTTGTTATAGTGCACGCGAAATTTAATGTTAATTTGTTGAGCCACCAAATTGTAGTTTATTAGATGTGTAAAGAAGTCATGTGCTACCTGCGTCAGTTTTTAATTTATTTGTTGTAGCTTTCATGAATATTGATCGATTTGCGAATTTTAAAATATGGATGTTTTTGTTTAAATATTCTTTAACATGAGGACACTAAACTATGGAATACTATGGAAACAAAGAAAGTAATTGAGGAATTAGAGCTGGTTTAAAATATTATGATAATCAAAGTTTTAAATTAATTCAATCAACAGAGGAGGAAGGCTCACAATTTAAGTTAGCATCGAAGGGTTGTAATGGAAACGCTGCCTGCCAAGTCCAACTTTAAAACAATAAGTTGGCTCTCAAAGCTCGGGGACTTTGCTCAACTTAATCTGTTAGCGACTTGGTAACTCTTGGGTGCCAATTCGTCTTCTCTCTTTGGGGACGCCAATGAAAGGAACCCTTTCCTGATTGGTCAGCGCTGGCATTCAGGCTGACCTTTGTGTGCAATGAGGTCGCATCTTGTTAACTTTACTAGGGGGCTTGTTCTAATTAATTGTTTTTTGTTTTGTCTGTTTTTTCTTAGAACGATTAATTTATAAATGAAAGTTTTAATTTAAAAAAAAAACGCAATTCATTTATTATATCTTTATGCTATGATCATATGATATTTATGATTATACCAAAGTTTGCATTAATGATCAGTATAATGATATTGATATGGAAGATAATGAAAATATTTATTTAAGAAATGATGCACAGGTTGTATTTTCGATCTACTTTTGAAAACCTCCCTGATCCCTTAGGGGAATTCTCGTGGGAGCGTGTATGGAGAAGCCTCCCTAAGTTATAAAATGGAAAATTTAATATTAATTCATGACGAATACTTTTTTATGTTTAATAATTTTTAGGTTGTAATAACTTTTTATTTTTAATAACCAACTATTAATTGTAAAAATATATAACTAATTAAGATTGTGGGAGAATTATATGATTATTATCATAATGAATTTTTTTGTATATAGACCATACTGTTCAAAAACACTTGTAACATGTCCATCTCTAAGGATGTATAGGAATGGAAGAATGAATATTGTATGTTTTTAAATTTTATTTAATAGATTTAAATAAACATACGTTTATTCGGTTACTGTTATAACTATGATTTTTTTCCCTCATGACATGATGCTTATGGATTAAATCACTGATAGGTAAATAACATAAGTTCTTGATTCAGTACCCCCAATTAATAGCGAAAAAGCAGTTAACTTAAACTTGTTTTAATAATATAAATTAAATATATATAAATTACATGTTACATAAATTCGAGAGTTTAAGATCCTTATAACTGGAAATCGCTCTTTTTGTCGTGTTTGCATTCAAGGTCTGCCATATAAGATTAAATATTATGTTTCTTAAGATTTATTTTTCATTTCCTGTTTTTAAATATAAAGCTTAATGATACTGATACGATTGTGAATCTGAAACAAGGCAGAAAAGTTATGTAAATACCATGATTATATGTACATATGTTTGCATATCTGTGCATTATGATGATACTTGATGCTCTAAAAAAATGAAAGTGAATTCTATGGACCTGAAAATTTCTTCGTTTCTTTTTATATCTGTATATCTAACTCACTGCCGTATATATTATCGTCCACTTCATTAACAATTGACAACTTTACAGCATTCATTGTTTTTACTTGAAACTTTTCATAAAATGTTTAAGAAAAGAGTTGAATGTGCCAATCAGCGAAAATTATTGTTTTTTTTCGGTTCAAGATTTCTGGTTCCTAATTCTGATCATCTGATCTGATGATTTGCACAATAATTAGAAAATCTCATAAATATAGTCCGACAAATATATTAATTATTCAGGCTGTTTTTCTGATATAAGTTAAAATAAATAAAAAAATATTTGTATGTTTTTTTTTGTTATTACTAATAACTCCTGTATATACTTCTGATTATGAATAAAAATCGTGTTTATAATTCGAAAAACGATTGTAAATGCTAACAGGAGGCAGGTTAAAACATGCTGTGGCACGATGTTACCTGCTTCCCTGCCTATCCTTTCCACTGTAGGTATAGTTATATTATTGATCGTATAAAACATAAACTATCTTTTTTAGCGGTGTTTATTGTTTACATTGATTGCACTACCTTTTTAAGATCACCTATTCCATTATCTAAATAGAAACATCTCGAATTTAAATAATTCAGTTTCTTCGATTCTTTAAAAACATTTTTGGTCAATACTTAAATATTTATTTTTAATAACGACGGAAAATTGGAATAGAAGGGTGAGGAATACTCTTTTCGTTTGAAGTAATATAATGGGCCAGATCGATATAGTAATTAATTAATTCAGCAAGAAAATTCCATTTACAATTCCTAGATCATATCAAATTCTTTGTAGATTTTTAAAACGTTGAAAACTTATCGAACAAGTCCAAACATTTGTTATCTGCAAAACAATTGACAAATTGTATGAATATGTCGAAATTTAATAAATAACTATTCGCTTTAATTGAATTAATAAACGGTTTTGGAAGAATTATATGTGGTTCAATCACTGGTGTATTTATCAGAGGAATAAAACAGTTTCACATTAATCCAGTGGGCTTATAATTATGAATGTCTATGAATAATTGTTTAAACCTTTAGGGATAATTCTGGAGAATAACAAATATGGACTAATATTATTTACTGGCATCTAAATATAATGGCTGCCAGCTCCTACGTACTCGAGAAATTTAGTATACACTTACTTGAAGCCTTGAGTAGAACCATGTGACTCAGCCTTTGTGGGCACACTCGCTTTGACAAGACCTAATAGCTGTGCCACTGCTCCATTCTGCCTTATCAGGCTTTGGGGGAACTTTGCTGCTTGACATCAAGTCGGGAAAGTCACCGAGATAACAGGCCCTCCGTGTGCTTGTGTGGGTTCGTGTGTACGTGCTGAAATTGGCTGTGTCATCCCTTTGTAGTGTGGGACAAGGCATGAGCTGTAGTGTGGTATTGGCTGTGTTCTTGGGGAGGGTGAAGTTAGAATAATCACCAACTCACCTACATGGAATCCTTACGATCTATTACAAATCATTTACATGACGTGTTAAATTATACTTATTCTATATAATAAGTATAATTATATAAATAAGTCAGAATGTAAATAGTTTTAATTTCTCTAACTGTAGATATGGCTACATCAGAAAAAAAACACAATAATCCAAGAATTAATTTAAAATTATAATTAGTAATCAATGTTGTGCTTTTTTTATGTTTTCTTTTATTATACAGTGCTCAGTCTAAATTATAATATAAACATTTATAATATAACATTTGGACATAGTCTAAAGTAAACATAATTAATATGATAATACTGTATTAATTATTAATTTATTTGAATAAAACAAACGTCTTCTGAAAAAACTCCTGAAAAGAATGTATTCAATTATTATATGTGTATGTATAATTAATGTTTCTTAAACTATTACATGCTCAACGAAATATGTGTCGATTTATGACATAAACTCTATATATATTTCCTCAAGGTAGTATCCTTGGCCCAATCCTTTATACAGTTTATACAGCTGACATCCCAACTCATCCTAATACTATCCTTACCACGTATGCTGATGATACATGTGTATTATCAGTCAACACCAATCCAGTTATTGCATCCCAAAGCCTCCAATCCCATATCACTGATCTTGAAGAATGGTTTCAAAACTGGAGAATTAAAATAAATTCTAAAAAATCGCATCAAATCACTTTTACCTTACGTCGTAAACCAATGACTTCCTGCCCTACAGTATCCTTTAATAATATCCCACTAGTGACTGTAGAACAGATCCGATACTTAGGGTTGCACCTCGATAAACGATTAACCTGGAATCCTCATACAAGACTGAAAAGACAGGAAACCGCTCGACGTTTCAGGCTACTTCAATACTTACTAGACAAACGCTCTAAGCTCCCAATTAACTACAAAAGACTCATCTACATGACCATCATACGACCTATTTGGACTTACGGAGTAGAGCTATGGGGCTCCACTAAGCCATCGAATTCCTCTCGTATCCAATCCCTACAATCCAAAATCCTTCGTAAAATCCTCAATGCTCCTTATTTTGTTAAGAATAAAGTCATCCATAACGACCTTAATGTCCCTTGTTGCTGATTTGGCCCGAACCCGGTATCTATCCTTTCATAGCAAACTCCATTCCCACTCAAACCCTCTAGTTTCAAACCTAGCTTCCTCTTCAATTCCCGATAATCCTCCGAGGCGTCTGAAAAGAAGATGGCCACGTGACCTTCTTATTGAACTTTGATTTGAGTACTACCAGTGGGTAGTTTCTCTACTTGTCATTCTCATGTCATTATGTAACACGCATTCTATTTACTTGTTGTATAATTGTAATACAGTTGTAAATATCAATAAATAAAATATACCGTTGCAATCATTTTGTTCATTTAGAATTATGCATTCTAATCTAATTTAAATAAAATTTATTTTTATTAACGGTTTTTTTTATTATAAAATAATACAAATATAAAAAATTATTTAATATACCTTACTTTTAAACTGTACGAGTTTTATGAATGATATCTATTGTGATGAGTGTGCATCCTTTAAGGAAGATTTCCAACAACAATTTTCAACCTCAGTGATTCATATATTTTATTTTAAAAACTAGTAACATTTCCAGGTATGCAAATAATGGAAATGTGGGGAAACCAAAGTATTTTTTTATATACCTAACATTACGTTACTGGCTAATTTTCTTAGGTGAAAGTTACAAATGATTTTACTGAATAAGAAATTTTAGAATTTTTAATAACTAAAATTTATCTTAAGCTAGTTGTGATTTTTTTTCCAGATTTTTTTAGTTACTAAAAGATAAAGAAAAACATTTAATTATTTTTCTTAATATTTTTAGTTTTTTGTATAATAAAACAAAAACAAAAAAAAACACAAGCTGGTTGTTATTTAAGTCTTTCGAATATTAAAAAAAATCAAAGTTCTACTAAGGTAATTTGCCCTCTACTGATTTACATTTTAATTAATTAATTTATGTTTTTTTTTAATTGAAAATGTATTTCCGAAATTGTTAATCGGCAATTTTCTTTCCCAATTCCAAGGGCGGATCTTGGGTCTTTTACGATTTTTTTCTGTCGTTGATGTGTGTTAAGGTATGCCTTTTTGTAGATGATCAACATCACGAGCCTTTAGTACCATATTTCACTTTGTTTATTTTAAATTTAGATATTTTCCTTGACAACATAAGCCTACTTTGCTAAGGTTTCTTTGAATTTTTAAATTCTGTAAAGTAGCGGACAACCTTTCAAATGTTGAAGATGGTCATCTATACATAACAAATCACTCATTGGAGTTTTTTAAATCAGACATCGATAAGCAATGCTGCCAGAATATCAGAAGAAGCAATTTCTCAGCGATTTTGAGTTTTATGCATTTTTTTTTATTCTTCTAAATTCGTTATCTCTCTTGATTCCATTTATATGATTATGATATTTCTATCAATTGCATGAGTTTCTTCTATTTTTATCAATGTAAAATAATCTTATGCTTATTAAGACTCTTATACATTCACATAATAATGATAATAATGTCTTTGTTTATTCTGGGACAAGTCCCTTTAGAATAATAATGCAGGTATTGTAAGCTTTTATACCTTAGAGTGTAAATTAATTACATTTAATTAATTATTACAAATAATTTAGGAAGTGAGAAAGAATAATAACAAAAATAATAATAAACAATGCGAATTACCTCCAATAACAATATTTTAAAAACAGATTAGAAAAAGAGAAAGAAAAAAAAATTAAAATAAGTTAACAATAATTTATAAGAGAAACAATTTATAGTTACATTTACATAAAATTTATGTCGAGCAACTGTAGTACCAATACAATAAAGTTTTCTTTTTAACAGTGTATTATTCATTAAGTTGCTCATTCATTATGGAACGCCAATCCATGGAAAGTTACAACGTTGATTTAAAACTCCTTAAAAAGTGTTTTGTAACTTTTAATACAAACATTTAAATATTTTTTTAACTAACAACAGTTTCTCCACTTCTGATAGCTGAAGAATCAATTTGCATCTGAAAAGCTTTTTATTCAAAATTGAAGCGTGAATAAAAACTGACGGCTAAAAAAGTTATATAAATGATTTTTTTTTCTCTTTCCCTATTCTTCTCACATAAGAACCCCTACTGACACCGCACGGTGTGGTTGATATTCAGTAGAAAGTGAGATAGTCTCGAAATATCCAGATGGCATAGACAAACAGCCAGGATGGTGGGGATCCCCCCTCTCCTCTCGAGGGCTCGCCAGTCAGTGGCCGCTGTGTGTGTCGTTTGTGTGCCTTTCTGGATTATTATTATGAAGTGTGTGGATTCATGCTTCGTCCTCTGAGTGGTAAATAAGTCATTATATTTTTAATATGAAGGGTTCTGTTCTGTGGCTACTGTCAGTGTTCGGGTATATCTTTCCCTTTTGTAATTTATTAAAAATTCCTTGTATGTGTTGTCGTTAGATAATAGTTTTGTTGTCATCGTTAGACATTTATCTATTATATTATTCAGTTATAGTGTTAAAAAAACATTAATATACTCACTACATAGTATTTACTGCTAAAAATCTTTAAAAAGTAGCGATCATCATAAAGTAATTAGAAGATACGGCTAAACTGAATTAACATAATCAATTGATACGATACAACGGAAACAACAAAACATGTCCATCAAATACAAATTAAAACCATGACAATATTCCCAAAAAATTTCCTGAAAAACAGAGGCTGTATTCATTGGAGAATGACATATTCATTCAAAAAAATCTATTTTCTGCTTAATGATACAGATACAAAGTGTCTTGATTTATTAGATTTTAGATTGTCATGATTTTATTATCTAATAGAGCATCATTTTAATTAAAAACACTGTTACAAGTGAAATTTGAATTGATTTTAATAATGTCAAGAGGTAATTAACGTTCCTTTCAAAGTTTTGACAGTTTTCCGTTTAAAATGTTGACAGGGATATAGGTATGGGGAAATGATTTTGTTCAATGTTATTTGTTTATAAAAACAGAGAAGATATTTGTTTAGAATTTGATAATATTATTCCCCTCATAGATAAAATCCTGTCTATGACTTACAATTTGTATGCAATGTAAATGCAGACTAAAATGTAGACTTTTGCATAGAGATTCATAAACGTTAAGTTATAACAAATAAAGCAGAGGTTTTTCTGTCGTAAGGTTAGAAAATTTACATCCCTCGAAAAATAAAAATGAAATCGAATTGAGTTAATTATACATATCGATCTAATAACTAAGTAGGTATGTTTGTTATATCTCGTAGGTATATTCAACTAGAAATTGACTGATAGAATTCCGGTATGCCTACTCAGATAAGAAACGCCTTCAGGTCAATGGCTGGGAGCAGCTTCACTGACTTGGGTTTAGATTAAACGTGGAAATTAAGTAATACAACTAAAATTAATTAAAAAGTAATGATTTAGAAGCTTTCAATGTTTGTTTCAATAATGTCTAAATAATAATAATGATTCTTAAAATATCTCAGTTTGAAACCCCTGACAATGAAAAGAAAGAAAAGTAATTTATCGTTAATTTTCTGTTAACGAATAAATAAGACAATAATTATTTTTAAATATTATTTAGTTTTGGGAAAATTATATTTTACTTTATGATAGATGATATTATGAAGAAATTGTTTACAGTATTCCTATTCCTTTATTAGAAATCCATTTGCCTAAGTTTCAAGATATTTTCCTCATAGTAATATAGATTAATTCCTTGGAAATCTCACGAATTTTTTTTAAAAATATTACTAAGAATAATAATAAGCAAAAATAAAAATAAATAATTATGATATAAGCTGTAGTAGGTCATGTAAGAATAAGTATCATGAGTTCTATTACATTTAGATGATTTTGGGCTGCCTATGTATCATTTACATCATAAATAATGATGAAAGTAACTTCAATGATCAATCTTTTTCTAAGAGACAGATATACGTAATAGTTTGTCCTTGATAAGTATGTATACATTTTTCGATGATTACGTCGTGACTCAGAAACTCATTTAAAAACATTTATTATTTTTAATTTTTTTTATATGGTTTGATAACAATATCTTTTTTAACATTTTAAAAATTGATTGAAAGCAGTAATACATAAAAACTCAACTATGTATATAGTATTTTTTAGTTTCGTTAATGTTTAAATTAGTTGGCCATATGCTTTGTAACTATTTTTTATGATCGCTTCTAACTAATATAATTAAAAATTAAATAAAGAAGTGAACTGAAAATGATACTATTTTTAAGGTGTCCTCGTTATATTTTTCCATAGTGGTTTGAACAAGATCTATGTATGATGATAATAATTTAAAATTAGGTAAGATAGGGGATTCTCATTTTTCGTTCAAACAAGCACTATAAAACTAAATAATTTAGGGCCAGTCTATTCTATTTTAAGTGATTTTTTTTTTATAACAAATCAAAGAAAAATAAGATTACAATAAACAGAATATCTTAATAAAGTGTAAGCCAGATATCCAACCTAAAAAATATTTTAATGTTTGGAGGTGACGTTGTTGGAGATTCTATTCTTGGTAGGTGACATGTAGGGTTTTTTTTTCTCCTTTTTATTCAGACAAATATTTTGGAATGTTGATGTTTAAATAACAGCGTAATTATAATTTACAAAAAAATCATTAAAACTAAATTATCTTTAAAGAGTTAGTTGAGAAATACTGATTTATATTTAGTTAAATTTGAATAGTTCACGAAAGATTGTCAAGGAAGTTATAATATTGTTTATGATCGGTGTTAATGACATTCTAGTGCAATTTAAAAACCAGCATGTTGTAATTGTATCGACCTCGAAACCCTAGCCGCGATGGGTATGAGGGACTCAACTGTTAATAGGTTACATAACTCAAGTAACAAGTATTAATTAAATGGAAGAAAGTTTAAAAATTACGAATTAATTTTTCATTGGCGGTACGATTGGACAATTTGTTGACATAAATTATAAAACAATTAGTGTCTTATTAAACATTTTAACGAGAAAACAGGAAACTGGTGAGTCAGCGGACGCAGTGGCGCTATCTGCCTCATAGGTCTCGGGTTCTCACATCAGCTGTTGATACTGTGTTTCCACAAAATATAATTCTGTCAAAATGTATTAAACATATTGTAAATGTTGTTTTTATATACCTGAAAAGTATAAAATATCCTGTATAAAATTTAGGTAAATGCGATATTTTATTAGAAGAATGTGAAATGGGCGTGCAGTCAAAAAAATATCTTAGAATAAGTTACAGTTATTTCATTTGTCCCAACGTTTCGATCTAATTTTTAGGCCATCATCAAGGCTGAGAATAAAAGAAATTTTAATGTTTATAGACATATTTAATATTATAGCGATATTTTATTGCTTGGAATTTCACAAGAAAATTTATGTTTTTATCCAGATGTAAATTATAATGTTTATCGATCTTAACGTTAGAAATATATTTATTTATGAATATACGTTTATTTAGCATTGTAATTAACAAAATATTTGATGTGAAAGAACAGTTTTTAAACTGTTGATGGACAATTAACTTTAGTCATCAATAAAAATTACGAACATAAATATTATGAATTTCACTAATTATTAGAAATATTTTTTTAAGCTAAAATGGGTTAATAAATTATGTAAGAAAACGTGCTCGAATTTTTCAACCTGATTCAAATATGTTAAATGATTCAAAAGGCCAATCATAAATATTGGGCATAACTCTTTTTCATTCTTTCTTTCTTGTTTGCATTCCCATGATGTTTTTTCCGTGATAAGGAAAGATTGGTAGTGATGGAGTCAGATATCAAGAGAAAACAATAACTAAAAAGGTATAGTTTTTTAAACAAAACCTGTTCTGAAATAGATAAATAATGCAATAGTATTTTTAATCATTCAAATTATAAAAATTAGATGAACTATAAAATAGTAATTATTAATTTTTTGTTGTTCTGTTGTGTAGATCTGTATGTATGATTGATCAATTGAAGGTGCTCTTCAGAAATAAATTACTCTTTTCATACGATTTATTAATTACTCAACGCGTTTCATAATAGTTGCTAAAGAATGTTGCCTCGATCAACAAGTTTCTCTCAACCAAAAAAGGAATAAAAAAATAACTTGTAAGTTTTTTGGACAGTTGCAATAATTTATTAGGTTTATATTTAAATTATATTGGTTTTCTATGTAGAAAGAATTGATTCATTTTGTTTGATGAAGTATAACATCTTAGGTCATTAACACAGTTAACATTTTTTATTTTATTTTTGCTTATATTATTTTACTAAAAGTTTTGCCTCAATATTTATCTATTTTAGAGTCTTGTGTCTGATCGTATATTATTTGAGTTAAAAAGCTTGAAGCCTGATAACATTAAAATATTATAATCTCAGTTTAGTTAATAAAATAGGGTTTAATCTAAAAATATAAATAAAGGCCTGGGATAATTCATAAAAAAATATGTTTATTTTTTTTTTTTAGTATTTAATAATTACTTGTGTACAACTTAGTTGTTTTTCGTATCTAAAAGGTCTGGCCAATCTTTATTTGTAATTTTGAAATATTTGTGTAAGCAGTTCTGATATATTCTATCAAATAATATAGTACCAAAAATTTACGACAAAGGAAAAAAGATTCTCTTAATTTTAATATTAATTAATGTTTCTGAAAATTGTTAAATGCTATTCTTAAAAATTATGTTTTTCCTTATGATGTTTTGGTTTTTTTCATAAATTTATTGAGTGGGTATGCACTAAATATATCCACAAATGAATATGAATACGGATTTTTTTCTACGCGATATCAGCTCATAACCCTTAGTCAGCATAAACTACCATTTCTATATTATATATTACATACTATTACTATATTTTTTCCAGATTAAACTTCATTATTTTCTTTTGGGGTCATGAGATTAGTAATACCCTAATTCACAGATTTGTATTAAATAAAATGCTTTATAAAAAGAAAGACCTGAGGTAATTTACCAAATTTATCTTATCTGAGGAGATATAACATTTCAGCAAAAAAAAAATAATAATAATAATAAAATAGTGCTATATTATTGGTGTATTTTTTGATTCGATATCGAAAAGATAACGGGATTCATCTCCTAGACCTAGATCATTCAATAACTTGATTGAAATTTTAGTTTTTTATCCACAAGGTTTTTTTATTTTTCCGTTGGAATAGTTGAATGTTGACTTCAATTATAAAAAATATATACTAAGGAGGTTTCTTAGTTGTACGAATTGATAAACTTTAGGTATACTATGATATGATTTCTCTCCGTTATTTTTATTAAATATTTTTATAAATATTATAAAGCATAAATAAAGTTAACGTACTCCGTGTTGTGTGTTCCCTATAGTGTTAATTAAAAATTACTTTGTTGTACATTGTCTTCCTCCCGAATGACTCTATGCTGAATGGTTATATCATTTTGAATTTAGTACTTTTCTTTGTGTTTTTCTTTTTGTATTTATTTATTTTGTTTATAATATGGTCTTTCGCGTGGACTGAACAATAAGCTGCATAGTTTTTAAAGCGCTTTAGCTGTCATTCGCATTGTTACGATATTTTTCTATTGCTTTTTGCTAAAAATATTTTAAAAAATGATGTAAAGAAATCAAAATTGATTTCACCATAACTGAATACAGGTATAGTTTTTCAACTTTTAGTTGACAAATATAAAATGATGAATAAGATACATTTTAAATCGCTAAATTAATTTATACGAAATAATGATATTACAATATAAAGAATTGGAATCATCGGGAAAAAAAATCTATAGACATATTTTCAACATCATGATATTACATCTTTGACTTCAGATATATTCCTTGACCTCATTCACCATTAAATCTTTTCTTATGGTTTCGATGACTCCGCATAAATGTCAGAAAAATAAAATAGGTTTCTTTTTTTTTTTAGCCTTCTAAAGAGCTGTAGGACTAAAAGAAGAAATTGTTGCTCCCAGTTGCATGTCCCACGGGTTCGTTCTTGACCTCAATCGGTACCACAAGTAATAAATAATATTACCATGAGGCATGAAAGGGCGATACAATAAATAAATACATATTTACCAATTTTATATTATATTTAATATTGATTGTTATTTCTGTAATAATCATTAAATATATATAATAAAACTAACAAGAGTATAGTAACTTGTTGACTTACGACAACTTGTAAGTCAACAAGATCCTAATTAAAGTAATGTTCTATGAACATTCTTCCTCGCGTATACATAGCAAAAATTACGAGAACATGGGAATATACGATCGGTGAAGAGAACGGATTTACCTTACTGGGATACCACCCCTGCTAGCTCAGTGGCTTAGAGCACTGCGACGGAGACGCAGAAGATCCGGGTTCGAATCCCGGCCAGGGCAAATATTTCTCTTCAAAACAATAATGAGGATAGTAACATAGAATACACATGAATGTAAAAACTTGAGCCGTTTTCAGTTTCCTCGGAAATTCTACCGTAGAACAAAGAACGTCTCTGCTTATTTTTATTTTTTAAGAGAAAAGATAGGCCCCCGGCCGGGATTCGAACACGGATCCTCTGTCTTTCCGTGACAGTCTCTGTTTATTGTTTTTTCACTAAATAGAAATCCTCATCATATTTAGATTCACTAACTGTACTGCTGGGCGTATACGTAAATGGTATAAGTAAATTTTATGTGAGTTTAATAAATGGAACTTAAATCAGTGTACGGAGTGAAAATCGGGATGTTAATGTTTTTTTTTCTAAGAACGATTTCTGTTCTTATTATGATGACATTTCTTTTTCTTTTGTTTAGCTGTTTATGAAAGTGTATCTGTGTCATCTTTGTTTTCAGCGAAATTACGTATTCAATTGTAAATTCAAACAAATAGTTTAAATTCCAAAGAGAAGCTTTTCTTGCATAAGTGAGTGCGTTTGCAATGTCTATCCTAAAAGCGAAAACTTGTACGAAACCTAAATTATGTATTTAAGGTAGACATATGCCCGATATATTACGACAATATTTCTACCGAAATTCCCTTTACGAGAATCGTTACTTATATTTCTGGTTTTACACTTTTACACTCTTTGTGTGTTTGTATAATCCAATAGTTTTTAACAATATATTATACTTCCCCTCTTATGCCTCTAATTTCGTTTATTTGAAATATTTAATTTTCTCGTGTTGTTAGTTATAATATAAATTAAAGGTTATCAAAAAGTAAGAATTCTTATCTGTAAATGATTATAGAAAATAACAAGAAATATTTTGCTATTAAGAAAACTGATTTCCGGAAAACAGCAGTAATAATACATATCTAAAATATACCGTCAGAAAGCGAGAGATTTCTAAGGAAACTTTATCTATCATATAAGTCATAGAATATAAATATCGAAAAGCTCCCAAATTTTAGCAATTCTTTTGATAATAATATCCGTTTTAAAATTTAATGGATTGCACTGTTTTTGCCACAACTAAATGAAATTTCTAAATATTTTTATTTTGAAGAGAAATGAATTGTCCAGGCCGGGATTCGAACCCGGGTCGCCCGCGTCTAGGGTTGCCAGCCGTTTGGATAAAGCAGGACATAGTTAGGCTTTTTGATTGCATGTCCGGCCAAAATAAACTTGTGTTTATTGTGTTAATTTTTTAATTAAAAGTTGTGTTATTTTTTTAATTAATTATTTTTTATTTATTTTTCATTAAAATTTAACAAGATTTTTGGTAATAATCAAAAAAGCTTGATTCTACATAAACAATTTTTGTCGTAGCTATTAATACTGAGAAAAAAAAACCCTGAATAATGTAAGGAGTCCAGCTTTTTTACCCAGGCGTTCGGCCAAACTGGCTGGTCTGTTCGGCTATTAGGTTTTGCGACCTGGCAACCCTACCCGCGTCACAATCGCGGTGCTCTAATCAACTGAACTAACCTGGCTCGTAACACGGCCTGGCAAATCCATCCTCTTCACCGATCCTTTATCTCCGTGTCCTCGCAATTTTTTTTGCGATGTATACAAGGGGAAGAATGTTCATACTTTAACTAGGATCTCGTTGACTTACGTAAATTTTAAATTATAATTTATTTTATATTTATTATTTTTATGACGATGATATCATCATAAATATGGTCCTAATAAGTAAGTAATGTTCAATGAACATTCTTCCCCTTGTATACATCGCAAACAAGTTGCAAGAACACGGGATATAGAATTGGTGAAGAGAATGGATTTGCCTGGCCATGTTACGAGCCAGGTTAGCTCAGTTGGTTAGAGCACCGAGATAGTGCCACGAGTGATCAGGCTTCGAATCCCGATCTGGACAAATCTTTTCTCTTCAAAGTAAAGATTATCTATTTATATATTTATTTAAAATATTTAAAAATTATTACCATCATAAAAATAATAAATTTAAAATAAATGAAATTTCTATTGAAAATAAATCTAAACTGTTGTAATTTATTAAATTTCAGTAAAATAATTTGTCTAAGATCAATAAAAGGTTACATGAATCCTGAAATAATGTTTTGATTAGTAACAATAACAAAACATGAATAATTATTAAAATAATTTTATACTTTTAATTTTTAAAATGAAGACAGGGTGTTACAGGGTAAAACCGAGGTAACTCGTTTTTTCCTAAATGACTGCAAAAAGCTATTTATCTCATTATTTTATTGAAGTAAATCGGTCTGATTATTTTAATAAAACCATGCAGATTGCTGATCCTGTCAATTGACAATGAAGAGGGTGTTTGAAGGCTTAAAACCTAACTCGTAGAAGTCACCTTACATCGTTTTTCCCCATGCTCTGTTCGGATGCATTAGTTTTTCCTATTTACGAGCATACTTTTTCCCCTGTAAACAAATCTCGAGAAAAAATCGAATTACCCTATTTGTACCCTTTGGTATTCAAAGAATTCTTTAAATGGTTATAAACTATTTATTAATTTGTCACTATTTGAGGAATTATTTTTTAACCTCCTCACCGACCATTTCCTTCTCTAAAAAAATCGGTAAAAATAAATTAACTTTTTTGTTGCGAGTTATTTTTTTGCCTTCTTGATATTTAGACTTAATTTATATATTGCCAATGAAACGATATATTATCCTTAGACTATGACTAAATGGGAGGTCCTGAGACTATATAGGCCTAGGGGATTATTAATAGACGCGGCAAGGACTGTCCCAACGGCCTACTCCTTCGTCCTGTCATCTCCCGAATTAGAGTCTTGATCCTGGGGACCTTCTGCGAACCAGATGACTCTTTGGCATCCCGCGGTATCATGAACCAAATACCACGAGCCGCTTTATAATATTTGCATAATTACGCTGTCGTCATTGGGTTACGCATTGAATTCATTCATGTAGATGATCACTACTCAGAAATTACGGCCTCATAGGGAATTCTCCAGCTTAGAATAGCGTTTGTTAACTACTGTAATATGTACTGTATAATATATTAAATATAATATTTACTGATATTCGTTATAATATAGACAAATTATAAGACCTTCAAGTTGTCAAAAAGATAACAGCAAATTTAAAAATTGTTTTTTTTATTTTATTTTAATTTTGCCAAATATTATTCTATAACACGACATTCCCTGGTTCTGGACCTGAAGTTTTGGGTGTATAATGATGCTCTTACTGAACCAGTGAAAAATTTAATTTATTTTTCTTAATTATTATTTTGATGGTGATTATTTTTAAATATTTTAGTTTCGAAGAGAAAAGATTTGCACTGGCCGGGATTCGGGATTTTTGAAGAGAACGGATTTGCCTGCGAATCCCGGCCAGGAAAAATCTTTTCTCTCCAAAACACAAATATTGAAAAAATTAATTTTTGAATTTGAAGTTGATCAACGCCTCGTATATAGCCATACTAAAATATACCGTTACTAAGCTAAACAGTTTAGAAAAAATATCTAACATAATGTCGTTGAAGGTAATTGTGACGATAGAGTTAGGGTAACTAAGATAAGATAATATTTTAGGTAGTAATTCCTATTGCTATATTATTTAATGAATTTAAATGTCATTACAAAATCTAGTTTGAATTTCATGGGAATCTAACTTTTGGAATTTATCCCAAATTGGAAGATTAGTGATTGTTATATAGTTAATGCATTAGATCCTAAAAGAAAAAGGTTTTATATTATCCTCTTTTCATTTTTTTCGTATTTAGTATTGATAAAATGATTAATAAGTATATTTTATAAGAAATGAGTTGCATTCAATAAAGAATTTGCCCTATTTTTTTTACTCTAAGACAATGACTGAATAATGCCTATTGGGTGTTATCAATGGAAGAAATGGCAACCTTTATACAAAACAAATTATACTTATAAAAAGAGTTCTGTGTAATTTTTAAAAAATACGTTATAGGTTTAGACGATATATGTTATTTGAAACATCAATTTCTAGATGAAACGATTGCAGATATCTACACTGTTATAATATTTGTTTAATAAAAGTCCAGTCTTAGATATATTTTAATAAGCTTTATTGCAAGCATTACAAGAGCACACTTTTTTCGGTTATCTATGGAGGCTCAACTACTGTTACAATCAGTGTTGCCACATCTCCCTCCTTTTATTTAAATTCAAGAATAACATAGAAATAAAATAAAATTGATTGAAACATAAAATGAATTTTCAAAATAGATACGAAATAAATCAACACCACAATTTATACAATTAAAGTTCAAGTCATTCTTCCACCAATCTTCTTGGCTTAATAATTCGCCTTCCATACCTAGGAATGTACTATCTTGTGGATGCTGAGGTGAATGAGCCGGAACCAGCTGAGTCTCATCAGTCTTCGATTCATTACTTTCAGCACTCTCCAATGTGGGATCATTTTTCTGCTCTCCATCATTGGCAGAAGGACTTCCCGATTTTCGGAGATGGACCGAATTTCTAACTAAGGTTTGTCCATCCTCAGTCCTTATTATGTAGGACCTGGGCGCTGATCTGGGTTTAATAATCTGGGCGGGCTCCCATCTCCTTCCTGTTCTATGGACCACACTTTCACCCTCATTGAACCCTCTTCTCTCCTGTGATGTTTTATCATAGTATATTTTAGCCTTTTGCTGTTTAAACTCCTTATCCTCCTTCACCTTAACAACATTTGGCAGAAGGTTTTCCTCAATAGTTGGGAGCACTGTTCTTAGTTGTCTGCTCATCAGTACTTGTGCTGGGCTTACTGACAATCCTGTAATCGGGCAGTTCCTATACTCCATTAATCCTAAATTGAAATCATGTCCAGATTTGTAACATTTTCTCATGAGGCTTTTACAAATACCAACTGCTTTCTCCACCATTCCATTTGATTGTGGATAGTGTGGACTGGTGTTAATCAATATAATTTCCCATCCTTGACAAAATTGTTTGAATTCAAAGGATGAGAAAGGCATATTATCAGCCACAATTTCATCAGGGATGCCATGAGTGGCAAATATTGGTTTAATAGCTTTAATTGTTTCTTCAGCTGTTTTATATGGCATCTTTACAACATCAAACCAAGCTGATAAGTAATCCACTACTATTAAGAAGGAATAGTTTCCTAATTGGAAGAAGTCCATACCGATCCGTTGATAAGGCCTTGATGGTACAGGGTAAGGCAATAAAGGTTCCTTTATATTTTTATTCCCAAAAGCCTCACATATTTTACATTTCAATATATACTCTTCAATATCTGAGTTAATTTGCGGCCAGTAAAATATTTGTCTTGCCCTTGCTTGTGGTTTGCTGATTCTTAAATGTGGACTATGAAGCTTCTCCAACATTTCTTTCCTCAAAGAAATTGGCAACAACAGCTTTCGGCCAACAATTACTAAGTCTCCACTAACACAAATTTCGTCTTTAAATTTGTAATATACTTTTATTTCTTCTGGTACATCTTTACGATTGACAGGCCACCCTTTCATATAGTACTGCACAAGGCATTGCAATGTCTTATCCTTGGCGGTTTCTTCTTCAAGAATCTTTTTCCTTCTAGGTGTGACCTGCAATTGATAATTATTAGATGCTACTTCATGAACTATCTCACTAATCCAATCTTCTTCAGAATTGATGTTCTCCTCATTTTCACAACCTCTTGACAGCAAATCAGCAATAATTCCTTTCCTGGCACATATCTCAAATCTAAGTCATATTTAATTAATTTAAGAATAATCCGCTGCAATCTGGGTGATGGTATTTCTCCAACATTCTTTTTAATTAGAGACACTAGAGGTTTGTGGTCTGTTCTGACAAAAGTTTTACGGCCATAGATGTATAAATGAAATTTAGATGTTGCAAAAAGGAGACCTAATAATTCCTTTTCAATTTGTGCGAAATTCTTTTCTATTGGTGACAACGACCTTGACGCATAGGATATAGGTTGTCCCTCCTGCATTAAACAGCATCCTATTGCATCCTTAGATGCATCACATTCTATAGTTATTTCCTTAGATGTATCAAAGTGTGTTAATACTGGAATTTTTTGTAATTAATTCTTTAATATTTTTTAAAAGCATTGAATGGGCTCCTGTCCAAATAAATTCCACATTATTTTTCAAAAGGTTACGCAAATTAGAAGTTAAGTCAGCAAAATTTGGAATAAAATTTCTTATGTAATTAAGCATGCCCAAAATTCTCTGTAATTCCTTCTTATTACAAGGGTTCTCCAAACTTTTAATAGCTTCTATTCTCTTTGGGTCAATTTTCATCCCATTTTTATTAAACTCAAACCCCAAAAATGTAATTTTATCAGTTTTATATTGAAATTTACTAGGGTTAAATTTTAAATTACTTGACCTAGCCCTTTCTAATACTCTATTTAACACGTCATCATGTTCTTTTTCGGTCTCGGTTGCAATTAGAATGTCATCAAAATATATTATAAGTCCAGGAATATCTGAAAATATGGAAGTGTTTACTCTTTGGAACTCCTCAGGGGCGTTGGATACACCGAATGGAAGTCTGAGGAACTTATAGCACCCAAAAGATGTTGAAAACGCGCACAAGTTAGATGATTCTTTGTCCAGTTTAATGTTATAAAAGCCCTCCTTAAGATCAAGTAAAGAAAACCAACATTTACCTGATAACTTAGAAGTTACTTCTTGCAAGGTAGGTGTTAACGCAGGTGTTTTAATAATGGTTCAGATCAGTTGGGTCCAAGCATATTCGAAGGCCTCCATCTGATTTTTCGATAACTACAAGATTGCTGAGCCATGTCACCGGACAATCCACTTTTTCAATATTTTTTCTCTCTCCAACATTTTCAACTTTTCTTGCAATCTGTCCCTAATAGCTAAAGGTACTCTTCTAGGAGGTCTGATGACTGGTGCCACAGATTTATCCACTTTAATGTGACACTCATAATTTTTTATCAGCCCAGTTCCCTTCATTCCTCCAGATGTCTTCATTATCATATGATCATAGAAATATGTCTTCATTCCTCTTCAAAATTTCCATTTTTTTTTCATTATCAACTGTAAGTTCATTTATTCTTTTAATTCAGTTTAATTTAACACAACCATGCAACCCCAGTAATGGTTTGATTTTATTATTGTTTGCATCATCCACTACAACAAAACTGAGTTGGCAATTCCTTATTTTATTGGCACTACATTTTAAATTAATAACTCCTGACGATTTTAACTGATTTCCTCCAAATACCAACAGAATTATTTGTCTATTATTATATATATAGTCAGTACTTACTCCCAATTTGAACAGACAACTTATTGGCATTACATTAATCTCAGCTCCCGTATCAAACTTGAACTCCAATTCCTTGTTATTAATATTTAAACTTTGGGACCACTGTAAACTATCAATTTTACAAATTTTCTTTGAGCTCTCAACTAATTCACAAGACTTAATAAGGGACTCGGCATAATCCTGTTCACTTTCATATTTATTTTGCTGAACTAAACTTATATTTTTCTTGTTTTTAAAACATGCAACTGCAAAATGATTTGGCTTATTGCATAAACTGCAATTCTTTCCATATGCTGAGCAATTATTGGCTCTATGTTCATTTCCACACTTCCGACACTGATAGTATACCTCATCCTAATTGTTGTTCACACCACTGCTGTAATTCCCATTTTTAAACCTAAGATTATTATTAAGTATCCTGCCTTCATCATTAGCTGTGTTATAATAGGATTTATTGTTACCTCTTTTTAATCCAAGTACTTGTACAGATTTTTCTTGTATTATTTTAACTTGTTCCTTTGTAGTTTCAGAAACTTTTACAGCATCGACCACTTTAATTAAATCTAGTTCACTTTCTCTTAATATTCTTTCCTGTAGACCTTGACCTGTTAAGTGTAAAACAATTTGATCCCTAATTAAGGATTCTAACTGATCACAAAATTCATAGTTTGCTCCAATAGTGGGAAGCACTGTCATATAATTGTCAATAGCCTGACCATCAAGCCTCAATGTTTTAAAAGATTTATGCCGCTCAAACAACATATTCTTCTTTTCTTTACAGTAGTTATCATATTTAGTAATTACAGCGTTATATGTCAACTTTTCACTAGATATTCCAAACGTATTAAAAATAGCCCAACCTTCAACACCAATCAAGTTGAGTAAAATTGCTGTTTTAACTTTATCTTCTTTTTTATCCTTCTCGGTTGCTAACAGATAGTTTTCCAATTTTTGTTTCCAGTTTAGCCAACTTTCCGCGATACTGCCCGAAAACGTTAATTCTGCAGAAGATTTGAACTCCATCGTAAAACGAGGTTGGTCGTATCTTATTATCACTGTTGGTACACTTATTCGACTATTTACTTTGTTAATCACTCGTTTTCACCTAACACCATGTTATAATATTTGGTTAATAAAAGTCCAGTCTTAGATTTATTTTAATAAGCTTTATTGCAAGCATTACAAGAGCACACTTTTTTCGGTTTATCTATGGAGGCTCAACTACTGTTACAATTAGTGTTGACTCATACACATTTCCCATAATTACATTCCCTTTTCCTTACTAAGCTCAAGATAATTTGTATTTTAGGAAAATATTAAGAGGGGAATGAAAAGTTAAAATTTGTTTTGACTCAACTCGAAGCGACAACAATTTTGAAGCCCAAAAAACTATTCCTTTGGCATTTATAGTATATTCAATATTATTTGTAGGTCAGTAAATAAAAGAGAAAAAGATAAGTCACTGGATCCATGATTTGCAGAATTTTTTTCTCTCTATATATATTTTTATATTGGATATTCCTCTGACTCCTCTGCGAACTGTTGGGTAAAAAAAAATCAAATGATTGCTCTCATATTTCGAATCGAAAATGCCGATGGGTCCTCGATTGATGCTTTGCAATTCTCGAAACAGACCTCCCATTTAGCCTGGAGGCAGAACCCGTTTTAAATTCCCAAAACAACTGCCAAAAACCGGTCTCGAGTTCCTCCTCATACATTCATACGTTCCCCTTCACGGACCAAACGGTTTTTGTTCTAATTTGGAAGCCGGCCAGTGGCGTGTGAGGAGGAGCTATTTGGCACGATCTGTTATCCTCATGAATATTATGGCACGATCATAATATTGAGTTAGGAACTTGGTTATAAAGTTAGGACATTAGAGACAACTTGAAAAAAAGTCCTCTTCAATAATAAAATATTAGTAAATACTGGACAGAAAGTCAAGTTACAAGCATTAATGATTGACCTAGAGTACTCCCATGTGTGGATGGTAAAAATAATAAAATAACATAATTAAACCTTGTATTGTAAACAAAATAGTAAAACAAAAACTATTTCATTTTGTCTTGTTTTAGTTGTCAGTATTTCCAGTGTTTGTTTTGGTATACCAAAATTATAGTTGTTTTATAATTACGGTAGTAATTTTCTCTGTAATTTAAACTATTAAATACTTATCTTCTTACCGTTGTTAAATTGTTTTGTAAAAAAAATACTTAACTAACAAATATGTACAACACAAGTTAAGTCTTATTTTCTCCTTCATAATTTTAATTACTTATTTTCGAACAAGAATAAGAGAGTGTATTGTCATGGTATGCGGCCTTGCGTACCTTCCCTTCACAAAACATTTTTTCTAAACATTTTTTGTTGGCGTATTACATTGAGGTCAGCCTTACAAAGCTTTACAAATCCTGCAGAGGTTCAGCTATGCGTTATACAATATGCTGCTATTTAAAGAACAAACACTAGGTCAGAGGGGGCAAAATGTGTGGATTTCGTTCTGTTTACAATCTGAACGTTATTTATAATAAAATAGCCGTTATTCTATTTCAGTCTCGTAAATATGCCTCGTTGTTCATGGTTCAAAAGTTAGAACATATAGGATAGTGTCAAGTAGCATAAAGGACATTATTATTTTATAGCAGTGGTGGTGGAAATGAAGACGCTAAGACAAAATAAACTTAAAAAAAAAACTAATTAAGGATATTTTGAGAGTGTAGTTGCATATATGCATCTACACTATTTTTCATATGCATCCTATTTGTGTTATCCCTTATACTACTTTTTGTTAAATTTACTTCTAAATTACATGAATTTAATTATAATGATAATTAAAACACACACACACACACACACACACACACACACACACACACACACACACACACACACACACACACACACATACACAAAAACCTATTTGAATATTTCCGTTGACAGTATTGTGGGCCAAAGCTATCTAATCACGAAAAACCGAAGCAAAAATATTGAAAATAAAACGATTTTTAAAAGGAACTAAGGAAAGTCAAAATAATATTAAGACATGCCTGTTGTGCTTATCAGTTTCATCTGATATCTAAAATTCTGTCCATTTTTCTCAGGGAAAGGCTAATTTAACTTGCAAATATGCTATCCATGGGCTTCCATGAACATACTATAATTTGTAAAGCAATACAGTATCTTTACATGATCAATTTTCAATAATTAATCTATGTAATCGATAAAACATTCTAATTCTTCATCAAAATGTAAAAGTTGTCTATACCCTAATTTCGAGTAAGAAAAGCCAATCTGTCGTGATGCTCTTTACTCCGTCCGTTGAGGTACTTATTCTTGTAATACAACCAGCTTTCGGATACTACTAACTACTTACTTCTTATAGTAACTTACTTCCAGCTCCTGAGAATATTTAGAATAAACTTCTTCCCCGAGGATTTCTAAAGCCAAGCTCGCCCACGGAGGGTGTTGTACCGACAGAGGGTGAATAGAATTTTGGCGCCAAAGAGAGACTAGCGCGCCAAGCCTAGACCGCTGACCCTGGCGAGTATATTGGCTCCCAAGGAGTCCTGTTTATTCTCGTAGGCTATTATCGCCTCGCGGGTTCGTTACCACTCCTGCATTTTGGAGTGCATCTTAATAATACCTGGCTAGGGGTGCAGGAAATGTTACTTTTCACGTGAAGAAGATAACATGGCTTATTGTTATGTATACCTCAGTTTTGTACCATTCGATCTGATTATTAAAAATGGAATTTGTTTTATTTGACTGGTTTAGACTTATCGTTATCACGACAAGGCTATTATCATGATGGATGAAATAAAGAATAAATACGGACGCATGTATTGGTAATGATACAGACTGAGGTATTTTCAATAAATCGGTGTGATAAATCATAATTATTTACATCATACTATATTCAATTTCTGCTTTTCATTCATTTTAACTTAGGCTGTGCCTTTTTTTATGGTAACTTTGATGAATGTCTGTATTGGTTGCCTAAATAATAAACTAACTACATTTAAAAAAATGTTTTTTCTGTATAAACTTTGGCCATATTTTGTTTTTTTTCAAGCTCTTATATTATGGGTGCGAGATAAAGCGTTGAGTTCTCGTGCCAAATTCAAATCCGTCTTGCAGATAATTTATTTAATTCGTAAACATCCGGGAATGGAATCTTTTGGATTGGGAGACCATCTTGGGGCTTACCCAGTCTCTGTTAAGTGGGTATCATAAATTGAGCTTGATCATGTGCAAATCATTTCCCTGTACAAACGTTATCCCTGTAACAATACAGACTCTAGAAGTTAACAGATTTTTTGAAATAACAATACTACAGTTTACTCTTTATGATAAATATTGATTCACTCGTCTAATATATTCTTTTCTATCTGTGTATAATTTGTTGTCATAATTACTAGTGTCTATAGTTCTATTTTGAACAAAAATTCGATATTCAAACCGATGATGTTATGAAATTGTTATATTTTGAAAAGAAAAACAAATCCATTAGCTAACACTTTTATGTACTGTCCGTTTCTGCATCTTTTAAAATACAATGTATTTTTTTAATTTTACCATTTGCTAATGTCAAAAATTAGCTGAATTCACTTCCTAAGGAAAGCTGCCCGCACTGACATATTAATTTTTTATTTATTTTGTTTTGCTGATTAAGATGGCAACAAGAATAAAGTAAAGGAAAAAAATATTGTATTTTGTCCAGTATGTAGTAAATGTTATTTTCTCATCGTTTTTCAAAACTAAATGACACCGCTATGATTGTGGGTTCAATAATATTTCAAATACATCTAATGATAGATAAGAATGGTGAATGTGCGTTAAATAAAAGATATTTACGAAGACGAAGAAAAAATTAGAACCAAAAACGTATGGTGTACGGTTTATTTATTTGTAGTAGTTGCGTTGGAATTTGCCACCTTAATTGTTTTAAGCCTTGTTAGCTGTTCTTAGCTAATTTTAGTCGGTATTTAGTAATGTTTGAAATTTTATATTTATTTTTATCTTCCTGAAAATTGTTCTAACCGCCCTAGAAACAATTACACATTTATTTCTCCAAATTTAAAACATGACATTTGACTTTTATAATGAATGGAAATGTAAATTGCTTAACATTAAAATATAAAAAATTGCTATAATTTATTTATACGTAAGTAACTATCATGATATATATATATATATATATATATATATATATATATATATATATATATATATATATATATATATATATATAATTGAAAAAAGATAGATCATCATTGAAAAGAATGAATAATTATTTAATAAATATTGCTAGTTACCTTCAACAAATGTCAGAATTAATTGATTCAGTTTCCTACGAATACTGACAGTGGTGGTTTCCCGCCAGCCACAGCAAACAGGACCTATATTTGTGCACATTTGCTAGACACTATGTATTGTGCTTACCCTACCTTGCCGTGCCAGGGCTCATGTGAACCGAGCGGCGTACTCCTGATCGTCCAGGATGCCCTCCCTGGGCTCACCCAATGATAACCTTACGGAGAACCTCAACAACAACGTCATCAAGATCCACCACAGGCACTCCGCCCACCTCCCCCTCATCCACACCAACTACAACTGCAGCAGGCGGTATGCTGAAGTCGGCGCCTGGCGGAGGTATGTATTCATGTTTAGTAACTAGTGTTAGTTTATTTGTTATATAGTGTTGCAACATATTATACATACATTTAAAAAATACATAGATTAAGGTTATACTGGTTTAACTTATAGAAAAATAGGTGCCTAATATATATATATGTAAAGAAAATGTATTTCTTTAATTTGAATTAGCGCGCCGCGCCAACGTAGATAATGCAGATGTTGAAGAGAATGATACTAGCGTTATCAGCAGGGAGGTTACGAGTGTGTTACCCAAGCAGTGAAAAGCTGGAAGTGTTTTTTTTTAATTATTTGTTATTATAAAAGAAACAGAATCGACAGGAGAATAAACATTGATTGTCGTTTCTTTGTTTTACAGAGCAACACAACCTTGTTTCAATTGATTCCTGTCGTCCCTAAGAAACATTATATATATATAATTCCTCCTTAATATCGTGTTATGGGAGAATGATTTTCTAAAAATGAACATTTAATCTCTTTCTTATCAGAGATAATAATTATTTTAATTTCACTTATTGTTATGACTATCTTGGCCAATGCATTGTTTCCGTGATTCTATTATATGTTAAGTTATATATCAAGATCCTTCTTATTTTATTATTCATGATTTTATTAAAGGCCCTACAACAGTTATCTCTGCTAGAATGGCATTGCTTTAGTGAGCTGATTCATTGTTTGTTATCTTTTCCTAATAGATTCCATCAGCTGTTAATTTGTTGTGCCAAGGCTATGCCAGCTGATGATGAAACTGCCGGAGAATTTTCTCCGACTCGTTCCTTATTAGTTTATGTATTTTAATCTATTAATTTAACAGATACAGATAATAGATACATTCTTATTTTTCAAAGTATGTAGTTTAAACATTACTAACTTAAATATGTATATGCTACCTTCCTACAAGAAGTATGTACTTAGTGAGTTGAGTCAGATTAAAAATAATTTCGCAGTATCAATTTCAATGTTTGGTTGCAATAAATCAAACCATTTTTTTAAAATATGGCTAGCCTGTACTATTATGGGACCTATTATCCGGAATTAAATTATTGTTATCTAGATATTAGAAGAGCAAGAATCATATATACTTAGCGTCGTCCACTTTAGGAGCTTTGCTATTAATAAAAAATACATAGATTAAAAAACATAATATTATATAAGTTATATGAAGCTGCAAAGACTTAACTTTGTAAGTTTGCGGTTGACACAATATTCGAATCTTCTTTCGCTATCCTTTGAAAATTGAAATATTATTAGCTTTAAACAAGTTTTTTTTTTTCTTAAACGGTTTCTAAACCAAATAATGGAACATACCTTATTTTCTTAAAATATATCTAATTTAACAATAATTAGTATTAATTCAAGAACTATTCTGCTGGTCAACAAAAGTTATTTCCTGTTCCAGTGTTTTGCTTTTAAATGATTCGGGTCACAGTTTAATATAAAAATATATTAGAAAATATGTATTATGAACATGTAAATGATTATATCATCCCTGCCATTTCCAACTATCGAATGAGAAAATCGGTACTTTTGAGGAGAATTAATAAAAAAGCAATTTCAAGGTTCACTAAAAATTTGTGCCTCTAGTCAAACCAATGACATTCGTTTAACATTGTTTTTGTGACTGATAGATGCCTCTACATGAATTTTATATCAATTATCAATCCTAAAGCTACTGCTATAATTCGAAAATGAAAACTGTTGTTTTCACTTTTTTTCTGCTTGCATGTTTTCATATATTTTCTCTCTTATTTTTTTTCCTTTGTTATTTCATATTTCAAATATGATTATTTTTTATTATTTTTTTTCAAATATTTTCAGTTATTTTACTGTTCTTATCATTTTCTCTTCCCCGTGTAACCCTGCTCTTATTATTCTTATATATTAACCTTGCTCATTTTCGGATAAATTTCGCAATTTTGGGAACTTAACCCCAACAACAATCCACTCTGAAGTGACGTCGGAATAACTGAGGGTATTGTAGAAAGGGACTGAAAAATCATTTTCTTTCAGGTTGTCGTGTTTTTCCCGTGCTGTCAGTTGGGCAGGTTCCGCGCCTTGGTAGGTTTCCGCCACAAAGGCAGATGCAATGAGGTATGGTACCTGTCGAAAGATCTAATTTACTCGTACAGTACGAGTAACAGCTGGATTGGAATTTATTTCTTTTCTCTTTAAGCCGTCACGGATTCTTTGAAGTCTAACCGTATTGGTCATTTTTGAAACAAAAAAAGTACACAGTAATACTAGACAATGTAGAGTCTAAGGTGCTTTCCTAGGCGTTATACTATAACATAAAGTATTGAAAACAAGAATCAGGAGTTGGTTGCCTGTGGTTTAGTGGTTTGCATAACAGCTTACTACATTGCCATGATGTACACTTTGTGTTCATTCAGCCGCCTCTCCTATTTGTCCTGAAGATGGCCTACAAGGTAGGTCGAAACGTCGGCATACATTAAATATAAGTCTTGTACTTATTTGGTGTTGTTTTTTTGACTGCACCCCCCAACTATCTCGATTCTCCATGGGATCATCCAGTCAACTATTTTCCTCTCTATCATGAAATAATACATTTATGTACCTCATGTAAATTGAGAGTTTAATATTTTGTGTGTCTGCAGATGATCTACAAGTACAGTACTGGTTGGAACATTACTTAATTCAGTATCAGTTTCGCTGGTCATCACTTCTAGTTAAGCCACAAGTTTTAAAATTTAAAGTTTCAACTTTTCAATCGTTTTATTTTTAATATTCTCGAAAATAAAAATAATCTTGAATTTTAGTATGAATAAAGGAGTGTAATTATGGGAAATGTGTATATTTCGGCAGTTATTTCATCAAGAAATGAACCTTACGACAAACAGTATGTGTAGGGCGGTTCTTTATTCTCTATGCTATCACTAATAGTTATTATACAGTAATTAACTTATTTTCTAGAATATTAAAAAGGGAACGAATGAAAAGTTAAAACTTGTGATTTCCTCGAAGCTACAACCTGCGAAACTGATACCCTTAATTTGTTTCTGACGTTTCGCCGATTAGATTACTCATTTGAAAGCTTATATTTACGGACATGGGTGTATGCATGTCTTGTGTATGCATACAACTAGATACTTTCTATATCCACTTTTACTCCAGGGCATTGATTATTCCCCATTATTATTTATAACGACTCTGATCGTCCCGGATCCTATAAGTTTTATGCGAGGCCATTGTTGAGGAGAATACGATGGTTTCCCTTAAAACCCAGGGCAGGAGTGGCTCGTGCCGCAGCATACAGATGATAGGGACATTAGTAGTCGCAACCGTGATGCTATTGTTGTGTCCTCTGAGCTGTGCTGCTGTAAGGGTCCTGCGAGGCTCATCTCCCCTATAGTTGTATTGTTTCTCTTTTATTGCCTCTGATGCTAATAAAAGTTGTTTTATTCAATGTTATGTAGTAAATATTTCTCTAAAGCAACATTTATATTCCTTATTATGCGTAAGTTCTCAACCAATCTTCTTAAAAGATTGGAACAATGACAGCTTGAACTGCAGTCGTTTTCAATTCCCCAAGTGACAACTTGGGTACTTTAAATGCTTAAAGATCTCTGTGAAAAGAATGGAAGAAAAGAACCTAAACTGTCCTTTTACTATATTACCTTCGCCCTCAGGTATAAAAGTACGTTCACGGCTTGTTCGTTTTTAAATTATTTTTACACGGCTAGGTTTTCTTGGATTCATTGTCTTCGATCTAGCTCTATATATCTATATGTTTTTATTTTATATTGTTTATAATTAAAAAATAGTTTATGGTACAACAAACAGCCGAAAAAGGTTAGAATATAGTATTTTGGTAGGTTATTTTGCAATGCATTCGTTTATTCGCTTAGTCACTAACACGGCTAATCGTGATGCCATAAACAGTGTATGTTATTTAACTTAAAAAAAGTTAATATCTGCGTGAAGCTCCTATGATAACTTATTTTCATATATTCATAAGATAATATTTTGATAGAAGTCTGTATTTCTGTTGAAGAAAAACCTTGGACAAACTTATTCGTCTTATCATTTGATGTTTAAGAATTCTACATTGTCCATTAATAAACTTGAATTGCGTATTTTGTAGTTAAATTAATTTTTTACTTTGTATTATTTTATTGATGTGCTGTTGGAACATATTTTGTTATTTTATACTAAAGTCAAATGATTCATAGAACTGAAAAAGGATCTAAATAGTTCAAAGATCAAAATTTGGTCTTTTAATGCAATATTATTTATTGACCATGGAAGACTAATGATCTCCTAAGAATTTTTAAAAGTATGACTTTCCAGGTACCTATACTTATAGTGTGTTATCTTTGGACATTTATGTTAAATTATTTATAGTAATGTAATTATTGTTAATTTATTTATTAAAGTTAAAAGATGCAGGAGAAGAAAAGATTGAGAATGACACCATAGTGTCGAAACGTCTCTAATAGAGTAAAAATTAAGAATAAACAACAACTGGAAAACGGTTTTATTTCTCTTACCCTAAATAAATGAAGAATTAAATCCAGTTTAAAAAAAGAAAAAAAAATTATAAGAAAAAAAATCACCTTATAATGAAATGATGTTTCAAATGTAATTTTCAAAAAAAAGACATTTTGGAACGTTTATCTAAAAATAAGTCACTTTTTTTTCTATACAGCGATTATAAACCGAATAAATCAGTTATGAAAGTTATAGAACGCTATAAAAATAATTTTGCAAAAAAAACGCTGATAAGATAAAGGAAATTCCCTCTTATCGTTATTTAAAATGTACCTTAGAAAATCGACATCACTACCGTCTTCTATAAGTTTCTGATTCCGTTAAATGTTGAGAGTACCTAACCAAGGATATAGTAATTGTTTTTAAATATTTTTCTAATTAAATGATATTTTAAATGAATTACAGTTTCTATAGTTTTCCAGGCTCCATCTCTTGATTGTTTGATAGTCAAGGAAGACAGGAATTCCCGATTGGACTGCCCTTCATAGACGACGATGACGAGGATGTCTGATCAACCCAGGTCACGTAATCCCTGTGGTTAGGGTTGTACCCACGCTTCCTCCTTTTCGTACCAGTTCGGTTTATCGTCCTCAAGTATAAGGATGGTACAGAACCTTTTATCTGGCTTGTTTTGACAACTGTTACACGCTTGTCCATTTTTACATTACTACTATATTCATCATTTAATTACTAATATGATTGCCCAAGCACTTAGTGCCTTTATTTTATTTTTTCGTACATTAAAGATTCTTCACTTATCTGATTGGGCTATCATCGTAAGGGGGTTCTGGCACGTGGCCATTTTACGGCACAGACGCAATACGAGTCCCCTGTGGTCGATTACCGAAGGGTCGCACCTCCAAGTACTGCCCTTGTTCGGAACCCAGGGAGGGGACAACCCTATTTTTCGGAAGACCGCTTTTAAAATGACATTACACACTATTGAAAACCCACACAGTCTAAATCCAATATAGGCTTCAGAAAAGGGAAAAAAATCATGAGATCTGCCTATTGAGGTGAAAACTTTGGAATAACAGCGTGTTCTTCTCTAAATTTTTCAATCATCTATTGTCTGAATTATTTAAATTTCATAATATATAATAACGGAATTACATTAGTATTGCTCAACGCGGCTAAAATAAGTTTTCAATTCAAAAGATCAATGATGAATATTGGATGATGTGGTTCTTGTATTATTGTTATTTATCTCTTAAGTTTGGTAATAATTGTTACTATCTAAGTGGCATTGTTTGAGACCCAACAGTTTAAAATGAGAAAAACAATTTTCGCAATGCTTAAACAGGTCCAATATTCCATATAAATATAAAACCCATCAGCATAAAAACTGTAATGGCCTAAAAAAAATGCAATCTCAGTCAGAACATTTAAATTTTCCGGTAAAATAGTGTATGTGTATGTCATGTAATAATAAATGAGATAAAGTAAACCACATTCAGCGCGGTTAACGTTTTTTCACTGGATTTATATGTATGTGTGTGTGTGTGTGTGTGTGTATATATAAAAACAAATACCTAATATAAGTGAATAAGTAGTGTTTTCTCCAAAATGCCTTGTACAACGCGTGATATTTTTGAGGAACTAAGTCAGGCATTGGCTTGAAACGGAGCTAATGATTATATTACAACTTCAGTTCAAGCCAAAACTACAAGAATGACAGGATTCAGCTTCCATCAAAACTGTTAATTGCCTCGGTACGTATGTACTATATTATGTTGATAAGGCTAAGAGTTACTGGATACAAGTTACGCTTTATTATTTTTAATAATAATAGTTATAACCCTGCCTTTGAACTAGGCATAACCACAACCATCTTCATGGAAAATAATAATTTGTACTCCTTGCCTTCTCACCCACTGCGAACTTGGAGTATTAATAAATATTATAATAAATATTTTCTAACCTTCGATTTGGTAGGAAGCAATATCAGATAAGAATTGTATTAAATTAAAAAAAGAAATAAATAACAAACAAGGCTGATAGTCCATATAAATACTAATGAGTGTTTTTTTTTTAAATAGTATAAATAACAGCTGGCCCAATCAAGATTATTATCCATGATATTCGTATTAACATTTACTTATTTTAGCAATATATGATACGCAATATATTCTAATTGAAATTTCGTTTTTAAATTAATTTTAATTTTTTTTGTTGCAGGTAAGAGCAGTCCTGTATTTCACTCAGATTAGTATTACTATATTAAGGTAAACGTATGTACCAGGTCTGCAAGTTTAAAATGTCGTTTTAATTCCAATAGAATGCGCCCTTAGCCTATTGAAGGATTTGCTTATCTCTAAACGCAATTTTGTTTGTTAGTCATTTGTTTACAAAAGTCAGTTGTTTTTAAGTCGTTTACGTGGACGTATCATACCTTTCTTTGGTGTTAAAAATGTCTAATTTTAAGCCAAATAAAGAGCATTTGCGGCATGTCATGATTTTCTTATTCAATCAAAAGAAAAAGGCATCTGAATGTCATCGAATTCTTGTTGAGACTTATGGCGACCTTGCTCCAACCGTCAAGACATGTGAACGTTGGTTTCAAAGTTTCAAACGTGGTGATTTTGATGTTACTGATAAAAAACGAGAAAATCGACCAAAAAAGTTTGAGGACGTCGAATTGCAATCTTTATTAGACGAAGACAATACCCAAACCCAACCAATGATGGCAGAACAGTTGAATGTCACTAGACAAGCCATTTCCGATCGCCTGAGAGCTATGGGAAAAATTCAAAAGGTTGGAAAATGGGTTCCACATGAATTGGACGAACGACAGATGGAAAAACGAAAAATTGTGTGCGAAATGCTGCTTTTACGCCACGAAAGAAAGGGTTTTTTGCATCGAGTTGTAACTGGCGATGAAAAATGGATTTATTTTCAGAATCCCAAACGAATAAAATCATGGGTAACGCCAGGACAACCATCCACATCGAGTGCAAGACCGGATCGTTTTGGGAAGAAGACAATGCTGTGTGTGTGGTGGGATCAGAAGGGAGTAGTCTACTACGAGCTTCTCAAACCCGGCGAAACAGTCAATACCGACCGCTACCGACAACAAATGATCAATTTGAGTCACGCATTGATCGAAAAACGCCCAGAATGGGCTCACAGGCACGCCAAAGTCATTCTTCAGCATGATAACGCTCCTGCACATTCAGCCAGATTGACTAAGGAAACGATTTCTTCGCTTGGTTGGGAACTCCTACCCCACCCGCCGTATTCACCTGACCTGGCGCCTTCTGATTATCACCTATTCTCATCGATGGGACACTCATTGGCTGAGCAACACTTTAACAATTTGGAGGATGTAAGAAAATGGCTCGATGAATGGATTTCAAATAAAGATGAAGCATTCTTTTGGAATGGTATCCATAAATTGCCCGAGAGATGGACAAAATGTGTAGAAAGCGAGGGCCAGTACTTTGAATAAAATATATTATACTTTTTTTTTTAAATTAAATTATATTTTAAGAAATAAACGACATTTTAAACTTGCAGACCTGGTATATTTATTATTTATATAAATCACGTTATTCAGCTAGCTTGACTATTAAAAAAAATATTACAAAATGTTAGTAGAGATGATTATTCAAATATGATAGAGGCCAATTCAGTTATGATCTTATATTCAAAATGGAGATAATATTTCATTTTAGGAGTTTTCAGTGTTTGTTATTTTCAAAATTACAAAATGTGTATAAATATTTTATATATAACTCCAATCCTTGGTTATATTCAACCGCAATAAGCTTAAGTCGTCCATTCACTTTCGCTCGTTTAACTTTCGTCTCTAACATGGAAAAATAATTGAAATCTCGCAGACATTTTGCCCAGTCACGTTCACCTTCTCTTAAGCTCAACGACCGCACTGGAATATTTAAGTATCTCTTTTAACTTTAATATAACAAAATCCAGGAATTCTAGTTTAAATTTATCCTGATTAGAAAATAATAACTGCTATTTAAGTCGAAGGAAACACATTATTATATCTTATTATTACTTTCAGAGATGGGAACGTAACGTAATCATGGAGAACCTCTAGTAAGCTAAAAAAAAAAAATTATTAAACAATTAGATGTGTAAATCGGATATAAATTGCCATTATTAAATTATCAATTGTTTATGGGAGAGCAAGAATTTTCAGATCGTATTGTGTTGCTTGTTCTGTATACTGGTGCACTACTTCAATTTCAGATTATCTTCTTACATTGCTTATTGAAGTCAAACATTAGTATGACTAATCGAAAAAGAAGTACACTGACGTAATGTACTTTCGAGATGTACTCTGTTCAACGATACCTGAATAAAATATTGAAATTCGAGAACCACAGTATTCAAATTCAAAAAACCGTACTGCAAGAACTCAACTCATTCCCAATTAAATATTTCCAGTTTTCTATATTTAATCTCATGAATATTTTACTAAATAATCAAGTGCTTATTCTACCAGAGCAGAATTTATCTCTTTTTTTAGTTTAAAATATTAGTTTTAGTAATATTAGTTTCAAGTATTACTTGATTAAGAAATAAGTATATCCCAAGCATGAATAGGTTTTCATTTTATGTGTCCTAAATTTCACTGGCCTTTTAGCTTTTCTGCATTTCCATTTGAAAAATATAGAATAATGTAAAAAAGATAATAAATTATAACATTCCTTTTAAAATACTCAGAAAAATACATATGAAGTACTGATTTATGTTCGTTATAATACAATTTACCTCATGTTAAAAATATATTTAGATGTTTTATATCTTGTATATGTGTTTTATTATTTATATATTGCTTGGCCATTTATATAAGTTGTATATCTATTGGAAACTTGTAAAACTGGTAGCATAAAACATCTATGAAGAGGATATTTAAATGTGCCTGTTATTTTTGAATGTGATATAAGTCTATTTTTTCATGTATCCAAATAATTAAGTTTTTTAAAAATGTGGGCAAACGTTGTGTTTCGACACTTATCACTTATCAAAACGTGATGCTTTTAACAATATACAGCTTTTAAATTTTATTATGAAGCAATAATCATTAGAATTACTTAAACGAATAAACTATTTTCAAAGTTGCTAATGAACAAAAAAAATATTACAAATTAAATATTAAAGATTTGATCGTTAACAGAGACATATTAAATGTATTAATATAAAATTAAGGAAGTAGAATTAAATGAGATTATATAAGAATACAATGGAATCATAATAACCATTTTTAAATAGATAATGGATTCGTATAACAGTGTTTATCTTCACGTGCTTTGTTACTGGCACTATGACAATCGAGCAGTGGGACTAGAAACCTAGTGAAATGATTATTATTACATGCATTTCAAAGTGCAGCACTCAGGCGTGCAAATCGTCCAACTTTCCCTGCAATGCCACGATTTCGCACTTGGATATAGCGCTGCGATTGATGGATTTAGTACCCACTTTCTCTGTTGACATAATAGCCCCGCTTTTTCTATGACGGCCCCTAGCTGATCTTATTCTCAATCCTACTAGATAAGCCTGCATCAGATTTCTTTCGCTTTTTTATTTATCTTTCTAGGTTATGGGAAAATCCATGGATTTCTTTCACTTTACATGCATTTAAAATATAAAGAAATGTGTTCCATATAAGGATCATTCCCTCCTTTCTATCGTTGAAAAAAAAAATCTTCAAGATCAATAAATTAACATGTTCTGTGGTTATAAAAAAATCTGATGCATCCGACAACTCTCACTCACCTCCTTATTTGAATTAATTAAAAAAAATAATCCATTTTTTTTTTTTACTAATTGATACATATAAATATTGGAATTTGTTATCTTCAGCAATCATTTCAATTTAATTATATTTCAGCAATCTTGTTCTTAAATGTTTAACCATCTAAATTTGAACATCTATATTTCTTCTATTGGTTCCTAAAATTTGCTTCCAATCATTAACTGGATAGATTGTACTTTTAATAACTGATATAAGTTGAATTTTTTATATAATTAGTTTTTTTAATAGTACGTTAGTATAAAATGTAATAAGTTAATGGCCTACCATATCCTAATAGATCTGAAGATTTAATATATTTTTTATTATTATTTTATCATAATTCCCTGGTCCTCTCTTATCTTCTATTCTTACTCTATATTTTAAGACTATCTGTATTATTTATATTTGTTAGCTTTTTTAATCAAATTATTATTAATCAAACATTAATTTAAAAATATTTTCAGTATCACTACTATTATCATCAGTCAGTGTTTATTATAATGTTACCATTACTAGGCATGTCCGATCCCCGATATGCCTTTTGAACTTACTCCACCTGATTCTGAACCGACGAGACGTTTCACAACTAATTTCTCCCGAAAAGGAGATGGACGAAATCCACCAGCTGATCGATAACTGGGACTCGTTTAATTATCTCCATAACCGGCCGGTGTTTGCAATCAATCCTTTTCTGGAATCGGGACCGAATAATTTAACATCTATAGTTGATTAGCTGTCGAGTTGTAGCATAAGCGAGTTGTTCCACACAGGCGAGAGTTCTGGTTCGTTTGGACTCCTTCCACTTTATTGGTTCGATTAGTTAATATCATCAATAAGCAGTGAGTCACTTGAGACAAAATTTATGGCCTCGTAGCAAGAGATAGGCTGATGATATATTCCACTCCGACACTTAAAACGCTTTATATTTTTTACTTGGTACCGGTATTTCAAATAGAAAGGCCTTTATTTTATGTCTACACCCTGGTTCTCGATTTCTACATTATTCAAAATATTGGTTGACATATTTTCTATTATATATTATTATTTATTTTTTATATATATAAGAAAAAAAGGTTTGATGTTGAACCCGGATGGTCGATGTCGATACCACCAATCGCTGTTTAGGAATCTCCGCCCACATCCAAATCCCTGTCTTGAGAGACCACTACTCTCCCACTTACGCCTTGGTTTATCCCTGGGATATTTATCAGTCTCAGTGCTTATATTATCCGTATTAAGTATTAATTCGATAAATAAAATAAAATTATTGATTATTTTTATGATTTACGATATTCACTGAATTTAAAAAAAAAAAATATGACAGCACAACTTTTATGCCAGGGATTAATTTTGTTAGAATATTTACTTTTTCGTGAGTATGTTAACCTTATTACCATGAACAGCTATACTCAGAAATTTGGCTTCACACTGAACATTTTTCTCTTTGCTTTCTTCCTCAATTAAATAATAAACTCTTTACTTCTTATTATTACTAACAATGAAAGATGATTAGTAAATGAGAGAATTAGTAAATATAAGATAATAAAAAAACATATTAGCCATCTTCCTTCGTACTCTACTGCCCTCTAATGGCCACCTCGATCCGTTTCCACGAGTTATCTCAGCTAATTATGGAACGCCCTATTGACAAATGTACACGGTCTTGACCAGTTCCCAGTTTCATATTACATGGCTTTCACATTACTGCTCATAAATTATCTAAGGAAATTCAATAGTCTTGTAATTCCGAAACGGTTATCAGTAAGCTTTGATTCATTTATTTATTATTATTGTTAAAATAGTTGCTATAATATTTTATTAATTTTATCTGACCGGCAATTTAATGTTTAATACTTAAGAATTTCAAAGTGCAAATACCAATATATTGATATGGCTCAACTGTAGTATTCATATGGAACTCAGAAGATCATATTATTATTTTTTTTTAAATTTTACAAGGTATCTGACAGCCAAGATCGCGAGTTCGTAGTCCGGCATATTGTCATAGGATTTTTTCAAGGGAGTAAAAATCCTTGGTTATGCCGTCATTCGAAAAGGACGTTAATAGGGGGTACCGAGCCTGTACGTCAGGTTCTCCTTAAAAATCCCTATCCTAATTAAACCTGGATAGGCAAAATTTAGAGCTCCCACTGGCAGCATAAAAGTGATTTTAAATAAATAAACAACAATCTTTCCATCTATGTATTTTGTAATGATAGGAATATCAAGGAATTAAATATGGTTTAGTTATAATGATGTCCATGCCCGTTTAAATGTTTCCACCTTAACTTAGGACTGGACCCAACTCCCGGGTCATGATGAATGAGACTCCTGTCGGTCCACAGTTCATTATCTACTGATGCCAAGCCCCGAGACTTCCCTAATCAGCAATTACTACGGTTGGTTTGGTAGATTATCTAGTCCTTGCCGTTCTGTAGGGTGGTTGCTAAAATCTGACATTTAGGAATCGTATTGTTTTATCACTATACGTGATAACCTCACTGGAGCTGCTGTCTAGTAATTAAGTTCAGTGGGTTTCTACGGTGAGCTAGAATCTTATATTTTTTAAAATTGGATATACAGATGCAAAATTGTTTAAAAAAAATTAACCCTAACACTGGCGATCCATGGAAACTTTTGATAGCCAATAAATTTTGAATTGTTTATTTAGCCTATAATTCCATAAAAGTTAATTTAAATCGAGAAATTTTTTTTTCGTTGAATGAGTTTTTTTTCGTTGAATCTGCCTAATTATTTTGGTAAAATAGCTTGGTCTTTTACCATGGTCTTATATTGGCGTATGTAAAAATAAGAGATAGAAAAACCAACTGGACATTCGGAGCTTAAACAGCGAAGAGTCATTTACTTTATTTGACGATTTACTGATAATTTTAAATATATCGCGAAGTATTTTTAACATGTATTTATATTTATTTAAATAGTAATTTAGTAATTTAATTTGACTTTTCAGAATATATGAACCAAATTATCATCGAATGTTGCAGCTGACCGATACGTATTAATACTCGTAATTTTTATGGTTTTTGTTCGCCCTGATCAAAATTACCAACTCCTAAATTCGACATGACTTAAAGCGACGACAGGCAATCTAGCTTTTAGATCATCTTCATAAAGATCAATTCCATTTACTTATTATGACCAAACCATAGTTTGGTTTCAGAGGATATCTTCTGGTAATTTAGGAATAAATTGTTTGTTAATTTTTATTTATTTTTACAATTTTAAACAAATCAAAACTTCATTTAAAACCATCATGGTTTTTAAATGTACCTTGTAATTTATGAAAATTTGATCTTAGATACTGATTTTATCAATCGATGTTTATTTCCAATCACCTCTATGTTAAAATGTCCTCTGTTGAGGCGTGATTAGCCTGAATAGAAAAAAAAAAAACGAAATGAAATAATAAAATATTTTTAATTTTTAATATGCTCGATAAATTTAATAAATTAGATCAAATACTGAAACATGTGGGTTTATTACATTGAAACATAAATACAAAATTATACATTAAGAAAATTATATATATACAAAATTAAGGTAACAATTCTAACAGGAACCAAAACCGAAGAATGAACAAGGAACTATGGTTTTTAACTAATATTAGGAATAACTGTTCAATAGACAACTTTACGAGAAATGAAGTATCTTAATAGCGGAATATCAAACTCGGGCGACGGGGCCACTCGGCGAGGGACGGTAGCCTCCTTATTGGATGGCGATGCCAAATAGTCTTTAAAGAATTGTAACCGCGCTGTAAGGGCGCTTGTTAATCCAAGTAAAGGTTACTTACTTAGTTAGTTGATAATCGTCACCCGGTCTTCAAGTCTTCCAAATGCCTGGGAATTGTCTTGGTTGATCAGTGTCGTCCTCTCTGGACCACGGAATAGCAGAGGGGATTGCAGAGATCCAAGGTTGCTGCTCAGTCTGATGCCGTGAATTTTGCAAGGTGGTGATTCGTTCACGGTTGAGCAGCAAGTGAGCATAATCGGAGAACATATAGTGTATATGCAAATTTCTTTTTATTTAGATGTCTATAGCCGATCATGGCGGCAGTGACTAAATTATTGGATATACACTGTTTGACAGTTACACGACTGAACATCCTTTAAAACGAATTATTCAGAAATGAAGTAAACAGAATTTATATTCATGTTAGAGAAGAATTGGTTGACTGTAACTTCTAATATAAAGAAGAAATAGTTGGGGTGCAGTCAATAAAATTGATTTTATTGACTGCACCCCCAACTATTTCTTCCTTATATTAGAATTTATATTCTTTTTTTTGGAACTGCAACATCAGGGAAATTTCGTCACTGATAACGTTCCCTTCCCCGAGACCTCACGAGAGCTCTGCAGATGCCTGGTCCCAGTGCCCCAACTGTCTCTGGTTTCCTCCCAGGTTTTTTCTCCAGTCCCTGGGGTACATGCCACTCAGGACCCGATCCGGCAAGGAATCCGCTTTCTGCTCCAGCGACTAACTCACTGGAGGCTACAGTTTCACTCACTCTCTCTGCGGTTTATCTTACATCAGGGTCTTTATCTTTATATTTATGTTAGTTATGACAAATCGTACAATCACTGAATAATTGATTGTTGTTGGAAGTGTTAGAAATCAGATACGTTAAAGATTAATACCCTAATTTATCGTAACGTTATCACCTGAATGAAAATTAGTTGAATTTATGATGATAAAGGTCTCGGGTTCAAATCCGGATGTGGGTAGAAACATTTTTTGATCTGCTAACGGACACGAATGCCGTAATTGAATTCATTTAAAATAAATTAATTATTTGATTTACTTGTTGTAATATTATTACAGTTGTAAATATCAATAAATTGATCTAAAATAAAAATTAATTATTTAATACATAAAACCGTTATCATAAAGTTAATTAAATTTTAGCAAAAATCACAGTCATTCATATGCATTATTTGGAAATATTAAAATATAATAATAAAATAAAAAATAAAGTCAAAATATCGTAAAATGAAAAGTCTTTTTATTTTATAGTCAATATTAAGGCCACTCCAAAATTCTTTGTAAAATTTAGTATTTATTTATCAAGTTTAGACCAAAACGTGAATGGGAGAATCCCGTCTACGTTTACCGTTGAATAAAAAATAGTTTTCTTGGAAAGGAGGTATATCTTTTATATTATAAAAGAATCAGAATCGAATTTACAGTTACGCCTTTATAAAAGAAAATTATTTATACTTGCAGAGACTTCAGCAGATAAACAATCATTTGCTTGTTTAATAAGTTTGACGGTAAATTTTACACAAGTGGTTCTGATTTGATGACACACCCACCTTATAAGCCAGACCTATCTTCAGCAGATTCTTCTCAGAAACTCGAACAACGTCCTTAAGGCTACAATTTTAAAGCTATGCGACAGTTTTTATTTAACAATGGCACTTATAAGTTATCAGAGAAATACAAAATAATAAATTAAAATTTACCACACAGTCTTCTTATTTTTTTCAAGCTCTATAGATTTATCATGTATTCATAAATTCTAGAATTATTAACGAAGTACTAAGTCCCTCTCTGCCGGCAGTGTAATGGAGCCAGAAGAAGTCCGTCAATGCCAGCGGCAGACAGGCACTCGAACCCGAACCACTCCGCACCACCTCCTCCACTAATTACACCAATTAGTTGCAGCCGTCCTCCCTCTTCTTGGCTCCTTCCCTTGGATATCTTCTGCTGCCTGCGGTGTGAACTCTCTTATCACCCCGGGGTAGATAAGCATTGTTGTTTTCTAGTGTTCGCAAGGCCTTCTTCTGTACGATAGTGTTCTACGAAGCGGTGAAGGAAGAGCATTACAATTTACAGTTCGATAAATTTTTTAAAATCTTATCTGTACTGATTACAGTTTTAAAATTATAATTCACTTGAATTTCTTTCATGTAATCGGTATTATGTATATATTATTAGCCTTAGAGAATTTTTTTTAAAAATTTATCTATTGAAATTTACAACTGTATTATTATACAAAAAGTATATGGAATGAATCATAGATAACGACATGAGATAAAGGCAAGTAGAGAAACTACCCGCTGGTAGTAACTTAAATAGCATACGATAGCCTTGGTGGATTATCGTAATGTGGAGAGGGTCCTAGATTTGAAACTAGTTAGAGTGGAAATAAAGTATGTCATGAAAGAATTATTATAGGGTACGGCCCAAATCCATAACGAAGGAAAAAGTATTGAGGATTTCGGATTATAAGGATTGGGTACAAGAAGAATTCGATGGCTTAGTGGAGCCCCAAAGCTGAACTCCGTCCAAATGGATATTATAATAGTCATTTAAGAGTTTTTGTAATTAATTGGAAATCTTAGAGCGTTTGTCAAGTTTAAGCGTTTAAGTACCTTGAAACAGTGAACAGTTTCTTGTTTTAGTCTAAGAATAAATGCTAAATTAATCTGGGGGTGGGAAAAAAAATTATACTAAAACGCAAAGCTCATGAATTAGCTTGAAATAATTTTCCAAATAAGATAAAAACGGTAAAAACGTTAAGTAAAGTATACTTATTAAGCATATTTGTTAACTATTTATCATTTATCAGAGAAAAATGATTTTGAATGAATAATGAAAATCCAAACAAACGTATCATTATATTTAGCTGTGGTTATGTAGCATTTTAACTAGTGGCTTTTTTAATGGTAAACTGGTCCATCGAACTGAATGAGTGACTTCATTTAAGTAAGGAAAATTAGCAACTTACTTCTGCAACATTTAATTCGAAAACAACGTTCTGTGTTTAAAGAAGTTACCGAAACGCAAATTTGACGTTGTATTGATGTATAGACATTTTTAGACAAAATCACGTTTATTTTACTACGTCCTAACGGTTAAGTTTATTTATCAAAAATGCCTCACAACCTTAATCAAGACATTGAACTTAAAATCCATCCTGAAGCGTTCTTCAAAGCTTTGGGTCCCGTTGCTGATGATCTGATTCAGTGATTGAGCCTTTACGTGCCCCGGTTCTCTTCCATCCTCTCTCCCTTCCGATGAATGTTTATGTAAATCCGAGCTGATGGAGTCTGCAACAACAGGAAGCAATAACCACAAATATGGGCGGCTTAGCCTTTGATTACTACAGGCTGTTAATTATAATCTGTGTGAAGGGATTCGGCCTAAAATGTGTTCCCCGGTTTATAACTGGCTTATGTTCACTCGTCCGATAAATATTCCCTTTATCCCAGCTCTTTGTCTCTGATGAGTTTATTATGTTGGCCATGTTCGTTAAGGAAGGTTAGGATTCTGATTAGATACTTTTTTAAAATATAAATTGCTTGCTTAGTAATTCACAAATTCAAAAGTAATTCAAAAAGAAAGTTGGACTAGAGGAAAGTGTATAATTGTGAACTAAGACGGATAATGATACTTTCTCTAAAACAGTAATTACAGCAGCTTACTATTTTTCTTTCATTTCTTGTCTAATATTTTAACAGTAGTGCTAGAAGTCCGGTTTGTCCACTCGTTGAAGTTGTATTAAGTCAAAAGAGTAATACGTTTTCAGCTATTGCGCAGTCGTTAATTACCATGAGATATCCATGAATATTGACAAAATTGGTGCACCTATTTTTGAGGTCAAAGCCCTCAATTGTCAAAAATACATTTATCAATATATTCTTCACCTTTATAATATAGTCAATATATCTACAGCTCCGGTGAATAAGTAATTAAGTAAAATGTTCTCCAAATTTATTCTCTTGTATTAAGGGAAGCAGAATCGTGGTATACCAGACTAATTTTAACCATCTTAAATAATCTCAAGCCTAACAAATTCAAACAACCTACATTCAAAATCATTGACTTTCCATGATATAAAGCAGGACTTGAAAAAAGTACTGAGTAACTATTTTGCTTATCGTGACAAAACTGATTAGTTGTCATTATACTTCATCGAGTTCAGAACCATAGCCTGAACTGCAGACTCGACATTTAGCGAATTTACTTCTTGGATAACCCTCTGTTGGATCGGACACTGCCCAAATTGAATTGCCTATCCGGAAGGACCGACCGTGCAGATTAGAGGCGGACAATAGCTCATCAAGCACTGCGATAATGGTCCCATTGTTCCCGCCCTGTTTGCCGAAGTAGCCTGCCCAGGAGGACATTCCTCGGCAGGATCATTCCGACATTGAAGAAGCAATTAGACCAATTTGATGATGAATTTCTTCCATTGTATTGCTTATGTCAGCGATGGATTTACCAACAGAAGGAGATTTGCTGGTTTAGAAATCCTACATGTGCTAAAAGTTATTTGTATTTTTATATTTCTTTAAGAATGCAGTATTTGAATATACTGAAAATGTCAATTTTATTTTTGCCTAAATTTACTATTACATTCACTAAATGTTTAAAAGATTTAATACTGAAATAAAAATAATATTACTCTTACCACCACGACTCATGAAGATTCTTATATTGTACAAGAAGGGACCGGGAATCGCCGGGTTTAAGGGAGAGCGATGATCAGATGCGTATTACATATAAAACCTTTAATATTAAGCTTAATTGTATTGAGAGAAGAATATCTGGCTTGAAATGGAGTTGTAATATAAATAAGAACTCCTTTTCAAGCCAATGCCTTGTTCACAACGAAAATAATATCATTCCGCTTTCCTAAGTACAAGAAACTCGTTTTGGAGAAAACTTGACTTAACCACTTTTTCACGGAGGCTGTAAATCTATTTTAATAAGTCGTCTGAAAACTTGAATGCTATTACTTCAAATTTTAGACAACATTTTGACCAAACACGCTCAAATTTAAGGGATTGTTGTAGTTGATGATTTATACTACAACAATATATATGTTAACTGTAGCTAAAAATAAACAACTGTATGACTTTACTTAACGTATTCAACATAGATTTTTCCTGAACTGGAGCACTGATAGGCCAGATAAGACAAACCTTTTCAGGATGTTTGTCCTCCGGCCGTCGGAACTCCTTTATGACGCTGAGTCCTTCCCTTGTATACTCTCTTATCTGTTGCGGGGTAAACTCTTACCGATAATACAATCCACCTTGTCGGACATATGTTTTATCTTTCCTATTATTTTTATTTTACTATTTTGCGTTATCAACCATATTAATATATAATTATTATATAGGGAATGCAAATATTCAAGTATGATTTCAGTATAACTACACAAAATAATGCAGTTTATTTTAGGCACTTCTGGTAAACTAAAGTAAATTCTATAATGTCATTTTCCAACCGTGTTAGTTATTATTTATTTTTTAAAAATAATTATAGATAATTGAGAGGGAATTTATCCTTGGAGTGATGTGAAATCCTTGGAATGGACTAGTAGCGTTAGTTAAGCTGAGAATAATGAGGATTTAGTTCCTTAATCCACGAAACCTTACAACCCTCATCCATTGGCTATTAACTCGGCTTATAGCCTGGCCCAACCAATAGGTTTCAGTAGCCTCGAGTACCAATGGCTTACTGAGTCTTAAGTCGTATTAAGGATGGATAATAATTAGTTTAAACTACGTGGTTTTTATTGTAGTTTATTACTAAATTCATGTTTCCAAGGATTATAAACACTCCCTATAAAGAACCAAAGCAGGTTCTTGCATTTTGGCGCACTAACATCCGATCTAGCAACCATGTATATATATACAGTTATAATGCCTGTACCCATCATTACCAAATATCTAATAAAAATAAATAAATTTTGACCTATACTGTGTTATCTTCAGCCTTTTGACCAGAAAACATTTTAAATAAATCATCGAATCCTTTAATAAGAGAGTTATGATGGGTTTATATTTTGTAACTTGTTGAGGAACATCACTTTAATTTATTACATTTCAATTTATTTTAGGTTGTTAATTTATTTATTTAAAAACTTCATAGTCTTTCATGGCATATCTCAATAGCACTTAAAAATGTCTCAATGGCAATTAAAAATTTAATTGATCTAATGTTAGTATATTTTTTTAATAAACGCAGAATTGCGAAGCATGCACCCGGATAATATTATTCAAGTGATAGCGTCGAGAATATTCATAGAATATTAAGATAGGCTTGTAAGTTTTTGGACTCGAATTCCTAAAAAGTTAATAAGCGCTGTGCCGACTGTTATACGTCTAAGGGTGCACCTACATTGGATCCGATGCGATGCGACGCGATCCTATTCTATCTCATAGTATGGTAAGCTGAAAAAACAAATAACTGAAATACGCAGTGAGTGCCTACAGTGGATCAGGTCCGACACGATTCTATTCTTTTCAACCCGATAGTGAAACTAGTCACTGCCTTCCGAATAAAATAATATTAATTTTATTCTTTTATTTCTTATATTTTATATATATTATAGTGAAATATAAATATATTAAAAAGAATTAATAAATAATCTTAATTTTATAAATTTAAAGAACCAAATGTTATAACAATGAGGTAATATTACTATATTAGAATATTTTTGTCTTGCTGTTTGATGAAAAAACAATTAAGGTTTATAAAGTTTTTAAGGTTTATATCAACTCAAGGAAGAAATAGTTGGGGGTGCAGTCAATGAAAACATCAAAATAAGGATAACTTATTTATTATGTGCCGACGTTTCGGCCTACAATGTAGGCCATCTTCAGGGCGAATAAAACAACTTGCAGGTTAGGCCGCTCAGAGACAAGTCTTTACTAAATTAATAAATAGGAGCGATTGCCGTCGGATGGTTATACTTGAAACCTCCCCATAATATCAAATCTCAACAAGTGTTTACTTCTGTATTTTTGTCGATCATGGATCTTTAATTGATCTACTGGGTGCTGACTTTTTTCAAAGGATTTAATGTGAAAATATTGAACAAGGTAAGTGTAATTACTTTTATAATACTGTTTGTGTGTAGTTGCTTCTTTATTCTAAAAACTATTGCGTTTTAAAATTTTCTTCATTAACAATTGTCATGAAATATGTTGATTCAATATGTATTTGTTGGTATGAACTGGCAAGAACCATTAATTATTCTTTCTCATGCTTTCTTTATGAGAATAATATGTAAAATAAATGAAAATAGTTGAAGTGATAAGTGATTTCAATTGTTAAAACTTTGGTATACAATCAGAATAATTGTTTGTAAGATGACCCCATATCATATAATTATGCATGAACCAATTAGCCAGTAAATTAACTATTAAAATCAGGTGGACATTAGGGTTACTAATAATAACACCTATATTATACAATTACCTACATTTGAAAAAATCCATTATGGAACTAGAAATAGTATTAATTTAAATCTTTATTTCACCAAAGAACAGTTCCACAACAGAATAAATTTACCTCAGATTAAATAAATAAGTTTAGACTGAACAGAAATAATAAATATCAATTTTTAGCTTCTTTTGAAAAATGCTACAAAAATGAAAAGTTCAACCTTTTGTTAGATACCCAATAGATTTATTATGGAATACTTAAAACTAATTTTTATTTATCATTATATCAATGTCTATCTGAAAACATTGTTTTTTCCAGAAACAGAAAGGAAATATGTTGTCCAATCATGCCCTGTTCAAATTTCCATTTTCAATAATTAGCAGATACTTCTACAAGTGAAAATAGATGGTGAAGATGACAATGGTTTTTGGGTTGTGTATATCAAGTATCAGAAGAAATTATGTGTATACTTTTCTAAATGGATGCCTATGATAATCAAGCAAGATATGACAATTTGGGAGTAAATACTGTATAATTAATAGTGGATATTCAAGGCAATTTAAGCTAATATGTATTTGAAAACACTACAATCTAAATCTTCAGAGGATCTTTCTCAATCACCTTAATTATTATATATAATATTATATAATTGTATTATTAAGTATTATATATTATTGCTTTGTATTATTATATCATATTAATATGTTATTATCTTAAACGACAAATATTATTTATAAAATTTGTACTGTTTAATTCTTCTTGAATTGTATTTTGAAATACCTAATTATGTTATTCATTTATTTTTCTATTTAGTGCTAATATTGTTGTTAAAAAATTATTATCCTAAATTTTATTCTTTTAATTTTATAAGAATTGCAAACTATTGTATATTATTGAATAAATGATTTATTTTCTTCTATATCTGATTTATTTTCTTCCTAAACAATATTCTGGTTTCCTCTTTTAAAACACAATTTAAATATGCGATGAACTTTGCAGATCTTCAATTTCTACCAATATTGCAGATCTTCATCAGGGTTAAATTATCAAGATAAAAATATTAAATGCAAAATAATTGCATATTCATAAATAACATAAATGATAGAAATTTTATTAAAAAAAAGGATTTAGATAAAAATATTGATGTAATCATAACCATAAGATGATTATTATTTTAATCATATCACCTAATATTTTTAAAGTATTATTTGCATTATTACTGCTATTAATATGTATATTTTTTAGCATTATATTATTTGTTTGTACATTATCTATTCAGCCCTGATGAAACCTGCAATGTTGGTCGAAACATTGATAAGCTAATAAATATATCAATTGCTTACTATTCAAGAATTAATTTTGGCCCTCAATCAATAGACCTTCAACATACCTTTATCTGAATGTGTAAGTGATATAAATATAATAAATCCTAATTTTGTAGTATTGAATTAGAGCATCGATAAAATATTGGACATTATGAACAGAAAGAAAAAATAGAATGCTATTGTGAACCTATACTAAAGCTCCAAAATAACTGTATACTTTTATTGTTAATTGTTACAATATTTACTTAAATGAGTTCAAAATATTAATCGAAACAAATGTTTATTTATATCAATTAAATAATAATGGCAATAATAAAAGTCTTATATGAGTAATACCAGTAACCTATAAATGACAGGATTGAATAGAACAATCAAGGATTGTAGAAATAAAACAAACAATGTTAGGTTAGAAAATAATCAAACTTTCATTTGCACCATTAACTATATTTTTAAATATTTCTATATTTCCATGCTCACATAGTTAATTTATTAATAAACAATTTTCAAAAACTGGATATCTTGAGAATACTCAATGTAGTTAAAATGGTACTGAACTTTCATTAAACAAATCACTGTTTATTGAACTAATAGATGATTAGATAATGACCTACTCATGTAAATCAAACAGAATTTGTAATATACATCCAATAAAGTTAAATTATTCTGATAATTATGAAGGTCTAAGGTATTTGATAAACTTGATCAGTTTGAATAACATTTTTTTAAACATATATTTTATTTCTGGTTCAGAGCTGGTGTGATTCTATTCTATTCAAACCAATAGTGAAACTATAATATAAATATATTAAAAATAATGTTTTATAAATTTAAAGAACCAAATGTTATGAAAGTTAGGTAATATTACAATATTAGAATATTTTTGTCATGCTGTTTCAATATAAATAAATAATTTAGTTTAAAAAAAAAAAGAAAGAATTTATTGTTATTTTTTTATATATTCGTGTTTTATATAATGATTTAATTTTCTCGATTGTGATAATATTTGTTTGATCACAAAATCGAGGCTCGTTTGTTTCGAACTAATTCTTTGTCTATTTTGTTGTTTATCTTTGCAAACGATTATCAAAAATCAGAAAAGCCCTTAGCTCCCAATGTTGCCAACTGTTTAGCAAATAAATCAAACATTACGATGATAATTTTATTAAAAGTTAATGTTTCCAATTTTATTTGACGAATTAAAATTTTGTGTAGGTATATTTTTTATGTACATTTCTAATAGATATAATTTTATTCAACGGAAAAATAACCTTCGCTACTATATTTAATGGTTCATGAAGAATGATAATAAAATATTTTAATGAGAATTAAGAATATTTAATTTTGATTTATGACGGATATTTATATAATAGTTGATTATTAAATTACAATGTACATTTTTTAATAAACATTTTAGACAATAAAGGTTTGTTGGCACACATGGTAACGGCTGGCTTATCGTATTGAAAACTAATGATTTTGAAATGTGAAAATCGCACCTGATAGTACAGTATCGCATCGGAACCAATGTAGGCGCTTCCGTATAAATAAACTATTTTGATTCCACGAGCGACTAAATCGGTCGGATTAGTCTGATAACAACGGACGGAGCCAATGTAGGCACTCTCGATATATTTCAGTCATTTGGTTTGCTTCCGAATTCTGATCGCATCGCATCGGATCCAATGTAGGTGCACCCTAAGGGGTTGACCGAGATGGTGGGAAGATTATTGTCATTATTATTAAGAGTGATCTGAAGGATGTGGGTTTTGGTAGTAGTCGGTGGACAGAGGTTTGCTACCAAAGATTGGTGGTATCGGCATCGAGCCTTCGGGTTCGCTCAGCCTTTTTATTTATTTATGTTTTTTAAATAAAACTTTGTTATTGTCTTATTCTTCTCTCTACTTCTGGAGTTTATAAATCTTGCATGATAAGGAAAATTTATGGATTTGTTTGTGTAGTGATGTAGACATTACTGAGTGGGTGGTTAGGAAATACGGTTATGCCCGCTCCAGCTTTTCTTAATTTCCGCTGCTAATACAATCCTCAGCTTCGCCATTCCTATTGCTCCCATTTTCATCTATCTATGAACATCTTTATATACAATTCTTCGAAGTTTTAAATAGATATTAGTAACATTAATTACAAATATCTCATTAATACCGGTCAATGTATGTTGGTATATAATTTAAAGCTTTATCAGTTTATATGAGAATCATTTTTTAGTAGTTTAGATAATGCCACATATTTTGAATACCCAGATGGATGCTTTATTGCATTTCTTTAATTGTTATACAAAGTAAAGGTGGCTTATAACAATTACTTATGAAATATGAAAGCTTTAATTTTAGAGACATTAAATATATTAGGTGTTCATGATATAACTATTTTCACATACTTAATTCACTCAGACACTTTGACTTTCATCATTAAACACTGGTGATTTCGTAAGTAATAGATTCTTATGTAGAGATGTAACCTCGCAAATTATGGACGATTCACAAGAATAACGTGACGATCACAATCAATGGGAAAATTTTGTCTTATGAGAACTATCTTTGTGAACATTGTTTAAAAAAAAATAGATAAATTTTATTTATAAAATGTTCGTATATCAGGAGTAGATTTACAATTGCGGGCATAATTGAGGAGTTAACATGGAAAAGAAAGTAAGTCATGAAAAGATAATTTTACTGGAAATTGTTTGGGCATTTATGAATGAATGTTTCAACTTGAAAATGGTAATTACCACCGTTCATTGAAACTAAACCACGCCCAGTTTTAGCTATCTCCTCTGTTTATCATGTTGGCATGTTTAATTACTTTTGCTATGATAAACTTTTTTGGGTTTTTTATTTTTTTTACTAACTGCCTTTTCCATATCAATGCCTCAACTTGCTCTTTGTGGTACTCAAGCCTCCTCAAGACCCTGAATTTCCTGCAATAATACACAGCTCTCGGTACCCCGGAATACCCTGCTTGCATTATTCGATACATAGATTCAAAAGAAGCCATTATCCATCCGCAGATCGTCACCGGTGCACGGATACGGTTTCCTCTAAAATACCTCCTGTCCTTTATCTTGTTAGCGAGTGAAGTCCTTTCTGGTCAATATACCAAGGGATGGCTTCGTGGCCTTCTATATTCGTAAGACCATCAAATAACCGAATATCGTCACATATATTAAAGGCGGGAAGTCCTACATGCTCGTATTATATCAATGCTGCATATTTCGCTTGTAAAAGTGAAACCAACATAATGGTTAAGTATTTTATGAAAAATATTTATTATTATTCTTTTTGTAGGCGTTCCAACATGGGTTGCCTTGTTTTAGAAATTGTTACATGTGGATATATGAGGTAGGCTGATTTTCTTTCCTTCACTATTTCCAGTAGTTCTGTTTTTCTTCAAATCCGAGCAAATACCCAAATGGTGGTTAAATGGTCCATCCCCGCAATTTTAAGGATTCTCCTGAATACCCATCTTTCAATCATCTCAAACCGATTGACGTGTACTTTATTATCCAAGTCTTCATTCGCACCACCATCCAAGCTGTCGAATTGAAAGGAACTTGAATCGACATTAGATAGTTGGAACATGACATGTGAAACGAATTTTTAGTATATCCTTATTAAAAAAAAAAACTATAACCATTACAGTTACTGAAGAGTTCTTGGGCTTAGTACGTGATAGAGGTTGTTCTGTTTCATGGACAACGGTTGTGCAGGGACGTAATTTGTCCTTGATCATGCTCAAACACCAGGCTTTCTCTCTATTTGGGGTCCTTTTATGAGGGTCCGAAATTCCAAAGGGTCCATCCCGACTGTTAAATAAAATCTGCAAGAGCTGGAATTGAATCGAAGACCTTCGACATTGCCGTTCAGCGCTCTACCGCTGATCTACTCCGCTTCCTGGATACCCTTGTAATTTTATTATAATTTATTTTATTGTTATATGATATAATTTTTTAAATATTTTATTTGAAAAGAATAGATATGGCCAGGACCGGGACTCGAACCCGGGTCTCCCATCTGTCCGTGGTGGTGCTTTAGCCATCTCAGCCATCCTGGTTCGCTTCTCGGTCAGTCATATCTCTTCTTATCACTAATCGTATAAGCGAACCAGGATTGCTGAGATGGTTAAGGCACCACCACGGACAGGTGGGAGACCCGGGTTCGAGTCCCGGACTTGGTTATATCTTTTCTTTTCAAATAAAATATTTAAAAAATTATATCATATAACAATAAAATAAATTATAATAATAATTAATGACTTAAGTCAACAAGATCCAACAAATAAAGTAATGTTCAATTAACATTCTCCCCGTGTATACATCGCAAATTGCGAGAACACGGAGATATAGGATCAGTGAAAAGAAGAGATATGATTGACCTAGAAGCGAACCAGGATGGCTAAGATGGTTAAAGCACCACCACGGACAGGTGGGAAACTCGGGTTCGGGTCCCGGTCCTGGTCATATCTTTTCTTTTCAAATAAAATAAACTTGTAATTTTATATTTTCTTTTTCTATTATTCTCAGATATATAGTGTGTAGATAGTTTTATCAGATTAACTCTTTTCACCCACTACTTACAATCGATACAACATAATCCACCATACATTTAAAATTAAAAATCAGACTTGATATATTTAAAACTTCTATCACTTTTACGATCACTGTTAGTTTGAATATGCCATAACCATTTTACATCCTAAGCGCCTGGCTGCCGGACCCTAATAAGTTAACCTAAAACAAAGCCCGGAATCTTTATTGCAGCTCGTGCATGACAGCACTGGGCATGGCATGCGCTGATTCTGTAGTGCGTGTTGGGTGCTAATTTATTGCACTGTAGAACAATGTGCTCGCATTGCATACCGAATCCCGTCAGTGCACTTACAGAATGCATCTCGGGTACAACATTGGCTTTGGGATGGTATCTGTGTTCGTGTTGCTATGTGCACAGAATATAAACCCAGAATCAAGGAAAATATCGGAATTTTTATTTTATTGAATTTAATGATAGAAATTTAATTCTTAATTATTTAATTCTCAAATAGCTTACATAGAATAATGTATAATGTGAAATGATATTTGGACTGCCTTACAACCGCTGAATTATTTAATTCGGGGTTTCCCGCTGATATCTTGTTTCTAGGAAATAAACTTTGTCTGTTAAAGAGTTTCGGCTTTAGTATTTTTTTTTATAAAAGAAAAAATTATTATTGAATTAAGATATGAGATTCTGCCAACAACGCCTATATATTCTTTTTGCATTGATTTACTTAAACTTCGGAATTAGACAGTTTTTTAAGCATATCGAATCGCTGGAATAAGAACGATGCTTAACAATACAAACAGCTGACAATCCTTTTTTTTTTTGAGTCCGAGACGTTGATATGAAAATTATATAAGTTCTGATCTTATAGTATTGGATTTTGGTCTGAAAGGTTTGGCTTTACTAAGGATTATTTTTATTATAAAAGAAGAACACAAATAAATATAAAGAATAGAGTAGAAAAAACTTTTATTCCTTAAGAATAACATATATTACAAAAAATAATCGCATATGTTTACATGAATTAATAAAGCAAGTTAAAATTAATTTAGCCCAATTTAAGTGACCAAAATATTTTAGCCATGAGAGTAAATCTACCCTCTGGTTGTTCAATCAAGAAAAAGAATTTTGAAAACTACTGCTTCCACGAGGAATTGAATGAAGAAATTACTTTCCGCTACTTTCGACGTTTTTCTCGAATGACTTGTGCTTTCTTTTCGTTTCTGTTGCAACCACGCGGATCAGTATTTTTGAAGAACATGCATGACATGGCAATAATTATTTCAATGTTAAACTAGTTCATAGTCAACTAGTTATGAATGTGTTTAAGTTATTTTTTGTTACATAAACCGGTTACCAACGTTATAAACATCCCTACAAAAATTTTCGTTTGGGCGGATCTTGCTGGGTGCAAAGAAAGTGAAACTAATTATTTTCTTTTTTACTTTTCATATAGAATACTTACAATACAGTTTTTAATTGTCGTTCATGCCATATTTTTTGTATCTTCCATATAGTAATGGTGAACATTTTTTTTTATTCTGTCACCATAGCATAGTGCATTTATGTTTCCTTAAAATCATTTATGGATACTACAAAACGATAGCTTTATCTAATTTTAGTGGTCTGACTGTTCAGTGACTTGAATTTTTACCAATTATATAAAAATTAAATTAACATTATTGCATTATTTATATACGCAATAAACAACCTGGTTTAGCATTTTTAAAGGAGAGCTAAAGGTGGTTTCAGCACATAAATATTATTCGAAAAAATACATTGTTATACTATAATAAAAATATACGGTAATAATACCTTACACGAGTTATCTCCATGCCCTTACTGGCACAAAGATTTTAAAAATATATATATATAAAAGTAACGTAAGTGTCCTGAAAGAAAATAAGCATTTATTGAAAAAACCTGATTTTCATGGAGTCCTTTTGATTTTTAATTTTAAAAGAATTTTAATCAAATGAGCTTTGAAAATTTTCCGTTGGCCGAGTAACGCCTACACGCGCATGTCAAGGTTGTGGATTACCTACCTGGTTTATAACTCTTGATATATTTCAAAGGCTCCGAAAGATTTGCAGATATCATTAACATGTTTATTATAGTCATATTTTGTTCTCAAGAATTTGTCAAGTTATTTTTTTTTTGTTCAAGTGCTGCGCCTATCTGTATTTTTCTATTGTTCGATAAATTTATTGAATTTTAGTTAGCATAATTCATGTCAATGGAAATATTAAAATTCTCATTCTGATTGAAATAAACCTCAAACTAAACGTTTACTAATAAGATATGTTTCAGCTGTTTTAAAATGAACACTGCATATTTGAAATAATATATTGGCAGTGTAATTTTCCTGTATTTATTTTATTTAGCAACTTTATCGGCTGATTAAGAAATTATTGTATTCAATAGTTCAATAGTTAATGCGCCAACTACTTGATGAAACCATGGTTAAGTTTGATTTCTTATTACAGTGTAGTTTGAGATATATGAAAACTTTCATGTAAATTAAGCAGTTTATTCAGCGTTTTACGACCGCAATTTTGACAAAATATATTTTGATTTTTTTTTTTTCAAGTTTTTTTCTATAAGGAGATTGAAGGATAAGGAAATATTCCCGTTGATTTATACGCGCCGATTGTTGCTTGCTTTTCTGAAAATTATCTTGGATATAAGTGTCATATCCTAAATTAAAATTGATCGAGCCTATCTTGGAGGAGACACCCTGGCTGGTCCCTGAGGAAATCCCGACAGGAGCTGAAGAAGTCCTGGTATTGATCCCAGTCTCAACAAGATTATTTAATAATGTACTCTTGCCTCGGTCCGTATCATGTTTGAGCTCTCTCATTGACCTTATATTGGAGATGTTGCTGCTATTCACTGATGAAATAAATTTATGATTATTTTCGTATCGGTGTACGCTTGAGTATATCATATATGTATAGGTATGTATTTAAATATTTGTATATACTTTATTTTAAATATCTTGTTTTTGTAACTGGAGTGCATCTTTATTAGTCAATCATTCACGTGAGTAAATTAAAAACCTTTTCCAGTCATTATTATTTTTCTTTATTCTAAAAAACGTTTCGACAATTCCATGTCATTTTCAATTTACATCATTTTTTTAAGTCCTTCAACACTATTTAATTTTAAAAATATTCTCTAAAAATTTTTTTTTTTAATTTAATTTTGTACATTTTCAACCTTTTTGGTTAATTGTGATATAATTTAAAAATAAAGCTTAGAGTTATAGTGTACTCCATGGTCAATTAATGTTAATTAATTAATTGACCATGGAGTACACTATAACTCTAAGCTTTATTTTTAAATTATATGACAATTAACCAAAAAGGTTGAAAATGTACAAAATTAAATTAAAAAAAAAATTTTTTTAGAATATATTTTTAAAATTAAATAGTGTTGAAGGACTTAAAAAAATGATGTAAATTGAAAATGACATGGAATTGTCGAAACGTTTTTTAGAATAAAGAAAAATAATAATGACTGGAAAAGGTTTTTAATTTACTCACGTGAATGATTGACTAATATTTGTATATACTTCTGTTCCGTATTTGGACGCTTCGTGTCAAGTGACAGAGGGTTTTTTAAAAAAAAATCTATACCACTACAACCCGTGAAGGGTCTGGGGTTCAGTACAAAGTAGAGACTGTAATGGTTCATGGACAACGGTTCTGCAAGGAGGTGACTAGTCCTCGGTCACGCTCAACCGCCTAGGGTTTTAACTTTTTATTAATTTCCTTTCTAATATTATCGAAAATAAATAGTTGTTTTATTATAAAAACATATTGTAATACTTGGAAAAGCGGCAACCTGTAGGACTGATACCTGTTATAGGAAAGTATACATCAAAGAGAAGTTATATACATCAAATCCCCAACGTGTTTCCCTAATTAAGGATTATAACCAATTAAAGTTCATTAGTTGATTCTCCTTGCCTGTAGTTTTGTCGTGACTGAAAGAGAGACTTAGAATGAGATCAATTTTTTTTTGCTATCAGTTGGACAAAAGATTTACAACAAAATAATTTTATGTGAAAGGAAAAGTCCATAACTTTTAATATCTTTAGATCTATACCTACGAGATCCACTTTAACTCATTAATACCTTCCTACATTATTCCTAAATTATTCAATAAATGCAACAATTGCATATTCATTATAAAAGGACATATTAGTCAGTTTTAAAGGTTTACATTTATAATGTAAAAATGGGAAATAGGCTTCTCTCCTCACCAAAAAAAAAAATCACGTCCAACGAACAAATGGTTTCTTTCATCCCTTCTTCCTTTCAACCCTTAAGAAAGAACGGAAAAGCAGAAGGAACCCTACAACTTCACCCCATCCTCATTACTGGTATTGAAACTAGTCGAGGTTGGGCAAGAACGCAGAAGCCACAATCACTCATGGAAGAGTAAAAAGCTGTCCATTGCATGGCTCCTATTATTCTTGTTCTGCAACAATGGGTCTCGGGGTCGCAGTTGTTATAGAACTAGGAAAAAGGCTGCCGTTCAGGGGACTTGGATAATTAGAAATTTTCTAGTGCATATCTAAAAAGATAAAAAAAAATTAAATTGTGATGATGCGCGTTCAGGAAGGACTGATTAATCATTTAAAAATCGGGTAAAGAAACAAAGTATGCTATTAAATTATGATAATATTTCCGGGAAAAAGTATTTAATGATACGTACTTGATTCAAGAATTAAAAAAAAGTTTAATCGTCAGAATAATTTCTATTATTTTTTTTCTCCAATTAATTTCCCTTATCCGAATGGTGCAGTAGCTGTTAAGATATGCCTACTGTGACCGTGAAATCCTTTAGTGGTTTTCCCACTCCACAGCGATAAAAAGCGCAAGATTTTCCACGACTTTTTGTCCCACGGCGTTTTAACTCGTCACGCCCTTGAGGAGCTTTAATTATCTGCAAAAAAAGAAGTTTCACTTTTCAAAAGTTTAGCTTTAACGAAAACGACTTCAATCACGAAGGCTTAAAAGTTGGATTTTAAAATGATTTGATGGTTTATTGATATATTTGATTTAATAAAATTCTCTACGAATATTATTGATATAATCCAGAGTATCAATATTTGTATTGATGTATGAATATGCCTATTTAATATTAATACAAACTTATTTGAAAATTTAACACCGTTAGTAATCTTTTTTTTAGTACTTTATGTTCCCTTTCAGCCCCGTTGTACGGGGTGTTAGTACTTAGTGTATTGTACTAACAATAAAGCTCTCACCTTTCAGATATCTATGACCACTCTACAATAGCTGCCCTGAACAATATATAGAGTTGTTTGATTATCTCAAGTTCCGTTGTCTCCTTTCGTGACTCAACCCCCTGGTATCTTTGCCTCGGAGGTTGCCCATCAGCTCTTATCTCTCTATCCGCTTCTGGAGATAATGTCATAGTGCTTAGAGAATAAATTCAAAACACGAACAGCCTTATTGAGATTGCTAGCCCATGGTCAACCCAAGTGACCAAATTTAAAAAATATATATATCGTATCATCTCAGTTCACTTAATACTGAAAACTGAATGGGAGATTTGAAGTTTTCTATGTAGGTATTTATACAAAAAAATTATTTTCCAGTGAACTTAAAATAATACAACAGCATGATCTCGCCAACACGTTGACTTAAATCACAAGCTTTGAGGATTGACGTTTTTTTCATACTTGCTAGAATAAATCTGGGCTATTTCATTCTAGTTAGAACATGTCGGCAGCCTTTTTTATATTCATCTCACATTCCCTTTTTCTATCCATGAACATTTTTGTGCACATTAAGGAAAATTGTTGTAAACAGTCAGCCAGGGGTATGGAGTCACTCGCCCATTGTAAGAACCTGAGTCCTGCTTAGGACCGAGGAATTAACATACCCAATCGTTATTAATAACAAACCAACGGAGTTTATCCAATGGTTCCTCCTTTCAAACACAACACAGTTTTCTCGCAGAGATGCCAACTGAAAGAGAAGTGTCATTGTGTGTTTTTTTAATTATTATATATATTCATATTTGTAGCTTGTGAATAGTATTCTTGTGCATTCTTCAAAGATAATTATAGAAGTGCCCTGTTTACCAGACAAGGTATTACGTTCAATACCTTGTCTGGTAAACAGGGTATTTCGGAATACTTAAATTTTAAGTGCAGAAGTGTTATTTTCGCAGTTGACAGAGAATCTTAGCTATTAAGTGTTATAATCGGATCTGGGCGGAGGCCGTAGAAATAATTTCTTAAATAAGCTTCAAGAATTTATTTGATAACAATGTTTTAACCCACATTGTAGATCTTTTCTAATGAGGTCAAAATAGAATTACATCCAATTATTAATTTCAGGAATACTTGTAGCAGAATACCGATATAACATGTTCTTTGATTTCTTCAATTGAAACCTAGTCCTTCTTAAGTGTTGATATATGTTTCAATCTTTAGAAATGAGAGTTTTTACGAAGGTTTTTAGTATTTACCCGGAGGATTAGATGAAATAAATGAGTAGAAAATATATCTTCTTTAATGCAATGTGGAGTATTGAAAATGTGCGCCAGCCATTATCTTTATGGTTAATTAAAGCTAATTTATTAGAAAACACTACTCAATTTCCATAAGAAGTTTACCCAAGTAGTTCCCAGTCCTACTTCCGCGAATGTAATTGTTTAATCTGCATAAGAGAAGGCGCGTCTCTTTAATTATTAACTTTATAAGAGTACTTCAACTTTCTTTTACTAGACGCATGAGGGTTTCTGTGGAAGTGTATTCAGCGGCAACTGTAGCTTTGGAGTAACCCTGAGAGGCCTAGTCATCAGCAAGTGCTTATGCTCCTAGCTCTGTCTGTTTATTTTACTGTATCTCTCGGCATTCCCTCTTATGCCCTTTTTAGCTCCTTCCAAGCTCATTACTGGCTTTCTTAAATTTTGTTTATTTCCTCAGACATGTTTGCATACATTAGTTTAATATGAAGAGCACCTAAAAACTTACTGTATATACAGAAAATCCTTATTGTCTAACACATGAGTTTATCCGAATAAACCTGATTCTTGGTCAATGCTAAAAATTCTAACAAAGCAAGTATGTACTTACAATTAAATTGGCTAATAAAATCGAGCATACTTACTTTGAATTAATTTCTTGCTATTTGTCTTTACCAATTTTCATCTCGAATATTCATAAGAATATTAAATAATTGTTTAATTCCTAACATATAGTTATATTAATACATATACAGCTACACTATTCAAGTTCAGGAAGATAATTACAGCTTGATAGTTGTACACGAAGTTACATTTACTTAAAAAATATTAATATAAAGGATAATTCACCCCAACACAAAATTCATCAACACAAAATTCACCCTTCTCTGGAGTCCAGATTAGGCATTTTGGTTTTAGAACAAAGATATGTCTTAAGGAAAGGTGTATAATGTTCTATGTAATTAGTTGGTTAGCACTAATCTTGCCTACGCTTTTAGAATTTCCTTATTAAGTTGTAAACCTTACGAAAAGAAATTCTACTATTAATCCAAATTCCATCATATCGTGTCGTGATTTTATTAGGAAAAACTAATTTTTCGTGTAAGTAAACCATAACCATCTTTACAAAGGCTCGTATTTTTCTTTGTATGTACGCCAAAAAATTATGGCGAATATGATCTAACCTGAAAAGCTTCTACAAATAAATTTGAATGAATGTTTCTTTGAATGCATTTCACATTCACGATAATTTTGGGAAAAAACAATGCTTCTTCCACGCTTCGTAGTTAAAAATACTTACTGCTTACTAAGAATACTTACTTATAAATGCCTGTGGTACAATCTTTAAAAATAATAAATCGGTAAAAAGTCCTTACTTTCTCAAGTTAAATGTCTAAAAATGATTGAGTTTTCGTGTAGAAGTAAACTCATCCTGCTCAATTTCTTTTCGAAATGCGTGTCATGGAGTAATTGTGGCTAGAAAGCGGAGATATTCCATGACTTCTAGAAGTACAGGAGGCTTCATCACCACGACATCCATTGCTTCTACAGTTCCTTCCAAAAGAAGTTATATGCCGCGGATTTCTTTTAAATAAAAAAAAAAAAACCCGCAATGGTGTGCCCATGTAGCGTTCCCTTTCTTCGGGGGCGTCCTTGGTCCTTTCACTCCTAAGCAGATGTCTGCTTTGCCCCAGATTCTTCAGCACGAGCGTTGCTTCGCACTCAATGGTCGAGAGTGTGCAAACAACGCTACCAAACGAAAATAAAAACGTCTCTGTTGTGGCTGCACTGATGGGCCATGCATGCATGACCAGCTCTCTTTTCTTTTGTCTTTGAAAAAATAAACTATTATATTCAATCTAGATTTTCTTTATAATTTTAAATATGCATCCCCTTTAAAAATTAGTAATTATTATAAATATAAATAAATTAAGATACAAATAAGCTATTATATAGACATAAATAATCTATAAACCACTAAATTTTATTATAACATTATGTATCTGTAAAAATATAACTAAAAACTTTTTATAAATTTGCTTAATATTTCATGTTCAATCATTAAATATTCAGATACATTCAAAATGTCTGATATTTTATTTTCTCATTTAATTTAAATAAATTTTATATAGCATCTAATTTATACATTTGTATACACCATAGTGTCTTAATGAAGAAATTAATGTCACTTTATGCTGCTATGGCTAATCGGACGATGCTCAAATGGGATCACTAAACTTTGCCTATCCTGATATAATTAGGATAGGAATTTTTCGAGTAATTGACATCGCTCAGGGTCAGGACCTCCATTTTACATCCCTTCCGAAGGACGGATAATACTTAATTATATTTAAATAATTCTATGGCCACCCCCGGTCTTGGGTATAGTTGGTTTTTCTGCGAACTCCTGGGCCACAGGTGATCCTCAAATTTAAATGTCTTTCGACCATTAATAAATTATTTAAACAAAGAAATGAGAAGTCCAGAAATAAAAAAAAAATTGAAAAAGTATTTCAAATTAAAACTTTTCCAAATTATTTTTTTATTTTATCTCATCCCGCTAATAATGAAGATTAAATTTGACAACAATTTATAGTTATTAATGGTTCATAAATTCATTTAACTCTCATCATGTATTTTAGTGCATTCCACGATACACTTAGTGCCAGCCTAAACTGAATGGCGACTTTTTAGTAGTCACAAATGCCAGTCTATATATATTCATGTAAATGGAGGGAAAGGGACAAATAATTAAATAATACACCAATAAAATCACATTTCAATATGAACATAAAATAAACTAACATGAAAGGGCCATTTTCATTTGGCTGTGCTGTGTCAGTCACATTGAAGTGTTTTATCAGTTCTAGCTAAGTTAAATTGTAATATCTTTATTTCAAAGAGAAAAGATATGCCCAGGCCGGGATCCGAACCCGGAACCTCTGTCTCTCCTTGACAGCGCTCTAACCATTTGAGCCACCGGGTCCCCTGCTGGCAGAGGACAAATCTTTGCTTTTATCCGATCGTCCACGTGATCTCGCAATTTTTGCGATGTATTCACGAGAACGAATGTTCTATGAACATTACTTTAATTTTAGGATCTTGTTGTCTTACGTCATTTTATAATTTATAATTTTTGGTCAACTGTTTTGATTTTTAAATATTTTATATTTTAAAGAGAAATAAAAATAAAAGTCACCGGCAGGTGACTCAAACGGTTAGAGCGCTGTCACGGAAAGACAGCGGATCCGGGTTCGAATACCAACCGGGGGCATATCTTTTCTCTTTAAAATAAAACTATTTAAAAATCAAAACAGTTGACCAAAAATTATAACAAAATTTAAATTGTAATTGATTGTTCTAGATCTGGAATACACCTTAAACATATATACTCGCGTAGGCATGTATGCGTGCTCCAGGCATTATTTTTCCTCAATTTTTAAGGTTTCATTTTAGTTCTTCTTAGTAATGATTGCTAATAATTTTCCTATCTATTCAGATATTCTAATTTTAACGGGAGAGGAAACTCTTCGCCTTCCACTGCAAATGATCACGGAAGACAGTGTTATAATTATTCAACAGAGTTGTAATAATTGATAGAGAAATAGATATGCATTTTTTTTTTAATCGACCAATTCAATTAGTTTAATTGTATTTATATAGATGCAAATCAATTAATAAAATTAAAGATAATGAAATAGTTGATAGGATATCCTTAATTTTATTATATCTGTCTTTATCTTAATTTTATTATATTTGTCACTATTTTAATATTCGTTATCTTTAATTTTCATATCTGTCACTATTTTAAGTTTCTACATTACTTGTCACCATATTATTGTTACTGTACGTTTTTATATATTTTTCCTGTTTGTTTCTCTCTCATAGCCCTGAAGATGACCTACACTGTAGGTCGAAACATCGGCACTTAATTATAAGTCTAGTACTTATTCAGAGTTTTTTTTTACTGCATCCCCAACTATCTCCTTTCTACATTTAATCATCCAGTCAACTATTTTCCTCTCATATAAATAATATAGTATTTTAATGGCAGAATTTTAGTTGCGTAAAGCCATGCGCGACCTTAGTTTTCTACCACTTAATCACTTAAAAGAGATAATGAACAAATTGTCAAGAAGATGGTCAATGAACTTGTTTCTGCTACTTAATTTACCTTGTTACACTTATGATGCCGTAAACCTTATTTCGTCCACTTGACTGTTGTCTCGAACGGTTACTGTCGATTTTAAGTACTAAAGAAGTATTTCCTTTTATTACTATTTCTAAGACCGGTACTAAGGTTCTTCATTACTATTGTTAGGAAGTTTATGTAATCTACTATAAAATAAGGTTTATCGATACCATTTAGTTTACAAACTTACCGCTTAAAAAAGCAAGATCGCGAGATTAGTGCTGTTCATTTTAACTTGTACATTTAAGATGTTGTGTAGTTAGATTTTAATTATTTTATAAATTTACATTGCTTGCAAATGAAGTAGCTATTGAAGAAAAGTACAGCAATCTTATTACTTCTTTCTCACTTATAATTAGATCTGAGAATTCCACTTCTGAAATATTGAGTACCAGATTGTCTACTTAATGAGTAAAAAAGTATTTTAAAAGAGGCCTTTATATAAAATATTATCATATCATATCTAAAAATATTTTTAGGACTTTCTCTTTATATAACTATATTTTAAAACATCTGGTTGTATCAACATAGGATTAACATACTATTTATTTTTTATAAGGAAAACATTTTTTAGTACTTAAAGAATATAAATTTTGTTTGCTGATTGAGTACGGAATGGATTTTGTTGCTGCTAGAAATATATTTATAGAAGTATTTCGTCCTTATTTGTATTTAAAAAAATATTTATTATTAATATTGTTAATAATATTATTTGTAATTTTAAAAAATAATTAAAACAGTCGTTGGCATCCGTTTAAAGTTGAAAGAACCGTTAATGACTTTGTTTACTGTGACTGTAGATTGAGTTGATATTTACGACTACCGGGCCCAATCGTAAAACTACAGTTGAACACCAGTAAACCTGTTTTTCGGCGGGTCATAATCTGGGAGTGTTCGTCTAGAAAAATTAAATAAACTGACAAAACAATTTGTACAAAATCTGCTCATTTTCAAAAGTTTTATATTTGAGATAAAACTTTGATGTTCGGTGTTCGTTCAGATAGACAGAACACAACTTTATTCCTTACATTATTAAAAATTGACAATGCATTTTCAAAATTTGATTTTACTGTTATATATTATTCTGGCCATGTGATTAAATTAGTTGTTGTTGTAACATTAGAAAAAAAGAATATAAATAAAATAGTATGTTAAAATAAACTGTGAATCTTTTTTGAAATTTATTTATTGAAATTTTCAAGTATATAATAATTATAAATCAAGTAAATAGAACGAATGATACATAATTATATGAGATAACGGAAAGTATCCACTGGCAGTACTAGAATTGCAAAATTCAACTTAAAAGGTAGGTCTCGAGGCCATCATCTTCTTTTCAGTCGCCTCGGAGGATTGCCGGGAAATGAAGAGGTAGAGCTAGGTTTGAAACTAGAGTGTTTGAGTGTAAATAAAGTTTGGCATGACTGGTATCGAATTCGGGCCAAATCAGCAACAAATGGGACATAAGAGGTCATCATTGATGATTTAATTCATAAAAAAGTAAGTACATAGCATTAAGGATTTTGGATACGAAGACAATTTATGGCTTAGTGGTGCTTCAAAGCTCTACTCCTCAAGTCCAAATAGTTCTTATAATAGTCACTTATTTGTCTTTTGTAATTAATTGGGAACTTATAGCGTTTATCTAGTAGGCATTTAAAGTTATTTATTTAATTTCAGGTACATAAAAAGAAATAAAAATAATCTACAAAAACAAAACTGTATAGAGAGTAAAATCAAAGAGTGGTAAAGGTTAAAAGAAAACTTTCTTCACGAGCTCTTGTGAATAATCATAAAAAAAAAGAAGACAAAAGAATAAAAGCTTTAGGCGAACACGTGGAAGGATGACCACGTGTGCCTCATGGTTATGATTTACTTACTAGTTGGAGTTTTAATTCAAATGCTGAAGTAATTTTTTTATTTCTTTCGTGCAGCCACCGTGCAAAGGCATCTTGTTCAATTTGTTTTTATGACGAGTGTGTTTTTCACATCTCCCAGGCAGCGACACAAAAACAGCCCCTTGACAGCTGTCACAACAGAATCCCGACTACACGTGTCCCAGTAGCCCTCTCTAATATCTTCAATCTGCGATCTTTGCGTTCAGGTATGGCAAGTAGAGTAAGTGAAATTCGTTTTGCTAAATATAGGTTATATCCTTAAGGACTTTTACTGTTTTAATAGTTTCAATCATTCTCTGCTTTACTCCCCTTAATGCATGCTTAAGTCGAATTTCGTCCAGTTAGTTCTTTGAATTTAGATAATCAGAATCGTGTCATTCTCAAAGTTTTTCGCTTCAAATGGAGTTGTAGCCCCATTTCAAGTCGAAGTCTGACTGACTCACTGAAAAAATAATACGATTCCACTTCTCTATGCAGAAGTAATACATTTTGGACCAAGTTCTCCTTAACTACTTATTCACCGGGTCTGTAGATATAGCCTAGGCATTCAGCCTTACTAGTCCAGATGAAATGAATATCTTGTTATACTAAAATTTCTCCTAATTTTTTTCTTGTTACGATTATTACAATTGTTAAATATCGTTATTCGTTTTCTAATCAAGTCTCAAAATCCAATATATAAGTAATCAATTAAAATTTTGCTATGTAAGCCACTTCACTAATCAGCCTTCTAACCTAGGTGCAAATCAGACCACAGGAAAATGTGTTAATCCTTCCATACTTGATACGAATGATCTACAATATATTTTTAAAAATTTATTGATTTAAATTTACAACTGTATACTGAATACATCGAGTAAATACAATGAATGATAAATCATAACCCGAGACAAAGGCAAGTAGAGAAACTACCCAGTAGTAGTACTCTAATAAAAAGTTCAACTTAGAAGGTCACTAGTCCATCTTCTACAAAATTAATATGGATAAAAAACGGGGATCATTGAAAATTAAGCTATATGTTAATTAATTAAGTTAATTAGTTAATGAATTAAGTTATGCAAAGATGATATTGAAAATTAAGTTCTTCTTCAAGCCTCTTATGTCATTTTGATTACTTTATTGGGATCTAATCTGCTGATTGTCAATAGTTTGTGCTTGACAGTTGTTGATAAAAATATTTAAAAAAAATATGGAATGTAAAAGTTCTAGATATCAAAACCATATAAGCTCTAAACATCATGGAAGTTAAATTAATGTTATTGGTGTTGCATGGATTTGACTACATACAGGCAGAAAAATATATTCCTCGATGTCCGAAACGTAGAATAAAAGCGAGTGCAATTTCTAGATTTTTTTTTTCACTTTCAGTACAAATAAACTCTTCTCTACTGCCGTTAGTTCATATATGAAGAAGGAAAAGTTGCGCACCGATAGACAGGTATCATAATTCTGAAGCAGGAATAACATAATCGACATTGGGCAGTTAGAATTACATTATATTCGAATAGAAATAAAAACTTAAATAACTCTGATCAATGACTGACAGATTATGTCTATCAAGTAGCATAAATTGAGTTATTGGCAGAAGTACAAGCTCCACGTGGAACCAAACGATCCTCCGACAACCAGAAATTCCAGACTTTGTTATTTGACAATGTTCTCCGTTCTCCGACCCGGGGAAGGTCCGAATTCCTTCTTCCAATTAAATTCTGCCGTGGGGGGTCAAAGTCAATAGCAATTCCTCTTGCCAAAATATTATTACCCGCTTGGACAGATAAATTCTCTCCCCTACTTCCTATCGAAATCGAATTAATTACATACCAAGGACTTCAAGTGGTTGGTCTTAAGGGTTCCTTTCTTGCGATTGCTCTTGTGATAAAAAATAAAATCTTGTTCCAGCTATTAATATTCTTTGTTGTGCTAGGTTTATAAATCCATAATATCTGAACTGAAGTATTTAAGTATAACAAACAAGTATTAACTATTGAACAAACATATTGAAACTTCCATATAAGGCGATTTCTCATAGGTCTCAATGATGGATGTCTTACACAGAAATGAATATTTTTTTGGCTGGAAGTTTTACAAAAAATTGTTAAACGTGGCTAAAGAAGTTTTCACCTCAAAAATCAGGATTAACAACAACTCATTACAATCTATAAACACTAACATGGTAATTCCATAGTAGTTATACCGCTTTCACATTATTATTATTATTTATGGCATTACAAGTGGGTGATCAGTGGTCTCCTCCAGTCTTCTCTGCTTTGTGCAGCTGTCTTACATTGTTGCGGGTCTGTATGAGGACAGAATATTCCAGTATCCAAAATTGAAAATCCTATTGGTATTGCTGGGTTGCTTCCGTTTAAGACTATAAATAATAATTTATTTATAATTTTAGAAATTATATAAACATTAAATTTTTAGAATAATGTAAACATATATTTCATATGAAATGACCGAATACGATAGTGGAGGAGTGGTTTATTGTTTTTTTTTTAGTCTTTTCAATGAAATTTGAATCAACTGGTAGGTTTTCAAGTTTTGATCAAAATATAGCATTCTATACTGCTAGCCTGCATTCCCAATCCGATCGATCGACACTCACGAGACAAGATGTGGGGAATAAAGCCCTCCTCTTCCCAGAGCCGCGGAGACAGAAGCCCCACCGCCGCCGCAGTACACAAATTTCGCGGTGAAGAGGGGAACGTAATTGGGGCTCCCTCTTTACCTCCTTCAAATATTTATAGCCCTATTTTCATCCTTTATTACTCCCCGCCATCTTCTCCTCCTATCCGGTGTCATAGGATCAGGACGGGACGGTTTGACTAATTCTGTTTACTTGAGGCTAGGCGGTGTTATATTTCAGTTGATAATGGATATCCTCGCCCTTATCATGTTGTAGTATACTTGGTGTTTAAATTAAGTTGCACTTAGATTTACTTCTCACATTTCCAACAACATTAAAAAATAATCTGAGGAAGAAATTGGTCCGGGTAGAGGTCACAATGAATTTCTCGTAGAATTTGAGAAAAACTTTATTATGATGAAAAACTTTATTATATATAAACTTCTCTCACTACTTTTATCTTTACTCTTCCACATATCCTCGTCGTTTTTTGTATGTATTTTAGTCCAATATAGCCTGATTGTATTATCACTTACTATACTTAAAAGATACCTATTTTTTATGCAATTGATATTATTTACACTTCTATAAAGTCTCTTCTTACATTATCTCTTATGCAATTAATATTCTTTACATTTGTATAAAGTATTTTTACCTATCAATATAAATACTGTATTTTCAAAAAAAAAATTATTTTCATTTTTATTTTATTTTATATAATTTAGTTTCTAGATTTTTATAATTTTACAATTTTTATTTCTTACTTTTTTATTACCTACAATTTTTAGTTCGTAATTCTTATCATTTTCTACATTTACCCATATTATTTTTATCATTTCATATTCCTATTTTATATTCAGTTTTTATTTTTTATCTGTATTACCTTATTTCTTTACTTTTCAACACTTTCTGTTTTAATATTATTTTCTTCATGATGTGGGTTACTACCTTTTTGGCACTTCGTTGTTTATAGTATACAGTCATACATTTTAACCTTCATAATTACCTTACTGTACATCTTTATCAATGTTATTGCCTGTATTCACCTTACTCTTGTTTTATTTATATTTAATATGTTTTAATATATTTGTACCATTTTCTTATATTGTCTGTATTTTGCATATAGTCCTGAAGAAGACCTACAAAGTAGGTCGAAACGTTAAAAAGGCTAAACAATAATGTTTTTCTCAAATTCTACGAGAAATTCATTGTGACCTCTACCCGGACCAATTTCTTCCACATCTATTGTCTAGGTCAACAATTATCATTCAAAAATTAAAAAATAATCATCAATAGAATTAAATATTTTTTTTTCATTTGTCACTAAATGAAAACATTTATTTGCTAATGTATAAATAATTGAATACGAAGCATGAAATCCCTTTAGTGGCTATAGGGACTAAATGCAATCCATGGTGATAACATTTTATTTAAATAAAAGAGTTCTACCCTAAAGAAGAGGTAATAAATAAAAGGTACAAGAGTTAAGCTTCTCTCATCAGTGTGGAACTCGATCCCTCTTACATCTGCCATGCTTCTTCACTATCCTTATTCTTCACTATCAGTTCACTATCCTTAGTCAAATCCTTGCTTTTCCAACATCCATGACTTCCAAACAGATTCACTCTTAGCAACAAAAAAATCATACATTATTTATATATGTATAAACATTAGCATGTTGCTGGGCCTCCAGGGATAATGTCCACAAGCTTTCAAGCCATCAAATTAGATCACATGTTTATCACTTAAGTAATTATATTCATTAATATGTTTACTCATATCGTGCATAGATGCATTATCTACGAGGCTACGTTATCATAGCCTTGGCCAAGATGTTATCTGAGAAACTCAGCTGGTTGAAGCAGCGTAGTTCAATACATCACTTTGTCATCATGCGTAATATATTGTCTTGGAAGTTTGTCCAATCTTCTTTAATCTTGTTTTCTTTCTTATTTATTCCTTTTATTTATTATTCAGTAGAATTTGTATTGTCATTGAAATTTTTAATCTTACTATAATCCCAAAAACCTGTGTGCAACATCTCGATACAATTGAGGTCAAGTTAAAAGTTGACTATATTAACTTTTTTAATCAATATCTATTGGTACAGATTCTAATTATATTGAATTTCTTACCCAATAGAACTTATTATTCGTGTCGGAAATGAAACCAATAATAATATTTTAAAATTCATCAGTCTTAAAACAAGGAATTAAAAGGGATAATAAAATATTTTTAATAAAGCCATTATTATCTGCTTTTTATTATAAAACTTTATGAAATGGTAAAATTAATTAATAATTTAAATAAATGCATTTTCCGGAAACTTAATATTTTCCAATTTATGATTTAACTGCGTATAAATAATATTTTTATTTGTTTTATTTTAAACCTTGATGTCTTTGTTATTGTCCATTTTGTATTTCCTTTATTTTAAATTATTTAAGCTTATATTAATTGGCCATCTCTTACTCTCTGTCCTTGAATTCGAAAACCGCATGATTTCTATTCCACACGATATCCTGTTCACCTCTAGTTATTTCATGCTGCAGCACTATTCAAAATAAAACTACGTAGTTCGTCACAGTTGTTAGTCTGCAATGCTCTTTAAAATTCTAAAAAAAAAAAAAAAACGGTCCTCATAAAGCAGGAAAAGCTTGTCCGGCTTTCTCCTGGCGAAAATAAATACATTCGACTCAGGATTAAGGAAAGTATATATGTTCCAAATGGATTGAGCTTGTTGCATGATCATCTGCTATTATACTTACAATTGAAAGATTGAAATAAATCATCAAAACGGCAGTCGAATTTTCAGTGGAAAAATACATACATTACATAAATAAAGAATATTTATTATTATTAAATAAAATAAAGTATTTCCTCAACTAATTTATTTTAGTTTATTATTTATAATTTATTATCAATTTATCTCTCACTTCTATGTTATATTAATATTTTAATAAGTCGTTTGTTAAATCCTCCGTTGCACAATTTTATTAATGAATAGATCTTTTTTACATTTTAACAGTTATTTAAATTTTGCTGCATGGTTTCTTAAGTCAAGTTATATCCTAGGGTTCAGTATTACAGAGTTTCAGTAAGTTTCTTCAAATGTAGGTCGTCTCCAAGACAATTACACCATTAGTCTTTGTTCGGGAGTAACTGTTTGCGCTCTACTTGTCTATCACTGATCAGCTCTAAACATCGGAAATAACTGCAATTTGCTCAAGATCAATAAAAACTTAATTTCCCTTAATATCAGTGCACTCCTCCATCCCTGATAACAGCAGCTTAAGAACTTTAGTTCTTGGAAGACTTGTGTAAAGAATCCTCCTAAGAAGAAGCACTCCTTGAGTGCCCACCTGCTCCAGAAGTTCGCAGGTAGAACCCTCGTTCCTGAAGTTAATGGCCTTCCACGCTACATGTGTTGGCAGCCGCAGGGCCTTGCAAATCTCACTTCCCCTTGTAAAGACTTTTTCGAGAGCTTTATTTCTTGTAGTGCGGTTATATTGGAGAGAACTCAACAATTATACGAATCCAATGAATTCAGTTATCCAATTTCTTATTTTTCTCCGTGATGGCATTACAGTAAATTTGACATGGCAGAATGGTATCAGTAACAGGTCCATAGGTCGTAGTAATAGGATATAACAATATATGTATATAATTCTCCAACAACGAATCTTCATATTTTATAAGTAGATATATACAAAATATGAGCATTATAGTTCAGAATATAGCGTAATGTATGTACCAAACAACATTTAGTGGTTACGTACGACTCGTTCTGGCATATTTTTTTGGAATTATTTATATATTCAAACAAGTTAAAGTTATATTGTTATTTTAGAATAATTAAAAATAGGTTTTTAATTCCATTATTTCTGTAATTACATCCAACAGGATGATTACATCCAACAGGATGATTATTATCTTATGATGAAGAATCCACAACATATTTTTAAGAACCTTAATCATATTTAAGCACCATTGTCTGAAGTAAAAAGAATTTATAATGAAGTTTGGATTAAAAAATGGAAATACATATATTGTTTGTATGTTATCCTCTTTTTGTTTGTATGTTATAGGTTCAAATTATTGCTTATTTGATACTTATTCTAATTCGATATAACTTCAAGCACCATTTTCTTAAGATCACAAGTAGGTGTTATATTAATTTCATCTTGCGTAAATTTCATCGTGACCTCATTACAAGCCCTGAATGAGACTTGCGATGTGGGTCGAAACGTTGATTTCAAATAAATTGTTCATCTCTATTTTAAAAATTCTTTCTTAAATCTCCACCCGGTCCATTTTCTTCCTGTAAGTATTAATTTATTTAATATAAGCTGATTAAACTTGAAAGAAAGCTGAGTTGATTTCAAATTACCGAATTTCGGTCCCGAAATCAATTTCTTCCTGTGATTTTGGATTTGGTTTTAATATTAATCGCTATGGGTTGTTGTGAAATATTTTAATCACAAAATTTTCTTTTAGTTTATTTAAATTAATTAAGAAATCACGCTCACCAGAACTTCCGGTCTAACCAGTAATGTCCCTTACCTCTACCATATTCCTTCATTCCCCATCCTCCAGGGATGAATTTTTTAACAACGGGCATTGCGTTCCGTTAGGCAAGGGAGAGTAAGTGTACGTAAGGTGGGGCTGGAATTATCCTCTGTGCCCTGAATTATGAATAAACATGACCAAACAAGGGAAAAAAAGGGGAAAATTCCCCTGAAAACTGGTCCCTTAGCTCTCCAGCCCCATCACTCTCTGCCCACCCTAGCCATAACTCCCTCTGAACTTAGCTCCACGTCTCCTCCCTCTGGAATTGTTTTCCAAGTGCCCTTCAAGAACCGAAGGGAGTCCTTTATGTCCTTCGGCGGTAGCACGTGATGGCTTCATTTCATTTTATAAAATGGTATAGATTAAAAATAAGCCAAACAATCAGCTACATTATAATGGCTTGCAATAGAGCCTATTATGTAATGTTTCTCATGTCCCAATTACCAACAAAATTAAAGTTGTATAAAACTCTTATTAGTTTTTTAATCGGTATGGTAGTATATCAGAACAAATACGCTGAGAGTATGTTGTCAGAATGGGGAATGATAGAGTTCAGAAGAAAGTACTAGAAGCGCGCTTTAGTGGTTTACCTACTAGCTCTACCTCTTACCTTTAGGTAGGTGGAAGGATGAGGAGGAGAGAGACGCGAGGAAGCTAGGTTTTAAGCCATTGGAAGTTCGAAGCACAGGGCAGGGAGAGAATGGAAGAAATTAACTCAGTCTAAAAATGTTGTTGTTTTCTTTTTTTAATATTGATTTTACAGTCAAATATTATTAGTTTAACAATAAAATTTTTATTTTATATTTCAGGTCAGTAGAAGAGATAAATAAGGGAACATTATCATCTACACCATTTATTAGGTAAGATTTACTAGAACAAATGTTAATTAAAAAGGATTGCAGTGATTTTTATTTTACTGTTATAGGTTTCATTAATTAAAAATTATAATCTTCCACCAGACAATAATACATATAATTTTTTGATATTTTAATTTATTTTCTGCATGCTTTTGAAATTTTTATTTATATATTGTATGAGAGCATTTCAACCATGCATGTAGTATAAAATTTGCTTCACGTTATAGTAATAAAAATTAAAAAAAATTATTATGAAAGTTAAACAAAAAAATTATATTACAATTAGATAAAATGCATGAAACTGTTTAACTAAACGGTTTTTATTAATTTGGTTATTATTCAATTAATATTTTAATAAACTTTTTTTTTCAAACAAAGCTCCTCCCTTCCGGGATACGTATACTAGAAACTCCGAAATTAGCTTCATTCACAGCATTCTAGAAATATGCACTTATTATGTGTCTGAAAATTTTTTAATATTCCAAAATTGTTTTTCTATTTCGTTATTTATAAAGAAGTATATACTATCATCGAACCTTATACAAACGTTCACACAACGAATTAATTGTATAAAGCAGGAAACGGTTTAGTTGTGTGATATGACCTGTTGAATAGTCTATAATTAATGATGTGTTTGTAGGTGATGAAATATCAAAAACTTGTGAGTATGAACATGTTGATAAATGAATCATTTATAATTCTCGTGCTCTCATGCCGCATAAATTGTTTCTAATAAACATTAATCACCGGCATCAATAAGTATTATAGAACCGTTTAGAATATGAAATTGTTTTACTAGGAACGTAATTTCTTTATTAGAAACCACGATAAGATGGAGTAAAAAAAACAACAATGAGAGGAAACATAGGTAATTTTAAATGCATTAATTTAAATTGTATACGTAATTAAAAACAGTCACTTCAAGATATGACTGAATACTCATATTAAAAAAAAAACAATGTTTTTTTGTGTTCAGTATAATATCCCTGGATGTTACTCACGGACTTCTATTAAATGAGTTGAATCATTAGCGAATCATTGTAAATTTATTCATAGCAAATTCATAGATAATAATAATTCCTGTATAATGAAGACGTATTACAAATAATTCTTATTCTGAACCAGAATAATTTAAAAAAAGAAACTGAATATGAAAATCTTTTATCTATGCTTCATACAATTTCAGAACACCGAAGTATACCACATTATTCTACAAATATAATAAAAACACTTAAACAAGTTTGTTTTCAGATGATAAGTTCATGAAGTTCTTAACACCAAACATATTTAGAAAAGTTTTAACTAAATTAAATCGAAAGTTGAAAACCACGAGAAAATTGTGATTTAACGCAACCTTTTAACATTGAACTTTATTAATTTATTAATATTTGTTTAAACGTTATTACTTTATTTTAAACTTTTATGAGAACATAAATAAAGAGGTATGTCAATTCTTCAAAATTATCTCGATGATCAAAACATAATTAGTGTTCTATGAAACTTAAAATCTCTTGACAGAACCTCTTTCGTGTACAACCTTTTGGGCATCACTGATTTTCTTTAATAAGGGGACTAGCATTGTTTATAAAACATTGTTAATAAAAATCTTTAGTAAATTGATAAGCAGTAACAAAAAAAGGTAATTAAAAGAACTAGAACCCTCCTATATCTGAAAGCTATACACGAGTCATTCTCATGAGTAATTAGTTGGCATATTTAGGCGCATGGGCCTCTCTGATGGGCTTCACTGGTTGAAGAAGTGGGTTTTGCTCCTTCCCGGTTTGTTGTTTTGTTTATAGGCTGCTCCTTTGTTGCTTTTGGTTGCTGAGTTGTTATTTCTCCACCTCTAATTGATTTCGACAGTTTCCTCTATCATTTAACTTGGCTTGACCTATATAGAAAATTGTTTATTATTATTATTTTTTTCTTATTATTTTGAATCAACCCAACCTTAATATTGAGTTAAACAAAATCAAACTTCAACTTAAGTTTATCAAAAGCAATCTTTAAAATAATAATTTAAGAGCTGAATAAGTTTGAAGAAGATATAAGTCTATCAAAACTGATTTTTGTTTAGTCAGCTCTAGTTATCTCTTCACGGATTGAACCCAGACACAACCAAGCTTTTTCTACAATTATTTCCATGGTCAACCAAATTATTCAACTAGCAATGCTTGAAATCCCCCCACCAACCCTGACTTCTGTCTCTGTTGATTAGTCCTGGTCTTATGTAGTTTTTATCGCCATTTTTTGAATCGAACCTTTCATCGAAATATCAATGGAAAAACCTTTTGTCAAGTTTATAAAGTCTTATCGGGATTGCGTAGTTCAGTGGGTAGAGCTCTGAGTTGTTAGGACGGAGGGTCTGGTTTATAATCGATCTGGTAAATAACCGTGGTTGGTGGTCTGACGATCCCCTCACTCATCCTCAATAATGTGGGTACTTTCTAGGTTTTTTTAATTATTTGTTTACCCCCACCAGGACCATTTTCTTCCTCACATAATGTGGGTTCCCTTAATTGGGGTAAAACCAGGTGATTGAGAGCGATGTCGGACTAATCAGCTCCCTGCACAACCGTTGTCCTTGAAACAGTACGGTCACCATCATTTACTGAACCCAATACCCTTGGTTGTAGAAATACAGTTTTTTTTTTAGTTTTTTAATAAGTCTTATTAGTTTCTCCTGAGATCCTGATATTATCGATTTTTTCAGCAGCTATTTTATTAAGATAATTTTCTGCTAATTCTCTAACTTCAATAATCATATTTTTATCTTTAAGAAAAGCAAAATTTGAGGAATCCCGGAAGCAAAGGTTCTGATGTTCTGGTCCCAATAAAGTTTGGCATGCTGATCAGTTACTGGACGTTATGGCAGGTGTCGTAGAAGATTGTTAGTGATCAATTTTTGCCCAATTTTTATGTCTCAGCAAATATTCCTTTCCATCGATGGAAAATTTGCTGATGATTTGGTGATTGACTCCTTGATAGGCTGATGTGATGTACTGAATTGATTGTTCTATTGTTCTACATATTCGCCTCAATGAAGGAACAGCATCTATACATAAAGTGTTGTTCCAATCATGTGATTTTTTTTTACTGCACCAGTGTTGTTTTGAATGCACCCGCCAACTATTTCCATCCTCTATTTTTACAATCAATATTAAATTATGAAGTCATGACTACAATACAGCACACGCTGCTTTATTATTCGGCAATATTGTGTACGTATATTTGTTCCGAATGTGGGTAGCATAAAAATATCGATTAATGTTTGAGAAGCTAGCTCCCCTTATTTTAATCCCCCCGGCCAGCCCCTGGTGTTACCCCCCGCCAACCTTTCGTCGGCTCTTATTCTTTATGTGTGCATTTGTTGAAGGATCAATCCCGAGGATTGTATCGATCATGGGGGGAGGAGATAATATCAACTGAGATTTAATAGTTACGTATTATTCGATTTAATTTAGTATAATTTTTGCTAATATTTCCAAGCTGCTGATATTACTGGATGAGATTAGGTATGAAGGATAATGCTCGATAAATAAACATTTCAAATCTCGATCAAACCATGTCTTTATGCTATTCGAATTTTACATAAATCATTGTTTATATATACCTTTTGCGTAGCTCACTATTGTAACTCTGTGTTTTGTAAGTTATGTTGTTTTTTTAATGAAGGCAGTGTTCAGTGGGTAGAGAATTCTAATATTCATGAAGACTGAATTTTTTTTGTAAAAGATTATTAATAAAAATTGTCTTTTATTGATTAACTGAATATAAAAAAAACCCTAAGTAAATAAGTTGATACATCATAGTTGATGATGATAACCTTCTTACTATTCTCTGGAATGCTTTTTAGACACTCTTCTTCTAGCAAGCGAAATATTCAATCAAGAAATTTTTTCATATTAATTTAAATAACAACTGAACAAAAGAGAGTAAGGAGATTTGATAATTACTGTGACGATATATTGTAGATTGAATTATGGGTTGCCGATGATTGGAGTGATTATATGTTATGAATAAGCGATAGAGATAAAAAAGAATGGATGGTAGCTAACTGTAGGACTGTTGAACGGAGATAGCCCCAGGGGAACCAGCCTCCTATCTGCTAGGGAGATAACAGGCAGTCCGTATTCCCCAGCCGTTCCAGCATCTATCTCGCCCAGATATATCCCCTTTATTGTCCTCTGTCTGTGTCAGGGTTCGATGAAGTATTGCTTTCTGCCGAAACCGGGTCATAGGCGGATTTGATCACGATTTGTGCATTCGGAGATCATGGGGGCAATAACCGCAGGAAAATGTGGTTATGGGGAGATCTTTCATCATTAATACTATCATCTTATTTAATAATTATCACTAAATAAATCCATTAATTTTGCCAGCATGCCAGTTTATATATTATACAGGTTGCAATAATATAACTTCCGGCGCATTAAAAAAAAAAATCGTTTAACAAAAAAATTTCATTCTCCCCATAATTTTTTATAGCGGCTGCAAACAACAACTTGATTAGCCTCAAAGATAATGCTTATTTTTATGGTGACAATTTGACAGAGAATTAAAAATATGCCATGGTTTTAAAGGATAGCCCAAGTGCAAGTCCAACAACTGCAGAGCTAACTGTTCAATTGCTGAAACCTAGCGCATTTTCCCTCAATTCTACCGAGGCAGTGTTGCCACGGGATCAATAACTAATGTGAAGTAACTAATTGGACATATCTGCGGACAATTTTTTGTCTTAGGAATTATATCATTAACCTTGAAGTAGGATTGTCCCTATTTAAATACTTCGTAGTTCTATGTACTCTTAAAGAGAAAGAGATCACCGGTGAAATTAAAAATAAAGTTATTCAACAATAAACCGCTGTTTGAAAATCGGAAGTAACTGTGATACCGTAACTAACGGGACACATTTATGCCATCAGTTAAAGCAGCTTTTCTCAACAATCAGCTGAGAGCAATCTAATCACATTGCTATCACACTTACCATGTGTAACACACAAGATGATAGTTATGACTCAGATATGTAGTTTATTCAGCAAGTTTAGTTGTTTGGAAATAAGCACTACTAACGGAGAAATCAAGGTGACTAGCAAAGGGGCAGTGATATTTTTTTTTTTAAATGACCCTACTACTGTTACAATTGAATGTAATTACATGTCATGTTTTTGGTCATATATCATTTTTGTCATAGTTACTATATATAATTTGTTTTAATATGAAGGCACCTCAATATATTTGGTTCTAATGATTCAATATGTACACATTTCATCTCGAGTATACAGTTACGCTCTTTATGTGTGACAACCGTTATAGGCTTCGCCGATGTGGCGTGCATTTTTATGAATCAGCAGTAGCCTGTGTAGTTGTGATGAAGTTCCTAGTAACTTTAAACTGTTTATAACTTATTGATAAATAATAATAATTATTGATATTGATACCTCATTTTTTGTATTTTTTTATACTTATTTCTGTTTCTTTTCTAATTATACAAAGTGCTTTCTATGTGTTTCCGTAATCACAAAATAATAATTATTTTTATATGGTGATAATTTTTTTATACTGGGTATTACAAACAAAATTGCATATATGCCAAATGCCTGCACGCCACTTGCAGCAGCACTGAAATGACTCCTGTGGCATTATGTTGATATTAACCTGGGCTGTATTGAAGGTCCCCTTCGATGTGGCTTTGTCCATTATTAAGGCTCTTCCCTTAGCCTCTCGGTTATTAAGAGCTACTTCATATTAGGGGGAGTCTTCGAGGAGCATAGGGTCTTTGATCTTTGGGAGTCCATATTAAGGAACATGACGTCTTAATTGTCCGTAACTAAAATATATCAGTCACAAAAGTTTAGACTATTATGTAGTATTAATCATTATTTATTAAATATGAAAAAAATTACAATGTAGGTCGAAACGTCGGCACACAATAAATAAGTATGCAGTTATTATGGTGTTTTAATTGACTGCACCCCCAACTATCTCTATCCTTATATTAGAAGTTCTTCTTCTATCTTCTCTAACATATATTTATATATCATAGGATGTACTTTTTGTATGCAAAAAAACTTTTTTTTAATTGGCCTTTTATTTATCTTTATAATTCATTTCTTTAACTTATTTATTTAGACCCATGTTGTTAAGAAACCTTCATCGTTCTAGAAATTTAAAACTTTTTTGGTAAAAATTTGGAACATTTTTTTCAATATTGAGTTTTAGAGTAAAAATGTTCAGGTATTACATACTGATCACTGAGGTATTGACATGGAAAAGTAGTAAGTAAAAAAAAAAATCAATTTTATTTTATTTTTCCATAGAAAGGATTGTAATTAATTATAACAATAGCATAAAAAGAGGAATTAGTCAAAACTAGAAGTGGTTTAATTTCTATGAACGGTTGTAGTTACTACTGTCTAATTGAAATTCTCATTTTTAGTTGGCGAAACGGTTTTTTTTTCTATTTTTATTTTTAAGAGAAAAGGTATGCCTCCGGCCGGGATTCGAACCCGAATCCCCTATCTCTCCGTGACAGATCTTTTTGAGTGTTTTTATATTTTTGAGATAAAAACAATTTATTCTATTTTTGTTTGTATTTTTTATGCTTAAATAGTAGAGGACTACATTTGTGAATTTGTAGTTTCAGATGTACTGTAAAAGTGCATATGTATATTTTTTTTTCGTAGCTCTTTCCAAAGTTTTAAATTGAAATCAGTATGAATATTCAAAAAACAAACACAATGAAGAATAGAGCATCGTTTTGTTAGAAAAAAACAAACGGTTGTTCGACAGAAAAGAAATATATTTGGTTGGAGGAAACTGGCGAAGTGACAAATGCGGTGGGACTGGGCCGCCATTACTTCCTCAATGGCTCCCGAAGATTTGTTACTCTCTGTTCCCTTTAACTGCTTTTTTAAACCCTGATTTAGGGGCTTATACCTGCCATAATTGCTCTGGTTGTAATATAATAATTTTATTTATTTATTCCTTTATCTTTAATGTTAAAAATAAATAATGGTTTGGTTCTCTTTTCTATTTCCATTTCGATTTCGAGTTCCTTCTCTTGAAGTACACTATGGAAATTACAAGCGATGCCAAGTAACACAATTGTTACCCAAGTAACAAATAAAATAATATATAGTCAACAAAAACAATTAAAATCGGTTTCAGTTTTTACACTCTTTTACATAATATGCTGATATAGTAAAAAAATTGCTGTATTTTTCCTGTGATATGGAAATGTAAATCTGAATAATAGACATTTGGTTTCAGATTCTTAAAATTTTACTATTAAGAAGGTTCATAATACAATATTCATCCTAAACAAGAAAGATGAAATATTGATTGATATTCCTTTTGATTTTAATATAATTAAAAATTGATTACCCTAAATAATTTATTGATATTCAGACTTTGCAACATCTTATAGTCTGATGTCTTTTCTTTCTAAAGACGCATTAACATAGCAACAAAAAGTGTAACTGTCTAATTAAATCTATGTATTTTTAAATCTAAATTTCATTAAAAATTAAATTTTAGTTTTGTTTTAGATTTTTATTTCTGGCCTAACTATATTATAACTGGAGAGTGAAGTGGCTCAGTGGTAGAGCACTGAGCTGCCATGCCGGAAATCTTGGTTCAAATCCCGCTGCAGGCCATGATTTGTATTTAGTCTGTTTGCTGTGGTAGATGGATCATATAGGACCCAAGACCATCCTGGGACCTACCCAGCCTCTATAAAATATTATAAAAATAGGTTACCCAAAATAAGGGGGAAAAATCCGGCGGTTGAGCGTGACCTAGGACAAATCACCTCCTTGCAGAACCGTTTTCCATGAAACAGTACAGCCTCTACCATGTACTGAACCCCAGACCCTTCATGGGTTGTAGTGGTACAGTTTTTTTTTTAAATATTATAACATAGAGAACAATAAGAGTTTAGGATCAAAATCTGATAACTCGAAATTTCCAAAATTGACTTAAGATTTTTTGCTTTTCTGCTCCCGAAACTTCAGGTTCAGAACTGGACTAAAACATTGAGAAATGTGTCGGAAAAGTTTCGTGTTAGACAAAAGTACTTGACTTATGTAAAAAAAAAAAGGATGGATGTTCCTTTTAATGTAATTAATAATTTACTCCAGAAATTCTTGGTTTTATAGGCAATTTGTTTTTTTTGAATTACCTACAGACTCTTAACATCTCAGGTCATTTATAGAATGCTACCTGAAGTGTGTAAGAATGGATGGTTTAACACCGCACGTAATTTTGTCGATAATTATTACACATTCACTTTATCACTCGTAACGAATCAGAATGAATTTGGGCATAAACAATAATAAAACCAAACTTACGGGTGGCTACTGAGCTGAGACACTTATATAGGCTGATGTAAGTTGGGCCTATAGATATCTACCGATAGGGATGCCGTTGCCATGGCGATCCCTCCATAGTGACTCACCGGGCCTTTGTCCCGATATCAGTGGGTTGAGCACCCCTTCCTCTCCCGCTCTGTCTAGTTAGTGCTAGTTAGTTATACTCAATATACACACTCTTATCTATAATAATGATTTTTTCTTACCCTCCTAATTTATAAATTATAATGACAATACCTTATATATGTATATTTAATTAACATAGATTTATATAAATTATTGGGAGTGGGAGAGCTCAGGGTTCATGAATTGATCATTTGGGATCCAAAAACTCCTGGGGCTCACCCAGCCTCTATGAAATGGTTAACCTTAATTTGATTACTTTGGTTAGTTTGGGCGTGAGCTCAGACAAATCACCCACCAGCACAATCGTTTGCTTACGGTTGTCCTAGAAACAGTTAAGTCTCTACTATATACTGAACTCAAGACTGTGGTAGTGGCACAGGTTTTATATTTTAATTATTATTTACAAAAATGCTTAGTTACTGCTTATAATAATTAATAAAATATGTATGCATATTAGATGGTTGAAAGTCTGCGTAACCCATTACAGTACCATAGGTGGAATTATAAATTATATTTTAATCGAAAATTTGCGATAAATAGATGTGTATATTGTTTGTGGAGCGGAAGGCCTGTCACGTGGGTCGAAACGTCGATTTCCACTATATAGTTAATCACATTTGCATTTCCACTCCATAGTTATACGGACAACTGATTATTCCAGCAAAAAAATGTTGTTTTAATATAAATAAACCTTATGTTGTAAATTCCTTGTGAGAATAAGATATTAAATTAAAAATTAATTTAAACCTTCGAAACTATTTTTTTTTAAAGATAAAAATATAAACCAATTATAAGGAAATAACTATTATTATTATTGTTATATAAAATTATACATGGGTTTATCTAACACCCTAAATTACGTATGTAATTATATCATAATATATAAAATTATATTATATAGTAATTATAATATGTAATTCATAATAACTTAAAATAAAGTATGTCAATCATATAATAAAAGAAGTATTGGTGGCATAAACAATTTCAAAAGTATACATTAAAGAACACTCTGTTCCCGAGAACTTTTTACAACAGATCATCATCTCTGCATCAGCGATTTCTATCTCATAACTTATAATTTATCTTTATCTCCCCAGATTTAATTTGCGAACGAAGCACTTTCTTATCTTCGAGATAACAAAAATGTCTATTTAACGAGGTACTCTTTTCAAAAGATATGTTTTTTTTACATTTCTTCTTTAACATTTATATCGGCTAGATGGTGTTCAGATTTGTTAATATTTTTTTTTATTTACAAAGGATCTCACTGGCTATGGGACACAGACTCTAGGTCGAAACGTTGGTTATCAATAAAGTTTTTTTCAAATTACACGAGAAATTCATTCAGTGACCTCTATCTGGACCAATTTCTTCAACATAAAACTATGTTATAATTTTTTTATAATTATTGGTCATTTTTTATGAGTTATAAATATTTTTATTTTTTAAAGAGAAAAGATAGGCCCTCGACCGGGATTTGAACCCGGAACCTTTGTCTCACCGTGACATCGCTCTGCCAATTGAGCTATCCAAGGCACTTCCCGGTCGAGGACAAACCTTCTCTCTTTTAGATCCTAAAGCCCCAGTGTGCTCCCGCCATTTTTGCGATGAATACACTAGAACGAAGTTCTTTGAACATTAATTTTAATTTAGGATCTTATTGACTTTCGTCATATTATTATTTATAATTTTTTTATAATTATTGGTCATTTTTTATGAGTTATAAATATTTTTATTTTTTAAAGAGAAAAGATAGGCCCTCGACTAGGGCCTATCTTTTCTCTTTAAAAAATAAAACTATGTTAGTTAGAAATAATATTAATTCTCTAAATTATTTCAGAATGTCTTCACGTCCTCAACTTTTATGAAGAGTTTGGGGCTCATTATAGCAAAACTCTTGATAAAATATTTAAAAAGAAAATAAAAAAAAAAAAAAACGTGTTCCACTCAAAACCATGAAAATTATTGGTTTTAATGCTTTGTAAGGTCTTACTTTTTCTATCATAAAAAATCTGTTCAATTTTCTGTCTTCTATTTGTTAGCTAATATGTTTAATATTTAAAATACAGAGTTCCACTTTGAAATCCGGAAGTTCGAAAAGCTTCCCCGTTGCACTGATTTGTTTTGTTATTCTTTTGTTGTTTTATGCTCAACGCTCTTTTTATATTTAAATTAAGTAGCAGAATAGGTTCCGATTCGAACATTATGACATATCGGGTTAATGCGGTCAATATGTTTGTTCCAACAATTTATATTCCTAAATACTAATTTTAAAAAACATAAGGATGATCTGTGGCATGAACAACCTGCGAAAAACGAATGAGAGAAAATGTAAAAAAGTACGAATATCAATGAAATTTAAGGTATTTAAGATTTCTTTTTATGAGTAACATATATGATTTTTACGGTTTATCATATTCCAATATCATATGTCATCACAAAAAAATGATTTAATATGAAATTGGAATTGGATAAACATTACGGTTTTAATGATATAAAATGAAACTGAAATTAATAAATAAATTTAAAAAAATATATCATTGCTTCCTATTAATATTTTATATGGCAGTATTATAGATATATTTTAATTATATTTATTAAAGTTATAAAATTAAATCTCGTTTTATTTTTTTCTTTACATAAAAAACTGTAAAGAAAAAAAATTAATAAAAACTTTAATATCACTAGAACGGCATTAGAGATGAAAAATTCACAAACTTTCAAAATGTAATGGAAGGTGAGGGGGACGGGGTAGAATTGATTGCCATTAAAAGTGAAGCACTTGAGGGAGTAGGGACTTAATATTAATAAGAAATTTTCTACGTAAGGTGTTGTTTTTACTTTTATTCTTTTCTTTCTTTTTTTACAGCGTTTTTATGCTTTTCGGCGGCAGGTGGTCGCGCAATTTCCCGCAAGGGTGCCAACTTAACTTTTTTAAGGCTTAGGGCTTAGGCTTCTCCGCCATTTTAGACCAATTGCTCGGAAGATGGTTGGATATTCGAACACTTGAAGCCTTTTATGTCCCTCAAATACCCTAATATTCGCTTACCCTCTCAGTATCTTGGCTATATTTCAATTTTTATTTCAATATAAAACCTGAAACTGTTTTTTATTGTTATCTGATTTAATTTTATGCAAAAAATGATTGTAATTTTGAATGGTGGACTTTATTTGGCTAATCTTGATATTTATGGATCATACTTAATGAATGTTGCCGTACCGAAGATGCAGGCTTCAAATTCCTATTAACATCTGGGGGTGGATCTTTGGGATCTGAGACCCTCCCGGGGTTCACTCAACCTTTATAAGAACCCAAATAAACGGGGATTCCGGTAGTTGGCCAATTAAGGACAAACCACCCCTTAAATATCAGTATTGTTTCATGCCTATTTCTAAAATTTTCCTATGAATTCATTATTTTAATTTTTTTTTTGTCGCAGTAAATGGTCCAAGCTAAATATCGTGATGTTCAATTTATAAACAAATCTAATAATTTTTTTAAGGAATGCCCAACAAGTTTATTTTGTGTCAGTACCCTGGATGAATTGAGTCGGTACCCTGGTACGAAAAAATTCTAATTTATCATTCTCAATTTTGAAGTTGTAGCGGATTCCTCTCGGACTTCCAGTTTTACAATAAAATAGATTAATAATATGCATTAATAACTAAAAAAAATTTTAATTACAGAATTTAAATGATTATAATTAAACAAATAAAAGTTAAAAAAGGAATCACCCAAATTACTATAATATGTTTTTAAAGGAAGTATAGAAATATTTGTCCTTCCATGAGATTCAGGCTTGATTCTCGATTCTACACCTGAAAATTTTTAATAAAAAATTATGTAACAGAGTTTCTACTGGATTCCGAAACATTACAAAAGGTACCTCACAATAACAACATGATCTCTTGTATGAACCAACAGTAATGTACTCACAACAATTAACAAGCAACAGCACAGACTGTAATTTCAAAAACGACCTGTATAAGCCACATCCAATTTGCGAATAACCAGCCTGAGGCAATATTTCGGTGTAGCAGTGGTCGCAACAAAAGCTGGCTTGTTTTTATGAGCCAGTTTTAATTAAAGCTGTGGGCGTCATATGGCAACGGCTCCGAATGCCGAATCTGACTCGCTCGGTTTCAACGCAGTGGTTTTCTTTAATTTTCCAAACGCCGCCACATTCGATATGGGAAAGTGGTTTCGTTATTATAGTGCGGTTTCTAACACGGAAAATCAAGAATAACGCTTGTTAACTCATTTTTATTGAAACAAATTTGTTTTGTTTTTTTATAACTTGCTGCATTGCGTACCTTTGTGTTAAATCTGGCTCTGCAGATATAAAACGTTTACGCAATACAAATTATGATCCCCACCATGTTGGGAAGGTTGTTGTCCTTTACCAATATGGTCATCCTGTTATCTAGTAGCATGATACCTTCCATATCACATGTCACATTCCTCCAGGGGTAGTCACCTCGAATGTTTTTCTATTGTGGCCTAGAAATTCCTATGAAGAAGTAGGGGTTTCTGTTCTAATTACTTCACCTCTACCCAATTATCTTTTGCAGTTTGAACCTTATTATCGATTCTGCCTCTTCTTTTGTTATCTGTATACCGATGAAGGGTCTTGAGTTCAGTACATACTGTTACGGGCTACTGGGTATTAAATTGAATTAAACAATGCCTTAATTAAAGATACTAATATTTCTTTACAAAAGTGATAAAAGAATACAATTACTAACAAAGAAACTAAACAAGGAAATTACTAACAAATAGATTATTAACTGAAATAAATTTACAATAACAATATTTTAGATATTTATAATCTAGGCCTAACTTCTATTTAATTATTACAATAATATAAGATATTATTATTACTAAATAGCTTAACTATTTACATAAGCTTGTACAAAACACATAAAATTACAACTGCTACTTAACTAATTAATTACTACTAATTAACACTTACAGTTCACTAATTAAAGTCCACCGACCGTAAGAATCTCTGAATATAAGAAACTGTCACACAATTACACTCACAAACTGTCACTGACTTATTACACTGGCTTATCACTGTTTCCGATGTTAACCGTACCGTGTGCTTTAATACTCTCCCTGTACTCGCGCCGAGAATCTCTTTAAATAGCAAGATCAACCGGTCTCGAACTTTCTGGAAACGGTATCTTTCATCTCTGCCGACAAGGGGCTTTGTTCTCTTCCAGGAATCGCTAATTCCCCGCGCTCGTCTTTCTGTGACCGTAACAATACTGACCGATTCTGGGTTAGCGTTGTGCAGGGGGACTTTTCCGAAATCACGCTCTGCAACCAAGCTTTCCCTCATTAAGTGTACCCACTTTAAAAAGGTTGGGTGAGCCCCTGGACGGTCTCCAGATCTTGTGCGATCATCCCTTTAAACGATTTACTAAATTATCTACCACTATCAGATTTGAACCTAGCACATTTGGCATATCAACTAAGGTATCATCCCGAAAATATATTAATTCATATTTATTAGTTAATTGTTATTTGTATTACTATGCCTAGTATCAATCAATATTAGTCATAATTTGTTTAAACAAGTGATTATCAGGTGGTCAAGTTCAACTGAAAAAAATTAGTATTTTCTCTTTTCTTGATTAGTTTTGACCTGGATCAATGTGTGCAGCTTCTTTATCTAAAGTATTCTGTTCCTCATCTCGTGCAAATTCCTATTCAAACATTCTCCATGAAGATAGAATCATATCACATAGCTTCGTTTTTCCTCTTCGTCGTTTTGTCTCAATGACCTATAAAATAACATCTATTCTATAATTAAGAGGAAAAAAATGATCTGATTAGTTCAACGAGGTCAGAAAAATTCTCGTTAGTAAGAAAAACTGTTTATTTTAAAAATACCGTTTCGACCCACATTTCCGTACTACTTAAGAGCTAAATATACGATATTTTCATCTTTATATCCATTTATAAGGTGGACTAATATTATTTTGGATGTATTCAGTAAGTAATTTAATTTTAATAATTATCGCTGGTAATATTTTTCTGTCCTTCAAAAAGATGGAACATCAGAAAGGGAATGGGACAGGAAGAACCAGAGAAGGAAGGAAAGCTATTGACATGCTCAGTTCACTACTAACATCATGCGATTAGAGTGGTTTGGACTCTAAAGAGTTTGGAAGGAAGAAGAAGAGGCCGACCATTTCAATTTCATGGATAAACCAAGTTCAGGAAGACATGACAAGATACTACGGTCTCAATGAAAAAGATGCTCTTGACTGGAAGATCTGGAAAAATACATTCTAAAATTTCGTTGGACAAAACCTCAACTCTAGGGAAACTCAATAAAACAAAAAAAATTAAAAAATGCCGTTTTACGGCTGTAACATGTATATAATCTCCATTTTTTTGGATCCTAATACTAAATTCACTGTTTATAATCATGATAATGACAGTTTCGAATTTCGTAAATTTAATGAGGCTTCCTTTTTTAAGTATAGCAAATTCTTAATATTACTTTTATTTGGGATTTTTTGGTAGGCGTAGTGCTTTTGAATTAAGGACGGATTTCCGTTAGAAATATTGAAACTTTTTCCTGCGATATAGATGAAGAGCTTTCAAATTCGCTCCCTGCTCCTTTTCAGAAACCTCCCCTTGGAGTTTGGATTAGCTAATGGAGGCCCCGAGAAGAGGAAATCTGCTTAGAAGACGCGTTTGATCGCTGGCCCGTGGCTAAGAGCCAGCTCGCAATCACTGCCCTTCCAGGCTAATCTCTTACTTCGGCTGTTCTTCCCGGCTCGTCCTGATTGCAGGGCACCGCCTTGGAAATTATTTCTAGAGGTAATATTATTTAACCTGGAAATCACCCAAATTAAAGGAATCTTTTTAAAATTATCCCAATATCGTGCTTCAGTTTTTTTAACTGTACTTCATAGCTCTTGTGAATTTTGTTCCTATCAATAGAACGTAAATCCTCAATTCCATTGGAAGGTAATACCCAATTTATCCTTATCTTTACTAACTTCTTTAGCTCAAGTTTTAGTGTTTTTTTCTTCCAGGAATCCTAAAATATTTGCTTGGTCAATATACACTTATTCCTTCTGTCAGAGGAATGTGTACCTCCTCTTCCGCGTAGTATTCGAGGTTCTTTCCACTTTCTGGTAAATATCTATGTCACTTCGCAGTTTCCATCCGTCTTCAATCCGAACTGTACCGTCTATTTTTGTTATAATTCTATCTTGATAATATAGCATTCCAGGAAATTAAATTCTTGTTGTAGATCAACATCTAACTATTTTATGGAAGTTTTAATATTATTTGGGAACAGAAACCATTACAAATCTTTTTGGTTTTAAATATGTGACAAACATTTACTGACTGTTGATTGACTCATTTATGTATTAACTTTCTTTCTTACTAATACCACACATGGTCACCTGTGGTCTAGTGGTTAGCGTAACAAACTACTAAACCCAAGATCGCGGGTTCGTAGCCCTGCAGGTGGCCCTAGGATTTTTTTAAGGGAGTAAAAAATCCTTAGTTACGCCGTCCTTCGGAAGGGACGTTAAACGGAGGTCCCGAGCTCGTACGATGTCAGGTACTCGTTAAAAATCTCTATCCTAATTAAACCTCCCATTTAAATTAGAGCTCTTTAGAGAGAGATATCCTAATTAGAGCTTCCACTGTAGCATTGTCCGATTAGCCATAGCAGCATAAAGTGACGTTAAATGAACAAACAAACAAACAAACTGTTACCACACTAAGATTTTCACGATAGAATGAAAGTCACACAACTTTTTCATTAGTACTTCATTTCATATATTTATACATCAAGGAAACGTGCATTCTAATCACAGAAAAGTGAACTATTAATGTTATAGAATTATATTAGTTGACCTTATAGATATATGAGGGAGAAATAGTCCGTTTGGAGGTCAAAAAGTTCTCTCATATAGACAGAACTGTTTATTTCGAAGGCCGACGTTACGACCCACATTGTGGGTCTTAGTCAAGTGTGATCCTACTATAATTGCCCTGAAGAAGACCTGCTATGTGGGGCAAAACGTCGGCTTCCAAATAAATAATTCTCCCTATTTAAGAGAATTTTTTCACCTCCACCAGGACCATTTTCTTCCTTATTAATTTTCTAATTGGACTGTAGTTTGAAATTACAACAGCCAACATTGCTTAAGTAAAAAAACATCTATTCCAACATCCATTTTTATTCATACAAAGGGCTTTCTAAGTAACCCTTTATAAAGGATCTAGGACCTTCCTGGGGCTCACCCAGCCTCTATAAAATATTATAAAATAGGGTACCCAAAATAAGAGGGAAAAATCTGGCGTTTGAATATAGGACAAGCCATCTCCTTGTAGAACCGTTGTCCATGAAACAATTCAGTCTCTGCTATGTACTGAACCCCAGATCCGTTCACGGGTCGTAGTGGTACAGTTTTTTTTTATTTTTTATTAGTAACCCTTTGAAGGGAATGTTCTTTGTTGGCACATTTTATACAAGTGTATAATATGTACCTTATGATTAATTATTTACAATATAATATCTTAGCGCTGGAAATGACCATTAATATTCACATAATATCAATAAACATTGACATACATTCAATATTGCAAATTACTAAAGTTTATGTTCATACGAATCCAGTTTGATTCCATTGGTAGGCACCGTAATATTTCCTGAGGAACTGCTAATTCCTTCTTGGATCAAATTACATTTCACCGAATCCCAGGAGGCTCCTTCAATCAGCAAACTAATTAGCCCTTTGTTTGAACATCCAATTTGCTGACGATTCCTCACCTCCTCCCGATGCAGCATAAAGCGATCACAGCCATACTCGCTACCGGCAAGTTTAATTGGGAACGTCATACTCTTGACGTCTTTGTCGTTTCAGGAGGAGGAAAACAAAGATCCAGGGAATAGGGCAATGTGGAAGGGCACGATTAGATCCGAAATAACTCGAGGAACCGACTTCTTAGAAACTTTCCCTGTTCACATTGATTCTCCACCGCATGACATTTCCATATCTCTGCCGGTGGTGTGTTCCTTCTTCGAAAAGTTTGCCTCGGGGTCGGAAATGTCACGCCATGAAGTAAAAAAGTTTAAATGGAAAGTTTTGGGTCGGAATCTAATATCGATTCCTAATGTTCGAACTGGTTTCTAGGACAAAAAAAAATAGGTTACAAGTCTAGACAGTAAAAGGATTTTACTTCTTTAAGCATGTAATAGTAATAGGTGATAAAATAACCTAAACAGTAAATTACAAACTATTCTATCTTACTATTATATAGCTGATATAATAAAAATGACCATTCATTAACAGTAGTTCATGTACTATTTATGAGGAAACGGTATTTAATTGATGAACGCGATGAAAATCCTTATACTTTAATTTTCTCTAGTATTCTTATTGTTACGGCCGCACAGAGGAAGGCGGAAGCGGGGGATTAGCGGCTTAAGTCCGTCAGCGGGAGAAGTTAAAATAGGATTAGGACAGTTCTAGATCGTCTCCTTTTGTCGGAAAAGGATTAAGAAGATTCCAGAATTATCTGGCCCCTCCGTGTTCTAGAATGTTCGGCCTTGCCTATTTAAATACTTCCCTCACCTCGAGCGAGTCAGTCTTAGCCTGAGAGTAGACCACGCAAGATCTCTGATAAGTGAGTGTCAGTGTGATAAACTAGTCAGTGTTGAACCGGCCCGTGTAATAAGTGTATCAGTGAACTGTAACAGTCTCGCGAGTGTAATAAACTGTTTCTGTTTGTCAGTTTGTGATACTTGAAGAATCTTACGGTCGGTGGACTAGTGAACTGTAAGTGTTAATTATTAGTTATAAATTGTAGTGTAATTTTATAATATTCATAGAAACTATTGTAACTAGTTAAGCTATCTAGAATTAGTAATATCTTATATTATTGTAATAATTAGATAGGAGTTAGGCCTAGATTATAATATTTAGAATATTGTTATTATAAATCTATGTTAGTTTAACAATTTAATTGATAATAATCTACTTGTATCCTTTTTATCATTTTGTTAATAAATATAAGTATCTTTAATTAATGAATTGCTTAATTCATTTTAATACCCAGTAGCCCGTAACATTATATAATGGTTCTGTTAAACAGTCAGTTTATAATTGTTTTTTCGGAGTGAGAAGTGAATATAAAAATCGGTTCGGTAGTGTCAAAATGATGTAAAGAATTGAAACGACTATTAAAACAATATAGATTTGCATAATTATCAGTTTTAGCACTTATCTGTATCGAATATAATAATTATTAAATCAGACCCTGGTAGGCATGCTAAATACTGTTTTCCTTTATCGTAAACAATGGCAATTCCAGGTCGATAACCTCCCATCCGACCTGATCGATTCACCTTCGTAAGGGAAATACTTTCTGCATATTTCAAATATCGAAATAATTTCCTTATTAACCGAAATAACTCTAAAGAGGCCAATAACCTTGGGATAAATGTTGACTGACTGTAATAAGGATTGTGTAGTGTTTGCCTCTCCTCTTGCATCGTGTTTGTTCCGGAACATGAAGCTCCTGTAAGAAGGGGAAGTGATTTCTCCTGTCAAGGCTGCTTGCTTTGGCAGCTGATTCACTTTACATCAGAGCATAATGTTTTATACTTTTCTTATGCAGTATAATTAATGTTAGTGATTCAATGTTTGTTTATTCATTTTACGTTACTTTATGATGCCATAGCTAATCGGACGATGATAAAGCGGGAATCGTAAATTTTGTCTCTGCAGGGGTAATTATAATAGTGATCTTTAACGAGTAACAAACTGTACGACCTCGTGGCCCCATTTTACTTCCCTTCCGAAAGGCTGCATAACTAAAGATTTTGGCTCCCTTTAAAAAATCTTAAGTGTACCTGAGAACGGAGTAGCTCAAGGTGTAGAGTGCTAAGTTGTTTTGCAGAAAGTTGTGTGTTCAAACCCATGTAAATTATTTAATCTGTTACCTAGTCTTCTACTGATGTTAGTGTGCTTGGTTAAGATACCTCAGGCTTAAGCCCTAACTAATAAACTTATCCTTCGTGACCCTCTCAATCCTCGACAGGATTAAGTCTAAGCGCTTCTTATTACCATCTTCAGCCTTGATGGCTTACTCCACCCCTCATTATCTTCTTTAAAATAGCTATTGTCTGCATCAGTTTCTTTTAAAGGTCAATCAAAGTGCATTTAATGAGTCTGAAGATTTAAGAACATTTATCTCATGATTGGGTAAATATTAATTTTCAAGAAAGTTGAAGAATGTTGAACTGCCTGTATAAAATATATTTACTTGCTCTGTCCTATTTGCCATAAAAACATTTTTTTTTTTTTAATATACCTATACAACCTGTGAATGGGTCTGGGGTTCAGTACATTGTAGAGGCTGTTCTGTTTCATGAACAACGGTTCTGCAAGGAGGTGACTTGTCCTAGGTCACGTTCAACAGCCAGATTTTGCCTCCTTATTTTGGGTACCCTATTTTTATTATATTTTATAGAGGCTGGGTGTGCCCAGGAAGATCCTAGATCCTATATGATCCATCTCCGGCTGCAAATAGACTAAATCGAAGTCTTGCCCGCAGATGAGTCAGAGGGTTAAAGAACATTAATCTTAGGATTGGGCAAATCGTCCACTTCCCTTTCGTTTTCGTTTCGCCAGTTTCGTAACTAATATTGATTTTCAAGAAAGCAGAAGAATGATGAACTGCCTATTTAAATGTATTTACCTTCTGACTTAAATGCCATAAAAACAAATACAGAAATGTTTATAATCCAAAGATGCGCATTTTAAACTTTTATTTCTACAGTGGTGATATAAATTCATTCTAAGTTATTATTTTACCAAAAATGTAATGTTTGATTTTAGTAAATTAATGATAGCATTTTAGTGCCGGAAAAGAAAATTAAAACAAAGCAACTGTTTCTTTGGAGTAAGATAAATTCCGAATTAGGTTTCCTTTGTTTCCAATACAAACGAAACCTTATTTGGAATTTATTTCTGAGAATCCTCCGATGTCTCCTTTGATACAAGCCTGAGTGATTTTAATCAAACAAAGGAGAAAAATAACAAAAATAATGAAGTCAGAGTTGTTTTTGTAATGCCAATTCTTCATTCTCAGGCGACGAAATTTTAATGAAAAGTTCTTAATAACTTAAAGGAAAAGGGTCATTTATTTTGTTTATTATATCAAAAGCCCTCTTTTCAATTATTACGAGGCTTTTCGCGTTTTATCTTTGTGGTTTTATTTTTTGCTTCTTTTGTTTTAACATCCTCGCCTATCTAACATAACATCGGCACTCAATTAATCAATATTTAAAAATCAATAAATAAAATAATGGTTAATCAGACATGAGGTAGATGAAAAAATATTTATTAAGGAAACTATTTATAAAGGTCAATATTTATTTTTAAATAAAGGAAAATTGTATTTCCTTTTATCACTTCTCATTTATTTACAATTGTTGAGTAGTCTTCTTGTTTTATTTGGTCAAGAAATAGTTTCTCGTGAGTAGGTTTATGTTCAATAATAATTACCCTCTGTAAAGTAGTGTTATGAACATGCAAATGAATTTTACTTGTTTTCGATTCCACGCGATTTCGCAGTACCGAAAATTTGAGATTGTAATACAAACTGATTTAAATAAATATTTGTAGGTTATTTAAATTTAAATTTTAATTTTCGCCTTTATTTGCTGGCGTTATAATGTCCTATATTTTTCATATTCTTAAATAAAAACATAAAAAATAAATAAAAATCATATTTTTGAAATAAAATAAATTATAAAAGCATGATTTTATTTTATTTTAGCCTCGTTCAAACGAACCATACACTCCTTACTCATAAATTCCTGGCTCCGGTTAATCCAAAGTCGGCTTCTGGAAGTCTTGGAAATAAGAAACTGAAATTAATGTAACAGAGGAACATTTCACGCTAGTGACAAACATTAACACGATGTTAAGCATACATATACAATGCTTTTATTGTTCTTCAGGGGCTCTTAACTGACTAAAGACATTACCTATTTTAGCCACCTAAATTGTTATTAAAAATATTCTAATTAAAATATAATCTTGTTTTTATCGCAATATTTTAAATAGAAACTCGAGTAAAGAGGTAAGTGTATTTATAAAGGCTAGCTGCGCAGTATTGCAGATAGTGAATCATCTCCCGTAATCAGCAGTTTAACTTCGAAGCTGTCAGTTTCTATCGTTCTCTACAATTCTTGCCAATAAATGGTCTTATGTCACAAAACTATATTCCAAGGTACTTCGACATCCTTGAAGAGCCGTAGACCTATTTTTACGAACCTCCACCTGATCCTCCACAATGATATCTCCTTCCTTATGTATTAAGTCGTTAATATTTGAGAAGGAAGACAAGAAGGTGAATGGGTGCTACAGGCGGCTATTAGAGCCGGATCAAAGCCGCCCCGGGGCATGAATAGTCAACTCGAGGGGCCGAAAAATAGACCCTGAGGGCACTAGGAGGAAATGAGGAGGTGTCATCATCTCCTCCGAGTCCTCTTTCTGGCTTCAGTTTCGATCGAGAAGAAGAACTCTTTTTGTGTTCGAGTTTGTTCTTGCAAAACTTTACGAAAACTTTGAAATAAAGAGGTTTAAGCTACTTCTGTAAAACGGCCTATGTTCTCGAAGTTATAGTACATTGCGCCAACTAAAACAGCCTTACAAAAAAACATTTACATTTAAATGATATTACTGAACAGAAACCACAATGTAGCGTTTGATATGTGCTGGTATATTATTACTTTAAATTTAGATTATAACAATTAGAATTACTTCTAATTATTAAAATAAAACAGTTTTTTTGTTTTCAGAAATGTCGGTGGCGCTACAAATTTTTAATACTGCGCGCAAAAAACAAGACGATGTTTATCCCAAAATTTGCACTTGCAATTATCCAGCGAATTTATTCGCAATTGTAGTGAGGTATCACAAACATTGTTATCTCGATTATCTTCGACTGCCAAGAAATTCAACAACTCCAGCAGATAGGCCTTCAAATAAATACCGCATGGTGTACTTATAGAGGCATTTGATAAGCTGATTGATGAAATTAAACATCAATTTAAAGCTCATTCTTTTGAAGAGTCTCTATTGGCTAAGCGACTAGCTGAACTTGCGTACAGGACAATAACAGAAATAGCAGATGCAGTTGTTGAAAATCGCTATTGATTGATAAATAAGGCGAAAACTTTTTATCCGAACGATGGGATCAAAATCATCATTGGTGGTGTATAGGAGTAATATACCATTGGATGAAGTGATTGAACATATTCGCACCATCAATTCTACCAACTACACAGTTCACGTAGCAAAACAACTTCGCTGAGAAGTATTATGCACTGAAGTAATACCAGATGGGTATTTAAGTGATGAAGTTTTAATTGAAAAGTTTTTAAAAAACGTCAATTACCGGATACTTGGAAAACTTTTATACAAGCATTGTTCAGTGCTAAGAATAAAAAATTAATTGATAATTATAATAGACGATGGTGATCAGTATTGTATGATATATATTTCACTATTACTGAGAAACAAACTCCAAACCATATAACTTTAGCATAATTTATTCACCACTTAACAAGATCGAAACATTTACTCATTTTGTATATAATAAACTTAGGCATTGCATCAATTATAAGGCATTGAAAAACCTTGATGATATATGAACCTGCTGATGAGCATCGGCATAAATTAATTACGCAAAATATCGGCTTCGGTTTAAATTTATTAAACATTATTTGCACATCATATGCTTTACATTTACATTTATTAAGAGCTTCAGGACAAACATATGTTAGGATAAATGCTTACCAAGTACATCTACAGCCTACTGGTTATACCTTATTTGGCTATGAAAGAAATATTGGTAAATTACACTCAAGGCAACTGACGAAACTACCATTACCGAAATTGTTGATCCAGCCCTGTAAATGTTCATCCAGCTGTCAAACAAAGGCTCGTTCTAGTAAAAAATTACAATTAAATTGTATTTTTCTTTGCAAATGTATCAATAATGATTATCAAACTAAAAAAGATTGATTTTTATATTTTTTTTATCAACAATTATTGTTTTTATTTTTATTTTTTTGTTTTATTTTCAATCGCCTAGCTCTAAATACATTTAAGTTTAAGAAACAATGGGATATTTTTACTAGAATAATCATAAAAATGGTTCAGAAGCATTTGTTCAATTCATTTACTTGATATTTAAGAGAGCAGGGTATAGAAAGAAATGGACCTCCTGGCTGCATCCGGAATTTCTATTAAATAAAATAATTAATAATCTGCAAGATTTTCTGAGTTCAAAACGATCTGCAGAATGCGGTCCTCACATTTTGCACACTCAACTCCCTACAGCTCCCGGTCTATAACTCCTTTTGAAGCCAATGCCTGACTTCCCACTACAACAATAACACAGTTCCGCTTACCAAAGTACAAGACTCTCTTATAGAAAATTCAACTTAAACAGTTGTAGATATAATCTTGACATTCATTAGTTTCTTTCACTCAATTTTTCTGTTTTCTTAAGTACTTCAATGCTTATCATAACATAGTTTGGTAGAGAATATTGTTATTCCTTTGAATTATGTTTTATGATTATGAATTAGTGAGGCATGTGCTCTCGATGGCCGCCAGAACATTCCTAGAGATATAATTATTCACTTTGGACCTTGTTACGAAATGAAGCTTTTAAGATAGTTGGCAGCTTCCGTGGTATTATGGAGATCACATTTAGAAACGTCAATCACCTTGTCAACCAAAATGTTGATCATCTCAAAATCTTTGTATCTTTACCGCTTTTCTATATTCCTAGGATCGTTTTAAGTCGAGCGTTACTTTTTTTTTTTTTAGCCATTCAAATAATGTCATTAAAAAAATTTGTTTTTACAATTAGCATTATTTTTGAGATTAATTATAAAATTCGAAAAGTTACATGTATGTAAAGCCATCACTATATTTTCTGCTGCTAATTATTCACTAATAGCTGAGTGTAATGCACTCAGCTGCCGACAGGAGATAGGTACTATATCTGTAAGGCCCACAAGGGCTGGGTTATGGCCGCGTAAATCCTTCCAAGGGCTCTTCTAAAATAATTATACGCAAATTTATCTCCTTCTTTGTCTCGTAAAGGACCAGTGAATTAGTACTAAGTCTGTAATTTGGCCTCGTTTTTACGCACTCTACCCCTGGCTATTAGTCACTCTTAAACCATTAAAGTTAATGGAGCATTATGTACATGAAGAAAGTAACCGTGTCCCCCCATTTTGTGTTGTGTTTTAGGGAAGATAACTTTAAAAACATTTCAAAAAAATAATAGCTTGATATCTTATTATCAACTTGAATTTTTTAAAAGTTTATTTTCTCATTAACTTTACATAGCAATGAACTTTAGCAGTCCTTTAGGAGATTTATTTTACTATTATAATTACGTTAAACCATATCTTGGTTGGTTAAGGTTTTGATTTATAATTGGACAGAAAATACTTTTTTATATTTTTTATACCGCTCAAAAATAGAGCCTTTGAAACGGAACATGATTGCAGTAATCGTTCCGCCCGTTTCCTGGGTAGCGAAGGTTTCCTTCAATTAAACGCCTTAGTTGACTGTGCTATTGATTCCTTCCCAACTTAGGAGGCAGTCATTGGTGTTTAGATTGAGTTGTTCCTTATGGTATTTACACTATATTGCTATAATTTCCTCAATTAGCATTACTTTAAGTTTAAGAATAAATGATATGGTAACAATTGAAAAATCAGGTCAATATTATTTTGAATTATATATATCAATAATCACTTCATAACAATATCTTGATAAATTACTCGTTATTGTTAAGCTTACAAGGGCTGACCTTAGAAATGAGATCAAAAGAGGCTTAGAAAGTATTTCTATTCAGAGAAAAGTTTAAACTGATATAAAATGGTTTGCATTACTTCTAAAGTAAATATATTAGTGAAGGTTTCGGAAGTTTTTGTTTTTCTCTCATATCTTGCCGAACACGCTTACTCAATTAGTCAATCGATACAGTTCGTAGTTAATGAATATTGTAATTATTTCTAAATAAATTCCTGAAGGATGAAAAAAAAAGATAGAATTAATATTTTTGATTTTATTGAATAATAATAGTACTTATTTTGTGGTTATTAACTTTTTTTTTTGATTTTCCGAATTGCTTCTTCTATTTATTAATTGCTTACAACTATTTAAAAACAACAACAATATATTCAATTTTAGAAAACATTTTTCATGCTTATTTAATGAGTACTTATTTTTACCTTTACCTTTGTTTATTTTTTTCTTTGATTTATTTATTGTTCTATAGATTACAAGAAATTATTTTTGTAGAAATAAAAGTTGTATTTCTATGTATGGTGATTGATTGTAATTTATTCATTATGTAGGTATATATTTCTTCAATGTAGCTGATAGGTACTAAATTAGTTGTTTATAAATTCTAATTTCAACCTTTTAATATTTTGTAATCGATTAGATTATTACTGTTTTTGGATTTTATTAGTCTTATAATTTAAAATAAGTTAAAATAATTTGAAATTTATTTTATTGAGTAACATTTCATTTTTCGTATTTTGTATTTTCGTATTCGTATTGGTAATTATGGAGATTCTTGAGTTGATTCAAGCTACATTTTTAAAAAAATAAGTGTAATATTAATATGAATAATAAATAAATAAAATATAAATAATAATAATCTATACATATTATAAAACAAAGTCCTCGGCCGCATTTGTTCGCGGTAAACTCAATAACTACTGCACGGAGTTTCATGCGGTTTTCACCAATAGAGTGATTCACCAGGAAGGTTTAGGTTTATAATTTGTCGAGGTTTTGTGTAAATGGGTTGGAATATCGGTGGGTTTCACCGAAGACGCTTCCCAATTCCGTGCAATTATCTAACGTGCAAGATAATAAATTCGTATATAAAGAAATATTTGGTTTTGTTTTTATTTTTATAATTTCTCTATAATAATGTAAATTAGCTGAGATGGGAAGAAAGAAAATCAAGACTCCCAAAGAAGCCTAACCTATGATATTCACGTGGTTCTTAGTGGCCGATAGGTGATAAAAAAAAAAAAAAAATACATTACACAGAGAAATTATGTAGGCATAATATTATTACCCGAGCAAAGCTGGCATGAGTCGCTGATTTAAAATAATTCAGAGTTAATTTTTAAACTCGAAATAAGCTTTAATCAGTTTTCATTTCTATCCAATATTGAATATTTTAATTATGAGAGGTAAAACTGTTATTCGACCCCTTCGACCCAATTACTTTTAGACTCAAATTTCTTTAGTGGTATTTAAGTTTATAATTTATGTTTTATTATTTACTTCAAGCCCACCAAATCTACCGATTGGATCTCTCTCTCTCTCTCTATATATATATATATATATATATATATATAGATAGTATATATACTTACGTTTATAATAATATATATATAATATATACTTACGTTTCTATATATATATATATATATATATATATATATATATATATATAGAAACGTAAGTTTTGGTACAGTTTTCCCCAATAATGATACAGATAAAAAGAATATTTAAATAATTAAAAAGAACCATAAATAATATATATATATATATTTGGGCCTTGGCAAGGTCAATGTGACCATGTTTCTGCTACTGTTAAACATTGTTCGCAGACAAGTACCTAGTGTGTGGTTTCAAGAATTACATATGTCTGAACATGGTTGGAAGTTTGACGTAATGCTTTATGCATAACATTAACTGTTGTTTTTATTATATTCAATTCTTCATAAACATTTAATTCGCAATTTTATATCGTGATAAAACTTGAATTTAATGTACTCTTGTACATGTTAATAATATACAACAATAATATGATTATTAATACAATGTTAATGTAAATAATGTACACTCAGTTCATTAAAGAATTCAAGAAAATAACTAATGTAACTAATGTAACTAATGTAATTACCTAATTACATCTTGAGATAAATGACTGACTATCTTACCTAAGATTGATATTTTATGAATCAATCAACAAGATTATCTGTGTAACATTTAATATAAACTTAGTATGCCTAGGTGTTAAGACGATCCCATCCTGATATTAATTCTGTTATGACCTTAGCTTATGCATCAACTAAACCAGATCTTGCCCACGCACTAACCGTATTCTTTTAAATATTGCTAAAATGTAAATTATATCAGCCCACATGCGTCCAAGAATGTGTAAATTTCCTAGTCTAACAAATATGGTTAGCAATCATAAAACTGGTATTGTATAACGTTTGTATGTTAAATGAAAATATTATGGAAAAATCTTAAATGCTTTTAATATTATGCTTAGGCATTCCCTTACACCTACTCAATTTTTTTAAATATTTTGAGCCTATAAATAATTACCTTGACAACTTTTAATTATTGGGTATCCATATTTTCTATTTATATTTCTGGAATGCTGCTGATTTTAGGTTAATAGTGGAATGTTATGTTTAATACAATAAATAACCAATCTATACAATATAATATGCAATCTTTGTTCTATGATATCAACCAGTTCAATTTTAGACTCAATCAAATCAAGTCCACCATAATCGAATAAATTTTACATTGATTGCAACCATATTATTTCTTCCATAATTTTTTAAAAGGTTTAGCAATCACTAAAAATATAATATACCGATACATCGCATATGTAGATGTTCGTATGGTATATACTTTTTTCAGTTTAAAAATTGTTATTATTTACAATTTACATAAAATCTGTACAAATTCTTTTACTTAGAAAGTAAGAGCGAAGAGAGGCAGTCCTTACCACTCTTGCGACCAATCCATCACCCAGAAATCTCAAAACCTACAAGCTCCATCTTTCTGGATAATGTAGCCGCGAGGTTCTTAACAATTTGAAATAGCTTTTTCTTGTTACAATATTAATCTTCCAACTATTCTATATTATTAAGTGTTAAAGTAAATACAAATATTGAATACATTTTAGTTTGTATATCAAGTTTAAATAAATCAAATTTGATACATAAACTAATGCCAGTATAGTATGCTTTCAATTGTAGGCGTGAGATCCATTTCGTTATATTTTTATACTAACAAAGGCATTGTTGAGTACAGCACTGTAATATTATTTCTCAATGCTTTGACTCGATAGTCAGGTCCAGTTCTTGACAGCAAAATGTTGACCGGGCCTTTCATAATGGAAATGTATGAATTTCTTGTTAGATTCTAAAACCTTCCTATTCTTTTCTAATTATTTATCTAATTATATAGTACATATTATTACGTAGTATTATGTTACTTTAAATATGTAGTAAGTATATTAATATTCATAACTAATACTATGTGTCAAAATGTTCCTGGTCGTAGGCAAATGTAATATAAAAATTATTTATGTGTGAATTTTTGGAGCAGGACGACATAAACCTATATTACATATAGTGATGTTTCCATTATAAAGGTGTGTTCACTGTATTTAACGTCAAAATTCCCTTTGATGATTCTTATATTCATAAAAAAAAATAACAACTAAATAAAAAAAGTTTTGTAATGAAAAAATGTGGCAATTGTGAACCCTGTTCTTTTCTCTTACATTTTTATTAACTCTTTCCAATTTGTTTTCATAAATATAATATTCTTTTGTGTCTATCTTGTTTTAGTTATGTTAATTTCGGGTTTGGAATTATTGTTCGATGCCATTTGACGCAGCTGAATCCATTCCTTGCCTACTTGGATCGCTACCGTATTGCAGTACTTGCCTAAAATATAGAAACATCGGCCATTAGGTGTCACTGATGAAACTTACCTCCCGTGACGTCACAGGAAGCCGCTCCTAACTGCACATTAATAACACATCCCACGCTAAACCTTAAGTAGCTCCTAATAGTTCCAAGGGTTCAAACCTTTTTTCATCACGTTACCCAAGTATCATAAAACTAATGAAGTCGTGTTTTCTTTTTAATATCCTTCTTTTTCTCTCTGATTCACACCACCTTATTAAAAAACTATTGGGATAATCATGAGAATAAAATGTACAAATGACAAGTGAGACATGGTGTTCAAAGATATTACATCAATACCTTCTAAATATTCGTACAGCTCATTGCTTATCTCTGTCCGTCCTCTTTCCAATCATTTTCATTCGTTTTCAACATGATGGGGTAAATATATATATAGTTATTATAAAATTTTTAAATACTTCTTATATATGTATTTCATACTGTTTTATCCTCGATATAAGTATATATTGACTGATACAGCGGGTTGTTAAAGATAAAATTGTAAATTATTCTTTATTGAACCTTTCATCAATAGGAAGGGTGGAGGATATGAACTAAAAAATTGACGAAATACTAGTCAGGATGACTCGAAAAATATGCAAGATTTCGAAAAAATAATCAAATAAACCTTCTGATATATTTAGTTATAGCTTTAATATTGTATTTTGTGGTGTCGTTGCAACAAAGCATAATTTCAAGAAAAATGAAAACGAGTAAGACCTTCGTAATGCATCCCATTCCCCGCCTTTTCCTCGCCGTTGGGAACCTGGAGGTACCTATTTTGTACTCATTACAAAAAATAACTGTTCCGAAATCGGAAATTTTTTCTGATTCAAAAATTCTAATGACCGCTTTCTGGATTAATAATAGTAACTTAACTTTATCTGTATCAGTATTGGGGAAAACTGTACTAAAACTTACGTTAGTTTCCACTGTCACTACAATCAGTTCTTCAGGAAAACTGAAATAATATTAGTCAAACATAGTTTAAATATCTATAACTCTCAATTTCTACTACTGTTAGGCAAAGTTGTTGTTACGAAGAATACTAACTGGTAGTTGTAGTTGTATTCGTTAAGGCTTGTTCAAGAAATGTAGTTGTAGCCTTAAATGCAACTATCAATTGACAGCCGACACTTCTACAAATTGTATCCAACTAACACAGGTGCAATTTTCTACAACTACTAAAAAAATATTTTTTAGTTCTAAAGAAGTAATAAACCAATTAGGTTATTTATGGCCATTATGCCCAACTTTAATTTAACGTTTTTTAACTTAAATTTAATTGTATAACTTTATGATTTGGTGTTTGCTTTTCTTTTGCAGATAGGATGTGCGATATTTTTGTTACTACCTTGTGAAGGAAAAAATTATGTATTGTTTCAATACTACTTATATATATCTGCATTCCTTGTGGTTATTTCAATTTTCATCCAAATCGAGTTAGTTGTATTGAGGAAAATGAAATCGTAATGCATAAGCAGCTAAGTCAGCCCTTAGCGTGAATTTTTTTTTTTCGTCTTATTCGATTCAACTACTTTGACCTGGAGATTAATATATATATATATACCTCTACACACATGTTCTGAATACCATCTTAAATACAGTTAATATCAATTATTTAATTTATATTGTTTAAACTATACCACTGATGCTTGTTGAATGAGAAGGTTATTAGTGAGAATGACATCGGCGGCTGTGGTGATCTGACAGCTGTTCCATCCAGTTGATCAATACAGCCTCCGTCGTATTTGTTTCGTCTTTACATCTGTCAATGTATATACCACCAGATCAGAACGATCGGTATACAGTATACTGAGTATACCCTGTATATTCTAATAATTTCTAGTTTAGGATCCATCACCGTAATATATACCGGCCGGCCTTTGAGCAGCGAACGCATGTAGTTTGTCAACTCTTTGAGATGCAAATTATTTTGGTCCCCTTTGATATTCAGATAACTGAAGGAAGGATCAAAATGACAGGATATAGAAAAAAAATCCTCTTTGAAAATAAATGTATTCACCAGAGTCACTCAAATAATTGGTAGAGGAGTGGTAATACAAGATTTTGGGCTTGCTCAATAATTTTTATCTAAATAATTATAATGGGTTATTATTCTTGATAGTGAAAAACTACACGAGAGATTATTTCAATGTGCTGTAACAGGGCACATTTATGTTATCTATGCTATGGGTCCAACTATGTATCCATTATTAGTTTGTTCATTTAACGTCACTTCAAGCTAGTTATGTCTAATCGGACGGATGCATTTATTGTTATTCATTTATTAAATAAAGATATACGGTACTTTGAGATCATTTTTACCTTATAATATAAATCTAGGGTTGTTTATTTAAAAATCAATATCCATCAAACAATTCAAGAAATATCACATACTTTCTTATTATTTGACAAAAACAAATTATAGATGATTATTATAAATGTTTAAATATTCTTTGAATTATGTATTGTATTGTTTTTTTCTAAATAGAGCCGGGTCTGTGAAAGTTGGCTGCTGCCTTGGCACACAGTCCTTGTGTCCTTTCTTATTACGTCTCCTTGCTTTCACTCTCCTGATGTTTGTTTAGTATTATCGATTCTTAATATTAAAATTCTTTTGTCTTATGTTGATTCATTTCCTTAAAAATTAGAGTTTTATCAATAATCGAATTAATGTTTTATAAAATCCAGTATTATAACTCTGAATAGAATCTTTTAATATATTCATATTTATTTAGTGGTTTGATTGATGAAATAAAGAGCTGTAAAAATAAATTTCACTCATTTTAATATACATTTCTGTTTCTCTTGATTATATACATGCTCATCAAGTATTTCACAATTATGAAAAACGTACAGTAGAGGGTTTATTATCAGAACTAATGTCGTCGATGTGGTTCGGATAACCGAAATTCTCCTAAAGAAAGGAGAAGTATGACCAACACAAACAACAAACAATCGCCAGGTTTGTTTAAAAACTATCTTCCCTAACGTTAAGTTAAAAATTCACACGTATGCAGTATGAAAGAAAACATATGTTGGTACAAATCATGTTTTATGGTTGTGACACAAAGAATGTTATAGTATTAGTTTCCTCCAATTTTAACTTAATTTTCATGGCAGCTAATTTTATAATTATTTTATGTATTATAGTAATTATTAAGTAGTAGTTGTAGAAAATAAAATTTTAGAGAAAATACTCTACTAACTTAAAGGAATGACAATGTTGATTCCTGCTTTTATCCTTTTTTTTAGTTTTTAAATAAGTAAGTTATGTTTAATTAAGTAATATTAACTTTTTTATATGATGTATTAAATTAGTCAAATATCTTATGTATAATTTTCATATCAATCATAACGCGCTTTAATAAATTTAAATTTTATTTCACTTGTTTTTCCCGTTAAAGTATAGCCTTATATCCGTGTATGGAAGTTATTTTCACTACTTCTAATATATTTAATTTCATAGAAAATGTGTTAATTCCACATAACATTCTAATATGTGTAAAGATTATTGAGCCCCAATGAGTAAAAACAGGCCATAATTTAGTTCAAAGAATGTATGAGTAATCTAAACAATTATCACTTTTTAGCAAGTTTATTATACGTGCAAACAATATTCGATCCTGTTATTAAAAGTTTTTTTGTTTTTTTTAAGTTTGTGGTACTGCAATGATTTTATCTTGACATGATACATCGTCTTGAGAAGGCTGTAGTGCTCTTTCCTTCGTTGATTTCGTCGTGACCTGAAAACATCGTGAGGACATAATAACCACATGAAGATGGTTCAGTTACCCACCTTCGAGTACTAAACACTCACGAACCATGGCTTTATTTAGAACATCGCGACCCCTGGCCTCCATGTACCTGGGCTCTCCACCCACCTGGCATTGTGGCATGCCACCTGGGCAGCTGGGCTAGCAGCTGGTGGCTCAGTAAGTGTGCTACCTGTGCCGAGTGTGTTGCCAATTCTAGCTGTCCGGGTGTCCTTGTATGTTTCCTCGTCTGTTATAGATTGTCGTAAGTCACATTATTTCTGTTGTACATTTATCTTGTGTGATGCTGTTACATGACTTTATATATTTATAAGATTTTCAGGTTCAACCAATAAATCTAAAAGGAATGTTTCGAGAACTTATTGTTCTCATTTTCATGCCTAAACAGAAAAAAACTACGTTTAGTGAAAACAGTAAATGAGTATACACATTAAGATCACACACTAGTCTGAACATAAATAAATACTTAAGCATTGTAATTAGACAAAGATTACAAAGACTATTTGTGCATCAATTATACTTACAAATTAGTATTTATAATTAATTACCTTTTTCATAGTTTTATATTCCCTGCATTATGCGTATGACCTTTAATTACAAAATTTTAAAAATTAAACTCGATTAAAAACAATCTTTTTATAGCCTTATAATTTAGATTTGTTATTGGAGTACTACTAATGGTTTTTGTCTATATTCTGTGTCGTCTTGTTAAGTTCATTGTTCATAACTTTTCCAGTTATTTTTTACATGTCATCGTATATTTCGAATCATCGTATTACGATGAACAAACAATTATGCTATTATTAATACAAAATCTTGCATCCTTGGCGTTGTAACGTTGTTTACAACACATTGGATTATGGTCAATGATATTCAATTTGAAAATACTTCATAAAATTATCTTGAAACGATTGATTGTGATTTCAAAGAATTTTGGTTTAAAAAAACAATCTTTTTAAAAAAAACGTATATTCCTTAATACGCAAATACCTTAATTTAATCGTAAAATACGTTTGGATATTGCAATTGTCTTATTAATTATTTATAATAATTAATATTAGTATATTTATTTTCTGAAATAGTTGTATAAGCATAAATAGCTTTAAATCAAAGCAGTGATATCTACCTACTAATATATAAAACTCGTTACAAGAATAGCTAAAATTGAAGAATTGTTATAAGATAAAAAATCTGACGTCCATTTCTATTATGGTAATCATGACTATATCATACTAATCCATAATTTTGTTTTTTTAAATACTTCGAATTATGTACTTATATGTTATTATGTTATATGTAATTATATGTACTTCGAATTATATCCTCAAATACACCTTATTTTCTTCAATAAAACTTTAATATTGGTTGCATAAGTTGTTTTTAGTGGGTCAAATAAGATCTATGTGTAATTATATGTTGGGACAGCTGGCCTCGATGGCTGACTCATTCATTATTGGCCTGAGTCCATTTCGTCAAGGGCGGGCCTTCCTTCTGTCTTCTCGGTCTAGGCGTCTTTATTTTATCTTTCCATTATTATATAGTTGTTAAATAATTGTGTATGAATAATTTAAATTCTTAAATATTTATTAGTAATATTCTGAAGATTTGAGCACTTTTTTGGTTCTTGATTGAAAAAAAATATTTTTTTTACATCTCTCTATTGTAATATAACAATAACCTAATGAATAAAAGGCGGACTGTTTATTATTGATAGTAGATTATTATAAGCGGTATAGGCCTTTTATAATCAGACCATGCACCACAAAACATTCACGACTACCTGGTCTTCCAGTACTCCATTCGTTTACTAAAGGCCCTGTTCCTTTCTTCGGTACTTTGGTCTTCGGTTTTTGAGTGCTTTATTGTCTGAGATAACTTCCGACTTTTGAACCTTGTATCCAAAGGCATTTTTGTCCGTAATATCCTTCTGATGTTTATATATTGAAGTACTATAGTTATACTGATTGGAACTACCGAAATCATTGTTTATTTGTACTGAGGTATCTAGAATGTTCTATCCAAGATCTTTAAATACCTAGATAGCAAATGAAATAAAGATTTAATTTTCAAAGAGTAGATCCGGACGAAACTTGGCCAAAGCGTTTTGCTAATGCTGCATATGAGGTGTTCAATATCAAAAGTTTAAAAAAGCTTTGAAAATTTGAAAAATTCGTTAGACAAGAAAGTTTGAACCTTTGCCTTATTTTAGTCCGATTCTGAGCCTCAAGTTTCGCGAGCGTACAATTGCTTGAAATTGCTTGACAAAACCGTTAAGAAATTAGAAAAAGTTGACTTTTGAAATTTTGGAGTTATCTACTTCTGATCCTGAACGCCTCATAGATTCAAGATTATTATATTCTAATATTCAATTTTCTAATATTTTATTCCTTCATGAGCTATAATGGTTTTTCCAGCTGGTTTTATTTTTTATCATTTCTTGATCTATGCATTTCTACCTCCTACTCTTTCTTACCATTTATTTCATTTTAAATTCTTATAGTGCCTATTCTGACAGTATAAATTCGTCACTGTTTATCAAATTTATGTATATCGTAATAAATATAAATAGAGCAATATGATACGACAGTACATCGAATTAGCCGAGAAAGCAACAAGAAGATAACACTTCCTCATCCTGCGGTGTTGGCTATCCTTGAGCGCAAGGACACACGTACTGGAGTATTCGATAATTCGGCATTCTTTTCCTTATAACTTTTTAGAAGCAATTCCATTCGTTTCGGCATATCATTGGGTGATCTCACAACATTTTTGTTTCGTTTTCTTCTCCCTTGACAAGTCGTAAGCGGAATTATCCACGGTTCATGAATTCTCGGAGGTTACTTCACAGTCGGCTGGGCAGCGGAATGATGAACACCTCACACTGAAAAGTTTCAGAATTTACCACCTCTCAAGAAATCTAAATAATTCTTCTTCAGGACCTTGTAGATGTTTTTGATTTTAACACCTAATTTTTTGAATATTCCATTTTAAATCTATAAAAATTTGCATTCAATTCACTCAAAGTTATTCTTGAATGGGTAACTGGATAGGAGAAGCAACTAGAAGAGCAGGGATTTCCCAATAGATAGAGAAAGGTAAAACGAGGTTACGGAATTCAGAAATATCGCCGTTCACGTTTATTTATAAACACATTTAAATCAGACTGGTCTGGATGAATAAATGTGACACCAAATTAGTCACGACTGCGGTTCACCTTCAAAAATATCCTTTTTTAACACCAATACGCTTACAGATTTCATCAAAATCGGATGTCAAAAGTCATGAAATATGAAAAGTCAATCTCAAGTAGAAAGAGACCAGCGTTCATGTTTCAATTTTTGGAATGCTTTGGGGGATATGGATTAAGGTGAAAAATAAGCAATATTTCAGTTATATTTCGACTGATTACTTAAACTTATTGTTTTTTAATTGCATAATGTTTATTTTTAGAATTAAGACTGACAAGTAAAAGCTGAACATAAATAAAAACTTATGTAACATATGTGCCTAAAATAATATATCCTTGTCCACCCTGAAAAATAAAAAATAAATCCGAATTAACTATTCATCTGAAGCTTTCTAATTATTACTCAAAATTTCCATTCGATGGATGTCTATTAGATTTCCCTCGAAGTCTTGAATTTTTTGGTTCTCATAACAAAAAAAATAAGGTAGCTTCATTATTTTTCGTTAAATTTTTGTAGTTTAATTGTAAAATCTTGCTATGTAATGTGATAACAGTTGTTATGGCATCTAAGGAAATAAGTAGAATGTAAAAATATAGATGTTGAATTAACTGAAATTAAGGAATCGTTTTTTCGGTCAGTAACTCTTGCGAAACCTTCCGTTACAAGTTTAGCTATAAATAAATAAATTATATATATATATATATATATATATATATATATATATATATATATATATAACGGATGTAGTTTGGTTGGCAATGTTGTTAAGCTGTAGATAGCATTGATTATGCATGAGGTGGTGTGAGGCAGCTGGCTCTAGCCAAGGTTAGCAACGGGAAGCACACTCACCAACTTCGATTGGCGATTAGGCTCAGAAGATCCTCCGAATAATACTTTTTATAAATATATTCCTCTTTTAGAAGTTATTTTATTGTTTATATTTAACAAAAAATAATTTGTAAACTAGTAGGCAGTTTTTTCAAATTTCAGAGCAGAACATTTCTGTGTACAAGTACAAGGAAATACAATCTATATGATCTTTTTTTTTATATTGAATTAACGTTAACCCTTATAAATTTTAATTAAATATTTTGATGATACTCTTCATCAGCTTTTCGATATTGTGCCCTATCTCCATAGGTATTTTAGTTAAATTATCCCTAAATCGTCTATTCGTTCCGAAGAAGCAGGATCCCTAACCTTCAAGGAATGTTAATATATGTATTATAGAATCTAACGAGAAAGAAGTGCTTTGACATCTCAGGAACACTCATTAACATGTTCTATTTTTTATCGCCATAAATTGTTCATACCACGTCATTGAATCTTCCTATGGAACCTAAGGAACTCTAATCAAACCAAGAATATCTTATATCGAACAGACTATGTTAACTTAATGGTAGAAGGTAAATATAAACCTTCAACTACATTATGAAATGGAGCTAAAAAAAGAACTTTCTTTTTCTGACCCAGCATTCAGAAATGTCCTATGGTTATATAAAATCGTCCAAAAAAAAAAAAAGGTTTGTTTAAGAATATCTTGTTTGTTTGTTTAAGAATACCAAGATTTGTATTGAAAAACCGTTTTTAGAATATATCATTTTAAAAACCATCACAGCATTTGTATTAATTTTTAATTTAATAAGTTAGTTTTTTTCGAGCTTTAAGTAGATGTGTCTCTAAATAGTATGTAATGTTGCCTGAAAAAGTAGAACTTAAAATTGCATTTGAAATGTCTTTTTACGTTTCCCTCTTATGTTAGGATATATGCCATTGTTTTTAGGTTTATAGGACTGTTTTTAGGAGGTATGCCATTGTAAAAAATACATGAAACTAAGAAAGTTGCCTCTCCATTATGAATTCATTTATTTCATAATTCATAATATTAATATCCAAAATATATTATTATGGGCCTTCAAATTTTATTCCTTCAATTGTTAAATTTGATAAGGTATTACTCAAAAATATCATTCTATCATCTTAGTGAAAATCTACATTTATTCATACATACATACATCATTTATTCTTATAAAAATTATACCTTTGTGTGTGTACCATATGTTTTGTCAACCCACTTGCCTGAAGAACCAGACGGTTTACAATTCATGTCCTTGTCTCCATAATACATCAGTCATTCACTCTTTCAGGTTACTCTTTTTATTCCTTCTTCCTACCATTGTTTGATTGATTAATTAATGAATATTATCCTTCTACTAATTAATTATGAATCCCTATTGTTGTATTGCATCCACATTTTTTTAGGCTGTCATTTATTTAACTGTAAGTTTAGCTTCCCAAGAATTTTTTTTCTAATTCTCATTTTAATTTATTTAGAAAGTGAAAAAAAAAACGACGTTTGTAAATTATACAAAATTTACTTTGGCTCTCTTAATTATATTAATAAAGTTACATGAGCCGATCAAGATTAAATACGGATGACTCCAAAATTTTAACTGTTGACTTTTTCACCAGTATATTCGAGTAATTTAGTTTAACACGGCACTTTTCCGCCTCTTTTCTTGTGGTTTTAGTCCGGTTCTGAACCCGAATCTTCGGGAGGATATATTGCTTTATGCTTGACAAAATGAGCTAAAAATGGGAAAAAGGGAATTTTAGAAAATCGGAGTTACAAACGCTTTTGATCCTCAACGCCTCATATAACTGCACCTTCATTATCTAAATAATTTTTACTTTAGAAAAGGTAGCCGAAATGTTGTTATTTAAAACAGTAATAAAATGTTGGTGTCTTTGAAAATATTTTAATGGTTTAATCGAAATCTGATTAATATTCCTACTGTTTGAGCAACCTCGAAATAGTTCTTGGACCTTTCGATGAGAGCCTCGAAATATGTGTGGGAAAATAACACTGATTCAAAACACCAGATCGCATGTCATATTAAATGTAACCATTTATTAAAACAAACAACATAAATCACTTTTATAAATTAAACAACTAATAATTTTGATAATAGAAAATAATCAAAAAAATGATTAGTACAAGAAAATAATTTATCGTTTTTATAGTGAGAAAAATGAAGTTACAAATACTAACCAAATTATAAACAAGTAATTAATATCAAAAGATAACAATTATTATTCAATCCTACGATAATTAATTTAAGTCCATTAATTACAAATAAAAAAATTTGCAAACAAAGTCTATTTCAAAATAATAAAGATTTATCACGTTTTGTAGTTGAAACGATATAAATAAAAAACTCTTATCTGTCTGTCGCAGTAGATTTCCGTAGATAGTAGATTCTCGGCAGGGCGAGCTGGGTGTTTGAGTCGACAGAGGATTTTCATCGCGGGGCGACGAAAATGGTCCATGAATTTTCCTCAGCAGGGCGAGAGAAAATGTCCATAAAATTCCTTGCTCCAACAGGGTGGGCGAGGATCAAAATATCGTCTCGGTTCGAAGTGGTAGAAATATGTATATCGGTCTCAATATCTAGGGATTTGGTTTGGTTAAATATTGATTTTAAATGTATTGATCATATTGATTTTATATGATTTTAAATGAACATTTTGTGAGTGTTATGCTGGATTCCTTGCGAAATTTACTTAACATTTTCAATATCTCTGTTTATGAAATGTAATGTTGATAACATAATATTTTCAGATTATATTTCCTTGATCCATCTATTTTTCTGAGTTATTGACAATGTTATTGTTCTTGTAAATATAAAAATGCAAACGACAAAGATTCATTTCTGACAAACTTTTGTGAAGTGTTATCCCATTTGACTTTCAATTTTAAATTGAGGTTATCCTACTTTTCTTTTCCTCTCAAGGGCTTTGTAACTTCTGTTTGCAATCTGCAATGCTCAATGAGTATTCTCTCTCATATGAGTGGGGGAATTCTTTCTCCCTCCAAATGGACTGCACAGTCAGCTTTTTAGTTTCCCTTTCTTCCATGTTGTATGGACAGCCAATTGAACTGGGCAACCTTTTAGTTTTCGAGCTTGGAACACTGTTAGCGCAATCTCTTTCTTAGCAATGGTCGGAAGTCAGTAGTTCCATAAATTAAAAATGGAGAGTGCTCCAGATGTATTGAATAGTCTCCTAAAGGGTAGTGGAGTATGAAGCTCTACTATGACTATCAATTTTTCTATACTGTGTAAATATTTTTTTAATCACTCAACTGTCCCGTTACTGTTATTATATATAATAATAATCATACAGAAATCATATTATTAATAAAAATAGTGTGAAATGGTCGGGGAGGCCAGCCAATAAATTTTAGAAAAAATAAGTTTAACTTATTTTTGTGTATAATTTATTGACTGGACCTCATCAACTATGAAGTTTTTTTTTTTGTTAAAGGAGGTTTAATATCTTTTTTAACACCTGTTAACGCAAACAGGACTGGATGTTCCTGCAGGTTACCCAACTTCCTAATTACAGTGAGAAGGTCAAGATTTATTCCGCTGCTACTTAATAGTTATAACGAAAATATTTCTGAGTAACGAAAACAATTTTTGGTAGAATCTAATCAGGAAAAACAAAACAAAACATTTTTAAAATCTCTAAAATACTGATGGGAGGGAACTAGCCACTTTTAATTAGGGACTTAAAGCTTTTTTTTTTTTTGTATAACTTAATTTTATCTCTTTAAAAAATAAAAATTAATTTTATTTCGTATGGCTTAATGTATACGCCTGTAAGGCATTTCTTTTTCGTATATATTTTTGTATTATTAACCGATGGTTAAACTTGTTATAATAATGATTGCAATGTTCTTACAATTTGTTTTTGTTTCAGGTATGCTTCTGTTAATAAATTTTGGAATAAGGAAGGTGGATTTAGGAAGGTAAGCTGTAGTATATTGATGGAACAATATAAATATACTGTTAACACACTGTGGTTTGTAGTTTTGTGCCGGTACTTTATATGGATGGAGAGGGTATCAGAATGTAAAATGTACGTGAATTTTCGTGTTACAAAAAAAAGACAAAAACTAAATTTATGAAAACTTTAGTATTTTTTTTTAAACAATGCCACTTTGATCTCACCAAAAATATATCTGATCTATTGATTTTGTTTATGCTTGTACTTTGTAATATTATTTAGGATACAAGGGAAACAAGAAACATAGATGGCCTTTGAGCTTTATTTCACTGATTTTACCATTCATCTAAAAAAAAAAGATGTGATTACGTGAATCGCGTACTTCACTCACTTCTTACAAAGTCCTGTTTTTTCATATCCCGATCCTAACTTCTTAAGCTCTCTAATTTGGAACTAGTTTTTGTATTGATATTAATATTTTTTTTTCACTTCATTTATTCTCAATTACTTTCGTTTTTGTTAATGATGATGAAAATGCATATGTATATTTTTAAATAGAAAATTAATATTTATTGTTCATTAGAAATGTAGCTTTCTAATACGCCCATTTGACCATAAATCTGTGGCTCGAAAAGTGATCGTGAATCACATCAAGATCTTTAGCACGTGTTTGTTTTTACAGAGTACGACAAAATTACAAATATAACTGGTTAGATTTTTATTACTTGAAAATTTTGATACCATGCTTTTTATACCACCCTAATCGTGTGGTGAGAATTTAAAAAAGGTTTTCAGTTTACCGTTATATTTGCACCTGCGCTGAATCGCACCCTGCAAATTTTCTATCAGTGACCTTTTCTTCTGTAACTGATTATTGGTTTCTGAGTTTCTTCTACCTTTGGTTATTGTCTTTTTAATCTTCTCATAGGTAGTCCAGGTAAGAATAAGAGGATTATGGTGATGTGTTGACGAGTCAAATTTTGTGTGTTCGTTGTGAATAGATGATTTTTTTAGTGGAAATATTTAGATCGTCGTTTAAAGTTTCGAAATAAAGGAAGGTTTTATACTTAATAAATCACACTGTTATGCTCGTCGATAGTTGAAAACAGTGATTCATTTTGGATTTGTTGATGGCTGCGCATTAACAGGCTCCACGCTGGTATATTCCCTAAGTTACACAACAGTTGAGAGGACATGGAGATCCCTAATTACTTTTGGTCGCAGCCAGCGGCTATGAACTCAGTTTAATTGCGGCAGTAAATTGTTCTAAACTGTCGGCCTCTAATCGATTTAAAATATCCAACAGCAATTGTCAGCCCTAACAACTTGATATTCCTCCCCCAGCCAGCAACTTGGTTGAGTTATGTAGAAAATAATCGATAAAATCGACTTATAAGTATATCTAAATCGCTGTGTGCCGATGTTTTGGCTTAACTTTTAGCCCGTCATCAGGTCAGAAGAAAATAGAGGCAACTTTCTAATACTGTGTAATTAGACAGTTGCATCTAGACTTATATAGAGATTTAATATAGCTTAGTCTCTTGTGTGTACAATTTTTTTTTTAAATATAACATACTTAGTTATTTATTTTGATACAATATTATATTCACCAACATATCGAAGGCTAAGTTGGAGGCATACCCTATAGATAGGATTCATTGAAAACCCCGATTTCTGCCTTAATTTTATTTGTTTTAAATCTTAATACGCCCGGAAAATTGTGAGTCATGAAGATAAAACAGATGTGTGTATACAGTTTGAAAATTTTCCGAACATATGCGTTCTAGCGAATAGGCTACAATAGAGTTAAAACTAATAAAATGCATCATGGGACTGATTGTATTCATTATTCGTAACTTTGCTTATTTTACAAAACATCTGTGCTCTTGTTTGAAAAACTATTTTTGTCTCACGTTTTATCAAAATGCTACGAGCGAAAAGCTATCCTTAGTTCTTTGAAAAAGATGAAAAACATGAATTGTTAATATTCATGTTTCTAAGTTATAATATATACCTAAATCAATAGATGTATTTATTTCGTATGCATATACATAAAAATGTATGTATTAATATACTTACGTAAGTAATATTTATATTTATAGTTTTCTACGTATTGTGCATGTACCTATTAATCAAAGAGTATATCTGCAGCCCTGGTGAATAAGTGTTAATGTCGAATTTTGTCAGAAAGAGTTAACCGTATTGAGGGAAGCAGAATCGTACAAGTATCGTGTTTTTTTGGCTTGATATTGAGCTGTAATATAAGGAATAACTCTATTTTAATTCAATGCCTGACTTACCCTATGACACCTATGATGTCTCCTAGCATACATTCGGCTTCATTTTTCTCTTCATCCCCAGGCAATTGATGAGCCAAAGAATAACTATAATAAAACAAAAAGTAATCACTTCTTTCTAATTTCCTGAATGCTTCTTCTGTAATTGAAAGAAATCATTTTCCGAAAAATGCTCCCTTATGGTGATAGGCTTCGTTAAACCATTATCTTTACTTTGCAAGTCTGGTACTATTCGAAAGAATTATCAGTCTCTTTATTACTTACTATAGAAATTATCCGTGCTCGTCTTTCTCTTCCGACCCTCTTTAAATTGATCAGAAAAGTGCTGAGACAATCCTACAGACTCTGGTGACAACCTCAGTTAATTGAGCAGTCGATGCTGCTTGCTGTCTCAATCATTCTATAAAACCAGACGCTATTGTTATGGTACAATTCCCTGGACATACTCAAGCCCCCAGCGGACTTCCTAAGGCAAAGTCAATGCAGAGCCCTATTGAGAGGCCTGTGGGACCATTGTGGCTCCGCCGCGTGCCCTCGAACCCTTCTTCATAATTCATCACCATCGTAACTTGTTCAGCAGAACTATATATGTCATTGTGTTATTGTCAGAGTGTTAGTTTGGTATTGCGTCCTGTCTTGATTTTAGTGCTATTTGCTCTTTTGAGAATGCTCACGCTCAACAAAATAATACAAGGGTGAACCATCTATTAATACAACTTTATCTGCAATAATGAACATGGTCATTTTTAACATGCGTTTTATTTTATCAATCAGATGGTGTTTGGGGGGATGAATTTATGGACTTTTTAGAATTTGCGGGGCTAAAGCATAAACCAAGTCTGCGTTCGTCCTTAATTACATTTTTCTATGCCAGATTTTATTTTATTTAATGAATAACGAACAAAAGACATTTAAGTATGCATTGAATGGGTATATAGCCAATGGGCATAAATTACCGGGAACGATAAAGGAATAACCTTGATACTTTATATATATCATATGATTTTTTAGTAAAAATCCATCCACAATTATTGAAGTCCGTTATGGCACAATCAATAACAATCTGATCAGTTTTGGCGGTTATTTTGTTCATGTTTTATTTTTTGCGAACCGGAAAACAAAGGACCACGCAGATATGTCTTTTTCACTCGCTCTTCCTTCTTGTTCAATAATCCTTCATTCACTCCGAATGCTGATTTTTTTCCTCCTCCGTCTATCCCCCATGACCATGCCTCGTTCTCTTCTCCACAACAACACTGATATTTTTAAGTCGGTTCCAAAATCTCTCTTTATTCAGGCAGACCTCATCAGTAATACCAAGTTTTTTAAATTCTTCTCTCATCTGCTTAGCATAACCACTCTGACTTTTCAGGATGTATATCTTGTGAAATATATGGTTATTCGATTCAAGGATACATCCTGACGATATTTATTTTTAGTTTATCTATAATATTAGCTTATAAATACATGTGTAGTTTATTAATATTATATATGAATATTAATAGTAGAACGATTAATATTCATAATACTGACGATCTAGATAAAATACACAACCCGTGTACATATACAGTAGAACCTCGATTATCCGTCAGGGTACGGGACCAAGATGGTGACGGATATGGGAGTGAGTCATATGTGTCAATTTATATGTATATATATACGAACACACATAAATTGAACAATATATTTCAAACAGTCGACATTACTCGTAAATTATTTACGTACTAATAAGGTATAAATACATAGTAAAAATATTTTTAAAAAATAATAATAATTACGTACATCGATGGCTAAAAGCACAATCATTGTGTGTCCAATTTTTCCCTTTGAGAAATTAATATCAATTTAAAGGTGGAGTTTAGCTCTTTCCTCGTGCACAAACGCAGTTTACCCCTTCTTAATAACCATTAAATGATTGATGTTTTATATCATTAACTGTCATCCGAGGAATATCATAGATTTTTGCAAAGATTGAAGCACTTTCACCTTTTCATAAACGTTTTACAATTTCAAACTTAGCAGATCTAAACTCTTCCTTTGCCCTTTTTTCCGACATTATTACACGTACTTTTAAGAAAACGACAAGTACCCGTAAGACAAGAATGATGATAATGTAGTCAACTGCGGAATCTACATTAGTTAGAGATAATTTCTAAGAAATGGGTGCGAGGTAGGAGAATGTATATACATATTTTTTTTACTCAAACTGAGGTGACGGATAATAGAGGTCTTACTGTATATTGCATTGGAGCCTAGCTAGAACAAGGCTACAAAGTCGTTTGCTTTCTCAGAAGCACCGTACCCCCTCCAGCCTACCGATCCTCTAGAACTGGCGCCTAACCTCCAAGGACCATTCGGTCAAGATTATGTTTGCTCGGTCTCTCCTGCGGGGTGTTAGCACCGGAGAAAGCTGTCGGGTAATATAGGAAGCAGTGAGAGTGTTTCTCGTCGATGCTCAAAAACCAGTTCGGTAGAGAGTATAATACACGAGGGTAATATAATGAATGCATTTCTCTTTGTACGTTTGGGCTTGAACCTGGATTAGCCATCTTCCTTCGTATTAAGCAGAGAAAGTTTTATTTTCGAGCAATGGTGTAATATAAGGCTTTTGTTTGTTTATTAAATTTACACCATTTGTGCTTGCTCCCATCTTAAGTATTTTCGGAAGGCCGTCATAACCAAGGATTTTTTACTCCGTTTTAAGAAATTCTAGAGTCGCCTGCCGCTCTGTGAATCGGTGACTATAATCATAGAAGGTTGCTTTGCAAATCACTACACCACAGGTAATTTTCTCGTTTATAGTTTTAACACTGAGGTCATTTTAGTAATGTTTATTGACCACTCCATATATTAATTTTAAGAATCCAATACTAAAGTGAATGGTCACTGTTCAGGAATACTCACATTCATCATTCATGATGCATTTCATATTGACTTCATTGGTGTATTTATTTAAAATCCTAGAACACTTAAAACTATTTTTCAATAATTGCATTAATTATAATATAGGTGTTATTAAAGCTCTCCAATTTTTACCTCTACGCTCCTCTGATATCTCCTCCAGTATTTTCTTTGACCCTTTTGATATCGATGCTGTTACTTTACAGGTGAGAGGTTCTCATTAAACCAGGTCGTTCAACTTTAAACCCTTTGACATGTTTGCCGTATTAATTACGAAGTTAAAATACTTATTTTAAATGTAATATTATAACATAATTTGAATAATTTGCAAAAATGTTCTAAGGTGTCGAATATTGATGTTCATTAAGGTTGGTACGTGCGTCCTCAATGATTTAAGTGCAGTGATCACAATTAAATTATTATATAAAAATGATTATGTTTAGCTTATTCATTGATTTGAAAAATACAAAATAATGATTGGAATATATTATTTCAAAATTACTAGAACCAGGGTCAAATTAAAACAAAAACTGGTGACAGGGACTGCACCAGTGCATTATTTAGCATAACACACTTTTTTTTGACAAGGTTGTGGGTTCGCAGAACAGCAGGGGTCCTAAGATTTTTAAAGGAAGTAAAATATCATTGGATATAACGTCTTTCAGAAGAGACGTAAAATGAGCGTCCCGTGCCTGTGATCTGATTTATACTCGTTAAAGATCCCTACAAATGTTGAATAGCAGATTCTTTCATTTGAGTCTTTTTTTATTTGCGTACGAAATTACTAAACTTATCTATTGGCCACATCTAGGTTTTCGATGTGCCAGTGAAAAGTTTCGGGATGTTATATGTCATTGGCATAGGGAACAAAATTATGCAAGGGATTTTAATCATATAGGTTATTTTTCTTTTACTGAAATTATGCTTCATCTTACAGAATTGTTTAAATTATCGAAATAAATTTAAAAGTTAATTTTTTTAATTATGTATTTAAGACTTGAGAATGAACCGACCAGTCCGAAATTTTCTTTTTTATAAAATAAGTTTGTTCCTCTGCAATTCAGCGTTTTAATTTTTAATTACCTTGTTATATTGCTCATTCCAATTTGGTGAAAACGGGCTGAGGAAAAGTGAGTTTAGCAAAGAGTGTCTCAATTAGTACAGCGAACAAACAAGCTGGGCCTAAACAAACACTCAATGCTCGCATTTAAAATGGATGGAACATTTCTACTGAAGCCCAACCGAATTTTATTCCATCTGAGCTCACCTACATAAATGTGTATTATTTACTTGATACATGAGTTTTATTATATTTTATTTAGCCGCTAAGCAATAGTGTAGTCGAATCTATTGAATTAGAATTTAGTTAAAATCTTTTTAAGGTAAAAAAGCGTGGTATGCTTTTTAATATGTTTTCATAATGACTACTCCACCTACAAATATCAGTTAGTCAATGAAATATCTAAACATCAAGAACCCTATTCTTTTGTACCATTAATTGGATTACTTTGTTCACAACTCTATTCTTGTTTTAAACTTTTTGATATTTATTTTCTAATTTTTAGTTGTTTACATATATATTTTAAAAATTTATTTGTTGAAATTTACAACCGTATACAGAATACATTAAGTAAATATTAGGATAAATCATGTCCAGAGACACAGGCAAGTAGAGAAACTACCCAGTGGTAGCACTCAAATAAAAAGTTCAGCTTAGAAGGTCACGAGGCCATCTTCTATTCAGACGCCTCGGAGGACTATCAGGAATTGAAGAGGTTGCGAGGTTTGAAACTATTGGGTTAGAGTGGAAATGAAGTTTGCCATGAAAAGATTGATCGGGCCAAATCAGCTGTAAACATCAAAAATAAAAGTACATTACGATCAACATGGATTACTTTGTTCGTAACAAAGTAAGGAGCATTGAGGATTTTACGAAGGATTTTGGATTGTAAGGACTGAATACGAGAGGAATTCGATGGCTCAGTGGAGCCCCAAAGCTCTATATCCGTAAGTTCAGATGGGTTTAATGATTGTCATGTATATGATTCTTTTGTAATTAATTGGGAGCTTAGAGCGTTTGTCTAGTAAATGTTGAAGTAGCCTGAAACGGCGACCTGTTACTTGTCGTTTCAGTCTAGTATGAGGATTCCAAGTTAAGCGTTTGTCAAGGTGTAGTCCAAACGGGACCTGTTCTACAGGAATCAGTGGGATGTTATTAAACGATACAGGAGGCCAGGAAGTCGTTGGCTTATGACGGAGAGGTTCCATATTTAAGGTCGTTTGTTAAACAATTACATATTTTTTACTTCTTAGTTTGGCTGGCTATAAGTTAGTTAAGTTATTTTTTACCTAATAATAATTTTCAATGTTTAGATCATCATCAAAAAGTGTATTTTTTTTTTATCCCAATTTTTACAGAACGATATTAACTATGAAATACAAGTTTTTTTATAATATTTTTTTTTTTTTTTTTCTGTTGGCTCTACAGACCTTGTAGATCTTTGACCGCCTTTACCAGCCTTCTCCACCTCTGTCTATCCTGGGCCGCTGATTTCCAGTCTGCCACATGTAGCTCCTCAGCATCTTTGTTGACCCTATCTATCCATCTGGTCTTTGGCCTCCCACGTGGTCTCTTGCCAACTATTGTGGCATTCATTGTTGCATAGAGGCGTCCTGACGGATTGCTTCGAGCACCATGCCCCGCCCATCTTAACCTTCTTGATTTCATATCCTGAGATATCGCCTGACCAGTTTCTGTGAGCAATTCCTTATTGGTCCTTCTCCTCCAAGAGTGTAGACTCTCATCCCAGACCGCTCCGGTTATTGTGCGAAGGATTTTCCTTTCGCATCTCTCTATTCTGCTTTCCAGGGTGCCAGTGAGAGCCCACGTCTCACAGCCATATATCAGAATCGGCTTTATTACCGCATTATAAACCCTTAGTTTTAAGTTTCTAGAGATGCTTCGGGATTTCAATACTCTTGAAAGAGCGAAGAATGCTCTGTTTGTGCTTGTTATACGCTGGTCTATCTCAGTTAATTGTTCATTGGTTGAGGTTATTGTGGAGCCAAGATAATTAAAGTTATCCACTTTCGGGAACGATTTGCGATCCACGCAGATGCTTTTTCTGGGATGGACTTTACGGCTCACTGTCATATATTTGGTTTTTTCCTCATTTACCTGTAAGCCGATTTGGTCTGCTTCTCTCATCAGCGTCTTGGCGAGTCTCTCAATATCCTTTTCATTTTTTCCGAGGATTGCTATATCATCGGCGTAAGCAAGAATTTTATGCTCCACCCCGACGTGCACTTATATATATATATATATATAAGCCTAGTCATATATAAGCTGTTATTATTATTATTATTATTATTATGTTACTTATCTCATATTTGTTTTAAATGGTCTCTGATTGTTTAGTGGTGCTGTTGAATTTGATATCGATTTACATTTCCCAGTATTTTCGTTGATTTAGGAAATCCACAAGATTTTGTACCCTCAGGGATTGATTGGCTTTCTAAAGTAGTTAGCCGGGCTGACAAAAGCCAATCTGCGCAAGATAAAGTTGCTAAACAGAAAAAGGTTGTAACAGGATTTTCCCACCCTCAAACCCCGCCATTCCAATTATTGTGCTAATTTAGTGGCTCTCTCTCCCTTCGGTGACTCAGGCAGACCCAGGCTATGGAATAATGATAAGGCTTATCGGCAAGCCGTCTTGCTATTCAATATTCAGCTTCGTTTTGTATCTAGTGCTAGTCGCTTTTATACCTTCTTTGTTTAGTAACTTATTCAGTCAATCTATTTTTTGGTCTTCCATGCTTTTTTTTTTGTCATAGTATTCCTTATGGACCTACGAGTTGAGCTTCTAAATCAGTTTTTAATATTTAAAAAACTTTTTAACGAGTTATAATTAACTGGTTAACGAAAGGCCATTGGAAACTTTGTGATTTGAGACACATATTGCTATAAAAAAGTCAATTTAAAAAAATGTACCACTACAATCCATGAAGTTTCTTGGGTTTAATACATTGTAGAAACTAGACAGTTACAGACAACTGCTGCAGAGAGATGATATATCCTAAATCACGCTCAACCGCCAGGATTTTCCCTATTTTAGGATTTCAACTTTATAGAGGCTGGGTGAGCCCCAGAAGGTTCAATATCTATTTTAAGAAAATTGACATAACATCTCAAGGAGATGGGACAAATATTTGTTGATAATATTGGCTTTTAATACTTGATGACGATGGAAAGTATATATTGGTCTAATGAATTTAATTCTTGATTACCGACACTTTATGTATTAACTTTATCTGAAAACTCCTTATTTAAGCCAACTTGTTGTCTATTATATTAATTTGTCGTATAGCTTTATTGTGCAGGATGGTACGTACGCCCTTCTTTCAGATATTGCCTCTTATAATGTATTAAACAAAATCAAATAAATTGAGCGTTTCAAAAGAATACTATAGTCACAAAATAAACTTCTGAATTATCAAAATAATCTTGCCAGAATATTATTTTCCAAATGAATTGAATACGGCGTATATTTGTATAGTTCGAAATATTAAGTAATTATACAAAGTATTATTTAGTAAATATGCATGCATTTAGTAATTGTCATATAAAAATAATTGCCATTGCAAAATCCTCCATGCCTCTTATGATTTTATTTATTTGAACTACAGTAATCAGAAAACAAAGTTATTTCATAGTATTTTAATATAATATTATTAATTTATAATAATTATTATAACGTGGGCGATAAAGAAATTAAATATCTGCAACCATTTAAGTATTTAATTATTTAAAACAGTTAATAAAAATGTAAAAGGTTTAAAATCGACTTCGGTTACCACAATAAAAAGTACAAGTATATTTATTCATTGATAAGTTAATTAAGTATGCCAATATTTATGTCGAATAATTGAAACATTTTACTATAACTGATAAATACAAATAAAAAAAACAAAATCTCTGCAAATTAAAAATTAATTTGGAATAATCAGGATTCCAAATAAACTGAATTGTTTAAAATTTACAATGAAAATTAATGAAGAAGTCATCATGAAATACAACGGAGACCTTAATTAGGATTTCAGCCGAAGCGAATGTGTTGACAGTTTGTCCAAACAAACATTTAAAAATAGCTTTCCAAACATAATATTTTACCTGATATCCTTGATATGTTTTTAAATAAAGTGCCAAATTAAACTTAGTACGTGGTTGAAGGAGCCATTAAAAACATTAAAGCCATTAAAAGGAAACGATTCAACTATTCCTAACTATAATTGAAAATGATAATTGTTATTTATTCCAGGAAAAGTCATAAAATTAATTGTAAGGCTGGCATATACACATTACTCATATAATGTTTTTACCAGCCTTGCTTACAGTGTTGTTTTCTTATTTTTCCTCCAAATGTTCTAATATAATCTAACTAACAATATTTTATTTATTATAATTTTCTGACTAAATGTATATAGAAAATTAGATTCAAAGTTAATGCAATCAAGTGCTCCATCATTTGGCAACACCATCAGATGTCGAGATAGCCTCTTCGAAGAAAGAGTCTGTCCCAGGATTCAAAGGAACAGAAGACAATCGTGTGTGTTGATAACAGCCCTGATAAAGGTTTTCATTATTCTCCTGATGCGCTTTTCACAACAGAATATAAAGAAGGATACTGGAAAAATATTCATCAGGAGATAGCAAAGAAAAATAAAGAATAAACTTTATTATTATTTACTAATTATTCCGATGTTCTCATTTTATTGAAAAATACGGGGATATTTAATTAACTTATTAATGCATTAATATAATTATGTTTATGTTATAATATCACCAGTTGAATATAAAACTTATTTATTACTTTTAGTATATAATATGTTAAGAACATAGAATTTTCTTTTTATTTTTTAAATGTTGATATAATGTCTTCTATTTTATCGAAAAATATTGGCATATTTAATCAACTTATGAATAAATAAATATATCTATATTATGGTAACCGAATTCGAATTTAAACCTTTTACGTAATTTTTTTATTATTAAATGTTATAATTTCAAATATTTTTATTTTGAAGAGAAAAGATATGTCCAGAACCGAGATTCGAAATCGGGTTTAGCAGGTAGAGCACCATGACGGGAACATGGAAGACCCGGGTTCGAATCCCGGCACTGGCCATATCTTTTCTCTTCGAAATAAGATTATTTATTATTATTATTATTATTATTATTTAATTTTCATTTGCACCTGCGCAATTGCGCATCCAGCAAATTTGATCCTGATGTTTTTCTCTTTGCTATTGTACAGGAACAACGAGTTATATTTAAAATTATAATAATATATAATGACGTTGGTCAACAACATCCTAATTAAAGTAATGTTCAATGAACATTCTTCTTCTTGTATACATCGCAAATTGCGAGAACACGGGATATGGGATCAGTGAAGAGAATGGATTTATCTGACGGAGGTACGACCAGGATAGCTCACTTGGTAGAGCACCATGACGGAAACATGGGAGACCCGGTTTCGAATGCCGGCTCTGGATATATCTTTTCTCTTCAAAATAAAAATATTTAAAACTAGCTTTTGTCCGCGACTTCGTCTGCGGTGATTTTAAATAGAAACCTATGTTCAGTTTAAACGGAGAGTGAATTCTGAATTCCATAAATGAACTCAATATTATAAACAATGACTTAGAGCATTTGTGAATTCAGCCAGTCTACCAATGCTTATCCCTTTGTTGATAGATTTTTAATAAACTACGAACCAGGATAGCTCAGTTGGTAGAGCACCATGAAGGAAACATGTTAGACCCGGGCTCGAATCCTGGCCCTGGATAGTTAATTGTTGCTATTATATTTAATTTCTTCCTAGTTGTTTTAAAATAAACAAAGGATCCTTTAATGGATTTTAAATAAAAAAAATATAAATAAAAACTAAAGATCACCTGTGGTCTAGTGGTTAGCGTAACAAACCACTAAATCGAAGATCGCGGATTCGTAGCCCGGCAGGTGGCCCTAGTATTTTTTTAAGGGAGTAAAAAATCCTTAGTTACGCCGTCCTTCGGAAGGGACGTTAAACGGGGGTCCCGAGCCTGTACGATGTCAGGTACTCGTTAAAAATCCCTATCCTAATAAAACCTGGATAGGCAAAATTTAGAGCTCCCACTGTAGCATCGTCCGATTAGCCATAGCAGCATAAAGTGACGTTAAATGAACAAACAATAAATAAAAACTAGCTATTGGTTTCATTGGTCAGCATTATCAGTGCCATAGTGATTTATTGACAGATATTCTTTATCAGAATGCAGCATATTACTGAAAAAAATATATAAAGAAATAAGATAAAATAAGGGGCAAAAGTAGCACTAATTCGACTGGGGTGTTTGGCTAGCGGCCAGTGTTGCTAGGTAACCTGCCAGGGGCATTCTGCTATGCTATCACGCAGAACATATTTCAACTATTCTGCTGCAATACATGCTTTCTTATAAGCTTTGATTGTAAATGATAATAGATTTCAATCATAAATATTTTTCTACAATATTTCTTGATAGCGGATGCAAATATAAACAATAATATTATAATTTATTTTATTTTTATATGATATAATATTTAAATATTTTATTTGAAAAGAAAACATATGGCCAGGACCGGGACTCGAACCCGGGACCTTCACCTCTCCGTGGTGACGCCTCAACCATCTCGGCCATCCTGGCTTCGCTTCACGGCCAGCCATATCCCCTCTTTTTACTTGATCCTACATCCCACACCTAATCCTAAACAATAATACATCGTGATAAAGTTCACTCCACAAATGACTAGACAACTCTTCACTAGCATATTAAAAACCTAGGTAATACTGAAACGTTAACGTTCTTGGGCTTAACAGATAGTTATGCTAATCCCTTTAGAAACTGCTAGATGTTTGCTACCATTTACTTCCTTAAGTTTGTCGTTGTTTTCACAATCGTCATAATTGTTAATGCTCCTTGGTTTATTTCGAATAACACCCATACATAAAGCCGTGACCATTCCCACTACAAAGTCATATATTCACAACAAATGCATAACATTCAACTTATCGGGGCGATCTATGTTATAGTGGTTAGCATAACAAACAAGTAAGCCCAAGATCGCGGGATTCACGGCAGGTGGCCCTAGGATTTTTTAAATTGAGTTAAAAAATCCTTAGTTATGCCGTCCTTCGGAAGGGACGTTAAACGTGGGTTCCGAGCCTGTACGATGTCAGATACTCGTTAAATTATATCCTAATTAAACCTGGATAGACAAAATTTAGAGCTCCCAATGTAGCATCGTCCGATTAGCCATAGTAGCATAAAGTAATGTTAAATGAACAAACTACAACATTCGACTCAACACAAAATCCAAATCACCAAATTCCTCCGCATTCATACTCCCAGTCATTCGGGCTTGATAGGAAAAGATTAAAAAGACGATGGCCAAGAGACCTGCTCAACTATTGATGCTTCCATTTCCAAAACTTGACGTTCCAGTAGCAAAGTAAAGAGAACTTGGATCAAATGCGCATTGCGCAGAGCAAACGAAAATTAAAGAATAAATAAAATAAAAGCTCATTTGTGTGTTTATAATCAGTGTTTTTGACTTACATTGTTGGGCTTCGAAACAGCAACTAAGTATGAAGTTCCTCTTAATCGACCGTTTCATTAACCTTTAAAAAGAAAAAATAATAATAAACCGAAATTCTTCTCTTGGAAATCTAATATCCTTTTTATTACGCCATTAAAAATAAAATAAAAATAAACCACAAATACTTCAATGTCTAATATTGACATTTAATATCTGCCGATATGATCCGATAGATAACAATCCTAATTCTGTTTATTCCTTTTGAAACCAAATATTTCGTACCATTCAGCATTATTGCATTATAATGCTCAATGGATATATGTTCAGTAAATATAAATATAATAATAATAATAAGGATAAATATCTATAAATGTGCTACGGCAAGTAGATAGTTCTATTACTATTAACAAAAACTGTATTACTACAACCCATATAGGGTCATTGGTTCAGTGCATGGCAGAGATTAATCTGTTTCTAGGACAAGGGTTGTGCAGGTTGGTGATTTGTCCGAGATCACGCTCAACAGGCAGGTTTTCCCACTAATAAAAGGAAATTTAATTTTTTAAACAGTCTGGCTGAGCCTCAGAAGGGTCCCCACACCCCACAGGATCCATCCTTTGACACGTAAACTCATCGCTCTACCACTGAGACACCCCACTCCATTATTTCGATTAAACATTTTTTAATACAGTTTTTATATTAATTTTTTGTTTTTTAAAAATCAATATAATGAAATTAAAAAATATTCGCAATTAAGTGTCATTCTCCCATGCTTCTGATTTGAAAAAAAAAACTCTTGGCGCATTCCTTCACTTTATACCGTCAATTGTCGGTTCTAGAAAAAGAAACTAGATATGCTGTCCTCGTTAGGCTATCTCGATGTATCAATTAGCGGGCTCCAATAAGTAGGAGACGACGCCGACCGATCGCAAAACCAGTTTTTATTCTCGGGAGACATTTATAGCTGCGTCCGGGTGATTACGGACTGGTTTTACTCCTGCAGAGTCTGCTTTTCCTTCGATTCTGGTCCGGATTGAGTGCAAAACTGGAGACACATTTGAATTAAAAAGATGTTCGGAATATTGAATATATAAATTCAAGATAAGATTCATCGTATTGATAGGCACAGATAGAAGCAACGTTCCCGTTAAGTTATTGCACGATTGGTATTCTGGCCATTTTAACGATATAAGGCAGTTTGTCTAAAAGCTAAATTTATTTCATTTCTTACTGTATTGAGGTTCGATTGATAAAATTTCAATGTAAATACCGTAGCTCAAACTCCACTATAAATTTGTAAAGATTCGTTAAAAAAATACCCTCCTACTTCAAACAAATTCTAATATATCATCTGATAGACTAAATTGTGCATCCTATCTATGTAATATTTATAATATATTACATGTCTAACCTGCCTATCTATGCAACATTTTAAATAACCACAATGTGTTATAACTTAGTTGGCGGTAACTTTTATGGCTCGGGGTCAAGTGTGGGGTTGTGGTTAGCATATCTAGTGTATGCCCAAGATCGCGGGTTCGCAGCCGGCAGATGGCCTTAGGATTTTTTAAAATAATATAAAAAATCCTTGGTTTTGGCGTCCTTCGAAAGGGATGTGAAATGAGAACCCCCAGACTGTGCGATTTTCAGTACTCATTAAAGATCTCTATCCTAATTGAGCCGTGTAGACAAAATTTATCTGTAGCATCGTCCGATTAGTCATAGCAGAATTAAGTGACGCTAAATGAATAAACAAACTTTCATGGTGAAATTATAAATGGAAGAACGGAGTATTGGGTTGCAGTTACAACACTTGTTATTTTTCTTCCATGTTTAGCATTTATCAACACCTTTTTATCATATTAAAAAAGAAAAATTCGGAAATAGGCACCCACGGCATTAGTGTACGGCTAAAAATTTTATTATTAAAAAAGTTTTACTAGTGTTCATAAGATCTCTAGATTCAATTACTAATCTCACAATTACAGATCTCATTACTAATTTGGTACTGTCTTAAATTACATATAATGGAATATGGCTACTAAACATTCAGGGGAAGAAAATGGTCCGGATGGTGGCCAGTGAAAGAATTTCTTAAATACGGTTTAACTATGTATTTATTATTTATTAAAACAAATTAATAATTAAAACCTATCTAAGAAATTCTTTGACAAACCTTCACCCGGACCTGGACCTTTTATACGAGGTCAACTAATTTTATTGAATAATATGGTGTACGATATATTAATGCAAGATTTCAATTATTCATACTTTTTATTATTTCCTCCGATGCGTCTGAAAAGAAGATGGACTCGTGAAAAGTTAAATCTGTTATTCGAATACCAGAGGCTAGTTTCTCTACTTGCCTTTATCTAATGCTATTATATATCATTCATTCTATATACTTGATGTATTATTATTATTATTATTATTATTATACAGATGTAAATTTAAAAAAAAAATTATATAAAATTGAATATGAATTGGATTATGTATAATAATTACTATTTTAAACAAAAAAATGTATTTTTAACAATATTTTACTATAGTCGGGACGATAAGAGAAGGTGCACGGAGCATCCCCCTCCACGCCTCTCCACGAGCTCCGCCCTCTTTCCCCCACCCTAGTCCCACTTCCCCTCCACCCCTCTCGGGCCAGCTATCCAGTGACTATTGTGGATATTTTCAATGTTTCGTAATACAAATTGTCTTAAAATGATACATTACTTTGGGCCCTGGCTGCTGGTCTATAAAGAATGAAAAGCGAGTAAGAGCTGTAGTACAATTGTCGGCTCCAGGCGGAGTCAGGTTAGGGGAGGGGGGAAGGAACAGCTTCAGGCCTCCACACTCCCCGTGCACCTTCTCTTGTCGTCCCGACTATAGCTTTGTATTCGAAATATTCTATTTGTGTAAAGTTATATTTTAATTTTATCCTTATGCTTCTTTAATTTATTCATATTTTGTATTTCTTTTTCTAAAAGATGATAAAGTGAGTGTTGTGCCTTTTATCTGTTATTTATTCTTTCTACATATTCGTTACATGTTATTATTATTCATTATTGTTATTATCAGTATTATTGATTCCTCTTTTCTTCAAAAGATGAAAGAAGAACTGGGACCAACTCCGTAAGACCTGTCTCCAAACAGACAGCAAATATGGCAAAGCGCTTTCCGAACTATCGATCGCGGGCTTGCCCTTATCTTGTGGGGGGGCTGTATGGGGGAATTTTTAACCCCCCGAGTCTTAGCGAATTAAATCTCTCTTTTGTTAACTCACTAATTCGTATAGCCTCCGCCTCATTGTTTTTCAAATAAGAAAAAACAACAAAGCAGTCCGTTTCAGCCCCTGTTACTAATTTGGTTAGCGGAGCTTTTACTTAAAAGGCACCAACGGGAAATTGAAGGGTGGCCAATATTATCCTCAACGAGAAAAGTTTCCATTAATCAAAGTCGAATTAAAGTCTGATAAAAAAAAAAAAAGAAAAAAATTAGTTCAATAGCTATTAAAAGTTGGTACTTTAACCATTTTTTCGAACGACCCTGATTGCGTTTAAAGCTACTTAAAATTAAAATAAAAAACAATGTTTAAACAACTATTTAATTGGTAGGTCGAGATTGGTGGTAGATAGATTTATGTTCATAATTGCTATTACGTAGACACCTTATGCCCTTATACTTATTTTTAGTGTTTGTAATTTAAGTATAAATATGTTATTAATATATTCCTATTCAAGTAACTATCAATGAACTAAATAATTTAGATAAATGCTACATACTGTTGTACAGATGAGTGTAAAATCATTAGTTATTGGTACGTCGATACTAAGTGGCGCTCATGTTGAACTTTTAGCAAGGCATTGTGTATTTTATTGGTAGTGAAATGCTGCTATTAAGATTATATAAGTAGTTATTATATCTATTTAGGCTTAGAAAACATGTGCTAAATAAATTATTTCATCAGCTTATAGATAAGGATGGACTCTACGGGATCTACAGACCTCCTGAGGCTCAGCCAGTCTTTATAAATTGGGTATCCTTGATTGAGAGAAAAATCTGGTGGTTGAACTTGATCTCGTACAAATCACCTCCCTACACAACCGTTGTTCTAGAAATAGTACAGCCTTTAACATGTTCTGAACCCAGGACCCTTCATAGGGTCGAGTCAGATGTTAGAGATTTCTTCACAGGAGGCCCTGACTCATCACGAGTTGTAGCGCCGGAAAGAAAAAAGAGCATTATGTGGCATTAAAACAGAGGCCGGTACGTTAGCAACTTACTTTAAATTGAAGCTAATGCTCGGGAGAAGATCAAAGGAACTTTCGCAGAAGGTTGGAAAGGTCACCCTGGCAGAAGAGCAAGTGAAGCAATTAGCCAAGGAAAAGGGGTCCAGGCATCAAAGACATCTCAAGGAAGCAGAAGGTTGGAGAAATGTTCTAAAGGATGTAGGCAAGGAGAAGATGGAGAACTTGAAAAGAAGGCAGGGGTAAGGGAAAGTAAAATTAAAGGACTGAAAACTCGCTTCTTGTTGTCAGATCTCAGGAAGGTTTTTAAAGTTAATATCAAGAAGAGGATGGGACAGGACCTTTAGTGATATGTTTATGGTACTTGCTGCTATGCGCGGGAAGTAATCCAATTTATTGTTAAATTATGGAAATAATTCAATAGAGAGAAGGCTGTAATGTAGCTGCCTAGTCTTAGCTATAGAGATCTCAGTGCCAAGCGACTCCGACAGGAAACTCCCCTCGTTAGCAACACCCACGCCAACATCACTCACACTCAACGATTCACATTTAGGTGCATTTATTTATGAATTGATCCCTACATCCATTAAAGAATTTAAAAAATGAATTTATTCACTAATATAACTATTAAAAGGTACTATTTATGTGGAAATGAATACTGTAAAAATGTTAAAACTGTGCGATTAAGAATACCTATCACCCACAACAAGGTTATGCTGATAATACGTAAATTTCTGATGTCTTCCAATCACTAGCAATGTTATATGTTTTCAGAAATGTTTTCTTTGTTGGTTTTAGCTTTAGTCATTGAAATAAAAAAAAAAATTTTGTGTTTTTAACCCGTAGTTGGAGTATTTCAAAAATGTATACTTAAATAATACAAAGAATAATTTAAGTGCACATTTATCGCAATATATGAGATGATTTAAGAAAGTAAAATCAGATTTTGAAAAAGCCCTCAACACATCTGCGTAAGTTCTACACATTTTAAGTTCACACATGATGTTAATAAAACCGTGTTGTTAGTCATTTTTATTGTATATAATATCCATATAGACCCTGAAAATACAGATAATCGATTTCCTCGACGCCAACAATCTTGCTTGAATAAGCCATATATGTATCAAGATGATATTTGTAAATTTGATATCAGTGGCTTTGTTTATCGTTTCGAATCAGTGGAATCCGATGAATAAATAAGCAGGCCGCTAAACGCGGATTGGGCCCTGCCAAATGGAGCGGACTCAGATCAAAGCCTCTACCCCTGGGCCATATCAAGCAGTCCAATCCACAGCCCATTGAATCCTGATCCGAGGACCAGTCTGTACCTGTACCGGATGTAGCTGTCCAATTGTTCCGGTACCTGTTGCCGCTTCCGCTTTAACCAGGCCATCTTCTCTCCAATAAACGCCCCACTACGGACTTACAAAGCGGAATTGAACAACCTCTAAGAAGCCGCACCTTCTCTAATTTCCGTCACTTTATTATGTCTGGAAAGGAATCAAAAAAAGAAGAAGAGTATACTAATAAAAAAAGCTTCGGATACGTTACATCTGTATCGCTTGTGTTTTAGTGTCGCTTTTCCAGTTTTACGGCCGTTTGTGTATTGGTTTAGGGATTTTATGAGAAGTCGTAAATGATCACAAGTGGTTCCTCAGTGCCCTCCTAGCGTGACCAATGTCTTTCAAGCGGTGAATATCATCTGTTCATGCATTGGCTTCTTCACTCTCGATTCATTTATGTTTGTAGGATTTTTTAATTATTTTTTTTAGGTCTTTCAAAATCCTTTAGACCAGATCCAGATAACGATTCACCAATCAATGTTTGCTTTATTATTTAATATAAACACTATGCAATTAAGCTCACCAAAAAAAATATATACATATTTGTTTAACCATTTTTCTAATCTCTTATTTAGTGTTATTTTACTTTGAAATATTTGTTACTTGCTGGATAACTGGATACTGTCTATGAAGGCATGAAACCATTTAAAAAACTACTTACCGTAATGCATATTGTATATATATATTGTTACGGGCTACTGGGTATTAAAATGAATTAAGCTATTCCTTAATAAAAGATACTAATATTTATTTACAAAGGTGATAAAGAATACAATTAAACTATTAACAATTAAATTACTAACAAATAAATTATTAACTGAAATAAATCTACAATAACAATATTTTAAATGTTTATAATCTAGGCCTAACTTCTATTTAATTATTACAATAATATAAGGTATTATTATTATTAAATAGCTTAACTATTTACATAAGCTTGTACCAATCACATAAAATTACAACTGCTACTTAACTAATTAATTACTACTAGTTAACACTTACAGTTCACTAATTAAAGTCCACCGACCTTAAGAATCTCCGAATATAACAAACTGACACTCACAAACTGTCACTGACTTATTACACTGGCTTATCACTGATTCATCATTGATCATTCAGATCGATGTTCACCATACCGCGTGCTTTAACACTCTCTCCCCTCGCGCCAAGAGGGTATTTAAATAGCAAGGCCGACACAGAGTGGGGAAAATCTCGAAGGGTCTGGAGTTCTCGGGAAAAGGCCTCTTTCATCTCTGCCGACAAGGGGCTTTATTTTCTTCCAGGAATTGCCAATTCCTTGCGGCAGTCTTTCTCTCTGAGACCGTAATACTATTTATTATATATTTATGTATTACAGCATATTATAATTATAATAAAATGTAATACATTTTCTTCTACATTATGACTTTTTTAATACCTACCCAAACAACCACTAAAGGGTCAAACTGCAATGCACCCTGGTGGAATATGCAGTTAGAGAAGTCAAGATCTAGAACCAGAATACTTTTCAATAAAGCAAAAAGGACTGGTGAATGGATCGAATACAGACACGCTCAAACTGAATATCATAACCTCATTAGGAAAGCCAAACGGATCTCATGGAGACAGTTCTGTGAGGAAATTAATAATACGAATACATGCGCCCGCATGAATAAAATACTCTCTAAGAGCAACTACTGTAATACCGTGGGCTCCCTAAAGAAACCAAATGGAGATCCCATGAACATTACAGAATCCATAACTGCTATGCTGGAATCGCACTTCCCGGGGAGCAAGATTACAACCTCGGATACGAAGGTCTACCTCCCTGAGGATAGGTGCAAACCGGACTGGACATCAGTCCGTGAAATCTTCAATACCAGCGCCATAAAATGGGCAGTTAAAAACCTCAAGCCGTACAAAACACCAGGCTTTGACGGAATTTATCCTGCCATGCTAAAAGAGGGTGTTGAAATCATCTTAGGCAGGCTCTCCACTCTATTCTAGGGCTGCTTGGCCTATAATTATATCCCAACAGCTTGGAGAGAAGTTAGGGTCAAATTTATTCCCAAATCAGGGAAAGAAACATATGATGAACCCAAATCATATCGCCCCATTTGTCTTTCCTCATTCTTGCTGAAGACAATGGAGAAAATTCTTGATAGATATATCAGGGACAAACATCTCAGTGATGGATTAGTAATGTTGCATCAACATGCATACAGAGAGGGCAAATCTTGCGACACTGCGCTGCATGCAGTGGTGGACCAAATAGAAGATGCTCTACAGTGGAAACAAATCGCGCTCGGAGCATTTCTAGATATAGAGGGGGCATTTGATAATACCCCTACTCATATATTAACTAATGCCCTACTAATGCACGGCACTAGACCAAACATTGCAAATTGCGTTAATGCCATGCTAAAGAATAGGGTCATTCAAGCCAATATGGGCAATTATCACCTAAAGGTTAAAGCAGCAGCAGGCTGCCCCCAAGGAGGTGTCCTTTCCCCACTCCTATGGAACCTGGTAGTGGACGAACTACTACACCTCCTAAATGAGGCGGGTTTCCAAGCGATAGGCTATGCAGATGACATAGCAATTATCATCAAGGGCTTTGACCAACAAACTATTTTCGAGTTGATGACAATGGCACTAAGAATGGTGGTGAGATGGTGCACGAGAGTAGGATTGAACATCAATTCTAATAAAACGGTAATGGTACCTTTTACCAATAAAAGGATATTGAGGGAACTCAACCCCCCTAGGATGAAAGGGATGAGTATTCAATTCAGCAAGAAGGTTAAATACCTCGGTGTTATTATGGACAGTAAATTAAACTGGAATGAACATATCGACTATGTTACCAAGAAAGCCACAAGAATTCTGTGGACTTGTAAGAGCCTCTGTGGCAACAAGTGGGGAATTAGCCCCAAGATGGCTCGTTGGATGTACACAGCAATAGTTAGACCTGTGCTAACCTATGGCTCAACAGCCTGGTGGCACAAAGCTGGTATCCAACAGAATAGATCAAGGTTGGAGAAGGTGCAGCGGCTGGGGTGCATCATGATCACTGCGGCCATGAGAACCACCCCTACCGCTTCACTGGAAACTATACTTGATTTAACTCCTCTTGACATTCTAATTGAATCAGAGGCATTGAAGACAGCCTACAGGCTAGTAAAAATAGGAGGGGTCAAAAAAAATTTCAACTTCGACAAAAGATTTCACGTTAATATACAGGCGATTTGCAAAAGCAAGAATGATTGCTTTAATCCACCCAATGGTCTAAATGTGTATACGGATGGATCCAAAGGGGAGTTTGGTGCCGGTTCGGAATTCTGGTTTAGGGGTTGTCAGGGCATGGGTCATTACTTAGCTCTGGGCACGACAACCACTGTATTCCAAGCGGAAATATGGGCAATACTTGCAGGTGCCTTCGCTATGAAGGACCACAAGAATAAGGTAATTAACTTTCTCACTGACAGTCAGGCAGCATGCAATGCATTACAAAATGCAGTAACAAACTCCAGACTAGTGGAGGAATGCTGTCTAAGACTAGATGAACTAGCTGTACATAACAGAGTTAACATATTTTGGATCCCTGGGCACAGTTCATTCCAGGAAATGAAAGGGCCGACAAATTGGCTAAGAAAGGAGCAGTTATTGCTCCTATTGGACCAGAACCATGGTGCGGGGTCCCCCTTCCCCTGGCTAAGGATACAGTTAATAGACTAGCCAAGAGGAAGATAAAAACACGTTGGGATAGAGCCAAGATAAGGCATACAAAACTTTTCATAAAGGATCCCAATGATAATCTTTCTGATAAAATCAAGAAAGAAGCTGCTCACTCGTCGAGAACCGATCTCAAGAGTATGGTTGAAACCATCACTGGGCACTGTAAACTCAGGAAACACATGCATCGTCTGGGCATTGAACAAGATCCTAGGTGCAGATGGTGCAAAGAGGAGGACGAAACCCCCTGGCACGTCCTCTTTGAATGTATTGCACTAAGTCGAAAGAGGACATTTGACCTTGGCCCCGGTGGATACAAGGAACTTCAAGAACTGAGGTTTAAAGACTATTTAAAATTTCTCAGAAGTCTAGACCTATGTTAGGGATTTTTTGTACAATTTTTGTACAATTTTTTTTTACAGTTTGTAAAATGGGGGTTGATCCGCCATTAGGATGCCCCCTCCCAAGTAGTTATTATATAGCTTTAAATGTTACGTCTTACCAATTTTTAAGTAGCCTCTCCTCTTTTGTTATGAACCAATTAATCTTTCATTTGTAAATATTTTGTTAAACTAATAAAAAACATATTTTTGAAATCTCAATACTATGAAGTTAATAAGCTTATAAAACCTGAGAAGCGCAATTTTATTTTCTTGAAACATATTTAATAAAGGCTTAGATTTAATATAAGCTTGTTTATCATTATACTCACATTAATAATTTTCTTATCCCGCCGTCTTTGAAATTTTAAATATTTCATAATATAACCGGAAGATCAAAAGGATGCTGCCTTAAACGAAGTCCTTGCCCATTATTCGCATGACTGCGAAATCTCTCCACTTTGTAAAGTTTTGTTCACGACAAGAGTTTTCTTTTGACGACCCTCGATGGTCGGATACATCTTTTTTTATCGAATTACGCAACTCTCTGTTCATTTAAAACTTTTTGATTGGTTTCCAGCAGTTTGTTTTTCCTGTCTCGTCTCCAGAACTTATCCATTTCATTTTTTTCCGTTCATGCTTTCATAAATATTTTAATAAATATTTTATTTAATAAAATAAATAAATATTTTCATTTTTTTTTATTACTCGCACAAGTGTATTATCCGAACAATTATTATTAAATAATATTTATCTATTCTTTAAAAATGTTGTAATAATCGTGATCACTGTGTAATATTTTTTTAACCTCTTCTCGAAAAATAATTTTATTTTTTATAAAAATTATTTTATTTATTAATCAAAAAATAATTTTATTTTTTATAAAAATTATTTTATTTATTAATCAAAAAATAATTAAACTGACTATACAGTACAAACAACTATTACATCTTCTGGACTACAGATCTTCACTTGACTTGAGGAACAAATGACTTATCTATAACAGTATACTAAAACCTATTTGGACATATGGAGCAGAACTTTGGGATTCAGCAAAAAAAGATCACATACACTTATTAATGCTCCATGGTGTATTTCGAATCACACTATACACAACGACATGAACATTCCCACTATAAAATCATATATTCCTAACAAACACATAACATTCCACTCATCGACACAATATCACCCAAACCCGCTCGTTCTTCCGCATTCCTACTCCCTATTACCTGGATAAGAAAGATTACTTGATAAGAAAAGATTAAAAAGACATTAGCCTAGAGGCTTACTCTTCTATTGATATTACTATACATATATTTTTTTTTTTGTATTCCAAAACTCGATGATCATGTAGAAAAGCGAAGAGAAAGACACTTCGATCAAATTTGCTGGAGGCGCAATTGCGCAGGTGCAAATGAAACTTAAATAATAAATAAAAAATATTTCAAAGTTGTGTATTGATTCTAATAGCATCTATACGTATAAAACAAAGTCCTCGGTCGCGTTTGTTCGCGGTAAACTCAAAACTACTGCACGGATTTTCATGCGGTTTTCACCAATAGGTAGAGTGATTCACCAGGAAGGTTTAGGTAGATGATTTAGATTTATTAGGTTTTGTGTAAATGGGTTGGAATATCGACGGGTTTCACCGAAGACGCTGCCTTCTTCCGTGCAAGATAATAAATTCGTATATAAAGAAATATTTGGTTTTGTTTTTATTTTTATAATTTCTATATAATAAAGTACATTAACTGAGATGGGAAGAAAGTCAAGACTCTCAAAGAAGCCTAACCAATGATATTCACTTTGCCCTTAGTGGCCGATAAAAGATTAAAAAATCTGGATGTTGAGCGTGATCTATGACAAATCACCTCCCTGCAAGAAACAGTTAGTCTGTACCATATATTGAACTCCAGACCCTTCATGAGGTTGTAGTGGTACAGGTTTAAATAAGTTTGCGATACTAGGTCAGAAATATGCTTAGAAGAAAGAAATGTAGTAGCCATAATCTTTTCGATCTATTAGATTTTATTTTATCTGATCTATCTCGACCGAATTGCCGCTGTTCTTGATTAGGAGTGGTTTGGTGGGAAGAACACTGTCTTATTGATGACAAAAGCTATTCCACCATCAAACCATTGTTCGAGACAAAATGAAGAATATTGACATCTCCAAACAGTATTCCACAAGCGATAAAATGTCTGTTTCAGAACTCTCGATAAGATTTTCATGGATTTTTGTAATTATCAAAATTCTAATAATAATAATAATGTATACAATTATTTTTATAAAATTATATTTTGGGATTAATTTAGGCTTCTGTAACTTTTATAAAATAAATTAGTTTCATTGCAAAATTCAAACAAACGGATGCGTATAGGTATTATCGGGAATCGCTGTCGGCGAAATTCAGTTTGCTCACTCTTCAGTAAAGTCCGAGGCTCAATATTTGCCAGACACCAACGTGATATTTTACCGTTATTGTGGATAAAGCTGTTGCTGAATATCTGATGCTTATTCTCAAGCAATGTTTATTCTCTGTCACTCTACAATCCGGAAATCAATTAATAGGTGATATTCGCATTTAGTGAAGTTGTTTTAAAGTGTTCACCATACCGCGTGCTTTAACACTCTCTCTCCCCTCGCGCCGAGAGGGTATTAGAGTCTTCACGCAAAAAATCTTATTTTTCTGTTAAGAGTAAGTATCGCGTTCAAGGCCGGAATTATAGATCACGGTATAAACAAAACTTCTCAGTTCTTTATATCCTGTGATTCATCAGAATTATCCTAAATACTTTCTTATCCATAACAATACAAGTTAAAATTAGAACTCGTATCTATTCCCCTTCCTCATAGTGTTGAACCAGCCCTCACTGACAATGGGATAATTTCCCAATTATCGTAGAGCCTGTAATTACAGGATGTGAAGAGGCCTAAGAGCCGACAATAGCCTGTTGTACCCATGGGACAAGGGTTTCGGTACCTTCAGGTACCCATTGCTTCACCATAATTCCACCATTGGCACACTAAACCCATTGTTCCCTTTTAGCTCTTGTATTCTATTGACAGATGAAGGCACGCAGCCTGATCGACCAGGCTTATAGCCGGGTAACACTCCACCCCTCTTAAAATATTTATCGATAGCTTAATTAATCTTAGTGATTGATTTTATATTATTTTTATTGCTTGTTTGATGCTGTACATTGCGGTGAAAAGGAAAAATGGTAGCACGAGTGTTAATTATTAGATTTGGCTGTCGACTACTTAGATATCAAAGTCATCATTTTTAATCATATCATCGTATATAAAAATTATTTACAGCAACAGCGAAATAGCTGTTCCTTGTATTTTCAAAAAATTAAAATAAAATAATTAAATTATAAGGCCAAAGGAATTCCATATCTTACAATAACTTAATGGCCAGGGGTAGCTGAAAACGTAGTTTGCTGGTTTATTGATTTTTAGGTCCCGAGTCCGAGACCGGCTGTAATAGATAATAATTTATTCTGTTTTCAGATCGGCTCTGTAGGATCTGAACACCCCCTGTGACTGCATATAATTTAATAGAATATTAAAACAAACATACAATAGAGTTAAAATAGTCCCCATATTGGTATGCTAAAGCATACTTTCATAAAAATGATGATTTTAATGCTATAAAGATTGACAAAATAACCAGAAATAAAATTATTAAATATAATTTTAGGTGGGGATACTCAAAACATAAACACCTGTCAATATTCAATTAAGGTTCACTATTTTATTTTAATTAGACCAAATCACCTTTTGACCTCGAGTGATTAAAATTATAATAATGATTTGTAATTATTTTTGAAACTTACCTTTTTTAAACCTCACTATGATTTACAATATGTTGGAGAAATCTAGTAATAGTTTTATAAAATTACATTTGATAATTTTCCGTCGGCTGGGCGCAAGCGAAAAATCGCCAAATAATGTAGAATTCCGCGAAATTTATTACAATTAGGGGAATGTTCGTTTGGGGCCATGTGCTCTATTCTATAAATTCATTTAAAACAAAGTAAATTTTCTTTTTTTTTCTTCAGTCTTAAGTTTTGTATATATGAATATACAATATATATATATATATATATATATATATATATATATATATATATATATATATATATATATATATATATGAAAATTTGGAATTTAGCTAGGACTGAAAAAGATGGAGCCCCTTGTTTTCGATAGAAAGGTATATTGACAAAGTATGCAACATGGGGTCAGAATCATGAAATGAAACTGTCGTTTTGTGACGGAGTACGTTGGCGGTGCTATCTTTCATCATGCAGCACGAAGAAGAACATTCACTATGGTACGTGGTTCGAATCGTCCAGATTTAGTTTTCTAACATCTCTGAGATTTTTTTTGAGAAGTGATGACATCCAGTCAAATGGTGTAAAATATACAACTGGATAAGAATCATAACACAGTTGTAGATTGGAACTACTACTTAAGAGAACTACTACTACTACTTTGTGTAGAACTATCAGCGGAACTTAAGCAAACAAAAAAAATAGGTGGTCCTGAAAAAATAGTTGAGATATTTCATGATTCTGATAGCATGTTGCTTTCTTCCTTTCTCTTGAAAATAACATATTGCATTATTTTCATTTCTAGCTAAATTGCAAATTTTCAAAAATAAATTAAGAAAAAAAAAAATTAAGACAGGAGAAAAAAAGGAAAACGTTTGTTTTGAATTAATTCAGAGAATAGAACACTGCCCCAAATATTTGAGTCCGGATAACGGAAAAATACCTTACATTTTTATAAAACTATATGTGGGTCCAAGTAACTACTAAATTAATATTGAATGATAATTGTTGATCTTGATAATACATGTGGAAGAAAGTGGTCCGGTTAGAGGTCACAATGAATTTCTCTTAGAATTGGAGAAAAACTTTATTGATTTGCCAACGTTTCGACCTACTTTGTAGGTCTTCTTCAGGGCTGTGGGGGGCTGAGGGGTTAGGTCCTCACTAGCTTGAAACACAGACTTCAGACTTCAAGGTAGGTCGAAACGTTGGCTAATCAATAAAGTTTCTCCAATTCTACGAGAAATTCATTGTGACCTCTACCCGACTACTTTCTTCCACATAACTACTAAATTAATTTGTGTAATATAGAAACACATGTTAACCAATGCTTTATTTAGCTCTAAAAATTTCAATTACATTTTAGCGATATTAGATTTTTACTCTATTTGTATATTTTTCAGAATATTAATTTGCAATAATTAATAATACTTAATTTAATTAATTTTTTACAATATGAGTAGTACCTATTAGAGCGGGCTAAATGATAAATGCCTTTTCCTCTTGTAAGTAACTAACTTGAAGTTGGTTCTGATCATAAATTGGATGAATTCTTAAATGTATTTGTACAGCGATTTCTTCCTAAGGGTGCACCTACATTGGATCCGATACGATACGATCAGAATTCGGAAGCAAACCAAATGACTGAAATATATCGAGAGTTCCTACATTGGCTCTGTCCGTTTTTATCAGACTAATCCGACCGATTTAGTCGCTCGTGGAATCAAAATAGTTTATTTATACGGAAGCGCCTACATTGGTTCCGATGCGATACTATACGATCAGGTGCGATTTTCACATTTCAAAATCATTAGTTTTCAATCCGATAAGCCAACCGTTACCATGTGTGGCAACAAACCTTTATTGTCTAAAATGTTTATTAAAAAATGTACATTGTAATTTGATAATCAACTATTATATAAATATCCGTCATAAGTCAAAGTTAAATATTCTCAATTCTCATTAAAATATTTTATTATCAATCTTCATGAACCATTAAATATAGTAGCGAAGGTTATTTTTCCGTTGAATAAAATTATATCTATCAGAAATATACATAAAAAATATACCTACAGAAAATTTTAATTCGTCAAATAAAATTGGAAACATTAACTTTTGATAAAATTATCATCGTAATGTTTAATTTATTTGTAAAACAGTTGGCAACACTGGGAGGTAAAGGCTTTTCTGATTTTTTATACTCGTTTGCAAAGATTAACAACAAAATAGACTGAAAAGAATTAGTTCGAAAAGAGCCTTGATTGCGTCATCAAAGAAATAAATATTATCACAATCGAGAAAATTAAATCATTATATAAAACACGAATATATAAAAAAAACAATAAATTCTAATTTTTTTTTATTGAAAAACAACTAAATTATTTATTTATAGTCATACAGCAAGACAAAAATATTCTAATATAGTATATTACCTCATTGTTATAACATTTGGTTCTTTAAACTTATAAAATTAAGATTATTTATTAATTATTTTTAATATATTTATATTTCACTATAATATATATAAAATATAAGAAATAAAAGAATAAAATTAATACTATTTTTTCGCTGTAAGCCCCTCTGAGGTCAAATTCCTGTTACAAAAATTAGAAGTCCGCAAATCTCCTGGACATGACCTTCTAACCACCCAGATCCTTCAACATCTTCCCCGAAAAGCGATTATTTTCCTTGCCTATCTATACAACTGTATCCTTCGCACAACTCACTTCCCTTTGTTGTGGAAACACTCCATCATCATTCTATTCCCTAAACCTGGTAAACCACCAAATGACACTTCATCATACCGACCCATCAGCCTGCTTCCTATTCTTTCCAAAATTTTTGAAAAGATCCTCCTGAAACGAATCCTACCCATAATCGAATCCAATATTCCTTTACATCAGTTTGGATTCCGTCCCAAGCACTCGACGGTCCAGCAGGGTCTCCGAGTTGTCGATCACATATCCTCTGCTCTTGAAAGCAAACAGTACTGCACAGGCGGATTTCTGGACGTAGCACAAGCTTTCGACCGGGTATGGCATGCCGGTTTGCTGTTCAAGCTCAAAACTCAGTTACCTCAATCCTTATTCCTAGTCCTTCGATCCTACCTCTCTGATCGCTATTTCCAAGTGCGCTGTGGTAACGAATACTCCAATCTTTACCCAATTCAAGCTGGAGTCCCCCAGGGCAGCGTCCTGGGTCCTATCCTGTACATATTGTACACCGCTGATATCCCAACTACTCCTGAAACCTTCCTTGCACCGTTCGCAGACGACACAGCCATCCTATCATCTCATCCAAATCCTGAAATGGCTTCCTTGAAACTCCAAAGGAACCTTTCACTCATTGAAATCTGGTGTAACCAATGGCGGATCAAAGTCAACGAGGAAAAATGCAAACACGTGACTTTTACACTTCGCCGGGGAACATGTCCTTCTGTCCAATTCAACGAAACCATCCTGCCTATTTCCGACACAGTACGATACCTTGGCTTCTTCCTAGACAAAAGACTTACATGGAATCCTCATACCAGACTCAAAAGACAAGAACTTAACAGACGTTTCAGCCAACTATACAGATTACTATGTAAGGCCTCCCATCTTTCAATAGACAATAAACTACTAATATACAAGACGATCATCAAACCTATCTGGAACTGTGGGGGACCGCAAAAAAATCGAATATCAGACGCATTCAATCCTTTCAATCCAAAGTCCTGAGAACTATTGTCAACGCTCCTTATTATGTCTCCAACAAAACCCTCCATAATGATCTCAACATTCCTTTTGTCCTCGACCTCATCCCTACTAAATTCTCAAACTTTCACCAAAACCTTGTCTGTCATCCCAATCCCCTGGCTCAGTCATTATCCAGTTCCACACATCCATACAATCCACCCCGCCGCCTAAACCGGCAATGGCCTCGAGACTTGTTATAATAATGCTATTTGGAGTACTGGCACTGGCCAGATTCTCCACTCTCGACCTGTGTGTATGTGAAGCGCCCTTAACCAGCTTCCATTGCCGTTTAATGCTAGTGACGCGGCTGGGAAAGGGAGCTGGGGCCTCCCGGACTCCTGCTTTGCCCTCATTTATGAGGAAGAAGCTCAGTTCGGGGACCCCAGGCAAATTGTAAATAGAGTATGAATGTGTACAGTATATTTCTTTTATGTTTTATTTATTATTATTATATTTTTTTTATTATATATATATATATATATATATATTTTATTTTACTTTATTTTTGTATATATTTTTTCGCTTGTATATATTTATTTATGCATTTATTTCGTTTATATTATTGATTTTTTATGGAATGATTGTAGCTACATAGCACCATTACTTATTGCCCACAGCAGGCAGATTGTAATGCTTCAATAAAAAGAGTGTTTTCAAAAAAAAAAAAAAATACTATTTTATTTGGAAGGCAGTGACTAGTTTCACAATCGGATTGAAAAGAATAGAATCGTGTCGGATCTGATCCACTGTAGGCACTCACTGCGTATTTCAGTTATTTGTTTTTTCAGCCCACTATCCTATGAGATAGAATAGGATCGCGTCGCATCTCATCGGATCCAATGTAGGTGCACCCTAAGAAGGGATTTGGGCGTCCAAAACAGTCTAAAGGAATGAAAAGGTTGGTGGTCTTAGTTTCAAGCTCTCATAATTTTGGGGCGTCATTTCGAAATCTGCTATCAAGGCTTGGATTACAGAATGATTGGCCTTTTTTTTTTCTTTGAGTTCAAAAAGGATTAAATATACAATTACTCCTTACGAAACTCCCCAAATGTTATAATCTACCCCATTTCTAGATTTCCTGGATTTTAAGATGTTTCAAATCTTTCTTCTTTAGCAAAATATTTTCCCGAGTATCCGTTCATATTCGGTAAGAATTAATTTTTCGCTATAAGTGACGATTCTAATTCAGAAAAAGCCGATTTTTTAAAAGCTTGCGTTTCCCGAGTATCCGTTCATATTCGGTAAGAATTAATTTTTCGCTATAAGTGATGATTCTAATTCAGAAAAGGCCGATTTTTTAAAAGCTTGCGTTATAATTAAGCATTTTTCCGAAAGATATTAAACTCTCAAAAAACTGATTAAACTTGGTTTATTTTATATTTGAACAACGTTTAGTTTAATGGCAATTCAATTTGTTAATTTAAAATAAATCCAACTCGTTGTACTTATATCTTATTGATATTATTTGATGATTTCCTTGTCATTTTAATGTTTTTTCTTATAGTTAATTTCACCCATTGTTTTTGCCTGTTCTGAATTTCCTTAAATAAAATAAGTAAAGCATTTCCTATATTCTGCACCCATAATAGCTTGCTATAACTGGAGATAGAGGCCTCTCATCGAACTCCCATTGTGCGTGTATCCCAATACATCGAGATTGCAGTCACGATCGCCCGGACATAATGTCGGACGATAACTGGCGCCAAAACTTTAGATCGATGTCATTCCCAACTTTGACTATAAAAGGGCCAGTGGCCTGCTAACGACGCTCCTGCTGGGACTCCAGGTTATGCTCTGCCCTTCCTGGCTTTATGGCTTCTGAATGCAAAATGGCTGTTGACACTCCAGTCAGAGTGTTTATGGTCTCAACCTCAAAATCTAGCTCTGACTTTATCTACATTCCTACTTTGATTTTGTTATTATTAAAATATTTCCCACTTTAAAAAATATGTGCGTCATTGTCTGAATACCATATTGATTTATTGTAAAATTTGGAACATCGTATCGCAATGATGGAAAAATGCTTGTACAGGTTCAAAATATGCACCCTTGAAAATATAGGGGCTTTTATCGAATTTCAACAGATTGTTATAGGCTATTGACCTTACAATTTTATAAATAATTTATTGAACTCATTAGTTAGTAAATATTTAGTGGCAACATGCACTAAGCTTTTGGTTTCTAAAAAGCTGCTCTCGAATTGTTCTAATATGAATATTTTTGTTTGCTTCTTCACAGTAGAAAAATAATAAACTCGATGACTTAAGGTTATAAATAAATTATAAAAACGTAAAATAATTAGTCGTGTCCATCAGCACATAAGGTAGCGTTTTGCTTGTTGATATTTGTAAATATATATGTATGCTATACCTTAACAAAATTAATTAGTTTTATTTGTAATGAAATGATTAATTTTTTAATTAAATGCTAAAATGCAATTATAAAAACTCTAAGGCTGTAGTAACACAATTTTATTAACTTATCCAGTAGTGCCGTGACCTAAGAATTAATGATTATTAATGAATAAGGTAAAGTTCTTGACTACATTTTTCTCGATTTAACCACACATTCATTCCAGGTAGTTACTATTGTAACAACAACTGTACAAAATGGAGTGGCGAGTTTTTATGAAGAGGGTAGAGGTACATATTATTTCTTTTGGAGTGATTAATTTCTCAGGGAAAGAACCCGACCATCCATTAAATGGAGAGTTCCATTTGAACTTTTATATTAGTAGATTTAACACACAACTAATGATTAAAATGATTTGTGGTGTTCTCTCATCCCTTGCAATCACGAATAGTTTTACTTGACGCACAGACTGTGTCTAAACGGTAGAATAATCCTAAAGAAAATTAAGGCCAGTTGTAATACGGGAAATTATTATAATTTCCCTGCCGCGAAACCATACAGTCCATTGCCCAGATACCTCAAACGTACAATAATTGTTTTTAATGAAGAATAATACTTTAAGAGTGCGAAATGTTTTATGCTATAGAAGAAGGCCAAGCTATGTTTTTTAAAATTAAGTATAGCTAAAAAAATATTTTACAATGCTGCGCTGTGTATAACCTAGGAACGTCTTTATAAAATACTTTTAATACGTTTAGAATATATTGATTTATTGAAAAAATATATTCCTGTTTAAATAGTTTCTATTCCAATAAAACAGTATACTTCTTAATAGCGATTATAAAAGTAATATCGTGATCCTACTTAGTCTATCATCATGAGGAAATCAGAAGGACCATTACTTCAGAAGACTCAACTAGTTAGAACGACACCTGATAGAGAGGCCCATCCATTATCGTCGCACATTTCTTCAGCAGCTAAAATACTTTCCTAACCGAAGGACGAAATGTCGCAAGTGGAAACCAATTGCCCCCTCTTAGCTTCTTACTCAATTCCTAAAATTTCCTGCTTCGGTTAATGGTCCGGAATAATCGGTCCATTTTCTCTTCCATATTTCTTGCAAATCATTTTACAATATTTTATCTAGATTGTTCCTGTTTCCTTCAACGGCTATTATTGTAATTATCTCGAAATATTCGTGCGATTAAACTAAATGCTTCAATTTAATTGTTGTGTTGTTAGAAATATATAGTTTTTTAAATAATGAGATGAGCTTGATCGAATTTTATTATTGCTGTAGATAGTTACAATTTTTTAAAAATGTTAGTTGTATCTAACGATATTTTTTAACCTTTTACTTAAAGCTATCTACGGATAAAGATATTAATTAACAAAGCCAATGCAAATTCTGTAATAAAAAAAAAAACAAACTAGTATTACTTTAGGTTTAGTTAGCAAGGCTAACGATTGATAAGATTTATTTAAAATTGTTTACAATAGAATTTTAACAAATATTTTGGGTTTTTTTTAATAAAGAAAATTATATATTATATAAGTAGCATGTTTATATAATAAATAGTGTTTTTATTTTGTTAGATTTGTTCGTTATACCTAGTATTTTTCTGTTGTTGTTTTTTCAACCTTCTACATAAGTCTATCTAATTATTATTTTTTTAAAAATTATTTATAGTAATTTGTGTTTAAAAAAACTAGGAAACTAAAAAAAAAATGCCAATCCCTTTTTTAAAAATTATTTTTAGATCATTTTACTAGCTTTAAATACTCTGTAGTTTTACAAAATGTTCTTGTAATGGGGTAATATATCATGAATAGTATCTTATATATATGAATAGTATCTTGTTCTAGAGACCATAATTTATTAGAGCTGGAGATGTATGACAATTTAAAATCGCATACCAAAAACCCATGCTTACAATTACACCAAACTATAGCTCTGCTCTATTTACTTACAACCACACTACTTAAGTTTATGGAGAGTAAAAATATTTTTGTATTTTATAAATACTTTTTTTACCTCTAAAACGTACTTTATGTGTTTTATAACCTGATAAAATACCTTGAGAAGATACGAAAGCGCTTATCTTTTTCATCTTCATATTCATGTCTTGTGATGGAAGGCCTTTTAAAAAAGCAGGTGGAGTGCTCAAAGGTTTCAGAAACCCGACGCCTAATTTTTGAAAGCGGATATCCACAAAGTGTATCCAATGACTGGAATCCGATTATAGAATGTATCCGGATATCCGAACTCTCTTTATAATATCAATTTTGACGATATTGATCGTTTGAACATGAAATGAAAATATATATATAACTTGAAGGCACATCTCCTATTAATCAAGTCAATGATTTAAAGCCGAACAAACATCGTGACATGAGATTTTTATATATTAAGATAAGATTTCAGTTATTTTATTATATGATGGGAACTGAACCCTAATAAGCTTGTAGTAACAACTAACGCGCTTTTGTTTTGCTTTGATTGACGTCAAATGTTTGACAGCTGGGAACAGAGTGGTTTGTATGGGAAAAGAAAAGAATTGATCTTATTATTTCCATCTTCACTTTTACGGTTTTTCTCTCCATAAGAACCTTCTTTGCGCCTTAACAAAAATATGAAAAAAAAAAAAAATTAGCCGAATTGGTCGAGCCGTTCTCGAGTTTTGTTCTTAGCACCACATTTGGCGATTCATTTTTACTATATAGATTACTCCATAAGTCCCAACAATAATATTTATTCAATCCTATTAGCAGCGTGTTGTCCGCAAATGAAACGACCCACTTGAATCAGAAGTTGAGCGCGATGGAGTTAAGGATATGCATTCAACCCTGCTAATTATCGGTCGAGGTTTGATTGCAGTTGCAGAATCTGCATTGCAGAGTAAAATATCATCAGGGGTCGCAAAACGTTTCTCCTTTAACTGCATTTTCTTATTTAATAATGTCAATGAGGAACGCTAGTTAAATCATTTTTGATAGAATATAATTTAAAAAGTGTATATGATCTTAAGTTTAAAATAGATTAATAAAAAAAAGTGTAAAATTATCTGAAAAAGTTAGGCGATGGTTAATCATACGATACTGCAGTAATAAATTTTGCCTAACCGGTTATGAGCAAGATAGGAATTTTTAGCGTGTACTTGACTCCATACAGGCTCGGGTTCACCCCTTTTTACTTATTTTACGTCCACTCGGAAGGATGGCATGGATTTTTTACTCCCATTAAGAAATCCGAAGGCCAACTGCCTGGTTACAAACTTAGACCTAGTAGGCTATTATGCGCACCCCTACAGCACATACTTGACTTATATCTCTTCCCTGTACAAGACCTAGAGATGCTCTATTGAGCTGACAAAAGTCAATAAATTTTATTTTAATTATTTCACATAAGTATTATTTAATCATATTTCAATCATACTTAAATTAGATGGAGTGGTCGTATATTAATAATAGGATCTCACTCAAATAATCTGTAAATTTTTCAAAATACAACACTATCGTCGATTACTCAGCTAATGATCCCACTCCCATGACAAATAATTCATTTTGTTAACACCCGTTAATCGACTCTGTGGGATCTGGATACCTCCCGATTCACTTGAGACCCACTGATTCTGTAGGATATTGGAGGTTGAGTGTTTAATCAAACAGATTCAAGAGGTTTTAGGGCTTTTTATTATAATATATACAATACACAAACGTAATTAAATGCAGCATCTTGGAGAGACTTTAGGTCATATTTGACGTGTTTACATATACAAGCCATTTTAGGTGAATGAATATGTAGGAAGACAATGTTTCGTAGTAATAAACAGAGCAATTTCCTAGCTATAAAAAGAAATTTGTTTTAATATCTGTAACTCAAGTGAATAATTGGTTAAGAGAGGTAATTGTATTGAGGAGGCGGAATGGAATCGTGTCATTAAGTCAGCTTTTGGCTTGGGATGGAGCTATAACATGAGCAATAACTGCATATCATCCCAAGACTTCACGTAGCTTCTTATACACTACGCAAATAACAGGATTCCATTTCTCTCAGTAAAATCAACTCTTCTAGAACAAATCTTATGTAGACGTATTTTTATAAGAAGTTTCAGCCCAAGATGTCCTTAACCTGAATTCCTCATGTCTTTAAATTTTTTTTTTCGATTTCAGGAACATTCTCTCCTAACCTGGTCCAATATTTTTGAATTTCATCATAACCTGTTTCTTCGTATGCCTGGTCTTCTTTTTTATCATCTTTCGACCCTAACGCTCCATTTAATTTAATTTAATCTCCAAATTAATTTCGCCATTTTTTCTGGACCACATCTTGAGAGTTATTTTTTCAACTTTCGTCTTTTATCTATTCACTTATTACGTTATATATTAGGCAATATGTGGACTGTTCAATTAATTGGTATATTTGTTCTTTTTAGTTTCCCATAAACTATATTTATAAAAGGGGATTTATTTATCAATTTCGTATTTAATGATATTTTTACGATGAATGTTTGTTATGTAATAAATATACCAATTAATATATCGTTGTTGTTGTTGCAGAGGGGATGCCTTCCTGGAGCCATACATGCAGGGGTTGGACCCGCCAGCGCGCCCACCGCCGCCCACTAAGCCTGCCTTCCCACCTTCTCCCAGGGCCATAGAACAGGTATGTCTACACAAAGATTATGATAATATGATATATATCTATATATGCATAATGATGGTATACTAATCTTATAGGTTCTACTTCTCTATTTTTTATTACATATTTGTTATAATTACTCGTTTCTTATTCTTTTCTAATCTATTTGAACAAAGAGCAATTGAACAGTAGTTTATTGGATTTCTATCCAATAAATAAGCGAATCATTTTAACTTATCTTAATTAGTATTAACAACGAATGCATAAAATACAAGATACGATCAGAAAATCGCCTTTTTATTGGGTATTTTTAAAATTTACAGAACCACTTGAATCAATAACTAAAGCAAGAGTATGATAATAAAGAATTTTAATGACAAAATATATAACATGCATTGATCATTTTTTAATGAGGGCTACGAAATGTTTATTGCTGATACCGCACAAATTATTATTAAAATAGCACTTCTTACTTACCACAGAATAATGCAAAATGTATGAAATGTTTCGTACCCAGTTCCATAATTCCGTACCATTTGGTTAAAAACAGTTCAGTTACAAGTTCTGTAATTCTTCAGGTTTATCAACTTTATATAAAATTTAATGTTGTTTCCATTGATAAATAAATGTTAAATATAGAATTCAAAAGGAGATAATTTTGGAAATAAGGCCGGTTTTGGTAAAAATCCATTATTACCTTAACATTCAAGTCAATTATCGCTTTCAGTGATCGCATAATGACCAGCAATATCGCGTAGTCATCGGATAGTATTTTTTAACTATAAAACTGTTTTTATTGATTGGACAAACCAGAAAGTAGATTTACTCCCATTGTTAAAAAAAATCTGGTTCCGCACCAATAAGTTTAAGCCAAACTTTGAATTCGTAGTCGAACTTATCATCTGCCTTCTTGACAAAAAATGATTAAGGATCGTATGAACTTTCGTCGCTCCCGTTCGTTATCCTTAGGTTTAAGTTTGTTTCTAAATCAAGCTTCTATCTAAATAACCTTGAGAACTTATCATTCAGTGACAAAAATCTCAAGAATCCAGCAGAAATAAGACTGGAGAAATGAATTCTTGCAGACAATAAGCCTCCAGCGGTAGGAAATTAAAAACCACCCCTTGCTGAATGATACACTCCAGTTCTATCTACTACACCACCCTTCTACCTGGGTACCACAGTGATTTTTTTTTTTCCAAATGTTCACGACCTAGACGATTTAAGTCACATTTATAGGTTAATTAGACAATAATTGATTTTGTATCAATTACTTTTCAAAATTCGTTATTTCTAAGATGGTTCAAAATTTATTATCTAATGAAAAGAAAATACCATGTGTTTAAAATAGTTATCGTTAGGGTGTACAAACCATTCATTAATGGGGTCCTGCAAAAAAGGGCTGCTAAAACATAACTAATTTTAATATTGGTATAGGGTTTAATTATGAACCGATTTAAAAAACACTTCCAATTTTAATTTGTGCTCACTAAAGTAAATGTATTATGTTCACATTGTCGTGAGAAAAAAAAGTTATAGACAGGATTCTCAATGGTGGCAAAGAATCCGAATTTGAGACCCTTTGTAATGGCAATTCACGATAACAATCAATCACAATATCTGACCATAACACCACACCAAATTTGCCGGAAGTGTTCAGGCAACGTGACGTTGAGGGGATGTGGTGAGAGCTGATATTCATGAATCATCGAATTATTGATCATTTGGGCCTCGGCGAAGTGTGTGCCACCAAGTCTTAGTGAGTTTTTTACGTCTTTCGATTGCCATCCATTTCTAATGATTAAGACTCTTCGTTATCAAAAGAATCTCTGATAAGATAACATATAACGCTTTGTTTGCCAACATAATCAAAACCAATATGGTGAGGCAATTTGTACGCACGCAGCTCATTTGCTTAATGGACGCAATGCAATTCCCTGTTCCTGATTGCAAATCTGCAAGCTCGGGAATAGCTTGCTATCAAACTGTAGATAATCTCGTTTACCGAATAGGAGAAAACCTATATAAAATAGTCTACATTTTCAAGTACGAAAAATCTAAACAGTTCTTATAGTTTTAATATATGCAATAACTCTATTTCAAGCCAAGGCCTGAGCTAGCCTCTTATACACTACGATTCCGCTTTCCTCAATACAATTTACAGTGTTATTCGTCTCGGCTGCATAAATATCTTTATCGTTTTGTTAAATATATAATACAGGACGAGGTTGGATTTCATGGTTAACCCTAAAATTTAACGAGGGTCCAAAATACCGTCAATTTTTCCCGAAAACGATTGTCAAGTCTAACCCTGTGTCTATATGCTATGCCCATCGAAGTTATAAATCAATTATAAACCGATTTAATCTTTGTTGGTCGTCAAATTTAATCAAAATATGAATGTTTTTTTAAATTTGTTTAATATCAGTTTGTGAACAAATTCTGTCAGGGTTTTTAAAAAAACTGATTAAACATTATTAATAAATTATATGAATTTTCATCACCAGCCTAACCTGACAATCTTGGCGATCTCGAAACATTAGGCTTTTTTACTGTAACTCAATTTATATTGGATTTGGGATAGAAAAATAATACAATGGTTTGTACTTATGATTATTACATGTTATGTACATGATATTAGTAGATTTACTGTTTTTATGTTTTAAATCTTATGTTTTTTATATTTTAATAAACATAATGCGAATCACTGTTTTCTTCTATTTGGGGAGATAAAAAAACCTTAAGGGCTGAACAGAGGCTTAATGAAGACAGCCGCCTGAGGGGATGGTGTTCTGTTACTAAGGGCACAATTTGAAGGCCCTTCCACCGCTAATAGGTCCGACTGCATGGTCCTCCCCTGGGGGAAGGACTTTGTGGAATCCGAGTATCATTGGGATGATAACACTAGCAGTATTACCCTAATAATAGACACAAGCATGGAAATTCTATAGTTGGAGAAACGATAAAAAAAAAAATGTAAAGTACCGCAGTCCTATTAAATTTCGAAGTGCAGTTTAAAACGGATCTGCAGGTTTCTGAAATCCCATAGTCCGAAACAATTGGTCATTTGATGTTTATGTGTCTATGTCTAGATTATCTCTTGAACGAGTGAAACGATTTGTTTGAATTTTTTCTGATTATTTTATAGTGTTTTAGTTCCTAATGCCTGTAAAGTAAAAGCACGCAGTGTGAAATAGTTACTGAAGAATGTGTTACCTATTTGCTAAAAAACGACTCTTAACAATTTTGATGAAACATGGCCTAGGTTTTCCTCTTAAATCGCTCTAAATACCCATGCATAAATCCTTCGCCAGTAAAAACCAAGAAAAATGTGTTATGAAGAATAAAGTATTTTAATAGTACACGATTTGAAAATTATGTTTTTGTTAATGAATATTAACAAAGAGTCTACTATTCTTTAATTTAAAATAAAACATATAAAAAGAGAAAAGCAACCAAGCTGTTTTGATAATTCTGTTTGGGCACATCTTAATTTTGTTTTTAATCTAACGCAAGCAGGTCATTCTTATTGCATTGTAATAATTATTATTTAGTTCTTTATAGTAGAGTTTTCTTTCGTTCCTGAATACAATGCGAACAATTAGAATCGCTTTATATCCAGATAATTTTTGAGATACAGTATCTTTGAATTGAAGGAAGTTCTGCCGAGAATATTAAGATCCCGAAAGAATGGATTAGCCCAAGAACAAAAGATTATTAAATGTTTTCCAACTCGGTCAGTGAGGGATCCATATTTGTTATTCCCCGGGCCGCCTCTCTTTGCCTCTCGTTGGCTCTCGCTTGAAAGACATAAATATTCATCACCAAGCTCGAGGGACTGAGGCCTGCCGAAGAAATTTTATTCTAAATGATTTTAATTGTTCTCTCTCCATTATTTGGAATTATTTATTCTTCTTCCTGTCATAAATATTAAAACTGCATAAACGTCTTAAAAATGAGAATCATGATAAGGGATTGCCCGTTGATGCGGTTAAAGACTATACTGAATAATAAAATGAGCTTAATGAATGGAAAAGGTTTTATAATTAAATGAGAATTGCATTTATGTCTGAGAAATAAAAGTCTTTATCATTCCCTTTTCGTAGGAAAACCTGTTATCATGAATGATAAATGATGATCATAAAAATAGGTTATTTTAAAAACATGGTGAAATGGTTTCCAGCTTTTTCTAGTTAAAATAATTTATCGCAAATTTTACTTTTTATGGCTTAATTTTTCTACAAGTGATATGAATAAATATTATAAAGTATAAAAACGTTTCTATATATTAATCCGATGATAGCGGATACAATTATGTACTCTCTGATGATGTACTCATGCGTAGCTTTCGTCCATTATCTTGTTTATTCTGGGATTATTATCCTTCAGAAACAGAAAGCGGTGTGACTCCAAGGTGCTCTCGTTATTACAGAATATAGAAAGTGTGCTCTATTTACCTCAAAGCTTCTATAAAGCTCATTAACAAGTAAATTTACCACATTAGTAAATTTACATTAGTTTTTGAAAACTGATTTCAATTAATAATTTTTAAACAACAAAAATTTTAATTATACACTATTTGTTGAAAGCAAAAAAGAGGACAGAGACTTTCCCAGGCTTTCATGGTTATCAAGTATAAGTTCCTAGTAACACTTGCGCATATTATTAATGTCAAATACAGATTTTTATTTTTATCTTTAAACGCTGGTCAGATGTGATTTGGAGTCTATATTTACTTTCTTACTTAAGGAGTGTGAGGCGCCTGCTGATAGAACTTGATCCAGTGTGTGAACCAACAGCCTTCTCCTCGTCTAGTCCAAGCCTATCCGATCAAATACCTCTTTAACCCCCTTCTCCAGGTTCTTCTGTGTCTTCCTCTTGATCTTTTACCCTTCCCTTTTGATATCGTAAGTGGCTTTAGCCACAGCGACTCACCGTAATCCGTTAGAAATACATGAACCACCTCATCCTGTGTTCCTCAATGTCTGCTGCTGGTCGTATGCCCAATTTAGTTCGGATGGTAACGTTTCTGGAAACCTGAGAAGAAAGATTCCAATCTGCCGAAGAATAGTTTTTGTAGCCGTTTGTTTGTGAATGACCAAATTTTCAAGACTTTTTTATGGAGTAAATATGGCATTCTGGTTTAATAGTTGATAACCCCATCATTCTAAATTGCCATTTTTTAAATTATTTAGTCCGGTTCAGAACCTCTAGTTACCGAAGCATAAAGCATTGCTTCAATCAAAAATCAATTTTTGAAGTTAGGAGTTTACCGCTTTGAATACCGAATCCCTCAAATATAATAATATAGTATTTTATATTATAAAATTTGTCATTGTTACAGCGTATTTTTTCTAAGATATGCTCCTTAAAATAATTGAATCATTAAAATATTAATAAATTATTATTTATTATTAGCACTTATTCACTTCTCATAAAATACATTCCATGAGCATTTTCCGAGTAAATTAGATATATCCCACTTAGCCCATCTCGTGGAATTAAGGCAGGGCTCGTTCGCCCTACACTTCCTTTAATTAAATAACTGGATCCTGGGGCGAAGGACTCCTCCAGAGGTCCTGTGAATAAAAGGACGAGATTAATAAAGCCTCACTCCCGCCTTTATCAGACTCGCCAATGAAATGTTAACCACCCTCCCCCTGTCCCTCTCTCTCTTCTCCCTCGAGCTGTGTAAGGATAACTTTTTACACTTGTGAATAATTTAAAAGAATTTTCCCTCCTCGCAGTCGGAAATGCCTCCAAAATTCATAGGGCTCCGCTTTTTGTACTCATCTGGTAAGCAGTGTCTTCTCACCCTTGTTCTAGGGATATTGTGAGTGACGATACATATCTGTGCCCCAGGAAACGATGTCCACAAAATAGGTAATATTTTAGGTTAAAGGTTATAAATAAATACTATGATCTTTGCTTCCAAATACATATCAATGTCAATAACAATTTTATTTAAACTGGTTTATAAATAACGAACAAATAAATTTTATAATAGTCACTTCAAGAAAATTGGGTCTTCTGGACAAATACAAAAATGTGACATGGTGTCCTTTACTTGGCATGCATACAGTTTGTCAAAGATCGCAGGAGCATTTATTTACTTTTAAAAATCCCGAAGTAATTTTGTTCTCTTATTTCCTCTCATAATGAATGCTATTAGCAAAAAGTACATATTTAACTCTTATTTGCTATTTAATGTTTATGTTTGAACTTTAATATCCACCGGGTACTTTTATTATTATTATTATAATTATCAAGCGTTTAGGAGAGGGAGAGGCAAGTTCAACAACATTCAGTAATCAGTAATTTTATACATTTAGAAAATTAAAAAACTTTTTTTATAGTAATCTATTATTGTAACTAGGAAAATGTATGAATACTGCGTTAAAATCGATGCGCTTTTGTCGATCACAAAAGGCCGCATGAATTATTTGACTATAGCTCTAGAAGAGGTACTGGCTATATTCTTATTGGCCAAGGAGTAACAATGAAAATAGCTGTTCTACTAAGAATGTGCATTTTTGAGAGTTGATTCAACATTGTCCTTTTATTTCTCATCTGGGGAAGGAGCTTGCTTAACTTACTGCACGAAATACTTTATTCATATTCTCCTCCTTGACACATCTAATTACTTGCTTTAAACTAGTATCGTTAGGTATCAAAAGCTATTAATATCGGAAGGTCTCAGTTGGGGTTACTGGAATCTGGCTTTTAAAGTATATTTTTGATAAATATTGCATAACATAATCATTATGATATTTGTATTATTATTGATTATCATGACATTCGTTATGATTTTATAGGAGCTTGCTTTTCATCAGTTAAATACACCTATTTTTTTTTAATTGACCATATTCTGTCAATAAAAATAGGCGGTAAAAAATTGAATTAAGGAATCACTGGCTATTTAAAAACCAAGCTAATACTATAACAAAAAGCTCTAACACGCGGATTGACGTCGATCCTATTCGATAATCGTTCTATTAGTCCTACATCGATAGCTAGGCCCTAATGCAGCGAGCGAGCAGATCGACAAAGGGCCTACTCCAGGGAAGGGGCCTATTGAATTATCCCTCGAGTGTTTTCCTGCACTACGTTGTTATGGAAATCCGGCGGGAAATTCGATAGCCCTGGGGGAAAACACTTTCCCTACCTGAGCTGTCATCCCTGGATATAGCCTAATCTAAGAAAGTGTATGCTAATCTTGAGGTCCAAACATGCCACCGTGTCTCATATTTAATTTGCAACATAGGACAGGTCTCTGAGTCAATAGAATATATTAGAACTGACTATAGATTACGTATCAATAAAATAATTAGGTTCACATTTTTTAAAATTAAAAAACAACTTTAAGAAGCAATCTTACTAATATTATAAATGTGAAAGTTTGTATGTTTGTCTCTCTTTCACGCAAAAACTACTGAACGGATTTGGATGAAACTTTACAATAATATAGGTTATACATCAGAATAACACATAGGCTATAGCAAGCGCGGATTTAGGTGGGGGCGCATGGGGGCACGTGCCCCCCGAACGTTTTTTAGGTACTGTGGAGAATCCATTATAGTACATAATTAAAGTCAAATCACATGATCATAGTTGTTAAAATACCAGAAAGAACATGAGTGAAACTATTTTTTTAATATTCTACTAATCTTACTAATATTACTAATCCTACTAATGTTATTAATCTGAAAGTTTGTATGTTTTTCTCTCCTTTACGCAAAAACTACTGAACGGATTTGGATGAAACTTTGCAGTAATATTGATGTTACATTAGAATAACACATAGGCTACAGTAAGGGAGAATGTATAGTTGTCATGGGCGCACGAGCCCCCCAGCCAGTTTTTTTTGTTCTATGGAGAATCCATTATAGTACACAATTAAAGGCAAATCAGGAACTTAGCATCTTGAAATTTGCAGATAGGTTCTTTGTATAATTTAAGAAAGAAATTTGGATAATTCCACCCCCAAGGGTCTCCTCTTTAATATAATAGGGGTTCAATGATTGTATAGAATTCGTCAGTTTTGAAGTTAGACATCTGAAATTTTGGATGTTTGAGCAACTTATAGTTGAAAATTTTTTAAAAAATTTAAAATGATCTTTCACGAAACTATCTGACAGACCAAATTCCACGCGAGAGAAGCCGTGGGCAAAGACTAGTTTAACATAAATATAAAATATTCTTATTTTCATCTTGGTAATATCTTCAATTCAACTTTAATCAGTGGTAATTTCTAAAAAATTTAATAAAACTTGCCGAATGTGACTTATAATTTAGATTCTATATTAGATAGACAAGATGATATTTTTACTCTAAATTTCAAAAATTTACTTTTTCACATTTGTTACTAGTTTAGTCAAGCAATGCTTTATGTTCCCAAAACTTATGAATCGGAACCGGACTAAAGCCCTGAGAAATAATACAATTTAGTGTTGCGTTGACAAAATTGCTTAAATAAACTAGCGAAAAATCGATTTTTTAAATTTTGGAGCTATCCGCTTTCGATCCTTATCGCCTTAACTTGGACCAGCGATCAAAGCCAGGCCTATTTAAGTTATATTACTTATTTAAATAATTGTTGTTACTAAACATTTGGATCACTTGGTTTTTAATATACTAATGTACTTATAGGTGATATTGTGCTTCAAAATACATTTGTGTAATCATCTCCTGAACTTATCAGAAAACATTATCTTATTTTTTCAAACCTTCTTTGGACCTCTTGAGTATTGGAATATATAATTGTGTTACGTGAGACACATTGTCTTGTTTAGGGTTTAAGTGTCGTCAATAAAAATTTTTTTTTATACATATTGATAACAAAATTATTCAAGAAGCTTTTATGAAAAATTAAGTTAATAGAAAAGCTTTTGTATACAAATACTTTGACAATGTGGTAAGGGGTAAAACATATTTTACAAATATAAAAAATGTGTTAGGATCTTTATTAGAAGATAAAAAAGGAAAATAAAATATTTTAGTTTATTAAAGTAACTAGTCGACGTTTCTTTCTTATCTAGATTATTTCTGGTAAAAGATCAAGATCTGTGCACGGAAAATTATATTGATTGTCCATTCGCAGTCCATGATGGCACAATGCGAATATAAAAAAAAATCTGTTGTTTCAGCATTGCAACAATATTGAATATTTTAATATTTCATTAATTTATTTATTCTTTTTGCATAAAGATAAAAATATCCTAGCAGTTTTCATACACTCATGAAATTGTTTGGACTAGAATAGACCCGGATGCAGAGTTAACTCCTAACTGAGCTCTGTTGTGTAAGAATCCAACGACCCGCAAACAAATTACGATCATCAACTCCTGGATAAGTTGGTCTTCCAGAGACTGTCCCCCAGACAGATGGCTTCTAAACTTCCCTACTGTGCCCTGAAAAAGTGAATCCTCCCTCGCTGTTGGCTAAGCCATAAATTAGCCAAATCTTTCAGAGGGTGAGGGAAGGCTGACTCACCCTCAACACTGAAATAATATTATTGATCAAGGTCTATTGCCATAGAAAAATTGTGCTTAATTTAGAATAAGGAATAACCAGCGGATTTGAACGTCTAATTAATTCTAATTAAACTCCAGTCGCTAATAAAAAGAAAATAGTCTGTAAAAAGGCTAAATAAAAATTTAAAAGATTTTTCGATTATGCACCTCACCGGTTTGACCAGTTGAACAAATTCAGTTTAAACTTGGACGCCGTTACAAAAGAGAAGAAATGGGCTAATGCTTGCCCGTAATTAAAATATTTCAGATTCATAACAAATGATCCTTAAAGTAGAGTTATAGAATATACTCTAAAGAGATGAAAAAGCCTATTCCACTTACAACCGAAGAAGGGCTTTCCTTGTATTAGGTAGGTGGTATAGACTTTACTGTTTCTAGAACAACATCTGTGCAGGGAGATGATTTGTCCGACATCACACCCAACTGACAGGTTTTCTTCCAATCAAGGGTACTCTCTTTACAAAGGCTGAGCGAGCCTTCAGGATCCCACAGCGCCTATCCTCGACTGTTAACAGATAATTTATCGGCCACAGCCGGATTCGAACCTGAAACCTTCGCCAACCTCAGCGTTTTACCACTTAGCTACCCCGCTTCCCATATACACTCTCTCACTCTCTCTCTCTCTCTCTCTCATATATATATATATATACACAGTTAATAAATGAATAAGTATTATAGACCTAATCATCATTCATAGGAGCCATTCATGGTAACTGCCACAACGTTGAAATATCAAGGATATGAGGAAACTGGACTGTCCCCATTCACAACAATCAAGGAAAAAGAAGGAAAAGTTATTTAGGTGTTTTCGCTCTTATTATTTATGTAAAACTGTTATATAATGACTATAGGATATATTTTTTTAATCCGCTTGTTTTCTTAATTTAATACAAACTTTCCTTTTACGAAAGTTTTCTGTAATAAGCGTTGAAAATTTCTTTGTCGGTGCTTTTAGCATAACCACCATGTCTAAGAGTTCACTGGCAGCAGTTTATTATGCACTAACTCAAGAGTATCACCTGCCACTTCATGGATGTAGTGGTTCATAGATTTTGATCAACTCAACTTCGACTTTAAAATATATTTGACTATTTAAAATGTTTTAGGCCATATGTCTTAAAATGCATATGAAAACTTTGTTTGCAGGATTTTCGCACATTCAAAATACACTTCATTTTCTGTTTCTAGTTCTGTTAAAGATACAAAGGTAAATACAAATTTGACAATTATCATTACCAAAACGGTTATAATGAAAATATATGTTCTTAAATTGTAAAATTATTAAGCTTAGTAAAAATAATCATAAACGCCTTCCAAAAAAGGATTTTGTTTAACGTCACCTTATGGTTGATCAGAGGTATTTAAGGAGTAACTGACACTAAACAGGTCGGGGCCTCAATTTTACGTCCCCTCCGAAGAACGGCTTAATTAAGGATATTATACTCCCTTCTAAAAAATCCTACAGTCACCGGCCAGGCTTGGTCTTGTATACACAGTAGGTTTTAATGCTTATCATTAGACTACAGCTGGCATCTAATACTTTTTTCGAAAGCTATTTTTGATTGTTTGGATTTCCCATCCTAACAATACTTACTAAAAATTTAAATTCCTTCATAATAGTTTTACATGTTTCCTACTTCACGGCAGGAGTCTTAAATTCATAAATGTTACATATTTACCAAATAAATCGATCAAATAATTAAATATTTTAATGTCTCGATTCATCTTAATAATATAGTTTAATCGAAATCTAGGAGACACATGTAGGACGGACCCTCTACTTCTAAGTTGCTAATTCATTAAAATTAATTCGGTTAGAGTTCTCCCTCTCCTCAACTGAGTTTAAGAGATTCGCAAACTCTCAATTGACTTGGGACGGGGATGATGAGCCTCTTAGATAGTTGGTTAGTTAGTTGGCTGATTGTTAGTTGGATCGCCGGGAACTGGATTCCCGGATTAGATCGGGATTGGGGCATGTACTCTAATTGCGTAGGGTCCTCCTTGCCACCGCAAACATCTCGCCTCATATTGACGATTAACCCTCCACCCAACTTCTCGACAAGTTAATATTTAATAAGGGAACTCTGGCTTTGTGGCAGTTTCAATTTCCTCTCCATTGATTCGTCAAATGAAGATTGTGCTTGATTTTCTTAAGTCCTTCGGTTTAATTGAATAGTAAATAGAAAACAACAGTTTTGATTTGATGTTTGTCAATATTAATTGGTTTGTATATGTAATTTGGATATAGATGGTCGACTGGCATCACTTGTATAATATAATCTATCTTAAGTCATTATCATTTCTGCTTTGGTTTTGAATGGTATTTGTAAAATATTGCTTTTATTATTATTGTTTTTTTGTAATTCACAAACATTTCATGTTTTTGGATTCATACTGAGGTAGTAATAATTTTGCATCGATTTTTATTTAAGTAAATTTAATATATGAAAATCATCAAATGTAGATAGCTTGCCTGATGTCATTAGTAATACATTTTCACTGAATGGCACTCGTGTCTCTGAAATCGCTGGCGTGGATTAAGAAAGAGAACAAAGGAATTTCAGGGATGGGAGCGAACGCTACAGTGGCATTTCCTTCCCTGCCTAGTAATTTACATTTTCTTTTAGTCAAAGAAGTCCCTCATCCAGCTCCTTTTCAAACACAAAAATTGCTATGTGGTTTGTACAGTATCAGTAAATTATTACGTCCTTGTATTTTTGGGTAATTTTCGGAATAATAATAGCGTATCAAGGTCAGCAAACAATGTTATAATAAAATACTGCTTATGGACCATAAGGCCCTTAAATTAGTTTAAATTTGAATAGATTTGTTTTTAATTTAAAATGGGAAGTATATGAATTAGGTTTCTGCCTACATTGAGCTTTGAAAGCTACGAAGAACATTTTAAAACAAGAGGTCATATATTGTCTAGTGATTACCATAACGACCTACCATGCCCAAGATTGCGGGTTCGAAGCCCACCAGGTTGCCTTAAGATTTTTTAAAGTGATTAAATTCTGCACATGTCACACCAACAGTCCAATCTCAACAATCTGTAACAGCAACCTCACACCCAGATTTAAAAAAAAAAACTCTTGTTAATGCTGTCCATCGGAAGGGACGTAAAAAGAAAGTCCGAGCCAGATAGTAGCTAAATATCCTATCCTCAGTAGACCTGGATAGATAAAATTTAGGACTCCCACATAACATCTTCCGATTTGTCATAGCAGCCTAAGAAGATGTTAAATGAATTAACAAACTAATAATAAAATTAACGTTTTGATTTTCGGCTGCAAACAGTTTATCTGAAATATTAATATACTTCAAACAGCAAACAAGTTTTGGTCGAAAAAACATATTATATTGGATAAAATGTGTAAAATAATTATGATGAATTGAATTGGTTTCACTTATTCACTTATCTTTGACTGCACCCCTGACCAATTCAATCCATCATCAGTATTATCCTGTCAACTCAAACGTAAAAATAATAATATATTTCTAAATTTATTAATTAACAGTCATATATATGATATATATATATCATATATATAATGGAAACCATTTATGAACAATATAAATTTTACAGATTTTTACCTTCTTTCACTTGGCATTTGCGAATTATGAATGCTAAAAATACCCCATCTAGAACTTCCTTTTGTAACCGGTACTGGTTTGATACTGCATGATGGAGTTTACCTATTTTTAATTTGAATTTGAATTTAAATCTTTTTTAAAATCACTGATTTATAATTAGTGGGCTTATAAGAAATACGTCCTATCTTGTCTCATTCAGATCTTTTTTTATTGTAAAATCCAACTTATTTATTATGACATATTCTGATTAAAGAATTTTTATTATCTGCATATTTTAATTCTGTTAATTGTCAATATTAAGTTTTTTGAGACTGGGTGGGTCCTTTGCATCCCTAAGGTTTTCGAATACGCTATACGACTCCCGTAGGACAGATATCCTTAGAGGCCAGTAGACCCTTACGGATTAGATCGGTCCTAAATAAAATGATCGAATAGGGCTCAAAGGTCCTTGTTCAAAGACCATTCTCCTTCCACCCCCGGGCAAAGGTCGGGCAGCTTTGATCCTCCTCCCTGTCGCTATTTAATCTTCATTTGTCAGGAGGCGGGCTCCCTCCCGCAGGAGAAGAAGCAATTTCCCAGGATGTAGCCTTCTGATTGGCTCTCCTCTAATCCTATCACTCCTGTCTTCCTTTTTCTTCCTTCTTCCGGCCCCCGATCGCCAATGCGAGCTTCTTCTGCTAATAATAGATGTTGGGTCGTACTAATTTCTATGGATTCTTTATAAGTTATAAATTTTTGAAATTTTGCATAAGTTTGGTGATGATGAACATAATTTATCAAGACCTCGTAATTTATCATTACCTTGTCTGAATAATTCCTAAAAGCATATTCCTACTTTGAGTAGTTAAAGGGTGGTGGGATCTGCAGACTCTCCTGGGGTTCACCCAGTCTCATTATTGTGGGTACCCTTAATCGGGGAGAAACCAGGCGGTTGAGCATGATTTAAGACAAATAACCTTAAACAACCATTGTCCTAGAGATATTACAATGGAGATATTTTTTTTTCATTTAATGTTTTTGTTTAACGATTTTCGCGTAAGATACAATTACGAAGATTTGACTATTGATATGGATTGATCAGTATGCTTTGTATTACGGCAATCCAATGTAGTTGGACAGCACTGCTGAAAATAAAGCATTTCTCTCTCTCCTTATTTAAAATATCTTTGTTGCAAAACAAAAAAAAAGGGCCAAAAAGACCACTTTTCAGGATTTATAGCTATTTTAAGATTTTTAATAGGATTTTTTTGTAAAATTCTTTAAGTAGGAATATAGGACATAAGAAAGGGTTAACTTTAGGACAGTAGGTCTTATAGTAATATTGACTGGAATTGCCCCATAATTTCATCCCTTAACAGCTCCGTCACTAATTACCAGTCACCCTGTATATATAGTCTCCTACAATTTAAATCCTCTATCCAATCCCAGGGCACAAGATCCCGCCCTTCCGAACTTAATATCTGTTTACATAGAACAAAAACTTTTGAGCGTTCTATTCTCGCCCGTTCTACCTCTCTTTGCAACTCACTCTCACTCGATATCCGTCATGCGTTTTCATTATCCACATTTAATTCCAAACTTTTCCTACATCTTCAAAATTCCCAAACAGGTGCTCTCTGATCAATAAAAATTGATAGCTATATTCAATATAATGGATTCATGAATTACTGTAAATATTCCTCACTCATATTGGGCTATTTTTTTTTATTTTTGTATTACCTTTTCTAATTCTCTATCAAAACATACCTTTTAGTTATTATTTATTTTCAAGTTATTATGTAAATATTGTTTTATTCTAATAATGTAGTCCTTTGGCCAGATATTTTTATTAAATTTTGTTCATTTTTGTTATTCTTAAGGGACCTGGTCCCAGAATAATGTTATTTTTCTATTAGCGATATATATAATAGTCTTAATAGTCTCGGGTCTTGCATAGTAGATTTAAAAAAAATATATTTCTTTATCAGGCTTTTAGTTTTTCAATTTTTTATTGATATAAAAACACTAATGAAATATAATTAACAAAAAAGTATCAGTAACATCATAAGAGGGGAACATCTGCAATTTAAAGCACCAAAAATAAACTAAATAAAAAAAAATGATTGTCTACGGAAAAAAATAATTACCGTGAAAACATAGGGATTTTATTCTACACAAATAGATAAAAAACATAAAAAAAAAATAAGCAAAATTAGTAATAGAAACGGAAAGGTCAGAAAAAAAGACAAAAACAAAATAAATGATCTTTTGGGAAATTAGGAATTACAATACCGGTAAGGAAATGGCTTGAAGAAAGGACTTTTTTTTTTACATAAAATCAATATATATTCTTTATATATTATTAAGTATATATATATATATATATATATACTTATAGTATATAGTATATATATACTTATAGTATATATATATATATATATATATATATATATATATATATATATATATATATATATATTATATAAAATTATTATATATGTATATATATACTTAATAATATATAAAGAATATATATTGATTTTATGTAAAAAAAAAAAAGTGGAAGTAGGACATATTCGATTGGTAGCTAATACTATTGCGTGAAGCACATATTGATTGCACTAAGACGTTGAATTGTTCCTATTTATAAGCCTTTCTACTTCCGGACTAGGGCCAATAACCTTCCCAATTATTAAATAGGTTTCGGATTACCAAGTCCCACAGGGAGTTTCCAATATAATGAAAGCTGTTAAAAATGAATCGATGCGATTTTTCAGCTGATTTTATGAATCGTGTATTCAACTAGGGGCCTACGAAAGTAACATTTGACAAGGACATTATTTGTTCAGAAAAAATGTAATTTATTTCTGATATGAATAGATTAAAAGTTGTAATCTCGTGGCAAATGGCTGTACAGCTGTAAATACATAAGATGTTAAAAAATAATTATTTCTTAAATTCACTAATTATGTTTCGATGTTTATTATTAATATTATTTAGTGGATATATTTGTATTTATATTCCAATTTGGCTTGTGGCAAGCAATTCAAGCATTTTAAAAATAAGACATCCTATACTTTCCTACTTATACCCTTCATTCAGTATTGTTAATTCATTGCCTGATGTATATTTGTAGTTCTGAACGTTCTATATATTGAACACTAGCTTATGCCCGCGGCTTCGCTCGCGTGGAATTCGGCCTGCCACATAAAGTTTCGTGAAAGATCATTTTAAATAAATAATTTAATTATTTTTTTTAAGTATAAGTTACTCGTACATCCATAATTTCAGATGTCCAACTTCAAAACTGACGGATTCTCTAAAACCTTTGAACCCCCATTATATTAAAAGGGAAACCCTCGGGGTGGAATTATCCAAATTTCTTTCTTAAACTATACAAAGAACCTATCTACAAATTTCAAGAGGCTATGTTCCTGATTTGTCTTTAATTATGGGGGGCATGCCCACGTGACCCCACATAAATCTGCCCTTGATGTAGCCTATGATTTATAACCTATTTTATTCAATAAGTTTCATCCAAATCCGTTCAGTAGTTTTTGCGTGAATGAGTAACAAACATTCGCATTTATAATATTCGTAGGATATCAAAACAAATAGTTTCACTCCTGTCCTTTCTGTCATTTTAACCAAATTATCATGTGATTTTCCTTTTTTTATGTAATATAATGGATTTTCCACAGTACCTAGAAAACTGTCGACAGGGGGGGGGCACGTGCCCCCTCCCCCCTAAATCCGCGCTTGCATAAAATCAATATATATTCTTTATATATTATTAAGTATATATATATATATATATATATATATATATATATTATATAAAATTATTATATATGTATATATATACTTAATAATATATAAAGAATATATATTGATTTTATGTAAAAAAAAAAAAGTGGAAGTAGTATTTATAGCCTATGTGTTATTCTGATGTATAACCTATATTACTGTAAAGTTTCATCCAAATCCGTCCAGTAGTTTTTGCGAGAAAGAGAGACAAACATTCACATTTATAATATTAGTAAGATTATATATTAAACCATTTGCACTACATGGAACAGTTAATTTAACAAAATATTGTTTTATTCACGGCAGAGGCAGAAATGCATTAGCCCTACTATCGAAGCCTTTTATACTTGCAAATAAGTCCATATCTTTTATTCATCCAGTTCTATTATGCAAATATTAGCCGATATTTGAATTCTAAAAGTGTCTAGTAGCGATTCCTATGCACTCTATTGGAATAATATTGAAATCTGGCTAAGTGTAATTTTTCAGGAAGTGTACTTTGTATGAGTTTATTACTAAAGCGTCTTGATTGTTTAATTAAAATAATAAAGCGCTTAAAAGAATAAATTTTCATTTTCGGGATTATTCTTTTCGAAAACCTTGGAAAATGGTTTATTAATTATATAATCGATGTTCACTTATCATGTGTTTATTTATATTTATACATAATGTAATGTTTATACGTAAATTATACACTAGAATAAAGATGGATAAAGCCTAATGTATAAAAAAACTGTACTACTACAACCCCTGGAGGGCCTTTGGTTCAGTACGTGATAGAGACCATACTGTTTTAGGACAATGGTTGTGCAGGGAGAAGATTTGCCCGAGATCACGGTCAATCGCCAGATTTCCCTCCCAATAAAGGGATATACTTTGTAGAGACTGGGTCTACCCCATGAGGGTCTCCAGATCCCCCAGTACGGCCCGACCGTGCCACTATTGGACCGTTTTATTGTTTTGTAGCTCTTAAAACATGAAATAAGTTTTCTGTCACAGCCGGATTTTTACATGGGACCCTCGGCATAGCAACTAACTCCACAAACTGAGCTATCTACCCCGCTCACAAAGTCTTAATGTATAAATTGTAATAAAACTAATACAAAATGTATTGCAGATGATATTATATATCTGGATATAAAAGTATATATTAATATAGAAAATAATATCTATATTTTATATAGTATTTGACTTACAGATAAAAAGTTTTTGTTTCTGGATAGATCATCCGAAAGGTCGAGCAATTAGAGGCGTTGGAATACTTGTAGATGCTTTGTTATTTAACTCCATTAAAGATTGGATTTGTGAAAATAATGCATTACCTTTCCTTAACAGTAACTAGGACATAAGTTAGGAAATGATCATAAATAATAATTTAAAGGGCCAATATACACCTCCATTACTGGCTAAACTTTGATTAGCTTGAAGTTTTTTATTATTTGAAGATTTTTTCCAAAACCGCTAGTACGTATTTTGTAATTTTTTTATACTCACTTAATATTCTTTCACGAATTTGATATTAAATCATGATATGGATTACATAACATCGTTGAAGACCTGCTTCAACTACGTTATGCAATTCATTAGCGCCCTTTCCATTTTAATCTTTGTCACCGGGTAACGCGTACGAAGAAGTGATTGAGAAAGTCGATTGTGGTGTAGATGAGTGGTTTGTTCACTAAACTGTTTTCTACGGTGTATTTTCAAACTGTCATGTTTAGGATTTACTTTCCGCTCGGTTTTCCATCCATATACGCCCGCCCAGACGGACACTGCATAAGGGCATTCAGAAGAGGAAGAAGAGACAGGGTACCATATGGCCTACACGTGGACTGGAGGTGAGGCCAGGTAATGGAATAAAACATGTGGCCTCCCTCTTGGATAAATGACTGGTTCCCTCGGGGTCCTCCAATCGGGAAGGTGGGGCCGGCCCTCCTCTTCGGTTTCGGATGCCACCTGCGTGTGGGTGTGTTAGTGTGTGATGTCTGTGTTTGTAGTCGGGCAACAAGTATCCATTTACACCCCATTGAATATTAAACATAATAGGAAAGAGACTAAACTACAATAAAAATCATTTTTAAGTTCATTCTTGAAACAATCGAAAAGTAGGTAATGCTAAATTTTCTATAGAACATCTCATTTCATCTCATAACTAGTTCATACATTTTCATGAAGATTGTTTATACCAATACATAACGAATGAGTATTTTATTTAATGTCTTGGAGGGTGGTTGTTGTTAGTTATTAGTATGTCTGTTCGGACTGCTGGTTTGCGGTGTGCTGAATAAGAAATTATTCACTTTTGGTTTTATTTCTTTTTGTGTGTTCTTGATAGTGCATGAATATGCGTAACGTTAGGTGACTTCATTTTCAAATATTTATTGGTTAAAAGATATGGTTTTTAGATTCGAAATCCATTTTAATAATTATTTACTCTTTTTTAGTTTTCGTCTATTTTTATTTTTTATTTATTTATTTTATTTTATTTATGATCTGATTCTACATGGATATAAAAATACTGTTTGCATCTACTTTATCTACAGCCCCCATGAATAAATGGTTGGAACGAATTTTCTCTAGAATGAGTTTCTTGTACAGAGGGAAGAGTAATCGTGTTATTTTCGTAGTGAATAAGGCACTAACTTGAAAAATGCAAGCAAAAAAACTACAAGAATGACACGATTCCGCTTCCCTCAATACGATCAGCTCCCTCTGGATAAAGTTGGACTTAGCCAATTATTCACCAGGGCTGTAGATATATAAATGCTAACAGTATTTTTTTATTAACAAAGAATCAGTTTTTGCAAGATAAATATATTTTAAAATAAATTATTATTATTTATAAATAAATCATTATAGTTCGGTTATAAGGATGACTACCCACCCAACTGACTGCTATTGAGGTCACTAACTAACTTACCTATCTCCGCATAGCTAACGGTTACTTTATACGCATTGAGGTCGACACTAATGCACTACGGCCAAAAAACTTTTGCTCTTGTTGGTACTCACAAAATGTATTTTCGGTTTGATACGTTTCTTTCAAACTACGTGCTTCATGATGTACCTAAGGCCTGTCCACCATCCTCATTTTAGGTTTATCGTAAGGTGCTTTTGAAACATATTTGGTAAGAAATTATCCTTGCAATTCTATCGGAACGACTTAAAGATTTGTCTTAGTAAATAGTTGATCATTCCAGCACATTTGAATTGTAAACAACTAAAATAATTTCATCTACGTAAGCACATTCGTAAACATCACCAAATTTTATTCCAATTTGAAATAATATTTTGTTGTTTCAAATACATTACTGAGGAATGCCTTAAAATACTTTTCCATTCATAAAATTGGAGCAGTAACAAAAAAAAAAAATAACAATGACAAAAAAATGTCAAACTTGCATACGTCTCTTAATTATGACAACTGCATACCCTTGGAGGGATAGCAATTAATTTAACCAATGAGTCTTTACTTTATTGTGTTTACTATATTACGGATTAAAGAATCAAATTAACACGGGTGGTCATCCGGAGCCCAACTACTGTAAATAAAGTGCTAATGTTTTTACGTTTCCACCCCTAATCGTTGCTATAATTTCTCCCCAGTGAAAAAAGAATACTTTTGTTGTACCAGAAAAAAATATTAGTTATAGTTAAAACATAGTTTAGGTCCTATTCCTTGAAAATAACTGTAAGAAAAGAAATTGAACAATAGACTCAAGCACATAACCTCCCTGCCATTTCCAACTACCTAATGTGAAAATCCGTACTTTTGAGGAGAATTAAAACAAAGCAGTTTCAAGGTTCAATAAAAATTAGTGCCTATAGCCAAACCAATGACATTAGTTTTACATTGTTTTTGTGACTGACATATGTCTCTATATGAATTTTATATCAATTTTCAATCCTAAAGCTACTGTTATTGGTCGAAAATGAAAACTGTGTTTTTTTTTTACATTCAATACTTTGCGATGGCAGGGACGATTTGTGGGCAACAACCGACACGCTGTAAGATTTGATCCGGCTCGCGAGACATTTCAAGAGATCTTTCAAGAAAACTCACTCCTAAAATCTAAATTTGAAGAGTTGGAGTTGTGCGATTTCTACAAAAAATACCTCGAAGAAGACCATTTTCCGCAGCTTAGAGAATTCGGAAAAAATATTGATTTGTACGTTTGGCAGTGCTTATAAATGCGAACAGTTCTTTTCATCGATGTAAGCTAATAAATCAAAACATCGTACAAGCCTGAAGATAATTTGGAAAAATTTACTTCTTTGTATCAGTGGAATTAATCCGAACATCGATGGATTAGTTTCCCAAATTCAAGCTCAAATGTCTCATTGATTTTGGATTTTAATTATATTATTGTACCTATTTTTTTTCATTTCATTTTGTTATTTTAGTAAATTGTATTATAATAACATTGTCGTATTATTTCATGTCTGATATCTATCGCTAAAAATTATGAACACTACTTTAAAATGCATTACTGTTAAATGCGGCCCGCGAACGTATTTGCATACTGAAGTTTGGCCCACATCATGTTAAAGGTTGCCCATACCTGCTCTAGCCTATTATTTTATGAGTAATTTTTTATTTTAGGAGGTTAATAATCTTTTGACATAGTAATTATTTATTATGTTTGTGGAGCTACTATTTTCTACAGTCTATTTTCCATGTTTTTTCCTGAAAGGAAGTGGATTGTTTTTTCTTTTTTTCAAGTGAATAAAATAGTCCTTCAGATGGACATCTCCACTTGTATATTAATATGATTTTTATGTTAGTATGAATATGGATACTGATATAAAAAAACAACAAAAAATAGAGAAAAAAAACAGGAGGAAATAAAAACAAGGTTAAAGACCAGAAGGATATACTCAACCTCAAACTGCGTCTGATATGTAATAACGTGAAAGTCAGGATTTATGTGAATCATCTTGTTTATGGTTGGGAAAGACTTGAGTGCTTACGTCAGAGTTAGACAATGCTTTATGTCCATCGAAAATAAATTAAGGCTTTAAATATTAGACATAAAGAAAGAATTAAAAAGTCAACCAAGTGCGAGCGACGTTTTGATCCAAGAAGTTAATAAATTTGATTGAATAATCCGGCTTGTAAATTAATAATATTGAATCAGTTTGAATTAATCATACTCTTATATCAGCATATTTATATCACTTCAGAAATGAGCCTTTCATCAGTTTAGAAAAGCGGACGAATCCAGAATTTCAAAACATTGCTTACATTTTTCTCTAGTTTAGTCAATACATTTTTCCAACACAACACTTTCCAACCTTAATCACATGGTTTTAGTCGAGTTCTGAAAAATGTGAAAAAATTTATTTTTTTAAATCTTTATTTCTCCTCATTTATCTTTTGATCGTTAACGCTTCCAATACAACATAATGTTTTTAATGATAAAACAGATATAGAGATACAAAGAATACTATTCCTTTATTTCGGCAGGTTCCATTTCGAAGAAATGTGTGTTTACTCCTGATGATAGATCGGCCATGCTTCGGTGTTTACCTTGCTCACGGATCCTGAGAGACTTCCTTACAAAACACATCCTTCGGGTTATATTTCACACCGGCTTCTATTTAAGGTTATTGTTTGATATTCGGATACTGGTCTACGCTCACTCTTAGGTTGAAGAAACTAGATTCAAGTTGAGGATATTAACTTGAAATAGGCTTGTTTTTACTCATCTGAATAAATGGGTAATTTAATTAATACTCGGGGAGTTTTGGCTGAAAGTCGGCGAAGTCCGCTAGTTATAACTTTGACCTTAAGTCTTTATTGCATTTGGTCCAATGAACTTCGGAAATCGGATCTATCGAGGGTTTTCCATTTTCAATGGAATTTCAAAATTTATTTTATTATTTTTCATTTTCAAATAGTATGCTGTATGATTTATTACTCAAGTAATTAATTCAACCAGTCATACTTTCATATAAAGTTTGAAGTCTATCATTGATGGATAACTTGTGCAAAAAAATAAATGAATAAAATTTTTGTGGAAAAAAAATGGTTCCGGTGGAAGTAAAAAAAAAATTATTTAAATAGTGATAAACTGTTAATTAGATACAGACATTTCGACCCGTAATGCAAGCCTTCTTCACACAAAATAAAATTCTTGATTGTTGGGGTTTGTAACGTACTTTTTTAAAGTTCGTAAAAAAATCCCAATTATTCCATAAGCCAAGCCCATCTTAAATTTTGCGATGTTATCATTTCAATTATATTAACCGGGTGATCTGCAATTATGAGTCGTCTGTTATAAACTTTCTATTGGTCTCATCCTTTTTCGAAATGAATATTAACGCAATACCTTATTTTTAACACCTTAAGACATTGTTCATTCTTCAATGGTAATTGCCGTTTCACATCAATAAAGAATAGCTAAAAGGATTATAGTTTTACGAATTTTAATTTTTAATTTCAAATTGACAGCGCAATAGAAATACTTACAGCAACAATAACACAAAGTATAAGAGATAACACTACCATAAACAGAAATAATATCACACAACAGACTAACCTGCCACAGCACCTTCGCATCTTGCTAAGCGAAAAACGCAGAGCAAGATCTAAGTGGCATAGGACTCGTTACCCATTCAGATAAAACGTATTACACCCAACTGACTAACAAACTGAAAACGGAGATTAGAAACTTCAAAATCCAAAATTTACTTAGCGTGACTGAAAATCTTACGACTACTAACAAATCACTATGGACGACCGCCAAAAAGATCCTTAAATTCAAAGATTTTAATCATCCTCTCCTTACTGAAAATCAAACTTGGTCCAGATCTGATGAAGAAAAATCTCACATATACGCTCAACACCTCTTCAAAACATTTAATCCACACCATGATATCCTCAACCCTATTCACATTGAGCGTATTGAAGCAGAACTGGATATCCCACTCCAAATGTCTCTCCCATCTAAGGCTTTTCATCCGTCAGAAATATCCAATATTATTCATAGTTTACCTTCCCGTAAAGCTCCTGGACATGACCTTATTACAGCTCACATCCTAAAATCCCCTCCTCGAAAAGCTATCCTATTCCTCACATACATATAAATTCTGTAATCCGTACTACCTATTTTCCTGATACATGGAAACTTTCTATAGTAAAAATGATCCCAAAATCCAAAAAGCCTCCAGAACTCCCATCCTCTTATCGTCCTATCTCCCTCTTACCCATAATGGGCAAGATCCTCGAAAAACTCATCCTAAAACGTATTTATCCCTTCCTTGATAGTAACCGCATAATCCCAGACCACCAGTTTGGTTTCCGAACATCCCACTCCACTATCCAGCAATGTGATCGTGTGGTGGATGTTGTCTCCTCTGCATTGGAGCGTAGATTGTACTGCACAGGAGCCTTTCTCGATGTAGAAAAGGCTTTTGATCGAGTCTGGCACCCAGGTCTCCTTTACAAAATCCGACAATTCCTTCCTCCTACATACTTTTTAATCATTCGCTCCTTTCTAACTGGCAGAACATTTAAAGTTATATATATATATATATATATATATATGTATAAGTCATAAAGGTTCCTACTCATCCCTCTATTCCCAGTCTGCTGGCGTTCCTCAAGGTAGCCTCCTCGGTCCCATCCTTTACACAGTGTATACAGCTGACATTCCAACCCATCCTAACACCTTCATCTCCACGTATGCTGATGACACATGTGTGTTATCAGTTAACAACGACCCATATATTGCATCCCAATCCCTTCAATTACACCTATCAAGCCTCGAAGAATGGTGTCGGAATTGGAGTATTAAAATCAATCCCAGCAAGTCCCATCAAATTACCTTTACCCTTCGTCGAAAACCCATGACTTCCTGTCCTACTGTATTCTTTAATAGTACTCCACTTATCCCTGTTGAACAGATTCGCTACCTGGGACTCTACTTAGACAAGCGTCTTACTTGGAACCCTCACACAAGACTGAAAAGACAAGAAACAGCTAGACGTTTCCGACTACTTCAACACATACTGGATAAGCGCTCAAAGCTTCAGATCAATTACAAAAGACTTATTTATGTGACTGTTATAAGGCCTATATGGACTTATGGAATTGAACTATGGGGCTCCACCAAACCATCGAATTCCTCTCTTATCCAATCCTTGCAATCCAAAATCCTTCGCAAAATCCTTAACGCTCCTTATTTTGTCACAAATAAAACCATCCATAATGACCTTAACGTTCCATATGTTACCGATTTAGCCCATTCCAGATACCTATCATTCCACAATAAACTTCAAACCCATCCAAACCCATCCAAACCCACTAGTTTCCATCCTTGCATCCAATTCCATCCCGGACAATCCTCTTAGGCGTCTGAAGAGAAGATGGCCTCGGGACCTTCTATTATAGAACTTTATTAGAGTGCTGCCAGTGAGTAGTATCTCTACATGTCCTATCATGTATTATTTACTCTAATAGCAATTGTACTAGATGTATGTATTACAGTTGTACAACTCAATAAAATAATAAAAACAAAAATATAAAAAAAAAAATAATTTCAAATTATATTTATCAAATATAAATAACACAATTATCTTCTGATTATTTTAAAATTTATCCTCATCTATGTTTACATTCTTATGATTTAAACTTATATACTGAGTTTATAAGTTCATACTGATGGAACTTCATAAATCGTTTACTTGAAACAACAGATGACACCTGTTACATTCTAGACAGTCTCTTCATTGTAAATGAGCTTCATCTCTTCAACTGCATGTTATTTTTCATTAATCATTAAAGTAATTGATCTTTTGAGAGAATTATTGAGAACTTCCTGTTAAGACGATCTCTTAGAATTGATTTTTATGACTGAGGATGTTATGGAATTTGTTGCTCAGAGCCTGTTTCAAACTGAAGGTGGATTCTTGCACATTATAAGGTACAGAAAACGGTGGCATGTACATTAAACTAGAGGAAATTATAAGGTCACCTGTGGTCTAGTGGTTAGCGTAACAAACTACCAAGCCCAAGATCGCGGGTTCGTAGCCCGGCAGGTGACCCTAGGATTTTTTAAAGGGAGTGAAAAATCTATAGTTACGCCGTCCTTCGGAAGGGACGTTAAACGGGGGTCCCGAGCCTGTACGATGTCAGGTACTCGTGAAAAATTAAACCTGGATCCTAATTAACAATATCCTAATTAAACCTGGATAGGCAAAATTTAGAGCTCCCAATGTAGTATCGTCCGATTAGCCATAGCAGCAAAAAGTGACGTTAAATGAACAAACAAACTAGAGGAAATTATTATTTAATATTAACTTACTATTGCGTCTTAACATAAAGTTGGTATAAGCTGTATAGTTGAAGAATCCACCTTCTTTTGAATGCCAACATTTCCATCCCAGATCAGTAATTCACTGAAATCCTCAACTGGATAAATCCTCAAGCAGATGTTTTCTGCCTTGCGTATTCTTCGAGAAACTCCCCTAGTGGATTCTAGAAGACGGTAACTCCCCAAAGATAGTGAGTTCCAAATTTATGCAAATTCTGATGTGACGGTTTCAATTAGTGCACCCTCTGCTACAATCTGTGGCTGCGCGCTTGAAGTTCCTGTCAGGGATTAATTCCTCAGTCTCGGGTAACGTGTTCTGTTTACTAATTTGGAACTCCTTTTTTTACTAACCTGTTTTTTTTTTAAGGGGAGGCTTTACACATTTAGTTATTAAATATCGACTTAAGAACCGATATGAATGTTTCTCCAAATAAATTTTTACGATATGATTTTTAATATAATACAATAACAAGTTTTAATTCCTGTAGTTTAATTTATTTAAGAATTGCCGTAAGCATCAATCTATAACTATACCGCATTTTTAATACAATGAATTCAATGTAGATGGCAGGAATTCTAAAATCTATTTCGTTTGTATGTAACCGTTTTTAGATTATTATAGTCATAAAATTTGTACGTTTTCTGTCAACCTAACGACATTATTTATTTTTAATTTATATTTTTCTGACTTTTTACTTTCTTGATTATTTCCTAAGACATTTATACTAATTTCTCTGTTTTTTTATAATATCCATATTCCTTTGAAATACTAATGTTTTTTTTTTTTACGATTAAGTTACCATTACGCAAAGAAAAAATGAAACCGTCCTCTGCTTTCTTGATGACTACTGGAGATATGAAATGTAGCATCATAGGCAATTGCCAATCTAAGATAATTTTCAGAACATCGGTACATTAGTTTTTATGATGGGGGCCAGTTAAAGGCCAGTTATTCCCATACATTTCCTAACAGTGTTTATGAGGGAAAATTAAAAAAAAATATACGGTGCATTGCATTATTTTTATTCTCATTTTCCAAAATAAAGATTTATTTATGAATAAATAATATAAAAATTGATTTGAGTTGCAGTTGTTTTTTCCACTATCTTCCATTTCGAATCTTAAAAAAACAACTGAAATTATATGGCGAATTTTTTGCCAGTCATTTACTCATTTTATGATTTAGTTAAACGACATGGGCTTTTAACTAGGTTTCATCAGCACTATACTTGTAATCTAGGTATAATGGCTGACATTATACTTAAACACTTGCGATAGCTACCTCGAGATTGGCCACAACTTATGCAGTGGCGCTTTCAGTTGCAACCGATTCAAACTAATCACTGAAGCATGACTCATTGACATTTTACGCTTTCCAGCGCACAGTGACAAGCGTTTTCCTTCAGGGCAACAGTCATATCTCTTTCTATATTCCTCCACAGGGATATAAATTGATTACTTTTAAGCTTGATGAGGGTCTCTGTTGTAGTACCTACGTGTCTACTCGACAACTTCCTCCCTGTTATGATGATCGAAGTCAGATTAAGAATCTAGATTGTAGAGGCACCTGCAAGTTCCTGATTAGCTATTACGCAACAGCACCAGCAAACAAGATCGAAAGGAGGAGAAAAAGACAAACAAAGAAGAAAGAGGCCAGTCAATTACCTGAGGAGTTAGGGTCTGCCCTTTCTCGACGCCCACCTCTTGTCTCAGAGCCGTCGTATCGAATAATATTTATTATCTGTTATAAACTATCATCAGAATTTCCTTATTGCTCGTTTATAAAAAAAAACTAATAAAACAAACGTTGATTAGCAAGTACTTAAATACAGATACATAATACAATATATTTAGGTTGTCAAACATTTATTGGAATCTTAAAATCAATTGTAGACTGAAAACCGTGAAAAAAGTCCATGATAATAAACTTGGATTATTAAGAAGAGAGAAATTTCATACAACATAACATAAAATAATATGTTTTTTATTTTTAAGAGAAAAGATTTTTCCTGGCCGAGATTCGAACCCGGGTCGTCTGCATCTCTAGTGCAGTGCTCTAAACCACTGAGCTACCAGGGGTTGTATCCAAGTCTGAAAAATCCATTCTCTTCACCGATTTAACAAATCTTTTCTCTTCGAAATAAAAATATTTAAAAATAATCACTATCAAAAGAACAATAAATAAAAATAAAATAAATAATATGCTTATTATTGTGGGATGCTGATAAGCCACAGACTTGAAAAATCATTTTTAATATGGTTTAGGCCTCTCAATTTAAATAAATTATTAAGCGATGACATTCATTAAATGAAGAATGTTATAGTATTTATTTAATATGCGATAATATTTTCGATAGAGTGTTTCAATTGAAATTAGAAATGTCAATGCTTATTTTTTTTACACTAAAATGTCAATGCTTTTTTAGCCTGTTTGGTCACCATTTTTGCAGGAAATACGATTGGACCAGCAGAACTTTATTTATTAATGTCGAAATTATTAGGATTCAAAACATATCTGTCATAACTTCCTTCAGGTATTATTTTTTTCGTGGCTTTTAGTTTACTTACTTACCATGTTCTTTATTATGTACAAAAATGTGCATTTCCTAAGTGTACAGTAAATACTGGAATTCTTTTATATTTACTTCATGATATTCTCAATATTGAGGGAAAAAAAGAATTGGTAGTTTTTATTTAAAAAAAAAAAAAAAGAAATAAAATTCTTTCATCAATGTTTAAAATAAAGTTGTGATTGTCGTCTTAAAACATCGTTTTGTTCTGATGAACAGTACTCAATTTCAATAGAGCGCGTATATTAAAATTAGGAGAAGAAATTTATTCGAAACCCGATAATTTATCATCAAATAGATTAACTATTGAAAATTTATCTTTATTATACTCTTGAGCGTTTGTAGAAGTTTGCTCTGTCTATTGTAATGTGCGTTGTATTGTAATGTTGTATAAAATAAAAAATAATTAAATATATTATAAATCAATATGAATGAGCAGAGGAGTAAACAGGGGGTTGAAAAATCATTCATGAATTTCGAAAAGCATGCAATATGTGAATAAAAAAAAAGTATTGTTAAATTATTTCTGAACGTATAACATACTCATAGATAGGTATATAATTGTTTGAAGAATCGAATCCTTGTATAAAGACAACATAATGGAATTCATCAAGAAACATGTCACCCTAACAAGACCTAATTGTCGGCATCACATCGTTCTCATCAGCTTATGATAAACTGATGGGACTGAATATTGTTGAGGATGGCAACAATGAACTGTGGAGATTCGCCCCTTAGGGGATACAAATGGAAGCTCTGCTTGATAGCATTCTCTCCCATTTGTATACACCTCCGGAATTCCAGCCATGCACAGCTTCTGAAGGACTCTGAGAAAGTGCATATGTAACAGTTTATTTCTATATAAAGCTTTTTGTTGAGAAATACATTTTGAATGTGAAGATAATAGTTTCTGAATTATTTTTCTATTCAGTACACAATAAAATTAGATACTTTTGTTTCAATATGCCCCTAATTAGTCCCTGTAATTACATAATAAATGGTAATATTATAAAACGTCGGCACATAATAAATAAGTTACGCTTATTTAGGTGTTTTGATTGACTGCACCCCCAACTATTTCTTCCTTAAATTAAGGTAATATTATTAGTTTTTGAGATTACACAAACTATTTATTTTCGGATTTCGTTGGTAACACTGGAGTATACAATTGGTCCCTGAATAAACAGGAAGAATAGGCTATATTTTGAAGGGAATAAACATTTAGGAGACGTAGTCAATTCATCTTCTTTTTACGGATGATCTTGATATTCTGGCTAAAAATGTGGAAGTACAGAAAATAATAAGATTGATTGAAACAAAATATAGCGAATTTAAATACACATGGATGCTGAAAAATGTTATATAATGATGACGAAGATTACAGAGGATATTTATTTGGGTGGAAAAATACATAGAAATTATAGCTTTTGGACATTGCATTATTAGGAAGAGCAACATGAACATAAAGGGCCAGAACAAACTTGTTATAGAAATAATAGTTCTCTTGAAGTTCATGAAAGATAGCTGTTCTTCCACTCATGACATATGGATTATCATAAACCACTTAAATATAAATTAGACAAGGACTTCTGTCAGATACAAGGCCCGTGGATTAAGAGGAAAGACAGAAGAACTAATAGTTAAATGACAGAATTGACTAATTAGATATAAAATTAAGGCAATCTGATTAAAAGGGATCTGTGACATGTGTAAGAAAATAGGAAATAAGGATAAATCCATCTCTTAGAATATATAATTTAGAGAATATTGACAATATATATATATATATATATATATATATATATATATATATATATATATATATATATATATATATATATACAAAGAAATTTCATCATTTCGAACTTATCCATAACACGTTTTAAATCACATCGGTCAGGAATAAATAACAGTTTTGAATTAATCTTCTTGTTGCTAGTTATGTGCTATAACAGAATAAAGATCCTTAAGCTAATAACCTGCAGTTGATGGGAAAACAAAATAATTGGTCTAAGGCAACATGGCTTTTAAAACTGCCTTAAACCAAAACTTTTTAAATTGTTTTTTTCTTAATTCGCCATGAAGGAAGTTTTAAAAGTCTTATACTTATTGATTGTCAGTTATAATTGCATTGTTTTGATTTTTTTAGTTCAAAGGAATTAAAACACACTATGTGCTCCCAAAAAATCAGTACAGATTTATTATTATTTCATAAAAAATAAACGTTGATTATTATATAAGTGAATAAAGTAGTTACTATTATTTATATATTATGCTCATTGTTTTCATTCAACAAAACAATGTACATGTAGTGTCACTCCTGATAGTCAAATTTTACATTAAATTTATATTAAAATTAATTGTTTCTTTTACTCATTTGTGTAAATCTGTTCTTTCTAAGGTGGTTGTTAAAACTTATTTAGTAGTATAATAAAATCACTTGAAATTATGGATCATATTGTTTGTTAACAGACCACGGAGACTGAGGATGAAGGCGATGGTGTTGAGAGCGGCGGTGAGGACAGTTCGCGGGGCAGCTCTGTGGCCAGCGAAGAGACTCCCTGTGATATTGGCCTTATGGAGAGGCTCATCCGCAGCCATCCTGTCTGGTTCCTACCAGGCATCCAGCGGGCTGGGGCATTCCATCTTCTCCAAGGAAAGGAAGAGGGGGTAATTATTAATTAATATATAAATATTAATGCAAATTATTAAATTTTTCTACTGATTGATTTTATATTTTTATTTTTTAAAGAGAAAAGATAGGCCCTCGACCGGGATATGAACCCGGAACCTTTGTCTCACCGTGACATCGCTCTGCCAATTGAGCTATCCAAGCCCCCTGCCGGTCGAGGAGATATAAAAGATTAATTTTATAATTAACATATCACACTAGTATTTCTATTACATAGTATAACTACTCAAAAATCAGTGTTTTTTCAGAGGTGAGTTATGTCCATGAAAGAAATGTGTAAATATCTCTTTATTGCTTATCAATAGTGTATCAACCTATCTTCAGAGCTTTTTTCCTAGAAGGCTTAGTGTATTAATGTTATTTATTCCAAGATCACTAATAGTTTTTCTATTTTTTCCAAATATTAAGGTTTTTGACTTATGTCACTTTAGAAATACTAGTGCGATATGAACAAATTATTATAGCAAGATCAAAATTTAACTTTGATTCAATCATTATTATATGGGCCCATCTTATGTTATGCCCTTATTCCAGTAAATGTTCTCTAGATTTTAACCATTATTGACATCACAGAATTGTAAAATCTTTATTTTTTAAGTTAGATTTTCTTTATTCTAGGAAACAGATCCTCATATTTAGATTTTACATTCTACCAATGCCCATCCTTAAGTTAACTTTTCAGGAACATCCATTTCGTTGGGGTTGTTAATTTTATTTAGTACAACTTCGTACAAAGTTTCCCCTTCCTGTAATTGCAAAAGCTAGTTTACACCAACCCTTAAGCATTTAGCGCTTAAAAGGTAAATGGAATACTCGTTATATATATTTGAATAAATTATGTGGAAGAATTTCAAAATAACTGTTTCTGGATAATGTGTATAGTTAGTAATTAGGGATCAACTGTGGTGTAGTGGATAGCATTACATACCTTCTATGTTCAAGATCGTAGGTCGCAGCCCGGCATGTGGACTAAGGATTTTTTTAAAGGGAACAAAAAATCCTTAGTTATGCTATTCTTCAGAGTTGTGTCAGTTACTCATTAAAGATCTTTATTTAAAAATTTAGAACTCCCATAGTAGCATTGTCCGACTAGCCATGGAAGCATAAAAGTAGCATTAAATAAACGAATTAGTAAGTATTGAAAAAATGGTGTATCTTGACATTAATGAAGATAGAGTGTAGAACATTACTGAATAATTTTATTGAAATTAATAAGTTTTATTTCATAGTGCTATTCTTTTGCTCCTCAGACTAATGCTTGATTGTAGCAGGAATAAGTTTACAATTCACGCAATAGTACAACAGCTGAAATATGTACTTAGCACTACTATTAGGTATTGCTGGGGCAACTGCAATCTAGGAATTAACAAATAGAAAACTATCAAGTTTGAAATTTCAATCATAAAATATTTTAAAGAACAGCTTCTGAGGATTTTTAATTTCATCAACAATTTAGAATAAGAAACAATGCCTAGTGGTAGAGTAACACTAGTACAACTGACCATCAGTATAAATTGAATGATCCAACATAAAGAGCATGTTGTAATTGATAACTTTACTACTAGTCATGCTTATCATTGGTGAACTCTTATGACTGATTTATAATGCATGTAAATATTAAAGAACAGTTCTTTAAAAATCAGGGATTGGATTTAACAAAATAATTACTCACTTATTCTGAAAATGCACTTACAACATACCAACTAAATTGTATTACTTCCCTCATTTATGATATAACTCATCACCCTTCTTTTGTTTTTCAATCCATCTACTGAAATTTACAATGCTCACCCACATTACATGCTTGTTATTATTATTAGTTATTTGAATCATATTAATTCTTTATAAATGTTTTTAAGTAAATATTGAGTTGCTGAATAAATAAATAAATTTATTTTACATTTAATGTCATTATTTGAATAGTTGCCTGGAAGAAAGGCGTATGTTACAATTTCAGTTTTCATTTTTTTTTGTGGAACAAGGTCCATGTGATGGCCCTTACTGCTAACATTAGTTTTTAGTTGTCTAAACAGTCAATAGAGGTCAGGGGTAGCACAATTGTTGTCCATATTGATAATCGGTCTCTCAAGAGACAAAGTTCCAGTGGAAGAAAAGGGCATGTGAAGATATCCTAATCTTACTAGTGTTACTTACAAGGGCATAAGTGCAAAAATGGAAGAAGGGTGTATGTGACAGTCACCTAATTAAATGGCCCGTTCTCTTATTTTGGCTCTCCCGTAAACTTTGAAAAATGTAACATGCACCCTTCTTCCAGGTAACTATTCATTTAACTTTTATGGTTCATTTATTAGCAACATTGTGAATTTACTGGTACATTCAGGGATTGAAAAGAATTATTGTAAGTTCTGCTCAGCTCAAAAGTAAATTATTACTTTATTTATTTAGAATCATTTTGGCTATTTTCCCCCAATTCTTTTCTGCTGAAATTATATATATATATATATATTTTTAATGGGATTGCACCAAATACTTTCTTATAATATTTATGTAATGTCTTAATTACATTACAATTTTCAATTGATAGAAAATTAGAAATGTAACTTTGATTTGATGCTATTCAGATGGTTTTCATGACTTTAATGTATTTTCTTCCAGAACTTTGTTGTGCGCCAAAGCTCACAGACATCTACTATGGCAATATCTGTGAGGTTACCAGCCGGCAAAGGCCCCTACATTGAACACTACCTCATTCAGGCAGGGCCTGACGGGCAGCTGAGCCTCGAGTCTAGTGATAACAAGTTTTCTAGTATCCCTGCGCTTGTTGCACACTATGCACAATGCTGGTAAATAATATTCTCCTTATATTTTTATAATTATTATTTAAAGTTTCAGATTTCACAAGTAGTAGAAGAGATAAAGAATATGTTGTTATTTTTATAATATTTTAAATATAAATAAAATGTAAGAAATATTTTTAATTGTGATGCTGATATAATTTGTGTATATTAAAAATATTAATATTTAATTATATTTTATCATTTTCACTTAATTTTAATTATCATTTTTATTAAAATGGTTTTATATGAAACTTAAGTAAAAAAAATATCAATTTGATTTGTGATTTACTCTTATTAAGTTATACTCAATAGTTATTTTTTATTTATTTTAGTGATGAGTTACCTGTGCAGCTAACTTTACCAAGAGCTATCAGGGAAGCCAAGAACAGGCAACAACTTTCATCCCTTGCTTTGCTTGGGCAAGGTAAATTTTTCTTCTTTTGTGTTACTCATTTTAATTTGATTGGAGTTGTATCATTTAGTTATAGATTAACTAATTATTTTCCTTCAGAATTTTGGAGATACCCCATGGCTAACCCTCGGCCAGCTCAGAACAACAGCGAACAGACAGCACAGCAAGAGCATACAGGTCTTAATAGTAGCCTTCCTAGCAGTCAAGCCAGCAGCCTTACCAGCTTCGGCAGTGGTGAGTTGTTGGATTTTTTTTTTCACAACAAATTGAAGCGCTATTGCTGTGCAATTCAACTGCATGAAAAAAACACTTTTATGTACATATGTGTGTCTTTGTGTGTAAGTAGAAAAACAAATAAAATCACGAATGCTCACTATGAAAATCAAAGTCAAAAATAATATTCTACATTGCTATGGTGAAATTGAAATTTCATCAACAGTTAACATCACATACGCATGAGGTTTTTTTTTTTAAATACGACTTTATTACAACAATTATCATATGTCGTAAGCTGACAATGATTTTTTCCACTTTTCCGGGTCCTGGCAGTCCTCTTCTGTAAGCCCTCTCTCTGGCTGTCATTCCTTCCTGCAATCCATCGTACCATTTCTTTGCCGGACGTCCTCTTCTCCTCCTCTTCTTAGGAACATAATTTATTATTCTCTTGGGCCATCGATTTTCTGACATTCTCATTACATGGCCGTACCAGCTCAGCTTTTTTGTTTCGATATTGTGGGGTTCCTGTACTTTTTCTCTGATCACGTGATTAGGGATGTGCTGGAGTTTCGATATGCTACTACTATGTCTCCAGAAGTCCATCTCCATCGCTAGGAGTTTCTTTTCTAAGTTGGTAGTGATGGCCCATGTTTCTGAGCCATATAATGCCACACTTTTGACAAAGGAGTGGTAAAGTCTTTTCTTTGTAGACAATTGCATAAGGTTTTAATTTATAAATTTTTACTAAGTCTTATTATCTATATTTTCCTTGATTTTTGTATTTTACATCATCGCATTCTTGATCAAATTTACAGTTTCTCTCTAAAAAAAATTTCGATTGGAGGGTTTATGGTCAGTGATGTGTAATTGAATAATGAATTAAATAATGTAAAATTACATGAATCACTCACATGGATGTTACTATGTTCTAAATGTTATAAGACTTTATCCATATATGTGAATACACATTCATGAGCTTCATAATAACTGTGTACTATTATATAAAAAAAAAAAATTGTAAAACGTGAAGTGAAGTCCTTAAATCTGAATTACTTAGTGTTAAATAAAAAAATTCGTGAGAGTGAATAAAAAATTACTTTCCATGGTTTTCAAGGTTAGCATTTCAACCTTCCATCCTTTCTTTTCATGCCTTACTCAATACACTTAAAAAGATGATAAGGGCATAATAAGTTCTTTAGGATTAAATAAACTGATAATAGATTTTTATTCTTAGAAGCATTGCACTGTATAAATGTAGAGAATTTTGATTAGAGTTATATAAATTAGGAACTAAGTATTACAAATGATCAATTTTCACCAAGAAAATCATTTGGAATCCACACTTCAAACTTTGTTAAACAAAGAGAAATTTTTATTTTTGCCATTAATTTATAAATTGATTTACCTTGTAATATTTTCTAAAGTCCGTGGCTAATGATTATAATTTTTTACTTGTTTTTGTATTTCTAAAAATCTACAATTTTGTTTAAATTGTTTTTATCACTTCAAGTGTAATCTTTTCTTCTATATTACACAATAGAAACACTGGTTATTGTTTTATTTTTTATTGCTCATTCATTTGAATTGAGTACTTTTTAATTATTCATTTTTATTCAAATTTAGGTAATAATAACAACTCGGGAAGGAGTCCTACAGGAGACCCTGATTCAATAGTTTTGAATTTAACACCTTTGAATGAACAACCACAACCATCCAGCTTACTATCAACCTTCAAAGGGTGTCAGAATGAATCTGCAGGTAAGTTAATTATGTCTTTACCTGTTTTGCATGTTTAGCTTCTTTGGGCTTTTAATGTACTTAAATTTGTCTTTATTAGTTTTGCAAATTAACTTTATCAAAAAATATTACTATAAAAGTGTTTATATTACTGTATATATATGCTGTAGGGATCTGGGTTGAAATGGGTGGGGATACGTAGCTACGTTGTGCACGGGTATTATCTTCACAGGAAGAACTATTTGATAAGGTCAAAATGAGCTTGACAGTTGGCTTTTTGCTTCCACCTTAGTATTATTTTATTCTGTATATTTTCCCCTATACACTGCTTTTATTACTGTAAAGAGAAACAAATAACCAAAAAAAAACATGAAGGGACAGAAATTTTGAGAAGTTTGTTTGTTGCTGTGAGTGCAGGTAGCCCAACATCACTGCCTAGCAATTCCCCAACAGAATTGTGCAATGTTCCCCCTCGAGCACCGCGACCAACACCTCCTAACACGCTTAATCTCATTAGCACTTCTGCTAACAACAGTTCAAGTAAGTTGCTTATTTCACTAACAGATTTTTTCATTTTTTAATAAATTAATTATATACCAGTATAATTATGAAATATGTTTTATACTAAGTGTTTTCAATCAATTCTCCAATATACAATCATACACAGTTTACTTTCAGTCTTAAAAATATCAATTCTTGCAATCATTATTATAAAAAATAAAAGAATAAGTTATTCGTTAAAGTGAATTAATAAAAAAGAAGTCTATTTTTTAGATTTTATTGTCTATACTTTTAATTATCTCTGGTATTTAATCATTAGTTTACATAATCAAGATTTAGTGTATTAATCGATTTACTCATTTAATTAATTAAAAATATTAAAATCAATCATAAGTAATACTTTTATTAGATTTTATATCATGAATAAAACTTAATTTTGAAGTTATCAATGATTTTTTTCATTGAGTTGAAATACTCAGGAAATATATGTAGTCATTAAGATATAAATGCTGCTCGATTGTTAAATTTAAAAATTTTACATCAAAAACAACTATTTTTATTAAAATAAATAAAACATCATTATTTATCTGAAATATTGTCTTGATCTTGTGATCTAAATAAATCTGTTTTATTGTTGCATGACATTTTCTTATTTTAATATAACTTGTTTTTCGATTTCATGTGATTAACAACTTTGTTTTATGTTAATTTTTTTTATTTATTATGTTAGATAACTACTTTATAAATCTATATTATGTTTCCAACTTTAGATTAATAAATGATTTTATTATTTTATTTTTACTGATAATAAAAGAGCCAAACAAATTATTTATTTTTAAGGGCATTTAAGTATCTAGTATATGTAATGATGGAATTAGTGATTAGTTTAGTTACTCTATGAATGAAAAAATGTATTATAAGTATTATAGTTGGTCAAGCAGTATTTTTGTTTAACTAATCAATTACGTAATTGTTTATTAAGTTATTTCTGATTGTAAGCAGTAATAAAATTATTAATTAGTTGTTGTAAAATGTTGGTGCTTGACAGACTAGTTGATTTATAGTATGCTTTTGGTTTCGGTAATTAATAATTTTATTTCTTAAAACCAGCATCACTCATTTTTTTTATAATCTGATCTGTTTTAAAAAATAATATTATTTCTAATAAGAGTTAAAATATTATTCATAATTTTGATGGAATTTTAAAACTTTTAAGGTTATCATCTTTTAAGTATACAGATGTTTAGTAATTTATCTTTGGTGTCCAGTTAATTAATCGTATTCATTAAACATTAATTAATAATAAAGAAGGTATAAAGTGTAACTCAAAGTGCATCACCAGAAAAAAAAATTATTATGAATATTATTTCTTGAATCTATTATAATATTTTTGATTGATTTACTTTTTTATGATAATGCCAGTTCATTTGAAAATTATACTTTGTATGTATTAATTTAGATTGTAAACCAGTATCAAGTCCACCACATTCTTTGGGTATGGTTCCAACTAAAACTCCACCTCCACCACCACCTCGTTGGTCTAAACCTGCTCAGAACTTCACTGTAACAACCACTGTAACCTTCTCAATGACTGAAACTACATCAACCTCTCCGCTTCCACATGTTGAGGTATTTAATTATAACATAATATGTTTACATTCCTTAAAGTATTATAAAGATCCATTTTTATTTTTCTATTTTTATGCTTATTGCAGAAACAGCCTTCAATTTGTGACACTGAAAGCTTACCTTCACTTCAATCTGGCACAGCAACTTTGGAATCCAACAAAGCTGGAAGTGCCAAATCCCCAGTCTCTGATATCCTCAGTCCTTCTCAAGCTCTTTCTCCGACAGGCTCTGATCCAAGGTCTGCACTATCCCCAACTGGTTCAGATCCGCGCTCTGCCCTCTCACCAACAGGTTCAGCTCTATCACCCACAGGCTCTGATCCAAAGTCTGCCCTGTCTCCAGTGTCTGATTCCAAACCGCCGCATCGGAGAAGCAAGAGGCATAAGGAGTCGAGGCATTACCAAGAGTCAGATATTCTCGAATCACCAGGTGTCTACTATAGGAGCTCTGTAGCAGACAAGGTAGATAATGTTTGTTTTTGATACATAATATTTCTATAATAGTCTTTCATTATTCTTTTGTCTCATAAAAAATATCTGTGATTTGAGTTGTGATGTGATTTGCATTGGGAAACAATTTCAATTCCAGTGGAACTTGAACCTTTCAAACATTTATGCTGAACTAATTTTAAAAAAGATATTCTGTGCTTTAATTTTTATTTAGATGAATCAAAATGTACATAATGTTGAAATTACTCTATAATTATATAATTATTTGATTTATTTAAAAGAAAAAATTAGTTGTAAAAGTTAACAGTTTGATTATTATAAAAGATATATAATCTATTGACAGAACAGGTGGTGGGTTCCTAGAAAGAGGCCAATCTCCTTGTTTTTATTAAAAAATTGGTTGTTTTAAAAAAGATTAAAATTTATTGGTCTATTCAACTTTAAATATATCAAGTTTTGGTGTGTTTAAACATTTGTTTTTACATCAATATAATAGATTTTTTAATACTTATGGTTTGTTAATCTCTCAGCAAGTTTATTAATTTTATTTTTAACATAAGAACCATGCTATGTAAAAATACTTTTTATCTTAATTATAATTTTTATTAATTTATTTACTGTTGAATTGTAAAATTATTTATTTTAAACATATTTTTATTCAATTTTTGAATAGAACATATTAATTAAAAATCAAAGATTATTGGTGGCAATGTAGGGAAGGGATTTGTGTGAATCATAGTTACAAGAAATCCTGTTATTAATGTAGGCTAATGGCTGAATTTTTAAAGCATCAATAAAATGTTAGGTTAAAATGGAGGCAAACTCAAATAGCATAATACAGAATAACAGTATAGCTGGACTTGTTAAAATTAATGGAATTCGCTAATAATTTTATATGTTAAAAATTTAACTAAAAATGTTTGTTTATTTATTTGAATCATTTAATATCCTTCATAAATACCTAATATTAATTTTTTTAAATGAGTGATGAATAATATTTATGTATTTCGAAATATCTATCAATAATTATACTTTTATTTCTTTTGTATTCAGTTAATAATTTGTTTTGAATTTAATTTTCTAGGTAAGCGATTATGAAGATATCTGGGGTCCTGAATCCCTGACCACCTTTAAGCCGAGGTCATCTCCGTTCAGTCCTCCCGAGGAGCAGCGGAGGGTGCCAGACATTCTCGACAGGGTTCCGCCGTGCCCGGCTCCTAGACCTAGTCTCATTGCCCCTCACCCATCACCAATCACTCCCACTGAACCAAAGACTCCCACTGAACAGGTCAGTGTTAATTTCTGTTTTATACTATGTTACTAAAATTAGTGCTTAGTTTTATCAGTTTTAATTTTAACTACTTCAGTGAAATTTAGGTAAATAGATTTATCAAGTAACATCAATATTCTGTTTAAAAACGACTTTTTTACTTTATTGAATTTTTTTTCTTCAATTTAAAATGTAGTTTTTATTGTATGAATTGTATTGACTGAAAATAAATGAAAATTGATGTATTGAGTGAAAATTCAATATAATTTGTCGCAACTATCCAACTTGTTCCATATCGGTGGTGTAATTGTTGAATTTTCTATACTCCACAAAAATGAATAGGGATATTGCTAATTTTGTAGTATAGACTTTACCTAGCATTACAATATTATATATTTAATGACTGCATTAATATTTAATGTAGTATAATTTCTAATAAATATTAATGCCTTTTCTAATAAAAATAATATTAAAATGCTAGGCGAAGTAAATATGTACAACAAAATTAGTGGTATCCCCATTCATTTTTGTGCAGTTTATTTTTCTGTTATTGTTGTTATTATTATTCTGATTTAAGTTGTTTTATTACAACTAGATATTTGATGATGTAAAGCTAAACAAATGTTTCCTGTCTAACTTGTTTATATCCATCAAATAAATTTCTGCCTCAAAAGAGAGGTAAAACATGTATAATAATAAATAGTATCCACAACAAACAAACTATTAAATGGTAACACTAATCATTGGTTTTCATTAATTTGACATCTATTGTACTACTGTAATTTAAAGAAAAACTGTATTGTGAAATATTGTTGAAAATATTTCAACAGTTAGTCAATGATTCCGTCTTCATTTAACAGTTTCCCCAATATTTTTGAAACTATCTGTTTAAAGTGTTGAATCATTCATAAAAGATTATGTTTTATAAGTTATCTTACTTTACAATAGTTAGTCAAATTTTATTAGAGTAAATCATTCATTTATCTTATACTTCATTTTTCACTAAAACTTTGAATTCGTATAAACTTATAGGCACCAACTAACAACAAGCAGTCATCTCCTTTCTATTGCGAACCAGCAGACGCAATTAAGAATGCAGCTTTAGAGGTAGCAAGAAGGCGAAACCGAGGTCTACACCGCAACAACAGGCACTCAGACCCAGCAGCCCTCCTGCAGTGGCCAGCCATTGCTACTGGGGGCATCCTAGAGAGAATAGACTCAAAGGTATTTATTGTAATATCTGAGGTTTCAGAGTTTTAAAGTTACAAAAGAAAAAAGAAACTACTTAATGTATTTTATTACAATTTTTTTAAATAACTGGTAAATTAAATAATGACATTCATTTGTTCAATGGAAGGCAGTGCACATGACTTACAATTAGTATTTAAAAAATAGGCAAATAGGATGTATAACTAAATTTTTAATTCATAATAATAAATAAATTCATTATCCTAACCTATGGAGATAACAGACTTTTTTTTTCCTTTTTAAAAGATTTAATTCCTTCTTCTTGTGGTCACTAAATTTCCTTGTATTTATTTTTTTCCCTTAATTAAATGTTACTAACTATATTGATATTTTTTGTTTGTAAATTTTTTATTTATTGATTTTTTTTTATTTAGGCCATCTAAGGACCATGTGAAATAGCATTCCTGATTTTGCTTTCTATTTTCTTTCTATTGTACATTTAATGTGTTTTATTCTTTACTCTCTCCTCAAAACCTTTAAGTTTTTTAACTTTTTCCTGAGAATGTCTCTATCACAATTTCTTTATCACTTATACCCATTTATATCCTCAATATCTGCTTTGACTTCTTTGAACCATTTAATTTTTGTTTTGCTATTCTTGTCAAAAGTACAGTAAAACCTCTATTATCCAGCACTCTATTTACTGTCACTCTCTGTTAACCATCACCTCAGTTTGAGAAAAAAAAAAAAAGATGTATATACATTGTTTGGTTGCTAAAGTCATAGACACCGGCTAAGAATCAATCGTTGTGTCTTGACAACTTCGTTTTCTAGAATCTGTTGTTTACTCAAAGCCTAGGCTTGCTCGCACACATTTCTCAGAAATTGAAAGTTTGAAATTGTAAAACGTTAACAAAAAGGTTAAAATGCTTCAATCATACCAAAAATCTATGATATTCCTCAGACGACTGTTAATGAAATAAAACGTGCGGGGGACCCCTAGAGTATTGTTGTGTCTTGACAACTTCGTTTTCTAGAATCTGTTGTTTACTCTAAGCCTAGGCATCCTCACACACATTTCTCAGAAATTAATTATCTTCTCATCTCTACCTAATGTAGCTTTCAGAGTTGAACTATCTCCAGTATTCATTTTTGTCTTACGGCTACTTATCATTTTCTTAAAAATATATATAATAATGTCGGAAAAAAAGACAAAGGGTTTAGATCTCGCTATTAAGTTTGAAATTGTAAAATGTTTACGAAAAGGTGAAAATGCTTCAATTTTAGCCAAAATTTATGAAATTCCTTTGACGACAATTATTGATATAAAACGTGCGGGGGACCCCTAGTGTATGTGCCTTTTATATAATCATTTAATGATTATGGCATACTACATTTGTGCACGAGGAAAGAGCTAATCTCCACTTTTAAATTGATATTAATTTCTCAAGAGGGAAAAATTGGACATACAATGATTGTGCTTTTAGCCATCGATGTACGTAATTATTATTATTTTTTTAAAACATTTTTACTACATATGTATACCTTATTAGTACGTAAATAAGTAACAAATACATATATAATGTCGAATGTTTGAAATGTATGGTTCAATTTATGTATATATATATATATATATATATATATATATATATATATATATATATATATATATATGACTCATTCCCATATCCGTCTATTTCCCAAATCTGTCACCATCTTGGTCCCATACCCTGACGGATGATCGAGGTTCTACTGTATTGAAAACCATTTTTAACTGTTTTTATCAATTCTCTTTAGGTGGCCGCATGTAACTCTTCTTCTCATTTTGGAAACAATCCTCTCTGAATATTAAATTCCCTTCTCGTGTTCACTAAATTTCCCTGTGTTTAATTTTTTTTTCCTTTATTTATCATTACTGACTATATGTATATATATTTTCAATTTTGTCCAGATAAGGACCACACCAAATACCAAATAACTAATACTATAATATATTATTATTGTATTTCTGTTAACGATTCTTAATTTAAAATTGTCTCACCCATTTATGTAGCAGTGATTTATTGATTCTGGCTTTCAAAGTGTATATCTAAGATATCAGAAAGGTGTTTAAAAATAGTTAAAGCTGCTATTAATGATTTTTAGTAATACTGCCATAATCTACTACTTATAACACATCTACATCTGGTCCATCTTTTAGAGTGCTAAGTTAGCAGTTAAACAAAATAAATACTTATTTACTTAAGTACTATCAAGTCAGTGCTATTTAGTTCGGATTTGAAAACTGTTTTCATTAAAGTTGGAATGAATATCACTTTCAGATAATAAGAAAGAATATTAAACTTTGTTTAGTATTGCTATAGTGTATTTAATTCCAATAAATTGATGCAATATTATCATGAATGCTTTAATTTCCAGGAGGAACTCTCATTTTCTGGTCTTTCATCGTCAGTTGATAACCTCATTGGACCGAGGAAGCTTGGTAGGCGGATAGGCCTGATAGAGAGGGGCAAGGGTAAACCCAAGATTGCCAAGAGGCCTCAAGGTAAAAACTTTAGTGATACTTCTTGGGCTGTTGACTCCAGCTGGGAGTTCATAGGTTCGTTTTTATTTCAACTTAAACAAACAAATTAAAATCTGTTAGAGTTAAGAAAAAAAAGAAAGAACATATTTTCATTATCATTGCATCGAAAATTGTTTTTAGGAAATGAAGAAGAGCAGGACACAGAGCAAGAAGATTGCCCTGAAGAAAATTTCATGACCGAAAGGAGGTTTCCTTCTCTTGAACAACAGGAGAGCGAACCTAGCCCTGTTCAAAAGGGCATTACCATTCAAGAACTCATTGCTGAAAGGTCAGGAAATCCTCATTTACTTCCAGTACTTGAATATTTATTGTTCTTAAAAACTTTTTTAGTACATTTTTCAATTAAAAAAAAATGAAAATAAAAAAGTTTATCTAGGGTGACCTCTAATTTTTTTAGTTATTTACATTGCTTTCGTTTGGAAATAGATATAGAAAAAAATTGAATTAAATTTTATGTAGTTATAAGTTTCCGTTATTGTTTAAAATGTAAGTGTCAAGACTGAAAATAGTGCCAAATTTCAATAGCAAGGTCAGTTTTAAGCCGATGGGTTGAAAAAAATTAGGCCTTACATGGGTCACATATCACTTTTAATCCTTCTGAGGATTAAAAGCTACATTAAATAATCAAAATATTTCCAAATTAAATCTTACTAATATTATAAATGTGAAAGTTTGTATGTTTGTCTCTCTTTCACGCAAAAACTACTGAACGGATTTGGGTGAAACTTTACAGTAATATAGGTTATACATCAGAATAACACATGGGCTATAGCAAGCGCGGATTTAGGGGGCGCACGGCGGCAGGTCCCCCCCCCCCAACAGTTTTATAGGAACTGTGGAGAATCCATTATAGTACATAATTAAAGGAAAATAACATGATCATAGTTGTTAAAATATCAGAAAGAACAAGTGTGAAACTATTTGTTTTGATATACTGCTAATCTTACTAATATTATAAATGTGAAAGTTACGGGCAAAAGCTAGTATTAAATAAAGAAATATTAATTTATATTTAAATAGAAGTAATCATAATTTTCAATCTGTAATTTCTATATAATTAATAATAAAAATAAAAATAAATTCTTCCTACAAAATACTTTACTATTATTATGACCCAAATTAATTAACTTGAAGAAGTATTTTAATATGTTTTGTTTTAAGTTTGAAAGCTTGTTTCATTTTAAATATTCCCAACTTAATTATCTGAATAGAAGAACCTTGACTAGCAATTAACTCTTGACTCTTAAGGCAATGATAACATTCCTTCTCTCGACACCTTTTTGTGACTTTAATTCTGTGAAGTCTGGAATCACATTACAGTATGATAAGGTAATTCATAGAAAATTCATTATTTTTTAAATTTAAATATGTAGTTTCCATAAAAGAGATTCTCTTTCAATATGATAATTCAAATGTAGTGCTCGCATTTATGATTGTGCTTTTATATTTTAAAAGAAATGTGATAGTTTTTAGCTATTTTTTGAAGTCAGTTTTACCTAAATTTTATCATTTACTGAAAATTATTTCAAAGAAAATTTTTTAACTGCTGTCTGAAATCTACAATAATCTAAAAATGGGCCTTGATTTTGATTAGTTAATGTTGGGAGTGATCCGCTGATATCAAAAAGAAACATTGTTTTTATGAATATTATAGGCACAGTTAAAATTTTCGTTCGTGCTGAATTTCTTACACAAGAAATCTCTTATAATTCAGTACTACTTGGGTGTACTTGCCCAGCTGAGGTTGGAGATATAACAAAAGTTTCCAAATAATCAATAAGCTCAACATTTATACATCATAATCACTATTTGTTTATGCACTTATTGTATTCAAATAATATAATGTGATTTTATAAACAGCCTTCAGGGATGTTACAACTAATTAGTAACATTAGTAACTTGTAACATTTTTTCTGAAATTTTAGGTAGAATATTTGTTATTTATTTTATTTAAATAAGCTATATAACTATAACATAATTTTACAGAATTTTTATTGGGAGAATTTCAAGATTCTCCCAATAATAAGATTCAGTAGTAATTCATACTTATTTCTGATACATTTAATGAATACATTTTTGAAAGATGAATACATTTTCATTTTATTTATTGCTATTATCATTCAGTTAACTTACATTTTTAACTTATTTAAATTATAGGAATTTCACTTAACGCACAGAGAGTATTTTTTAATCAAAATCAAGTTTTTCAAAAGAAATTATCAATATTTGTGGACATGAATGTAAATGTAAATGTATATGAATGTTGTAATATGTACCAATTAAAAAAAAAAAAAATCTGTTTAGATGTCCGGAGTTAAGGCTCCCAACAGACTTTTCAGTGAGGGGTGATGCAGGAAAATCAGACTCATCTGGAAATAGTGGTTCCCGGGTTTCGGCTTACGATAATGTAACCAATGGTGCTTCTACACAGTCCCATCTTAGTGATGATGACACCCAGGTAAAGTTTTTAGTAATATAAACACAAATGTACAAAGTAATTTAGTTATTTTCATTTTAGATAAGTTAATTAAATGATGAAAATTTAAATAATTTAATTTTTTATTTTTAGACAATATTTTCCGAGCCATGGGATAGCTCAAGGTGGGAAACACTTCTGGAGAGGGGAGATGATTGGGGTCGAGGAGAAGAGAGGATATCTATTGTAAGGAACAAAAGCTTTAAGGAACGTCTAGATCCTCTATTATGTAAGTAAATGCAAACTTATCTTTTTATGTAGTAATGTGGTTATATAAAACATATATTAAAGCATCAATGTTTGAATTGATGTCACGGATAAGTTGTTTGCTTTAAGCATGGCACATTTATTGCTCGATTTTTTAAATTCCTGTTAGTTAGTCAATTTTTTTTTTGTTCTCTAGTCATTTCATTGCTTGTTAATTTATTTTTGTTTATTTACTGATGGAATTAAAAAGAGTTTATGTACATCTTATTTTCATTTGACATTGTTACACTCAAATTTTAAAATTTAAAAAATAAGCAATATCTAAAAAATAAACAATAAATACAGCATGGGACATATCTCTTAAAAATAGGTAGTAAAACTTTATTTTTTAAACCAAAATGTTCTTTTTAAAATTTATAGTCCTAAATTGAAATAACACTATGTAGCTGATAGTTACCTAATGACTTCTTATATGTAATGACTTTTTAAAACACTTTATAATAGATTCCTTCAAGGTTTTTTAAAATGCAAAATTTTAAATACATTTGAAATGGTTTATATTATATTAAATTAATATAATTCAACAAGTTCATTATAAGAAGTTATCATTTGAACATTCTAGAATTTTCATCAACTTCCTATGAATATAACCTTTATTAGATTTTGTTTTTTCCATTGAGAATTTATCCATGATTGATTCAGAGAATTTTTAAAAAATGTAACAATGTAATAGTGTTTAGGTCTTTATACAAAACTTGTTAAGCATTTCCTAGATTTAGTTTTTATGATTATCTTTATTGACCATTTGTGACCCACATTTGAATTATTTAAATGTTTACTGATTATGATAATTTGTATTTACTGATATTATTGTTGAAAATAGTTGAATCACAATGTTCCTACTGTGATGTGAATCATATATGTCAGTATAGTATTAATTAAATCTTTGATTGATTAGTAATTATCTCAGAGTTAATGCATGAATTCAAGTTAGTACCTTTTTTGGACTTTTCTTTAACACAAAAGATTAAATCTATAAAACAAATTTAAATATAAATTAATTCTCAATCACCTGATAATTTTCTGTGAAAAAACATTATTGTATGTTAAAAACATTACTTTAAGTTAACCTTTGTTTAATTAAAAGATAACCATAGACTTTTCTTTTCCTAGAAATGTTCCTAAAATTGTATTTTAATAATTTTATTTCAATATCTGATAAATTATTAGAAGAAAAGTAAATAATTCTACTCTATTATACTTGATTTACTTAAGTGGCACTTTCTGCTTCTTCAGTTTACATTTTTACTGAAATTATCTTAAAACTTTTTATAATCTACCTTCCCATCTGATGAAGTGTTAAAGTGTTATTAATATCTAACCGAAGACGTAATAGTGATAAAACATGTAATCATTATTGGATTTCGATAAATGCACTACTGTAAATCATAGATAAAGGAAAAGAATGAATAAAAAAAAATATGGCGATATTGTTGCAAGGCCAATGGCTTTGAAGAATCCTTCTCTGTACTTTTCTTTCTTTTTTAGCGATAAATTCTATGGTCTTTACTTGCGACTTTCTTTACGTTTGTCTTTCTATATCTATCATATAGTAGCACTTAATTTGAATTTTTAATATTGGAAATTTAGTTAATCGGAGAGAAAATTTAGATGAGAAAACATGAAAAAGGCACTTACATGCCTGTAAATGGACAATTAGTTATTAAGCGAGGATGTTCAGACTATGTTTTAGGCCATCATCCTGGTAATTTCTGAAAATTCGGCATTAAGTTTCTCATTTGTGTCTTTTTCCATTGGCAGCACCTACAGCTGTGTTGTTTCAATATATTTTTTTATAAATAAAAAACCCAGCACTCAATTTGAGGAATCCTTAAGTGGGGAAGACTTCTCATTAGGATAACATGAAACAATCAAATCTCCTATTAACCATCTAGTGATTTTGAATCCTGGTGCTTTGTAAAATTGCCGAAATCCATTACAAGAAACCTTATCCATTGTTTGGCTTCTTACTGAATTTACCTATTCCTTGAAAACATTTTAAATTCTAGGTAACCTTTACATGAGCATACACCATAGCTCTTCCATTTAAATGCCGTTGCTTTAACACGAAATTTTGATAACCCATTTTCGAGTTGCAAACTAAAAGTTGAAGAAGTTAAAAAATTTCCTTTACACCTAATTTTCCCAACCTCGATCTCGACCACATTCCTTGACCCAATTTATATTGTTATATCTTCACTTTGAAGTTTTAAACCAATAACTGAAGGAAGTTCGAAAATTATCTATATAATATTGTAAGCTACAATATAAGGTCATACCAAGGGATCATGGAAATCTAGTAAAAGTATAGTATATTTGATGTCAGATGAAGCGATCAATATGGTGTCTTGATCTCCATTATTTTATAACCAATGAAACTCATTTTATTTACCTACTTAATGACTTTGAAGCTGTCAGTTTTCAAATTGCAACTATAGGTAAATTCCGTTTAAAAGTAGCATACTATTGTTTGTTCCATTTAACGTCACATTATGCTGCTATGGCTAATCGGACGATGCTACTGTGGGAGCCCTAAATTTTACCAATCCAGGTGTAGCAAGATAGGTGTAACTAGTACGCGCACAGGCTCTCTGTATTGCAATTTTATGTATGCCTCCCTCGGAAGTACAGCGTAACCAAATATTTTTCACTCCCTTTCTAAAAATCCTCAGGTCACCTGCCGGGCTTGGGTAAAGTAGGTGTGTAAGTGATTTTGGGTAAAGTAGGTTGTTATGCTAACCAATACTCCACAGGTGACCCAGGAAGCAAACTATATCATATCGATACTTCAAATGTAGGTTTTCATGTTAAATGAATGTCAAATTTTGCGATTTTAATTTGAAATTAGATATGAATATTTTTTTATACATATTTATATACATTATAAACCAATTATATTGGCTTTATAAACAAATATCGTCGCTGTCAAAACAAAACCGCATATCTACAAATTTTTATGAATATGAGTTAGTAACGGTAACGCATTCTACAGGTTGAATTACCCACTAAGGAAGGCCCGTATTAAGGTCAGCAACATGGCAGAGTATGATTTATTGATACTTATCTTCAATAGTTCTACATTCTACAAGTATACATTCGGCGCGTTTTTTTTGTCTCCTGTAAAATCGCCTAAAGTGTACATGGGCTGTATTGTTTTGGCAGCAACGATATATATCTACAGCCTCTGTGATTACGTCGATATTTTTTTTTTCAAAATGAGTTTCTTGTACTTAGGGAAGTGGAATCGTGTTGTTTTCGTAGTGAATCAGGAGAAAGTCAGACACTGTTTTAAAAAGGAGTTATTGCTTATTTATAACTAGATCACAAGCCAAAAACTACAACCATGATACGATTCCGCTTTCCTCGATTCAGTTAATTATGTCTGGACAAAATTCCACTTAACCACTTATTCAACAATAGTCCAATATTATTCACCAATATATAAACATACAAACACCCTTGTGACTTGGGAGAGACAGTACTCTGTACGTCACGTGGAGCCCCTATGCTAGATGCTCAGTATCTCTTCTGACTCTCTCTTTATTTACTTTGTAGAGCTATTACTCAGGGTTCATGTTTGACCTAAGATAGCGACGACACAACTACGCAGCTCCAGTAGACTTTCGATCAATCGATAAGAAATTGCCGGATTCTTTATCTATTCTTATGTAACCAGTGGCTGTGATATGTACAATCGGTTATCTACTGTGCTTTTCTGAATGAATTTCTCGTCGGCAGAATTTCCGGGTCGAGAACTAGTTACTGGAGACTATTAAAACTAGTTTGAGATATTGTGTTGTACCCTTTCTAGTAATTACTTAAGCTAAGACTTATACATTTTTTATAGATTAAACGTATCTATTTCATTCAGCTCAAAGTCCTGCCAAATACAACTGATGCTTCACAATACATATACCCACCGCCGTGACCTCTATTTCTTATATTGTCGTCAGAGCCTTGCTCTTTATGCTTCTAGCTCCGCTAAGACATATATTCTCTTCGGAGGTTTGGAACCTTCATCACCTGGAATTTACCTTAGTGGATTCGGCCACCTCCGTTCAAGCTGTTCATCGGGAATATCGGATCGAGACACAACCCTTAGGATTTACTGTTTACTTGTTTCATCCTTCATCCGTACTAGAATGGGCTCGATTCGATTCTCCAAGGTTGATGTAAATATGTGTTTAGGCACCGTTCTGATTATGATGGTATTTATTATTTCCTCATTATCAAAGATAAGGAAGTTTTGTGTTCATGCAGAACGTGAAAACATTTCTTGTTATCATAATCAAAAATTTCCATTTGCGTTTTGTGTTTCATACTTCAAATTCAGTATCATTTCTTACAGTAGTATAACCAAGGACGGGCATAATACTACTGTCAGCCCGATTTTGATTAAATTTCGAGGGAGTATGTGGACTGATGCCTAAAAATACTTTCTTTAGGTTCTCTAATGATTTTTGAAATAATTTTGGACAGAATAGGAACAGTTGAAGGATTTACTGCCCGAATACATGGTACTTGGGGATTTACATGGAACCTTTTTAGTTAATATCGGAGAGGTGAAAGGCTTTAGCTGGTCAGGATTTCAGGAATTTGTGAAGAATATAAGTATTTCAGCTGTTATGGATTATATTGTCCATATATTGATTTATAAAAATTATAAGAACGTATTTATAATAATAATAATGGAGTTGCTCAGTGGTAGAGCACTGAGTTGCCATGCCAAAAATCCTGGTTCAAATGGCCGGAGATGGATCATATAGGATCTAGGACCCTCCTGGGGCTCACCCAGCTTCTTAAATGGGTACCAAAAAAGGGGCAAAAATCTGGTGGTTGAGCGTGATCTAGTACAAATCACCTCCCTGCACAATCGCTGTCCATGAAACAGTAGTGTCTCTACCATGTATGAACCCCAGACCCTTCATGGGTTGTAGTGATACAGGTTTTATTTATTTGTAATAATAATGAGTAAATAAAAGCATTATTAAACAAATAGCAGATTTCTTGAATATCTTGAGCAACGATGTGGTAAGATCAAGCGGTAGATAAATGTAATAGCCACAAGCGAATCTCCACGATTGATGGCTTCATAGAAACCAGGCATTTTTTTCTTTAAAAAAAAACGAAATTAATACATTAATATAAGGAAGAAATAGTTGGGGGTGCAGTCAAAGAAAACACCAAAATAAGCAAAACTTATTTATTGAGTTTTGCTTATTTTGGTGTTTTCTTTGACTGCACCCCCAACTATTTCTTCCTTAAATTAGAAGATACAGTCGACCAATTCTTCTCTAACATAATACATTAATAAGTTTAGTAGCATTTGTATAATATACATTTCCAAACAAAATATTTCTGTAAGTAATGTCTTTTGTAATGAAAAGTAACGAACAACATATAAACTGAAGTAATTATTGTAAAAAATTCCTATTTGTCGATGAATAAATGAAAACGTCTCTTATGAAAACGGATTCTCGTGGAAACTTAAATGATAATTTATAATAAGGGGCGGGGAAAGTGAAAGTTGTGTGAAGTGCTTAAGTTTTTTCTTTTCTTTTTTTTTAAATATTCTAGTTTTGTCAAATAATTATTTTTTTTTAAGAATATAATTATTTGAAGAAACTAGTTTCTTGATTTAATATGTAACATTCCATCATGAAAATTTAAATTGTATTTTAGCACCTTTATTTAAATAACTGTATGAATAAGTTTTATCATATTTTTTTTATTTGGTATTTTGCCTTTTCAAAAAGAACTATGAATTCCAGTTATAGTTTAATATACAATGAAAGGTAATGCAGTGAATTCCAATTCGATTTTTAAAATAATACGTATCAAAATCAATTTTCTATACATTTCATTAGTTGCCTCTCTATGACGCTCTAAAGTTTATTTATTTTAGAAAGATAAAAAGTGTTAATTTTTTGAAAATTAAACAATCTGCTTATCTCAAGTTGATTACACAACAAAGAATCGTAGAGCATGCACTCTTTCAATATTTAATTGCAGTGAGATAATCCCGAATATTGAAATGAGCTTAGTATATTTTTTTGGTAGTAGTGAAGAAGGAGTTCCAAAAATATAAGCTCTGATTCGACTGGTAAATGTCTGAGAGGTTGACGGAGTCGTAGCTGGGTGGATTGCTTCTGTACCAACATGGCTGCTCCTTTATCCGTTCATCATAAACTGACAATGATACCGCCTGGGTCACTGTTTTATTTATATTACGTCGTTAAAAATTAAATCTAATTGCACTTAATTTATTAAAATTCCTTCTGGAAAAAGAAATGGAATAAAAAGAAAACTGAATGCAATTACAGAAGAGCGAAAGCTCATAAGAGACATAAGATACTTGTTAAAGCGTGAATAAAAAAATTCCCCAAACAAAAAGCCTTAAGTCTCTAAAATATATTAAAAACAAGAAACAAAAGTACATATCAATAAATGATGCCTGAATTGGTGAAATATCCACAGATTTTACCACTCGCATCTTAACAAGAAAACTGAATTCATTGGGATTATTAAAATTATTACTGCATTAATTAAAACACAGCTGTCTGCAAGGTTCGCAAAATTAGAGATATGCATATCCCCTTCCTATTGAGGTCGGAAATTTAACGCAATTCATATTTATATACTCGAAATGGCATGTATTGCATATAATTTTAATAAAAATCTAAAAAAAAAACTCAAATAAAGAAACCACAGTTATTAACTATCTTTACAATACTTTACAAGTATTATTCACATACCGAAACGCAAGTAGGGGTGCTTCATAAAAACTCCATTTAAATGTATTGGGATTTAATTTATTATTTAAAACATTGTCAACTAAAATAATGCAAATGCAACCTTATTATAATAAATTAATAAGGATTTAATTATTGTCACTTGTGAGGCATATTCAATTCATTTTCATTGGAAACGGTACATTCTTACGAATCGTTTGGAAATAGCAAGGTCACTTGTTAACAGGTCCTCAGTAAGAGTTAAGTTAAATGTTGAATAATAGATATCTATTTTTAGTTTATATTTACTCAATTGATAAATTAATTGATCGATTGATAAGACGCAATAATAAGTCGATGATTATGGCTCAGAAGGAAGAACCTTATTTAATTCCAAACAATATTTTAATATAATATGCTATATTTTTAAGAAATGGTGCTAGTATGGTCTGGAAAACATGAATAAGTTAATAATTTTATTTAAACCGTCAGATAAAAATATGATTCCGGGTTTACATAAAGTCGGAATTATATTCTGGTTAAATTATAACATAATACACAATTACTGGTTAAATTATAACATAATACACTGACAGGCAAAACATTCCACCCACTTCATTTTTTCATGTTTTCACCTAAAAATATTTCTGCTTTGGATTGGTATATTTTTTTTAATGAATAAATTATTAAATTTATTTTTCAATTAGGAATGTCAATATGTAGGATAATAATCCTTAATTCAATGAAAGGACTTTAGACTTGCAGCAAATTTCTTAGTTTCCGACTTTTAACATTTTCAATTTTAAGTTTAAAAATGTCTCTTCGTGCTGACTATATGCTGCGCGTAGTGTGGCACTTATTGATGATGGGCGTTCCATTAGATATGGAGCTAATGCCATCGGCGTTCCCTATGAAACTGTACGAGACACCGTCAGGAGTTTTCGAGAAACTGGGACTTACCATATAAGGCCCGATTCTGGACGGCCTAGGGTGACAGAATCAGAGGATGACAAGTTTTTGACTTTAAGAATTTTACAAAACCGGCACGTTACCATTGTTCAAGCGATTCATCAGCTCGAAGAATTTCGAGGTGTACAAATTTCTGAACGTACTGCTCGGAGAACATTAAATGATCATGGATTAATGGCTTTTCGCCCAGTAAGAGGACCAGAAATGACCAGAATTCACAGAGTTACACGGCTGACTTTTGCTCGAGAACAGCCATTGGCCTATGGTCGAATGGAGAGCTGTACTTTTTACATATGAATCAAGATTTGCTCCTCGATCTCCAGACGGGCGTGGAAGGGTGTGGAGAAGAAGAAATGAAAGATATGCAGCCTGTAATTTTACCCAGAGTCAACCTTTTCAACGTGGTTCCTTAATGGTATGGGCTGGGATTTCAATTGGTTGTTGTTCGTGGAGGGTCTTTGACGGCCACTCGCTACGTAGATTTTGGAACCTCATGTGTTGCCTATCCTCAACGAAAAAGGGGATCGTTCTGTTCTAATGCTCGATAATGCACGCCCACATGTCACTAGTTAGTACAGACATTCCTTCATCAGAACAACATTGAGATTTTAGCCTGGCCAGCACGTTCTCCAAATTTGAACGCTATCGAGCTTTTATGGGTTAACTTCGGAAGACGAATAAGAGCGCGTGCAGCTGTTCCTGATACACTGCAGAATCTTGAAAGGGCTCTTCGGGAGGAATGGGCTATCCTCCAGCAAAGTGACTTTTCCCGACTAGTGGAAAGTATGCTGATGCGTCTTCAAGATGTAATAAAGTCAAGAGGAGGAAACGCGCTATCAAATGATGCTGTCTTTAATTTCTTTTAGAATAAAAAATGGTTCGTTTTTCAATTTTTATCATTTTTCTTAGCCATTCACATTTTTATTTTGTAAACAAAGACTCTTTTAAAACGTTAAAAATGTTATTAAAGGTGAAAAAGATTATACAATTCCATAAATGATAAGTATTATCTACAAATACCATTACATACAAATACATTTTTTGTTTACAAGAGGGTGGAATTTTTCACCTGTCAGTGTATATGTGGAACAATAGGTTTTGTATACTGAGCGGAGTAATTGCTGTGCTGAAAATCCCAAGTTCAAATCCGTAAAAGATAATTAATTTAATCTATTAAATTAAATAATTTATCTAATAATTAGCCATAGATCGACCCAGTGGGATTTCCAGACCCTCCTAGAGCTCATCCAGCCTCTATTTATCTACTCTAAATGGCTACCCTTAATTGGGGAAAAACCTGGTGGTTAAGCGTTAATTCGTCCAATTATCTCCCTGCACAACCGTTATCTTAGAAATAGTACAGCCAATCTATACTGAACTACAGACCCTGCATGGGATACAGTGGTATAGGTTTTTAAAAAAATGTGGAATATTGCAATTTAATGTCAAATTTTCTGCAAGAAACCACCTCTGTTGTATACTTTTACAGTAAATTACATTTTAGGGATTTTTTTTCTGACAAAATCTTTTTCTTTTATGTTTAATTTATTTTATGTGAGAAATATCTATTATTTATCCAATCATCTTAGTTATTGTTTTTCAATTTATTACATTCATTATATTTACTGATTGTATTACCTATAATACAGTTTTAAATTTCTATAATTTTTTTTTTTAAATTAATTTTAGTTGTTTAATCTGGCTCTTGTAGTCTTATTTCTATTTCTTACATAAAGGATACATTTCATGCTTATATTGTTCGATTAATATTACACTTAAATTCTTTTCATACTTCTTTATTTTATAATGGAAAATATGTAGTTTTCATAAAGATATAATATCTTATCTTCAAGAAAATAAATTAACTTTATTATTACAATTTAAGATGGATAAAAAAAAAAATCATATATGTTTTTCTGTCATCACTTGATTTATCACCTTAATCAGCCATTGTTTAATGGACATAATTGAAAAATAAATCGTGATGAAATGTTAATTGTTTCCAAAGCAATCAATATAGTACTTGAGCTACTTTTCCCTCAATACATTCCTAGTACACGTAGGGAAACCTGTAGGTGCTTCGTATGTCGTGAGGAATTCCTTTGTTAAGGAGGAAAAGATTGAACATGAAGTCACACTAATATTGTTTTTTTTATTTCTCAACGATAGCTAATAGCTATTTAATCAACAACTTGAACTAATGTAATATACTTGAAGGAAAGTGCGCAATGATTTTCATAAAAAATTGGTTTTGCATCACGCTTGTTCATGTTTTAACACGTATGAGTATAATTTGTCTGATTCAATAGAATGACTAAAAAATGTTTGATTAGTAAAAATAATTTATGACTGTAGTCGAACGTATTATTTACGTTTATTTACTGATCTAATAAGTTTAAAATGATTTTTGTACCGTTTTATGATGCAATGTTTGTTTAATTGCAAGAAGTTTCGTTGAATCATTTTTTTCATAACACTATCTTAATATTGGAACCTGAATGTCTAGGAAGAAAGTCGAAAGAATATTTGTTAATTGTTTTTAAAATTAATAAGGAAAGAATTTTCCATTTGTACATTTAAAGAAAACTTAACAGCTATTATTTTTATGGATAAGTCAATGTGTAAGATACTGTGGTACTAATCTCAGCTCCAGATTTTTTATGGGTTATCCAGTTGTGGAATGATCATTATGGGTCCCCTGAAATTGGTCTAGAAAGTAAGTATGTACATTTAATTGAAGAGAAAACCTAAGATAATTATCTTAGCGAACCGTATCATTGTGTAATTAACCACAAATAAAAATGTTACCGCTGAAATAAAAAAAAGGCTCACTTCGGTTTCTAACATATTTTTTTAAAAATAATCTGTACATGATTCGAAGTGTCTTCATTTTCTGAAATACAAAAATAGTAATTATAACAGTACAGAATTTTAACTTATTTTCTTGAATCTTATTAACAATTTAATACATTAAAAAAATATACTCTGTAGCAATTTATTTTTTATCCATTACAATGTCGGTTTTAGCTGTATTCATAACGGTTTGGTTTTATATGGCATTATTAATAAGAAAACGTTTTTTTAATTAAATTTTGTAAGTAATTCTGTGATCAAGTACCATATAATTAAAGCCCCACCACCCGCTTAGTATAATTATGTTTTATTAAACATTTTCCGCTTTTTCATAATTACAACATATCATTATCCCTTGGGAAATTGATCCATTAAAAATAGAAGTTTTCACTTACCATCCAACCTTGAATTAATTTTACAAGTTTAAATTTACATTCTATTTTTAATTTCATAGGAAACATTTATTCGCATTAAACACTCTAATGATATGAATTACTCTGTTTTAATATGTTAATTTTGAATTACAATATGCCACTTAGTACTTTTCTTTCTTTTTTCTTTTCTTTTTTACTCTCGATCACCGTTTCTTTTTTAATCTCCAGCAATAGTCGTTCATTTGTTTCATTTTGTTGACAAGCCCATTATGTTAAGTTTCTGACGAAAACAATTTTTATCTCAATTTAAATTCGAGCCGATTCAAAGGCTTACAATCTGATTGGTTTATTAAATTCTTGTTGTTTTTTATTTTTTATATTTCCATTAAAATTGTTTCGTATGTTTTCTAACCGTTCTTTATCAAACGATTTATCTATGAAATTAGACATATATGAATACCTTTATATATTAACCTATGTTCTTGTGATAATAAATTACTTGTTTACTGGTTCAAGAATTAATTGTTAAAAAATATTGTAAATTCGATTATGTAAATCTTAAAACACATTATTTCCTTATCAGACAATGTGTAAATATTAAGTTTCAAATGTAAAGCTTGAATTTCCGTTATATAACTTTAAATTACTCATATTTTAGAAACCCAAAGTTATTATTTGTTTACTATATATTTTATTTATTAAAAAAACAAGCAAAAAAAACTAAAACTAAGTGTCTCGATAAACAGCTTATCTAAAAACAAGAGTTTTAAATTACAAGGGTTTTAATTTACTTTTAACACATTAATATATATATATATATATATATATATATATATAATATGTATGTATATGTACAAAACTCAAATAAATGGCGGATTTGCCCTTATATGGCATTGTTCGATGTTCATATACTAAGAAATATTACTATAATACCTAAGAAATATAATTATTGGGGATGCAGGTTTATTTCAAACCAAAAATAGTGCAAAACTATATAAATTGTAATACGAAACTCGTTATGTCATATTTATATGGTATGCAATAATTTTTAATCTAATATAACTTAATACAATATAAAATTATTTAAAAAGAACGAATATTAATTTTTGTTATGATACGTTATAAATTGCTTTGTTATGATCACTATGCAAAGAGTTATAAATTGAAATAACAATAATAATAAAATAAAAGTACATTTTTATTAGGGAAATAAGCAATTTATTTGATTGTCGCCCGGATTAAAGTTGAGTCGATGTGAGAGAGATTATATTTTAATTTTATGTGTCTGTAATTTTTACCACAGGGCAATAGTTGAAGGATCTGTCAATATTGTGTTTTATCTGGAGCGTGCTTGTGTCTGTGAGAAATAGTGTTATCTGTTTCTGTCTTTTGTTTATTGGTTGTGAGATTCGTAGGAATTTCGATTGATAAGATTGAGATACGTTGATGAGAGAACACTACTTTGTGTTGTACACTCCTTTTGGATTGGACATCTCATACATCGCCTACAACTAAGGAAAAGTGTAGACCCTCCGATCTCCAAGTGGTCCAGTTGGACCCCCAGGGGTCCACGGGAGACTCGACGGGGGTCTACGTTGGCGTGACAAAAAAATGTTTTTAATAATTAAAATCAGTTTGCTGTCGGTACTTTGTTTATTTCATTGCAATAATTAATTAGGCATTTCTGTTCTGTTAATATAGCCATTATCCTCAGACCGTCAGCGGTAGAAGAGGAGAAGATTAAATAAATAAATAAAACAGCCATATCTGGTTGAGTAAGACCGCCTTATGATTACTAAATCTTCACATTTTTTGTCGAGTTTTGGGAATATGGTAGAAATGTAGCTGCAGAGGGTCCACCGGAAGCTAAATTTTGAAAGTGGACTATGAGAATAAAAGTGTGGGAACCTCAGGTGTAGACGATTGGAAAAAAAATTAATATGATATATTAAATGGTATATATCTTTTTATTTTATCACTAATCTGGTTCGTGTTTATTCATTAATATCAATAAGTGAAATAAAATTAATCCCACAGATTTTTTCTCTCTCTTTCTTTTCCCCTCTTTTTTATTCTCAACGTGGCCCATAGAAAATAGTTGGCAAAAGATTTTGGTGCATCATTATCTAATTATAATGGGAATTATCGGAGCTTTCGCATTTATTGATATTTTGTGGAATATGAATAGAAATATTACAACGAATATAGTTAATAATACGTCTACAATGATTTCAAGACAATGCCTCAGTTTTTTACAAGAGAGGTTTTCCAATAAGATTTATTTTTGTTTTAGTCAACAGTGAATTATAGAAGGGAGTCAGAATTTGTTGGTTCTGCCAACATTGAGTTTAGCCAACATCAATTTTACATTGAGTTTATACGTATGCCGAAGTTACATTAAGATTTATTTAACTCATTGTTCAGTTTCATATTGATAAAGAGTAATGTTTTTTATTATGTTACTAATCAATAAATGGCATATTAACAATAAAATAAGAAAAAAATGCAATACTATGGCAACATATCTAATTAAGCATTTTTCTATTACGTTCTTTGCAAACGACCTTAGAAATATACAAATAATGTCTCATCATTAGTTCTTGTGACGTTAATATTTTTTCACATATTGCAGAGCAGGTGTGTAGGTGTGTTTTCTTCCATTTTTATAGTTCAAACCTTGTCATTCTAAAGGATATATTTTTTAAAGAAAAACAACAAAGCTGGTTTTATGATTAATATTAACAACAAAACAACTGTGGTACGCTTATTCTATGCGGTTTTAACGATCTATTACTCATTCATATAATATAATTTTTATAATAATGAATTATTTTGATCACTGTTATCTATAATGCATATGCCTACATAAATTTCTGTATTGAATGGCTCAAGAGAAAAAAAATCAATTTTTTTTTAATCTTCGTTTAGCATAAATCTGTCATCGTTATCATTGAAACCATAGATATCTAGTTTTTCATTTAATATCTATAAAACACAGTAAGCTATTATTGGCAAACCTCTTGTGAAACTAGATCAAGTGGTTGTAAGTGCCCAGTTTTGCAATTGCTAATAGTTTGTGACAAAGCCATCATCTTGTAGAAGGACTATTGCAATAGCACTAAGGATAAGTACGTAATTAAAAAGTATTAAATACAAATTGCTTCCTCAATAGAAAAATATTGTCTTTGTTTATAAAAATGATAGTTTTGTTTAAAAAAAAAAAAAAAAAATTTCCGATAGACACTTGGGGGTATACTCGTACATGTATCGTTATAGATCACGATTAATAAAATATAGTATGTAAATTATTTATTTATTCTTTTATAATTTTTGGTCAACTGTTTTGATTTTTAAATATTTTTATTTGAAAGAGAAAAGATTTATTTGTTCATTTTTTTTTTCGATAAAAACTAACTTTATTTTATTTTCGAGATTAATTCATTGGAAGATACCGCCTTATAATTATACCTGTGTCCTCAAAATTATATCTTTTCAGAACAGATCGGTCATTTTTTTTCTACTCCACTAATGTGGGAGTGCCAAATATTTGTTACAAGTTTTTTTTTTTAATTTTAAAAATTATATATATATATATATATATATATATATATATATATATATATATCCCACTTCCCAGTTGGAATTGGTCTCCAGGGAAGTTAGACCATCACTCTCTAAGGGGAAGGCCTACATAAATTAACAAGCAAAAAAAAAAAAGTTCATAATATTATAAAATTTATAAATATTGTATATAGTATCTGTAGTAAAATTATTTTAATTTTTTATTGTTTTAATAATTCCTGTTAATTTTTGTAATAAAAGGCTTTCATTCATATATATATATATATATATATATATATATATATATATATATATATATATATATATATATTTAGAGAATGTTCACTGACTTGAAAATTTATAAAAGTTTATATTTATCTATTATATCAAAAAGGAAACATTATTTTATCGAAATAATGACAGGCCAGCGGTCAGCTACAAAAAAAAAAAGGCTTTAGTTCCCTATAAATTGAAGACAGCTGAATTTTTGATATGTTGTAAGGGTATGTCTGAGTAGTGTAAATCCAAGTTTGCAACCGAAAAATTGGACAGGAAAACTTTAGGTGGCCGAAAAACCTCCAAATGTTTTCCCATCCGTTTTTGCCGTTGCAAACTTGTATTTACACTACTCAGACATTTCTTGACAACATATCAAAATGCAGCTCTATTCAATTTACTGCGATTCAAACACGCATTTATTCAAAATGAATAAATAAATCAAAGTAGTGACGTTGCCTCATCCATAGATTTTTTTTTTTACAAATAAAGAAAACATTTTTTTCATAAGAAATATTAAATATAATTATGTAATGCGTAACTTACGTATTTTCACTACTGGCTATCAGGTCGATGAAATAATATAATTAAATTAGTGTTTACATTATATGTTTAATTATTGTTAGCTAAACCTATATCTGGAAAATACAGTATTATTACCATCCTCGAACATAATAAACATTTAACCTACAAATTACTGTAATAACTTTGCACTAATTTTATTTTCTATATTTCTTTCTTTGGTATAGTAATCTATTAATATTCGAAATATTCCTAACTGTGACCTGTTTTTTCACCATCTTTCAACCGAGTAGTTCCTTCTTCCTCATTTTCCGTATTTTTACATCTCCAGAACCGCAGAAATTTTAGATCATAAAACCCATTTTGTTTTTTTAATGATTACCTGTAAAGGTAAAGAAGGATTGTTAATATTTTACCACTTATTAATAGATATTGTTTTCATTCAAAAGGTATTGTACAGAGTTCAAAGTCAGAGATCAAAGGTGGGTGGGAGTGCATTTTAATTCAATTTAATATTTTAGTCTTTTTTTTTTTTATTCAATTTTAATATTTTTACCTCCTCATTTTTATTTCCCTTTATATTATGTTTACTTTTCTATCCTTTCTGTACATTTATTTTCTGTATTTTATTTTATATTCGTTTTCTTTAATTATTATATCTGTCCCTATTTTAATTTCTGTTCATTACCTTCAATTTTATTAAATCTGTCAATATCTTAATTTTATTATATTCTGTCACTATTTTAATATTCGTTATCTTTAATTTTCATATCTGTCACTATTTTAATTTTCTACATTACATATCACTATATTATTGTTACTGTAACGTTTTTATATATTTTTTGTTCTGTTTGTTTCTCTCTCATAGCCCTAAAAATGGCCTACACTGTAGGTCGAAACGTCGGCACTTACTAAATATAAGTCTAGTACTTATTTGGTGTTTTATTGACTGCACCCCTCAACTATCTCCGTTCTCCATAATATTTTAGTCTTATTTTTGCTACATTGAGTTAAAGGGTTTACGAATTTTCTTTTCCAAATTACTACGGTTTTTCGTTATTTTCAAGAATTTCCATGTATTTTCTCATTTATAAACGCTCCAAAATTTAATTGAACTACTGAAACACAATTAGGCGCTTTCACCAGTATATTGTATAGAAGTATTTTTTGTAGTACATTTACAATATTAATAAAAATTAGACACTAGTGACGAAATTCTACTGCTTTTGCACTCTATTATTAATTTATCTCTTGATTCAAGATGGCCAGTGATAGAATGTTATATGAACATAAAAGCTATACTTAATAAGAGTAGGTAATGCTATGAAAGGTCTACATAGCTTAATTATATTTTAACTTAATGTTATTTCTAATTTTGTGTGTTATTAATTTTGCTATGACATAACAATAAACAAAAAAATAATTAAAAGACTATGGCATACCGCGTAGACTATTATTCACTTAGTTGTTGATGAATTCTGTGATGGATTATGTTTTATTAGTAACAGATAATATGATCAAAAGGGGGTGGGTATATTTGAAATTTAAAAATTGCCTTTTTTCACCTTTTCTGTCGATTTAGTCGAGACATTTTTTCTAATACGAAATTTCTCTGTTTTATTTCTCATGTTTTTATTCCGGTTCTGAACCTCAAGTTTTGGAAGCATGGAATTGCTTGACTCAATGCGTGAAAAAATGTGAAGAAGTAAATTTTCGAAATTTCGGCATTTTTCGCTTTTGATCGAGAACGCCTCATATGATTAATTAGATTATATTGCGATAACATACTGGATATTTCGTGAAGAGGTTGCTTATAACTAAACCAATTCACTTATATAATCTACTCCAAATTGTTCTGAATTTTATTATCTGAAATTCTGTGAGGATTTCATATCCAGGGTAATTCACAAGGTTTCCTTTTATCTCTTCGTATTTGGTTTATGTTATTTGGTGTTTTGTTGTTTAAATTCTTAATGCTGTTAATATCCCGTATTTGTCAATACGGTTCTATTGTAAACAAATATACAATATAATGCCTCAAGGGAACAGTAGATACGGTAGATCCGTGGAAGTAATTCAGTACAGCCTATCGCATCTTTATCTTTATGGATAACTGCGAGTGTTACACATCTATGGCCAAGATTAGGGCCTCTTTTATCAAGGTATCTATATTCCTATCAGTTTTCCAATGATGCATTTTCCTCGTTGAAAACTGTTGATTTATTTTATTTTTTATTGTAGTTGTGTGAAGGGATTCATTACAAGGCTGTAGGTGAGTATTTCGACAAAAAAAATTGATGTAATAAGGCGAAATTTAGTTCTTTTGTTTTAACGCATTCTTATTTTGCCCCAACTTCATTTATTTTTATATTTCTGCCCGTCCTATTCCAGTTGTAATTTTTTTTACAATTTGGAATAAAAGACACAGTACGCACCTGAATAATCCTCAGAACTAAGTATCATCATCCCTTTCCTTTCAAAATGGCGCTTGGGATGGATATATTTTTTACTATTTTTAAAATATGAAGCAATACAAAATTTCTATTATTGTAAATAAAAATAATAAACCATAGTATTGTATTTTAGGTACAGATTATGCATTTCGAATTTATTGTATTCTATTTTAAATTATTTCTCTCATAATTAAACATTTTTATACATGAAGGATGATAATTACTTACTATGTAAACCTGAACTAAAATTTATTTCTCCAATTTGTTATTTTAAACTATTTATCCTTCGATCATGTTTTTTGTTAAGTGTTTCGATTCAAGATTCAAGGACAGAAAAAAAAATCACGTTTCATTAGGATTTTATTTGTATTTATTGTGGTATTATTTATTTAATCGCGTTTATTCCAAGGGCACGATATCCATCTTGTCTTGTTTATTTAAATAGATTTTTCACTTGTTATTACGAACTCTTGAAACCTTAAAATTATATTTCGATTGAGATATTTTGATAAGCCTATTGCCGGAAGTCTCCTGTAGATACTTGAACCCACTGCTCGTGGCGTTGGTACTACTATCGGACAAGCGACAAATTCTGGATATCTCTAGTCCTAGAAATGTTGATAAGTGTGATTGATTCAATTCGATCCGAATAGTGTATGATTGATTGGACTAGGCACACTTAAAAGATCTATATCTGTTACGCCTTAACGAACTATAAAACCAACCCATCAGAATAATTTAATGAGAGAGACTGTTATCAAATGAAATAGTGTAGAAAATTTGGAAATAATTCTGTTCCATTTCAGAAACATCCAGGAATGTGTTAAAAAACCTATCAACTGGCAATCATCTCGTCTTACTTTAATATATTAAAGTCCATCCTTTAATATATTCCATTTAAGTTTAGAACTAAAAAATAAATTCAGTTTTTAATTGGTCTTAATTTTCATAATTGAGAATAACTGTATTTAACTAACTTGCCAGATGACAAAAAAATAATTAAGAGTACTTAAATATGGTTACGTTAAAATTGAGAATCCATAAACGTGTTACAATTTCTTGAGGAACAAATATTTATTTCTGTAATATTTATGTCTGTATGTTTTGATCATTTTGGGTGACTACGCCCACTGTGCTCAATATCTGGTATTATTTTTTTATGGTAGTACGAGTCAATCCATTGTGATTGTCTTTTTGTTTTTTATTTTTTAAACTATCAAGGAAAACTTGTTGCGAAAAGAGTTCTGCTGAGCTGGAAACCTTGAAATCGTATAAATTCTAAAAATGCGGAATTAGTAGGATTTACAATTAATTTTATTGACGTGTGTGTCAATTTTTTTTTTACAAAAAATATATACAGAAAGCTGGTAGGGTTGTACGCTCACTTATCACGCCCCTTAGACTACAGTTTAATCTTGACCGTATAAGGTCATGTGCTAAGGAGATGGGTTTTTTAAAATTATTTTTATTTTATTTTTTTTATGAGGATGTTACGGTTACTTAGTTCCTGGGAGAGTAACGGATATATACGTATAGAATTACGTAATTGTAGGAGGTAATTAAAACCTGTTAACTCAATCGAAAACCATAGTATTTCAGATTTTATCCCTTACACACACACAAACACATTTATATACTCGCAGAAATACAATACAAAAAGACATTCGAAATACTCAATGAAAGACCAATGATTTCTAAAAATAACTTTTAAAAAACCATGAAACTCTATGAATATTTTTTAGAATAAAGGCCACCATAGACTACACGTGCCACTTCTTTTTAAAAAAAGAAGTGAAAAATAGCATACAATGAATTCAAACACCTTATCGTGATTTACAACGCTCGTGATGGTTTAAGCTTTCAAGAAGTCCCATCTTGAGATATTCTTGGTTCTTACAACATCCTTCGAGAACATTTTCGCTAAGTCCTTATACCTACATGGATATAATGTGGAAATAAAAGATTTAATGATTATTTAGAATTAATTTTTAAAAGAATTTAAGTTAAAAAAAATTAATATATTACTGCTAAATTTATAAATAAATAATTAGCAATCAACAATCTGCAAATATCTTCTTCTTTTTCTTCCTCCTCAGTGCCTCTCAGCGTGGAAGTGCCTCGATCCAAGTGTTCCATCTGTCTCGGTCTCTCGCCAATTCCTTCATGGAATCCAATTGGTTTCCTCTTTTCTCCCCTATTTTAGCCACATTATCCAGCCACGATAGCCTTGGCCTGCCTTTTGGTCTTTTACCAGTTGGTCTAGCTTCAAAAAAATTACGTGGTCCGCGATCTTCATCCATTCGGCACACATGTCCGAACCATTTCAACTGCCTCTTTTCTAGAATTTCAGTTAGTTGTTTTGCCCCTAGCTCCTCTGTTATTCTAGCGTTCCTGATTTGTTCCCTCCGTGTTCAGCCAGCTACTCTCCTGAGGTATTTCATTTCTGAGGGGTGATTCTGTTCTTCAATATGTCGAGAAGGACGCAGATGTCAATTCCGTGTAGTAGGGTGGGATGTACAAATTTAAATTTTGAAAAGTGGGAATTTATTTTGTTTTTCTTACATCGATTGAAAAATATTTAAATAATAAATCTAAACGCTGATTTAGTCAATTTATAACAACGTGCAATTTATGAACGTGATTTTCTGTCATAAAGTAAGTACATCTTTTAAGGAAGGTACAGTCCGAGTTCTGTTGCTAGATAAATTCTGTTATCAGTTATAAGATAAGGGAAACGGTACGTTTAATTTTATGATTATTATTAGTTTTTGAAAATTTATAAATATATTGCAACACGGGATTGAAGGTCTCTTATTACGAAAGCGTATTGCAATCTGGTGCATACTGGCTCGGTACGAGTGCTTGCGTCACAGTCGGCTCCGTACTGTCTCTTATCGCTCTGAGGAAATATTCATTTCTTCCATCTGCTATCAAGATCTTCGCGGTAACTAAGTGCACCTGGCGAATTATAGGTGTATTATTATTTATATATTTGAATGTTTCGAACATTTTGGATTGTATTTGAATTAAACTGTATATATTACGCTTTCACTTACCATCTACGTTAATCAGCCTGTAAATACCTTTTGTATGTTTTCTTAATGAGTTGATAAAAATGGCTAATTATTTTTTATTTCCATATATTGGAAATAAATAAGCATTTGAGCTCCTTAATCCTATTGGGTTTGGAAATGGTAAATTAAAAAATTAATTAATAAATAAAATGAATTTCGATTCTATTCGAAATTTTAAAAAAATCCCACTGAGTTTGTGGTTTCTTCTGAGTTTGATTTCGTGATGTGGCTAATTAGCAAATTTCCCTTTTTCGTTAAGGCATAACAGAAAAAAATCGAGGATTAATTCCGCTTTCTGAAATAAATAAAATAAAATATGGAATCTCCCTTTTTTATGAATGGAGTGTTCAGGATCAAAAGCGGATAACTCCAAAGTTTCCAAAATTGACATTTTTCGCACGTTTAGTCAAGCAATCAAGCAACTAACTGGATGATAATCTACAATATGTGCCATAGTATTTTAACTTAATTTTTTTCTGATAAGTCATAGCACATTAAATAACACATATAAATATTATCAGAAATGACATCGATATAAAATATATTTAGGCTATCTATAAACACAACTCTATTACTGTCTTTTGTTACTGTAACATGTTGATTTAAAATAGTTTCACTGAAAAAAATTTTAATAATAGAAACATTTTTGAGGAACGTACAGCTGTGAGCTGTGAGCCACTTTTCCTAGTCTATAACCTTATAGTACAGACCGAATGCTAAATATTTAAAAATTCTGAGCAATGATGTTTATGTTTATGTCTTTCGTTAATTTGACATGGAATGTCGCAATGCTAAAAACATTTCCAATTTTTGTGTAATAAAGATACAAACATATAGCTTCAGTCCATTAGTTTTTATATCATTAATGAGAACATTAAAGGAAACACTCGAATCAAAGTTAATTAATTATTAACTTCAGGTATTTCTTCGGTTCCTTTACCAAGTGTGTTAAAACCACTTCTTCCAAATATGGATTTATATTTCACAACTGAGAAATACCAAATCTCATTATATGGCATATAAACTATAATTTCTAGGATATAGTGTTATTACTGCTTGGGGAATCAGCGGTGGGCTTGAATATGGAGGAACACGTCTGCTTGGGTAGCCTTAAAGGTTTTATTTCGTACTTTAGGTCATCAGCTTCTAACATATATAAACGGTACTTTATTAAATTTTATTACCTGTTGAAGGTCATATAAATAAAAAAAGATATTATAGTTTTATTTTAAACTCCGTTCCAGCTTCAGTGTGCGATATTTAATCTTATATACTCATGCATATGACAGAAATCCATAGGACATTATACCCGTCTGTTCGGATGGTTGAATTTTTCTGCTGGACTTGTATTTCAGGTCTCGTTTCCATTTTCTATAAATCTCATCAGAAATTAAAACATGTTTCACGCCACTCACTCTAGCGGATATTGCTATTTTATAATTTGTTTTTCCCATTTTGGAAAAATGGAACAAACCTTATTGCAGTCGCACTTGTTCCAAAGCCGTTGAACTTCAGTCTACGCAATACTGACCAGTTTTAGTTAAAGCAAGAATACAAAAAATTGTTTGATCAATTGTGTATTCTTTGGTTTCATATCTAATATTCCCACAAATCCCGTCAAATCACCTTTACCCTCCATCGTAAACCAATGACTTCCTGTCCTCTTATATCGAATAACACCCCACTGATTCCTGTAGAACAGGGCCGGTTCTTAGAACTACACCTTGGCAAAAGATCCTCATACTTCTATTAGTATGAAGTACTTCTATTAGGGCGACAATAACAGCTCGCTGTTTCAGGTTACTTCAACATTTACAAGACAAGCGCTCTAAGCTCTCAATTAATTAAAATAGACTCATGTACATGACAAACATTAGCCCCATCTGGACCTACGGAGTAGAGGTTTGGGGCTCCACTAAACCTTCGAATTCCTTTAGTATTCAATCATTACAATCCAAAATCCTTCGTAAAATCCTCAATGCTCCTTTGTTATGAATAATTTACCTTAATGTCCCATTTGGCGCTGATTTGGCACGAATCCGATATAAATCTTTTCATCACAAACTTCATTCCCACTCAGACCGACTAGTTTCAAACCTCTTCAATTCCTGATAATCCTCCGAGGCATCTGAAAAGAAGATGGCCTCGTGACCTACTAAGTAGAATTTATTATTTGAGTACTACCACTGGGTAGTTTCTCTACTTGTCTTTCATGCTAATGTGTACCAATCATTCTATTTACTTGTTGTATTAGTATAATACAGTTGTAAATTTCATTGAATAAATTATTTTAAAAAAATATTCTAATGTATCCAGTATTTTCGAGAGACTTTGATCTAGAATATGATAGTTTTTTAAATTAAAAAACACATAAATTGTTCTGTCGAATACTTGTATAACTTAAATATTGTATATCTAAAAAACATATTGACTATTATAACTACATAATTATAAAATAAAGTTAAATTTTCAGTTTTGGAACATTCTACACTTATATCGACAGCGCACTAAGATTGTTTATAATACTCTTGAGTGCGCAGCCATTTTACAAAATGAAGTTATTATGTCAGATACTACAAACATTTGCAGTTCTGCTCCACAAGCTGCGTCTGATAGGGGCCGTAGTGTAAGATTGTGAGATACGGTGTGCCAGTGATTCTTGAAACTAAATAATGATAACATTACTGTATCTGCAGCTCCTGTTAATAAGTGGATAAGTCGAATTTTTCCCAGAGCTATTTAATTTTACTAAGGGAAGCAGGATCGTGTCTTACTCGTAATGTATAAGTGGCTAAGTCGGGCATTGGCTTCGAATGAAGTTGTAGTTATATTATAACTCCATTTTTAGCCAAAGGCTACGAGAATGACATCAGCTTTCATCAGTAAAATTAAATCATTGTGAATAAAATTCGACTTAACCTCTAACATTAACACGTGTATTATACTAACATGTATATACTCGTCAAATAATTATAATAATATTCTTATCACTATTGCCGTTTCATGATCTACTGCAACACCGCATCTCCACAATCTTACCCTAAGACCCTTATCTCAAGTTGTTTGAAAAACAAAATTGCTAATCTAACACATATCTGACATTATTGCATTGCTTTTTGAAATATCAGTGTATTCTTAAAAACCTTAGTGCTTTCTATTTCTAATTTTAGTTATATTTCTTTTTCCAATTTTTAAAATCTTGTAACAATATAACTCAAGTAGGCACTTCGGTTCAGTACATGATGCAAACTGTACTGTTTATTGGACAACGGTTGTGCAGGGAGGTAATTTATTCGAGATCAAGCACAACCCCATCCCCCCTAATTTAGGGTTCCCGCTATATAAAGGCTCTGTGAGCCCCACTAAGGTCTATGAATATCACAGGGTTCATCCACGGCTGTTAACACATTATATAATTTATCTACCAGTGCCGGGTTCGAGCACGGAATCTTTAGTTTAGCAACTCAGCACGCTGAGGTAGCATTCTCCCTGGATTTTTTCATGATTCTTTTACTTTATATAAATTACACAGGCCAACGATGAAAAAACTTTTTTAATGAAAATACCTTATTCTTATGTTGTTTAGGTTGCTGAATCCAAATATGATGCTTAAAAAGTTGTATCACCCACCATTTATTCACATTTTATAGTTAAATTCATGAAATAAAGAAATATTTTTAGAATTTAACAGCTTTTTCATAGTTAAGATAACATGAAAAAATAGGTCTAATGAACAAAGATGATGTTGGCAGCACTGCTGAAACACATGCTAAACAGCTGATGTTTTGTTTATTTTCAACATAACCTCACTTTTACGTTTCCTGTACATGTGCTCAGTGCAATGTCTCATCGCGGCTGTAAAAATTCTGCTGACAGTTTTTGTTATATTTGTGGTGAGTTTGTTATTAAAAAGCACCAAAGAAACATTACAGACTTTGTGAAAAAGGTTTATCTAGCATACTTTGGAACCAAACTTGGAGACCAGGATAAACCTTGGGCACCGCATAAGGTATGTTATGTATGTGTTGAAGACCTCAGGAAATGGTCAAAAAAAGAGAAAAAACACTTTAAATTTGCTGTTCCCATGATATGGAGGGAACCAAAAAATCATTCCGATGACTGTTACTTTTGCAGTGTAGATATTACTGGTCATAACTCTAAGAACAAGAAGGTAATAAGCTACCCTAACCTTCCGTCCGCCATCCGACCAGTAGGGCACGGTGTAGATTTGCCAATCCCGGAACCACCAGAGGACTTAAATTCTATTGAAACAGAAGTATTTTCTGATGTACAGTCGGAGTTAGATGAACACGATGAAGAATTCCAATGTGTTACAGAAAATGTAGAGCCTAAATTGTTCACTCAGGTCGAGCTTAATGACTTAGTTAGGGATCTGGGCTTAACAAAAGAAAAAGCTGAACTGCTTGGCTCTAGGCTAAAAGAAAAGAACTTGCTGGCGGCTGGAACCAGCATTCATGTGTATAGGAAGAGAGAACAACAATTTTCGAAGTATTTTGAACAAGAGGGTGATTTGGTGTACTGCTCAGACATTCATGGTTTAATGAATGAGTTTGGAATTGAATACAAAACAGAAGATTGGAGGTTGTTTATTGATTCATCCAAAAATAGTTTGAAGGCAGTTTTAGCACACAACGGTAACATGTATGCCTCTGTACCTGTCGGTCATTCTGTACATATGAAAGAGAGTTACGAAAATCTAGAAATAGTGTTAAATAAAATAGGTTATTCTGCACACGGTTGGATGATATGTGGTGATTTGAAAGTTACGTGCATGCTCCTTGGTCAGCAAGGGGGTTTTACCAAATTTCCATGTTTCTTGTGTGAATGGGACAGTAGAGCTCGGAATCAACATTGGTGCAGAAAGAACTGGCCTGCTAGGGAGTCTTTAAAGCCTGGCGAGAAGAACATTTTACGCAAAAACCTTGTAGATCCAAAAAACGTGCTCCTACCACCACTACATATTAAGTTAGGTCTCATGAAACAGTTTGTAAAGGCTTTGCCTAAAGATGGGCTTTGTTTCAAATATCTCTGTCAGAAGTTTCCACACCTTTCAGAAGCTAAACTGAAAGAAGGCGTCTTTACCGGGCCTGATATTAGAAAAATGATGTTTGACGTTAACTTTGAATCCACAATGACCTCAAATGAAAAGGAAGCATGGGTTTCATTCAAGCAAGTTGTCACCAAGTTTTTGGGAAATGAAAAAGACCCAGAATATAAGGCTATTGTTGCTAACATGTTAAAAAAATTTGAACAGTTAGGATGTTTGATGAGCCTGAAAGTTCACTTTTTGAGCAGCCACCTCGATTACTTCCCGGAAAATTTAGGAGATGTTAGTGAGGAGCAAGGTGAGCGTTTTCACCAGGACGTTAAAGTGATGGAAAAACGTTACCAGGGCCGCTGGAATACCAACATGATGGGGGATTACTGTTGGTCACTTCACCGGGAAGTTCAGCAAGCTATTCATCGCAGGAAAAGCTACACAAGAAGCTTCAAGGAAAAAAGGGAAAGAAAATATAAACCAATTCCAGTTGACAAGTGAACTTTGTATCATCACATAAAATTACTATTCCAAGTATTTTACTGTAAATACAAACCATTTTTACGATTCTACAGTGTTTCATTGATTTCCCTATATACTGTAAATGGGTATTAGACTATATAATAAAATACATTTTGCTTGGAAACTAAGGGTGATACATAAAAACTACGAGCAGATTTGGATTCAGCACATAAAAATCTATCAAGATCAGCTATTAAAATTAAAAAAGTTTTCAAAAAGGTTTTTTTTGTTGGCCTGTGTTATTATATTGTTCTTGAATCTTTATGTAATTTAAACAAGAAGTCCCTTATCTTATTCATGGTTTGAATTATGATTTTTTTTTTACCTAGTAGTGATTAATATCATTTCTTTTATTTCATATTTGTTTTTATTTTTATATATTTTTCTTTATATTTTAATTGTATATTGCTTCTTATGTAAAACGGAAGTTTGCTCGTACCAGTTATTTCTGGACTAGACCGAACCGTTGTGACTTGAAGAAAAAGTTCTGTAGGACCACTTGCCTGACGGTTTGCTGAGACAATTTGTAATATCGTTGCTAAGACACTTGGAATATGCCTGATAACTTAATCGTCTTTGTCGTACTTTTATGACTCACGATCACACTACGCCTTACCCTACGATCCTTATCTCATGTGCAATGGGAAGGAAAACTGAAATTGTTTCTCATATCTGACATTATTTTGTCTTTTTGTGTACCCGTGACTGTTATAAATTATTTTAGTGTATAGCAATATCGTGACAAACTTCTGGATACTCGAGGTAGTCATCTCTTATTATTGAGTGAAATCAATATTTTCATATCTTTTGGGACATATGCTTTAAACTATTGCGGAAGTTCATTCTGTCTGCTGTGAACCGTGTCCTACCGTGACCATTATCTGCGTTAGTGTGAGTCATATGACCTGATACTAATAGGGACATTAACTCCAAGTAGTACTGTAAAAAAAAAATGGTTGCTCAAACATCAAGATACTTAGTAAGTTCGTTTCTCTGGCTTACAGAGGTTGTTTGTTTATTTAACGTCACTTTTATGGTGCTATGGCTAATCGGGCGATGCTACAGTGGGAGCTCTAAATTTGATCTATCCAGGTTTAATTAGGATTGGGATTTTTAATGAGTACATCACATCAAACAGGTTCGGGACCCCCGTTTAAGAACAGCATAAGCAAGAATTTTTTACTCCCTTTAAAAAAACCCAGTACCACCTGCCGAGCTACGAACCCGCGCGATCTTGGGCTTAGTAAGTTGTTATGCTAACCATCAGACCGAAGGTCGCCCAGGCTTACAGATATAGCTATTTATTTAGCTCATATATTTCTGTTTTTGGGCAATATTTTGCCAAAATTATTTAGTGAAAATGAATTCAATTTTCTTTGGATGATTTCTTAAAGAAGGAACAATATCTCACATTCAGCTTTTATTTTTATTTATAAAATTTATAGTACTAAATTTATTTATCTTTCAGTCCTGAGTAACTTAACCTTTCAAAACCATGTGCTCTCAATATATAATTTAATTTTGTTGCGAAATCTCTGTTGAGATTAAAAATTAAAAATTAATGTAAAACAGGACTAGTAATTTTTATTGCTGCTACATAGTTGCTGTATCTGCTTGAAGTTGTATTCAAAATCTGCAATGTATACGTCTTTTGTGATCAATTTTAGTATTAGCATTTGCATCTGGAATCCCAGCGGAAGTATTGGTGGTGGAAAAGTAGAAAAAAAAATTGAGGTAAAAATTCTCTTCATATCTTATTCTTATTTGCATTCTATGGTTGGAAACACGGTCTGGCAGATGGGCCTGACGTTATTATGGGACAAAGCAGGTGGTTGCTTTACAGAAACTTTAGTTGTCATGAATTCAAGTTGTATGTTCTCAAAAAGGACCAGCCCCTCATATCTGTATTATTCACTAATTTACTGAAGTATAAAAATCAGCTTTGTAAGCATTAAGTTATAAATTTAATTGTATATAAAATAAATTTGATTAAAATAAAACTGATTTTTCCTGTCCTGTTTGCAATTGTTACATGATGAAAATATGTAACCAAATCTTAGATGATTATATATTCAAAGATGTGTGACAGAATAACATATTAAATCGTAAACTCACGACTATCCCCATCAAACCAGTTACACTACCAGCTGTTCATATTAACGCGTGTTATCGTATTTGAGCAGCAATACATCCTACGTACCAAGGCGTAAATTAAACTAATAATATTCAATTATATATTATGATTCTTTGATTGTTTCTTAATTTAATTAAGTGATTTAATAATACTATATCTCAATTTATTTGTAATATCTAACTCCCCTTACTTAAAGATCCAAATTAAAAAAGAATATCCAAATATACACTAAATGGGTAACCTACCCATATTAGTATTTTTTGTTATATTTTTATTTACCATAAAGAATAATAATAATTATAATAATTTTATAAATATTATAAAGTTATAGTAATTAGTCAAATTATTAATTTGACCTCCTCCCGGAAAATTTTCTTCTTCAAAAAAACTAATAATTCGTACAATGATGAAAACACAACTTTTACTTTTAAATTAAATATATCCTGATAATCCTTCGAGACGTCTGAAAAGAAGATGGCCTCGTGACCTTCTAAGTTGAATTTCTAATTTAAATATTAAATAGATAATCTTTTTGAAATTGGATAAGAAAAGTATAAGTTGCTACAAGTATATTAAATAATACCAAAACGTACCACTTATTATTTAGTGAATAGATGAACCTCTTGACTTAATCAGGCCAAAAATCTTCAACGATGTTAATTGTTGTTAAATGTTTTTAATTTTTATTAGTCATTAACAATTTTTTTTTTATCACGCTTAATCATAGTCATGCGTGAATAATCAGTCCAACCTAAAACCAGGAAGCTATCGTCAGGAAAGAATGATGTAATAAAAAATGAATAAAGCATTTATTTAACGGTTTTTTGTTTCTATAATGTCTGACGTTTATATCATCATTACTCCCTAAAAAAAAATTATGACTCCTTTGTACACCTAAAAAAATTATAAATAGGGACCTAGAGATCAGTTAAATATCTTTCCTAGACGGCTATACCAAATATTCTAACTTCGTTCAAATACCCTTTGTTCATACATCCATACTTCATTAAAGAATAGAAAAATAAATTTATTTTGGGTCTAAGTCCTTTTAGACTAACAAACATTAACAGAAAAAGAATATATATCTAGCCAGAAGGCTACAAAATGCGAATCATAAAGTGTAGAAAAAGTAAACTAAAAAAAAAAGAACGAATCCTTACAAGATATTAAGCAAAAAGAATATAGGCTGAGTTGAGGTACAGTGAGTGGTTCGCATACCAACCTGATCTTTAGCATAATATCTCGGATTTTAACCAGGCAGATATGCCTAGGATTTTTAAAATGGGTGTAAAAAATCCTTGGTTATCCCGTCCTTCAGAGGGGACGTAAAGTGGGGGTCCTTAAACTGTGCGGTGTCAGGTCGTTAAAGATCCTTATCCTAATTATTCCCGGATAGACAAAATGCAGGACTCCCCATTTGCCCATGGCAGCATAAAGTGGCGTTAAATGAATAATCAAACTTTATTAGATGTTTAACAATATATAAATAAGGTTGTTTTTTTTTTATAAAATCTGAATGTTTTTATACATTATACTCTTTCCCGTTAAGAGTCAGAAATTTCCGATATCTTTCTTTAACGTCCTTTCCGTTACCTGCTCAATCTTGGATTCGATTAGATCTTTGTTAGTGTACTCGTATAATCGTCTACTTGAGGATATCCTGAACTCCACATTGTTAAAAGGCTAAGAAGATAGTCTTTTAAGAGACGGACTCCTCGACGATCATGCCTCAATCACGTTATCAGGGACGTAGACCTCTCTCTCCTGAAGAGGAGGGTGGGGACTGGGTTGGTTACTGATATCGGCTGCTGACAGGAGCTGTGTATTGTGAGTCGGGACTCCGTTGTGGACAGGCGAGGACAACCTTGAGGAACTTAAAGTGTATGGCGAACATCGGTCATGGGGAAGAAGGTGAGATCTGCCTGCTCTGTCGTAGGACAGGCACTCCGCAAGCTTGCTTCTTGGTTCAGGGAGGCGACCAGGAAGGCGGCACGGAAGATGGTCTCCAAGCTCCCGTGTACTACTTCTTACAAGAAAGGTACAAATCTCTTCTTCAAAGGTTTTACATGTAGTATGTAATGAACATGGTACAGTACATTTAATACTGTTTTTACAGCCAACTTTCTCGTTATAATGAGCATTTACCCTTTTTTTTCCATTGGACATATTTCCTGTTGTGTTTGTGACATTTTTAATCCATTATAAGTAAACTACATATTAACGTCTACCGGTGTAACTTATCTTATACAGATCGAAAGTCAGTGACACATCACAAAAATTTACGTTTTTTCGGTGATAATTAACCATGAAAGAAACGGCTAAATATCTCTTGATTACTCATCAAAACAGTGTCAATTTAGCTTCAGAGCTTGTCTGCCAGAAGGCACTTGTGCCACTCTTTGTGTCTTAATGCTATTCCAAGCTCACTAATAGTTTTCCCGTTTTTCCAAAAATATAGGTATTTGACTTATGTCACTTTAGAAATACTAGCGCTATTGTTTAATTTTTAATATTTTGTTATAAAACTAGTAAACATTTTTAACTAATAGGAGAACTTGTTGATTTTTTTGTGAACTGGATAAAATTTGCATATTTGTATAAAGTGATTTTTTTCATTATTTGTTATAGATCTCATGTTTTCCCTAATAGTTTTATTTTAAAACTAGTTTTCCTTTTATGCTTTGCTCACACCTCCTCCCTTATATGAAGAAGTAATCTAAAAAAAAATCTATATTTTTTGTCTTTAGTACAATTTAAATGAAAATTTAGCGTAAAAGAAGAGATAAGTTTGTACGAAAATTGCACAATTTCGGTTTATGCTCGCTACTTAATTTGAATTTTCTCAAGTGTCCGAAAATTTATCCAAAATTGTGCAATTGTGTGATCTGTAAAATTGAGTCGCTTTGTTACATTGCTGATGCAATGTACATTGTTGATTTTTAAATTTAAATATTTCTAACGAGCTCAAAAATGACGAACTAATGTTTAAACAAGCGCCTTGTTTTCTCACCATTTTTAAGTTCACTAGAAACTTTTAAGTTGAGAAACCACAATGTACAAAGGTAACCCTTTCTGTCCCATATTACCATATATGTTCTAATAGAATCTAGAATGTAAATAGAATATTAGTATATAGAATACACTATTCACTAAGCTTCACATTTTTTCCCCGCCTACTACTTTCATCCATTATACAGACTTGTGTATTTACTATGGCTAATAAATTCACAAATCTGTATAAAATTAATATTATTCATTATCTAAATTGATCTTTAATACTCCTTAATTTATTAGAATACGTTCCTAAATTATTTCTATAAGTTAAGAAAGTTTTAATTCGGGATGCAACAAAATTTGTATTATTTTTGTAAATATCCTTATTGAACTCAGGTCATTTTCGTAATATATTTTATCCCTCCAATTTTCCTTAAATGCTGTCCGTAATATATTAAAATAATAACTCAATTACAATATTTTATTGTGTTTTTAATTTATTTTTAAGCATAAGTTTGCACATATTTCCTTATTTAATACTAATATCTACAAATATATGTTTTGCTCTTTACATATTCTTGACCTCCTTGCACCGCCAAATGTCACATTGACGATGAAAATGAAGTGAACTTCGTTTTAAAGTGAAATGGTTTTTATCGGTAGTATTTAAAATTATATTTATCACAATAAATGTGTTCAATATTTTATTTTACGATCCATATCTTCGTTTTCACTACCATGTGAAGAAAATCAACCTTTTAAATTATTCCTTCAATTATTTTATTTTTTCTTAATATCAAAAATTACAAATAAGGATATGTTCTTATTTAATGTGAAATTTTCTATAGATTATCATTAGTATACTAATTCAATGAAATGATAAACAAAAATATAGTAGTTTCTTTAGTTCATGAATAATAATGTCATAAGGAAAGTAGTATAATGTTTTAAAAAATACAAAAAAAAAACTTTATTAATCTTGTCCTGTATCAAGAACTTTTTTTTAATTTTGTAGTAGTTATTAATTATTTTTTATTTCATATTTTTAATACATCCCTCTATATCTATCTATATATCTTGACAGATTTCTGATAACAAATTTATTCTGATTTGTTCCCGTCTTTGTCTAATTGTGTGAAATTGTATTTAAAACATGAAAATCGTTGTATTTTATTAAGCAATCGATGTTATCTATAAAAGCATAGACTATTGTTGACGCTGATTAAATGATTTAATTGATGATTAATATGTATAACAAAGCTTTAAACGAATTTCGTCCAAATTCAATTGTACTTAGTTTGTAACTAAAATGCGTTAACCTATTTATTATCTAATTTTTCTGAAAGTACTTAATGAAATAGGATGATAATGCTTATTACATCAATAACAAATGTATTAATTCAATTAAAAATAATACATTTTCTGCGTGTAAATGGGAAAAACATGTTATTATTTTCCTTAATTGGATTTTATGAAGTATGTCTGTGTAAAGGTAAAAAAAAAACAAAAAAGACATAATTACCGTATTGAAGTGTATGTAACGTGGATAGCTGTTCCTAAGTTGTTACAAACAAATTGCTATTATATACTTTCTTATTTTTTGTGTCCGTCTTTTACCGTAATACATAGAAAATATCTACATGAATACGAACTATTTTGGTTTTTCTTGAGGTTGATTTTTGATTAACTGATGAAGTCTTTTTATAATCCACTTGAATTTTAGAGTGTATATCCTTTCCACGTTTACGATTTATACCATTAAGTGTTGTATATTTAACCACGTCTGTTCAAATTTTTTGTTTGTCTAAATTTTTTTTTCTTCCCTCTGAGTGAACGAATTTTAACGAAATTTAAAATTTGATCAATACTTTTTTATTATTTCTTATTAGTATTATTTGCTCAGCCATACGAAGACATAGTGTATCTTGAATGATCGTTGTAAGCAAGATAGTGTACATAAACACGATTATCGAAGGATCGAGCGATTGGTTTGCCTTGATAAGATTTAAGTCAAGAAACGCTGCTATCGAAGTGCTTATCCAAAAACAAGCAAAATAACCAATGGAATTGAAGCGCCACTACGGTATGAAGCCTTCATAGTTTAAAATAAGTATGACTGAGTTGTATGCTTGGAAGACAATGGGTATTTTTTTTTGATAGATTGAATTGGTCAGGGGATGTAGTCTTTTAGATAACACCAAATAAGCCGAACTTATTTTTAATTGTGCCAACGTTTCGGCCTACGTTGCAGGACATCTTCAGGGCAAAAAAAGGGTGTGGTGACTTGTCAAACTAGCAAGCAGTTGACATGTGTTAGTTTGACAAGTCACCACACCCTTTATTTCCCCTGAAGATGGCCTACATCGTAGGCCGAAACGTTGGCACAATTAAAAAATAAGTTCTGCTTATTTTGTGTTATCTTTGACTGCATCCCCTGACCAATTCGATCCATCATTAGAATACTTATTAACCTGTAACCATTGTATGCAAAATCATTTTCATTGTAAGGGATTATCCCACCAATGTTTACAAATATGTATATAATTAAAAATAAAACAAAATATCTAAAAAAAAAATCATTAGAATTGTCCAGTCAACTATTTTCCACTCAAATATTTGTTTTTGTTTATTATTTTTACTTTCCTTACAGAATTCCCATTTCATGTGGTTTTCAATGGATCCGAGCGTGTAGAAAACGCATCTTGATCAGTTGATCTCTCATTATTTATATGGCACGATTATCTCTTGAACCGATCGGCCGAATTTTTATATCATTTTTTTAAAATTGTCACCGTGTATTTTTATAGGTGTGGAGCACTTAAATTGCGCTGACTATTTTAATTTAAAACTTGTATAAACATTTTTTCTTAAAGTAATTTAACAAATTATGTATGCCACGTATAGTCCTGAGAAAAATTATTAAAAATAAAGAAAGATGAAGAAAATGGTCAATCGTAAATTAAATGTTCTGCAAAGCAAAACAGTCATCAAAGTTGAACCGATGTTTAGAATTCTTAGAATATTCTTGATGCTTATTTTTTACTTTGTACTCGTAGTTGAAGGGTTTTCCAAATATGGTGGTTTTAATGTATGACTTCATCATTTACGCAAAATTATATTTTTTAAGAAGTAAATAAAGAGGTTTTCGAAAATTTTCACTCGCGTTAAACGAATATACATTTCGATTTGAATGGTGTAAAGTGAAGTAAGATGTTATTGTACATCAATTTTATCCAACTCCATCTACAGTTACATATCAAAATCCATATGTATAAGATTTATAAGATTTTATCCTCAAAGAACATATTCTTGAATATAAGAATTATGTACCTAGATAAAATGATGAAGCACCTTTAACTCTAAACCATTTTTTTTAGGTCTATGTTTTTAATGGAGTTAAAGCTTTTAAATAATATTACTGTCCTTATTATTAAAAAAATACATTAAATAAACTTCCATATGATATCTTGCAGACTGGATTTTGTATTCTCCGCTGGTTTTATTTTATATACTCAGGATTTGGCCGAGATCCTTTACCTCCCTAAAACTCTTTATGTTGTCAGTGTATAAGCCATTTAGTCCCATTTTCCCCCATGCCTGGTTTCAACTAACGCTGACCCTGATAAATATTTTTACAGCTCTTGATTGTAATAAAAAAAAAACAGAAAAAAAAATGGAATTGAGGTCTTTTAGTTAGGCAGTTCAGGAATGCTTTTATTATAGACATTGATGCTCTTATCAGTAATTTAATAATAAGATCGATTGCATAACTGTGAATTTTTTTAACAATTTTAATTGTTAAAATACGATTTAATCTAATGGCAAATATGACAAAAATATTGTATGTATTTAATCTTATAAGCTTATTTACTTTGATCTTCATTATCACAAGTCGTCTTTTGAACTTCCGACTCGTAAACAAATATATTGCCTAATTTATTTATTTTATAATTTTAAATACCTACTTTATTTTCATAATAGAAGCAAACTTCGTAATTTGTATTCCTCATAAACCACTGAACTGCTCACATTAAATCATAAAATTTGTTAAGAACGATTTTATTGAAAAAGAAAAAAAAATCTTTTAAACATTTTAATCTAAACAATCATGTAAAGTATTATGTTTCAAATCAAGAAATGAATAAATAAAGTGCCGAATTTTAAACTTTAAAAATTTTAAAATTTTAAACTATAAAAATTTTAAAAATATTAGCAATGTTTTTTAATTTATGAATTATTTTAATAATTGTAGTAAATCCACGAAATCATACAAAAATTTAAATCAATGAACTTTTAATTCACCTGTATTCAACTGCATAAATAATTTTTAAAAAACAGTAATGTTCTCAAAGCAATAACAAATTTCGCTTCTGATAAGATTTCATCTTTATGGTTGCCTTTGTTACTGCAAAGCTGTAGTCATGGTTTTTATTATCAACTTCCATAAAGCTTCTGATTATTTCATTATTACTTTTGTAAAGCAATAATAAACTTCATTGGATTTAAGAATTAATTATTACTTGAATAATAAAAATTTTTGTTATTAATCAAATAAATCATTGGTTTCAGTATATTATTTTCAATAATGAACCTTTACAATCAACTTAGAAAATAAAATATATCATCACTCTTATCAATCGCTCCTAAAATTCAATGTTTTACGATGCATAAATCCTGAAAATCAAAGAAAAATTAAAGAACTTGTCCATCCAATGTCTTCCGTTCTTGCTTTTTTTTTGGCACTAATGCCTCAAGCCGTCCAAGTTAATATTACCATTAGCTGTTTCAATGTATTGTATTTATCTATGCACATAAATGGATTCATTAATGTAATATTTATATTTAAAATGATATAAAAATAATTAGAAAACAAATAGATAAAATAAAAAACGTTATTATTAAATAAATAAATTAAGAAATCAAAGGGGAACTAAGGAAGTTCCGAGCCCTTTTTTTCTCATCTGCATCTCTAATTCAGAAAGCCAGCGGAGCATTGATTGATCCTTTTGTGGTAAATTACATGTAACACCCCCGGCTTATTTGGAAGGGAATGGGGTTGTGAAAGGAAGGAAAGAATAGTAACACATAAGAAGAATAAAGAAAATTAGGAGAACGTACTCTTACTAAGAACTAAGCAATATAAATAAAATGACTATATTTATTTTTATTTAATAATAAAACCAAATTATTGACAAATATTAGAATGGTTAAAAATTCTGTAATTACTACACTACTGGTACAACCAGTTCCCCCACTTATTTGCTAGGACAAGAAAATCAAAAAAAACAATAAGGGAATATTATAAGTCTCAGAACAAAAATTATAGCCTGATACTCCACGGTAATCAATGAGTCTATCCCCAGAAATTAAATTGTTCACATGTACCTTGTATAACGTGTAGCGATCCTCCCATCTGATCGGTTCCGCAGTAACCAACACCAATTGTCTCCAACCTCTCACACTGCGACGTTACACCTCTTTGCACACGGGACAGACTGACTGACTTCTGAGCGATCGCGATCTCCCTCTCCCACGCTGGCCACCGTCTAGACGCCACCTCAGCATCCTTGACGGTCTCAGCCCCACGATCGCTCGACTAAATGATTTAATTAAACTTATTTACGGCCAGTCCCGCCACGGTTCTGTTACATCACCCTCCCCTTTACAAAAGAGTGGAACCACGGGGTCCACTCATACAATACGCCGTGGAGTACCAATGGTGGCTGAAACTTAATCCTACACTACACTGTATACACTGCCACTATATACACTCCTGTCAGTTGGTGCTGGCTTCTGTGCGCCCACCGGGTCGATGTATGGTCCTGGTTGTCAATTCTTCCAGAGCTCTGGCATCTTGTATTCGTTGAGTAGCCTTGGACTGTCTGTTTCCCAGCCACTTGCGTAGGCCCCATGTTCCAAGGACACCCAGCAACAATAGCGCCAAGGTCGTTGTGGCACTCCACGTCCACCATCTTCGGTTAACCCGTTCTTCCTGTATCCTTTCAAGCGCACGCCGAAGGGCCAAGACCCGAACTTCATCAGCGGCCCACTGACCCGCTCCCAGGTCTCCTTGCTGCTCCAAGGACTTCCAAGCCTCTGGTAGGTCTTCCCTCCTAATTGTCGTTTTTTCTGACCCTATGTGTAGAGATATAGGGTCCACGATCTGTATTTCCTTCTCCAACGTCGTGTACGTCGTCCCTCTGGAGCGGGGGAGCAGCCAGTAATCCGCTGTTTTCAGTGTACAAGACTCTGTTGCCTCCCATTCTCCATCACCGTCCAAAATAATCTCTCTGGGTTGCTGATTTCTGCAATCTATCGTTGCCTTGGTTGGCTCGTTGATACTAAAGAGCCATTTCTCTCTTGCCTCGTCCCAAATCCAAGTATCCAGTTGCGGGTCACGTAGTGCCCTCCATTTACACAGCGGTTGACCACTCTGCTCATCCCCAAAGAAGAGAGTGCTTATGCAGGTCACTCGTCTCCGCACCATCAACGGAAACAGCGCGGGGCACACCCACGGCTGGGATGTCCGGCACCGTGACAGGTCCCCTTTCTGCAGAAGTGCATAATATTGTCTATCCACTGACACAAGAAAACTGTCCACTGACGTCTCTAATACCACCTTGTGCGGCACATCCACACTCCGTATCGGCATAGTTTGTACCCTATAGAGCTTGAAGGCTTGACCTGACCTAATCAAAGGGAGATCTATAACAACATGCACCGAAGTGGATGTGGCCACTCCATGGACTGCAGCGGCCTGGTAATAATGGTGGGCATCCTCGGGACGAGTACCTGTGAACAAACCAATTCCTGAGGGCAGTACATTGACCACCGTTTGGAGAATCTCACTCAAGGAGTGGGGAGACAGAAGGGCCTGACTCACTGCCCCCCCATGATACCCTCTCTAATCCCAAATACAATTCCCTCAAATCACCACTGGCTTTCAGAGCCGTCACCTCCATATTTCGGAGGTTGGATATCAAGGTTAAGGATAGGTTAGTATAAAGGGAAAGCCGGTCTACTTGTGTCTCTAGGGTTAACATCCGCCGGTGGGTAGCTTCCATTTCCTTCTTCAACATTCCTGCGAAGCGTACTAGGTTCCTCGTATTTTCCTCGGTTCGTTGTCCCAAATTCCGTGTGACTGTGAGGTGCTCCGTGGCCAAGTGGACCAATCGCCCTTGTTGCATTGTTAGCTTCCCCAGATCGTCCCTTATCCCTTCTAAGTCGTCATCATCCGGATTACCAAACACCGCTTTAATCACCTTCCCTCCAATGTTTAGCAGCCCTCTACTCCCTCGTTGAACCGGTAGCAGATTCCTGATGGACAAAACAGCTTCATCCTCTTCTGCGACCATCTCCTTGGTCCTCTCCACCTCGTCCCAGTACCCCCTAAGTTCAGGGATATGATTCAGTGTCCGTCGGTACTCAGCTTCTATTTCCTCTATTACTTCCCTCATCCGTAGTGCTTCACCACACAAGCGAGTCACGTTCACTTCCACTATTACCCGCCATCGCTCACTGCTCACTACTACGTCCCTTTCATCCAAAAACCCCACACCTGACACCACTGTAACACCCCCGGCTTATTTGGAAGGGAATGGGGTTGTGAAAGGAAGGAAAGAATAGTAACACATAAGAAGAATAAAGAAAATTAGGAGAACGTACTCTTACTAAGAACTAAGCAATATAAATAAAATGACTATATTTATTTTTATTTAATAATAAAACCAAATTATTGACAAATATTAGAATGGTTAAAAATTCTGTAATTACTACACTACTGGTACAACCAGTTCCCCCACTTATTTGCTAGGACAAGAAAATCAAAAAAAACAATAAGGGAATATTATAAGTCTCAGAACAAAAATTATAGCCTGATACTCCACGGTAATCAATGAGTCTATCCCCAGAAATTAAATTGTTCACATGTACCTTGTATAACGTGTAGCGATCCTCCCATCTGATCGGTTCCGCAGTAACCAACACCAATTGTCTCCAACCTCTCACACTGCGACGTTACACCTCTTTGCACACGGGACAGACTGACTGACTTCTGAGCGATCGCGATCTCCCTCTCCCACGCTGGCCACCGTCTAGACGCCACCTCAGCATCCTTGACGGTCTCAGCCCCACGATCGCTCGACTAAATGATTTAATTAAACTTATTTACGGCCAGTCCCGCCACGGTTCTGTTACATTACATATATTTTATTCGTAAATTAAATTTTCTGCAAGAAAAGAAGTGCAACCATTATTTACTAAGATACATACAGCCTTTTGGATTTGATTACTTTGTTAATTAAGATGCCTAACTATTCATCTCCCTGAATATTCCAGATGCTCATTTGAAAAATAATTAAATGAATTATTAAATCAAACATATAGTTCTTATTGAACCAGTATTGGTGAAACTCACCCTCAGACTTGAATCGAGAACTGTCATTTTGATGGCTTCAACATAAATTTTTATAGAAGTTCTTAAAACTATTGCTGTATTTATATCCCAAGAGATTATACTATTCAGTGTATTAGGATGATGAGTAAGTTTAATTTAAGTAAAGTTTAATTAATTAATTTAATTAGGAACAAGTTTAAAAACTAGGCTATCATGATGTTAAATAGTGTTTTAAACATGTGGGTTATTGAGGTCATAATAATGTATTGTTAATTCTATGGCTTTGTAGTGTCAGTTATTAGTTTTTAACAGTTAATTAATTAATTTTTATTTTTATTTTTCAGGTGCACCAAGGCTTGCTGCTCTCCAGAGGACGAGGAGGGAAAGTGGTGGGACTGGCGCCTCGATCCGAGCCTATACCCTCCACTTGGCTGCAGACAAGACCACTGTCTTTGCCAGAACTATCGACAATTTCATTTCTTGTACCAAGGAATCCAAAGAGACGAGACCACAAATAGTCATGAGGAACATGAGGCAGTTCATGACAGGCATGAAGAACTATCTTGTCACTCATGGAGAGCGTGAGTTTGAGAGGCATGTCGAAAAGGAGAGGAACAAGGTATGTTCCTCATAACTTGTGATGAAAATGAGTTAATTAGTAAATAAGATATGGCGTTAGTTTAAATTTAATAATGTTTTGTTAAAATCAATCAAACCATATTAGTATTCAATAGCGGATGGGTCTTAATTTCCATAACTTATTTATTATTATTTGTATGTTAAATTTTTATTGGGCTAATGACATTGAAAATTTCTTCAGGCTGAGTCAATCAACTTCTATGAGATAGCATAGGCTACAGAAATAACTTACTAATAATCAGATAAGATAAAACAGGTCCAGACAAACAATAGCATTATGGTACTAGGTTACATAACAAACAGCCAGACAAGTTCATTTAGAATGAAAAAGAAACTAAGGTTTTAAAGTTACTTGTTTCAGTTAATCAAGGAGGTTTTATCTGGAATTTGGCGACTCAAAGAAGTGAATTCAATGTTCAATAAATGACTAACTTAGTTTTAACTTCTATTAGGGCTTTTTTATTCTCCTTTATATTTTTTATTAAGGCCTCTGGCCTCAATCAGAATATATGTCATTTTTGATATGGATCCCAAATGGAGTGTGAAAATTTAAAATCAATATGCTTTTCTTAAAATTTACCATCCCTCTGGTTAAAATAAAGTTTATTAGTAATAACAATAAATTATGATTAAATGAATTGGAGCTACAAACAATTCTTGTGTTATGGATAGTCTATGTAACCAAACTCAATTAGTAATATTAAAAACCCAATCACATTTGAATCGCTAACTGTAGAAAGACAAAAAGTTGAACCAGACAAAGAAGGCATCGTTTAACTTCAGAAAGGACATTTGTCCACAAGACAGCACACTCTTGAAGACGCCTTCAATATTTAGTTTTCAGCTGATAGGGAACTAGTCTAGGACAAGATCCAATTATTTGTCTTGTAAAACTTAGAAAACTGTTCTTCTGCAGCTAGCGATTCATTTTGGATTTAGGTTTACCAGAAACTTCTAAATTTTTGTCTCCATTTTAATAAAAAATATCTTAACTTTAATCTCTCTCTCTCTCTATAATATGTTTTAAAAAAAAAACCCTAAATTTTCTAATTGTTAGAAACTATTAATCAGAAATCAACGTTTTGACCCACATTACAGCTTAAAAGTCACGAATTAGGGGAGCGATATACTATGTATTAGATCAATTCTCATGTATTATATGAATTATCATCTCTATAGAAAATGAAATGATCAACATAACAATAATTCCTATTTAAACAAATATAATAATTTCCTTAATAAGGTGTAAATTAACTTTTTTTTCATTTTAGCTCCGTGCAAATGAATTCCTAAACTTGGATGCCATACTAGAAGGAGTCATGCACAAACTGGTTGTCAGACCCCTTCGTGAGCACTTATACAGGCTGTTTGTCGAAGAATATACAGAATCAGGTGCAATACAGTTGTTAGCCGAAAACATTAAGTATGCCCGGACTAAAACTCCAAAAGATATTGGTATAAGGGTAAGTTGAGATTTATTTTACATTTGTTGTTTTACTTAAATCCTAGTTGATTTTCTTTACGTTAAACATTACATTATAATCAATAGAGCATTTCATTTTCAGCCGAGTGTCATCCCTCCCAGTGATGAAGCTATGGAAGAAATCTGTTCTTATCTTCAAAAATTACAAGAAGTGGATTCCCCTCTGGAAAAATTGGAAAATCTTCTCACCTCAATAGCTTCAATTTTCAATTATGTAAGTTCTTGGCTCATGTTTCTGTGAAATACTATTATAATAAACACATTAAATTTTAAAAACCAAAGTTTTCACTTCTTACAAATGATATTCATAGCTATATAAAAACAATATGTTGTTTGTTCATTTAACGTCACTTTTTGCTACTATGGTTAATCGGGCGATCCTACATTGGGAGCTCTAAATTTTTCCTATCCAGGTTTAATTAGGATTAGGATTTTTAACGAGTACCTGACATCGTACAGACTCGGAACTCCCGTTTAACGTCTCTTCCAAAGGACGGCGTAACCAAGATTTTTTACTCCCTTTAATAAATCCTAGGGCCATCTGCCGGACTACGAACCCGCGATCTTGGGCTTAGTAGTTTGTTACGCTAACCACTAGACCACAGTTCGCCCCAACAGTTTTAGTTAGCTATTGTGAAGGATGATAAACAATGCTTATAAAAGCAGAATTAATACACTTGATTGATATTTATAACATGGTAATAATGGCTGATTATAGCTGGTGGTAGTTTTACAACCCTATTATTTACAGGTACTGAAAAAAATTGTTTATTTTTGTGTTTTCATTGCAGTAGAAATCAATTTTTTTCTCTAAACATTTTATAAATTTAATAAAATAAAAGTCAAGCTAAAACTAAAAAGTAATAATTTTAGTTTAAAAGCTTTTAGATCACACTGAGTTTGCTACTTAAAAAAAAATTATACTTAATCGTTCAAAATAGTATTTATTTTGAAATTTCAGTCTCTGATTTTTACAGTTTGTATTTGTAGTTTTAATCTAACATGTATTCCTAGTTGTGTATCAGCATTTATATTTGTATATCTTACAGGTAAAAGTCAGTAACAATCCTAAGACAGGAGTTCTACTCGGTGCTGATGACTTTTTACCAATATTTGTCTGGGTGCTTGTACAAAGTGGAATGGTAGGTGCCGAAATTGAAGCTGACTACATGTGGGGGCTACTTCATCCTTCTTTACTCTCCGGAGAAGGAGGATACTACCTGACTACTCTCTCCAGTGCCGTGCATGTATTGAAAAGCTTCCGTGCATGTTCGGAGGAGCATTCCGCTTCTGGAGCTCCCCAAACAGTAAGTAATCGTAAAATTGACTGACTGTATAAATATCCTTAGTGAGCATAGGAAACTTTGTTAAACCCATAACATAAATGAAATCCAATGGACTCCTATTTAAAAAATGGTTTAACCATAGTATTACAATGTTTTATGTATAATGAGTATTGTGTTTCTTTGAATTCTTGATATATATATATATATATTGTGTAGCATCTGATATGTGATGACGAATGATTGTATTTATTATTCATATATATATACTAGTATTTAATTTTTTTCTGGAAGTGTAATAGTTATTTACAATAATCATTAGTAATATAAACTATTAAACTTATTTCTGTATTATATTGTATAAAAATAAATGCAAAATAGTTCTCCCTCACTAATATTGTTCCCCTTTACTTGCTGACAGTAACATATTATTGTATCATTTTCAGAATACATTAATGTCATTTTACGAAAAAGGTTTGAGCACCAAAAATTCAAAACTTAAGTTTCAATTTATTGTAAACGACCTCTATTGAATTCCTCTGATGATGTATCACTTTCTTTTCAAAAGAACTTTTTTTTTTTAAATGATCTAGTCGACTATTCATGACAGCAAGTACAGATGACTCCCAGTAGTCTCTCTGGGCTTGGCCACTGTTAAACATTATGTTGTAAAATCTTTGCCACCTTAATAAACTTCTGCATTTTGAAGAGAAAAATTTAAATTTGTAATGTTATTTGTGAAAAAAAAGGTATTAGTTGTTATCTGTAAAGTTTGCTTAATGGTGCTTATGCCTTTAAAAAAAATTACATCAACATCCTCTCTTCAAGATAAATGATCTCTTCTGGGTTAATTATTTATTTAAAATGATATTAATTCAGATTTAGTTAAAAATTTTATATTAAATTAGACAACTTTAAATGTAATTATTGTTTAATAAACAACATACAAAATTTGTTAATTTTGTATTTTATCTTAAGATTATCTGTCATATGAAAACACTTAATGTAATGGTTGATCTTACCTTTTTTAAAGGCATTTTTTTACAATACAATAAAATATGTTTATTAGCATGTTTTAATATCTGTTTTTTATGTTTGTCTATAAACTCCATTTGAGGGAGTTATATTTAATAAGAATTAATGACTTGGAAAATTTTATTTTTGCTTGTTAATAATTTATATTTCTCCCTAACCAACAGCCTTTGGATTGCATTTCTTGCGCGCTCAAACTGGAAGGTGTAAAAAAATGAAATAAATGATCATGTAGGATTACTATGATCAATAATGACAATGATTATAAATAAAAAACTTATTTATTTAGTAATATAAAAGAAATTCACCTAAAACTTCATATTAACTTTTTCGATCAAATGAATAATGTAAATGATTATAAACAATAACTGCGGTGTTTATGACCAATTGCCTCAAACTTAAAACAACCAACCAACCAACAATAAAAAGAATGGTGATCAATATTTGATTTGTACCAGATCTCTTTGGTGAACCACTGATAACATAGTGATATCAAACAGGCTTAACAATACTGGATGGTTTATGCTGATGATAGCAAGAATTACTGGTTAGGCGCTTCCTTCTTAACTATATATACATTCCCTTATATATATAAATCTGTCACAGTCATAAAGTAAGAAAAGAAATAATAAAATTTGTTCATCGAATTATTAAAGCTGTCATGTAAAATGTTTTTACTCCTCTTTGAAATCTGAACTAATAATCATAATATCAAAATAGACTATTTTAAACTATGATGTGCTCATTATGAAGCAAAAGGACAGTGATTGGTATTTTGATAAATGACTGAATGCTCTAATCGGATTCCTAAAGAATTTATTCTTCTGGAATCAGGTCTGAGATTTATTTTTATTGGGCACCTTGAAAGAAACTGAATTTCAAGAATACAATCACTTACAGCTGCAGCCTAAACCATAGGATATCAAACTTAACAAAATATAAGATATTATGAGTTTGCTCTCTGATATGGTAATATACCACAATAAAGTGTTACAAACTATCTTATGTTGGAAGACCCTAAAACACTTACTGAGATGTTTTGAAGTTAATAAAATACCTTTGATGCTTTATTAAGAAGTCTGAAGATTTTACTCAGTGTTGTTCCTCATCTTATTTTTATTGTAACATATATCAAAAGATAACGCATCAAGTTTGAAGGAAAGAGAAAAATAAATTCCACAAATTGATATAGAACAATGTTTTTCAGAATACATAAATATTGGAAGATTTTCTAAGCCATTGTATTATTCTATGCCTAATGGAAATAAAGGAGATTAGAATTTATAATATACTGCAAAAGTTTTTTTATTTTAAATCACACTAAGGAAAATTATAAATAATAAAAATGATACAAAAGATGGAAACTAAAACGGAAAGGGGTAAAAATAAAAGGGGTTATCCATATCACAGTTCTTACTGGATATCGCCAATTTTTAATCCATAGAAAACTCCACCTATTAAATTTAACTATTCTTATTCTGGCACAAAACATGTTAACCCTGTGGATAACCATAAAATAAAGTAAATAAGTAATACCATAGAAATTACTTATTTTACTAATAAAGGATTTACTAATCCTTAATATTTTACAAATAACTGTTATATGCTGAAGAATTAACTACTTTTTTTACATTATAAACCATTCGGGTAAAATGTAATTTCGAATAAAATTGTGATTACTTACCATGTATGTAATTTTATTCGGAATCATGTTTTTTCCAACTCTGATTATAAATACTTTAAACTCTTGTTTTAATGTTGTTTTTTTTCCTTTTATTCTAGTGGGGACCTGGTCCATTATCTGAATTTAGATCTGTCTTAAAAATTGTTGTTCCTGATGAAATGAATGGTTCCATAATCACTAAAACACTTCCTATAAGGCCCAACATGACAACAAAAGATGTATGTAAAATCATTGCTCATAAAGTGAGAATAACTAACCCTCAGGATTATGGACTCTACAAGCTCTTAGATGGAGAAGGTATGAAATAAATAGTGCAATAATTTATGAAATTTGTAGATTTTGTATTACCTTTACAATAATAATATCACACGATCATTAAAATTTTATGTAGTACTTAATAGTCTGACTTTTAAATTAATTTTATAGATTTTAACATAAATTATAGTAATAATCATAATTAAAAGAGTTTAAAGAAATTTAGTATTGCCTTGAGGGTTTTTATGATAATTCACTAAAACTGCTTGTAGAACTGATAAGTAGATGAAAAATTGTATTTACGATCTGTCCATTGATTTTCATCCATTTATAAATATAAATAGAATAATAGTTTATTAACTGTTTTAAAACAATTTCTTAAAAACTTTTTTTTTTCTTACATAGTTTCTCTTATCAGTAAATCTGTTAGGTTTTATTTGTATTTTTCCAGAACTCCAATTTTTTTTTTTTTCAGAAACTATATTGACTGATAGTGAATGCCCACAAGATGTCAAGGGAAATGTTACCAGCTTAGGAAAGCATTGTATGTTCGCCTATAAAAGGATTGATGCCAAAATAGCATGGCCTAAAAACACATCTCAGTAAAATTATATTTCATATAAATCCATATACTCAGTACCTTATAGATTTTACCCTAAGACATATTATCCTCCTGAAAAAAGTTTATGTGATGTTTCAAATTATGTAGTATTAACATGTGGTATTAAGATACAATATTTTTTTGTTTAAAGTAGAAAATGTGCTAGCAAAAAATTTGTGAATTGTGGAGCATATATACGATACTTTTTTACTATTGTGCAATAAATGTAACTTTTAAATTTTCCATTTATTAACAATTTTTAATAAATGTGTATTTTAACTGTTTTATGAACTAATGAAAAATTCAGTATTTAAATATTAATTTTATTATATTGTAATTGCGACTATAATTTCAGAAGTAATATTGTTATAGTGGTAATGTACTCGTGGGAACATAATGTAGTTTTTACTCCATGATTTATTACCAATGTTACCTATTATCTTACAGTTAAAATCTGATTTTTGAAATTAATGATTTTACTCAGTCGATTTTTAGTTTTCATCAAATGAACTTTCATGAGGGGCCTTATGTAGTTAACTGAAAATAGATTTAGATTGGGACACCTTTTTTTTTTTAAAAAAAAAACCTCAAGCTATTAGAAAGACATATTTTCATAAAAACATCTCTGTTTTGATTATTATTTCTAGGTGTCTTGATTTACACTATAATATACCTTCTCTATGTATTTTATTATAAGAAAGCAATTTATAAGTAATGTTAATGCTAGTCAAAAGGAAAAAAAAAAGTTTTTTTTTTCATAATACTTATGATTTTATATATTGTTATAGTTTTTAGTGAGTGACAATATCATTTGTATTTTAATAAAAAGCTCTTATGCAAAACACCTATATTTGCTCATCTGCTTGTTTATATATATATATATATATATATATAAATGATTTTACAATTTTCTCTTTTATCTTCCTTGTATTTAATACATGGATATTGTTGCTCAACATTTATAGGTTATGTCGACTTATGAAAGCTGGTGATTGGCTGAAGTTCTTAGTATTTTCAATAAATTATTTCCCAACGGTTTACTTACTAAAATATATTCCAAACTTAATACACACTTTGATATTGATTACTTAAAACAGAATTGTTATTTTCGGCTATAAGACCTTTAGCTAATCATCTTGAGTTCTATATTATATGTGACATTGTAGAATTTGTATAATTAATTTGTATATATATTATTCATTTTGAAATATAACACGAGGGTGAACTGACACCTTCAAGATTATGTCTGTTTGTATGTAGAGTTGTTCATATTTAATTTTAGTAACTTAATATTTATAATTTTTCTATTCTTGTATAAAGTAACATGTTCTTTCCTTTCCTCTTTCTATATTTTTCTTTATTACCCTGACCAAAAAGGTCTAATGTTACTAACAAAATCCTTTTACCAGTAGATGTCAAAACTGGAAAATCCATGATTGATAGCCATAAAATTACAATAAACAGTCGTTTCAGTGAGCTTAATTTTGTTTTACCCATCATATATTCTAATAAATAATTGTATTTATATTTAAAGATGTGTATAAAAAATAAAGAAAAGATGTTCACATTGTTGAGGAAAAAGAAAAATTAAAAAAGGAGCTTTTAGAAGTGAAAATTACAAAAAATTGACTTCAAAAAGTCATAAAGTATTAGTGAATTATTGGTTGTATAAGCATTAGAAGTACAATAAAATCTTAATCATAATTTGCCTCTAACACCTACACAGTCACACAGGTGCGCGCACACACACACACACACACACACAAACCACAAAATATTGTCTTTAAATACTTTTCTTTATAAAGTATCAGGTATCATAAAGTTTAGGTTCAGAGAATTATGGACTAGAAATTAGGAACTAGTGGCTGACATAACACCTTTGCTAATACTAATTCTGCCTTTACTGAATGAGTGGTGCAGTAGGTTTATAATTGAAATTTCAATGTGCAGAAACACATGAGAGTAGGGCACAATAAAAGACAAATGAATTTAAGTTTCAACCTGACTAATTTTTTAACGATTAATCTAGCAACATTCTCTTAAAGAAATGTTTTGACAACTTACTGAGTAATAATATGATTCCATAAAAGTACCTGGTTAGTTTGATTGCTAACCAAAATCCCGACTCTGATTAAAGATAAATAAAAAAAATAGTATTTAAAATAACATATATATGAGCAGATGAGAATAAAGTTTAAAAAATATACAAATTTTAATCGGGATGATTAATCTTCTAAACTAATAAATTATTTCTAATTTTATTTGAGATATTTATAAAATTTTCTTAATTTTTAACTGCATTTAATTTATTTTTGACTGCAAGTTAATGTTATATTTTAATTTAAGCATTCATTTGTTAATTTCAATAGCATTGAAATTATTTCAATAAACTTAATTTTATCCAACATCCAAGATATATGTAGTTATTAATAAATAAGTATTATTATTTATTTAAATATTCAGGCTCGACTAAGTTAATAAACATTGCTATCAAACTATTAAAGTATTTATTTACATTTATAACAATCATGATACAATCAAAGTTTGGGGGCATTTAGATTAATCCAGTCGATATATTTATCCACTCTAGTATAAACACTTGGAATTCCTTCTTCTCCACATCTATCTGAACCAAAAGAAAGGAGACCAATCTAAATAAAAAAAAGAATAATTAATTAAATCCTAAGATGTGTTTTAATTTAAATCCTTAGTACAGCTATTTACTTTTACTAGTTCCTGAGATGATGTTTTACAAAATAAAGTATTTTCTTAAAACTGTTCTTTCTAAAAATAAGAGCCATTAAAAACTACTTCAAGGAACATATAACTGTTTTCAGTTTGTGTGACAGACTACTTCAATTGATTAGGAACGACCTGGTGTATACGAAGTGGTCATGGTAAACAAGGCAAATTGAAATATTAAGCCAAATTTTCATGATTTAATGCACTGGACTAAAATTTGGTTGATTTTAATAAAACCTTTTTTTCATTCATTTGGCGCTACCTTCACAGCTCCAAAGATTTTACGCAGAATCATCCTCTCACAAATTTTCAAATTCTGCTCACTAGCTTTAGCTTTAGAAACAGTCCACATTTCTGATCCATATTTGTTTTACGTTGGATAATTGCTTTATAAAGAAGAATTTTGGTGTCCTTAATCAAAGTACGGCTCCTTAAGTATGAACTGAGACCATAATAACAGGGGTTGGCGGCTAAGACTTTTCATTTTATTTCAGCGTCTATTACGTTCTCATGGGTTATGAGGGATCCGAGATATACAAATTCAGACACTTCATCAATAGAGTATTCTCCTATTGTGATTTCCTCACCAGGCCTGGGGATTTCCTCTGTGACCATACACCTGGTCTTTGCTGCATTTACTTTCAGCCCTATGTTTCTTGCTGCATCTGCTAGTTTTAGGAATCCATCGGAGACAGCCTGGAGTGAGTGTCCAGCAATGCTAATGTCATCAGCGTAAGCAAAAAGTTGCACTGTTTGACTGAAAACCATTCCACCAACTTGGATACCGGAGCCTCTAATGGGCTTCTCTAGAGCAATATTGTATAGGAGACATGCCAATGCATCCCCCTGCCTCAGTCTTACCCAGATGTGAATTCTTCAGATCTTGATCCTCCAATCTGCACCATTCATCTCACTTCTTTCATGGTGAGCCTCACCATTTTATTAAGCTTTTCAGGGATTTCAAGCTCTCTAATTACCTTGTACAGCTGTTCCCTTTGAACACTATCAAACTCTTCTTTAAAATCTACAAAAAGATGATGTGTTTGAAGCTTATATTCATGTCCTTTTTCTATAGGGTTGGCAACTAAGTCATTGCCGATTTAAAATAAGAAGGCAAATTCAGAATTTTTGTTTAAAAATATAACTTTATTCAATTAGATATTGCCCGTTCTTGTCGATGACCTTTTTCCATCGTTCTGGCAGCGTAAAAATTCCCCGTTCGTAAAATGTCTGGTCTTTGCTATTAAAAAACTGAATTAGGTGTGATCTGACATCATCCGCGTTGTTAAAACTTTTACCATTTAAAGAGTTTTGCATGGAACGAAACAAATGGTAATCCGAAGGCGCAAGGTCAGGGCTATATGGTGGGTGTGATAAAACATCCCAACCCAGTTCCAATAATTTTTGCCGAGTAACCAAAGATGTGTGGGGCCTTGCGTTATCATGATGGAAAACAACACCCTTCCGATTTGATAATACCGGCCGCTTTTCTTCAATTGCATCCTTCAGTTTGTCGAGTTGTTCAACATACACATTTGAATTTATCGTTTGGTTCTGCGGCATGAGTTCAAAATACAAAATTCCTTTGTGATCCCACCAGATTGACAGCATAATCTTTTTTTGGTGAATATCTGCTTTTGATGCTGTTTGGGCTGGTTGATCTTGCTTCACCCACGATCTCTTGCGAGTAACATTGTTATAAACTATCCACTTTTCGTCGCCAGTAACTAGGTTCTTCAGAAATGGATCATTTTCATTGCGTTTCAGTAGCGAATCACAGATGCTAATCCGTTGCGTCAAATGAATTTCCTTTAGCTGGTGAGGGATCCATAAATCAAGTTTCTTGACATAACCAAGGGTTTTTAATTTTTTTTCAATGCATGTATGCGACACATTGAGCTTCTCTGCAATGTCTCGTGTTGTGCTGTGACGATCTGAATCGATAATGGCCTTGATATGGGTTTCATCCACTTCGACTGGGCGGCCAGATCGTTGTGCATTTTTCAGTGAAAAATCACCGGAACGAAATCTTTCAAACCAATTTAGACACTGCCTTTCTTTTAAGGCTTTATCTCCATATACGGCACATAACTTCTTTTGTGCTTGCGATGCGTTCTTGCCTTTTCGGAAGTAATACAATAAAATGTGTCGGAAATGCACGTCCTGTTCTTCCATTTTTAAATTGGGATAAAAACAAAACTAAAGAACTAATCAAAAAAATTTTTTTACTAATTAAACGTAGAAGTCCATAGTGTAAGAAAAAAATATAGGTTAGATGCTCTGGCCACGTTAACAAAACAAAAGAAAGTGTAGAGTGAATCTATCGACAAAAACGGCAATGACTTAGTTGCCAACCCTATAGTTTGATGCCTAAGCTGAATAATTGGTCAATAGTTGATCTTGCCACACTGGTATGGACCCAAGAACTTTTCTGTAAATGGGAGTAATCGTTGAAAGAGAATGTTGGAGAACACTTTATATGCGCATGAAAGTAGGGAGAGGCCTCTTTAGTTGCTGCAGGTTAGTCTATTACCCTTTTTATGTATTGGGCAGATTATGGACTGGTTCCATGATTGTGGGAATACTTCATCAGTCCATATCCAAATAATAATAATATTCTCAAGAATTTTTACAAGTTCATTTCCTCCACACTTTACTAAGTCTGTCGGAAATTCGTCAGGACCAGGTGCCTTATTATTTTTAAGTTTTGTCAAAGAATCCAGAATTTCCACTTCATCTATGGGGTTCTTCTTTCATATAGTGGTGATTAGGAAGATCTTCGTGATTCTCACTCTCAACTTCCTCCGGGTATTGTTGTTAAGTAAGAACAATACTGAGGAAGTGCCTCTTCCATTCTCGAAGTACATCCGTTCTATTCGTAAGAAGTTTTCTATCTTCATTCAAGCAGTAGGAAGTTTTTCTTTCATAAGGATTACTTTTCCAATTAACTGCTTTGGAGAATTCCCTATATTTCTTATTTCTCTTCAGGAGTTCACTCTTTTCCAGTTCGTTTTTCTCTCACTGTCTTTTCTCATACTGGTGGAGATGTTTTTCTATATGCCTCTTCTGCCTATATAGTGTGACATTCCTCCTTGTCTCCAGCTGTACCTTGGCTTTATAAGCTTCGTTCTTCAAAAGTGTTGCCCTCTCACACTCTTCGTCAAATCATGGAGATCTTAGGTCTCCCTTTTGTGGTCCAAGCAGTTTAGTAGCTGTGTCAGATGTAACTTCCAAGCATGCAGCCCGTGTTGAGTCTATATCACCCCTCGAGACATCAATCTCCCAAATAAACTTGTCTTATGATTCATATTGTGCAAGAACTAAGCCTAGGGGCAGCAACCTAGGTAAGGTGACCCTAGGGTGTGTAATGTTTTTGACCTTGTTTACAGTATGATGAATTCGTGTATTGTGTGTGTGATAGTCTAAATGTTCCCCCAACCTGGAGGGCCAGAGGTTGATTGTGGTACTAAGACCGGGCGTTGGGGTCAACACATCCCTACCCCATTAAATAAAATCTTTAGAAAGGATTAACGATAATTTGTTTTTTTAAATATTAATTGTACCAACTTATTGTGCAGAAAATGTTAATATTTCACCAAAACCTACATTGATGCTATATATTACAACAGACGGTGTAATTTAAATATTTAAAAGTTGAAGGGAAAAAAATCTTTGAATATGATTTTATATTCTCGTAACAATTTAATTTTAAGTTTTATTCAATGAGAAGATATTTTTTGGCTCCATTTTTTGCTTTCAAACTGGAATTCCCAATTAGTAAAATTATGTCACATTAATATTTAAGAGTTTTAATATTCCATCAATTACACTAAAATTTTAGCCAAACGACAAAACTTATATTAATCCTTATGCAAGATCTGTAAGTATTAATTAATTTAAATATTTGTGTTTTTAAAACCTTTTCATACCTGATAATATTGAGAGTGTGTACGAGGATCTAAAAATATTAAAGGTGCTCCACCAAATCCTGAACATGCATCATTCCCAGCTTCACCACCTACACAGAGATGTTTTCCAGTGATTGGGACAGAAGATCCATAAAGCAAAGCACATCTCTCTATTACTGTGATAGGGAGCTGAAGCTGTTGCTGTGTAGGAGGATTATCTAATGATTAAAAAAAAAAAAAAAAATAAGCAATACATTAAACTGTTTATTAAGAATAAAAATATGTTTTTCACTTACTAACTTGACCAGCAAGTTTTCCCCAACCTACAAGCTGTGCTCTATGACCAACATAGATATAATCTTTGTTTGTCGGGTAGAGACAGATTGGCTGAACACTGTCTAAAAAATATTAAATTATGGTATATTCAATAAGATATTAATTTTCAGCAATCAAATAATCAATTTATTATTAAATATTAATCAGGAATTAATTATTGTCTCTTTTATTACCTGAGTAATTCATTGGATATTTAAGAATGAGTAGAGCAATATTATCTGTAAAGGTTTTAGAGTCGTAATTAGGATGAACAATTATATGATTAAGAGGAATATCTTGAGAGTTAGGAGCACAATATCCATAAGCACAGTCTGGATCTTGGTTACAGTCATACTCACCAACTTTTACTGAAACACTGAGATCCAAACAAAATTTAAAAATTCACTTTAAATCATTGCAACATAACCAGTTTCTAGGAAACAAGGAAAGTGGGTAAAAAGCACTAATATATAGATATTTTCTTGCCAAAATATTATTACTATGTTAAATTTAAAAAATTTTATTTGAAAAGAAAAGATGTGGCCAGGACCGGGACTCGAATCCAGGTATTTCACCTCTCCGTGGTGACGCCTCAACCATCTCGGTCACCCTGGCACGTTTCTCGGCCAGCCTTATCAATTCTTTTCACTGATCCTTTATCACTGGCCATATCTTTTCTTTTCAAATAAAATATTTAAAAAAAATTATATCATATAACAATTAAATAAATTATAATAATATTAATGACTTGAAGTCAACAAGATCCAAAAATGAAGTAATATTCAATTAACATTCTCCCCGTGTATACATCGCAAATTGCGAGAACATAGAGATATAGGATCAGTGAAAAGAATTGATAGGGCTGGCCGAGAAACATCACCACGGAGAGGTGAAATACCCGGGTTCGAGTCCCGGTCCTGGCCATATCTTTTCTTTTCAAATAAAATATTTAAAAAAATTATATCATATAATAATTAAATAAATTATAAATTTAAATAAGTTTGAATAAGCAGGTAGAGGCCATAGCTAATTAATCATTCAATGCATGTGGACCTATGTTTTAAAGATAAGAATAAAAATGAGATAAAAATTGTTATTAATGAGTTAAAAATTATTGTTCAAATTATAAATCTTATGATCGAGGGTATAAGTATCATGATTTCTTATACATTTTGGGTGAGGAGAGAGGGAAGGATGGATAGAATTTGAAATTAGATCCTATAGCTTAATTCCCAGTACTAATAACAGATGTCAATGGAATAAAAAATTTTTTTTTAAAATATGAATGACAACAAAATTTTGTATGAACAATTCTGATAGGAACAAACTGAATGGATCAATTCTAGTATAATTATTATCTAAAAGTAATTGGCTCGAGTTGAAATAATTACAACTGATAACATGTCTACTTACTTTTATTCTAGTCTTATTTTATAAAGAATTTTAACCGCTTCTGAAATAAAATATATGTCCCATTTCTCATTAAAAATCTTCTGGCATATTATTATGACATACTTTAAAAACAATACATCATATATCCTATCATCATAAAAGATCATTTAGTAATAATATACAGCTGTTTAAACTTATTAAATATTAATGATTTAAATTTAAATGAGTGCTATAAAAATGTTGTTGAAGACAATTTGTTTATCTTACATTTTATGAGTTGCTGACTTTGCAAGAGCACAATGAGCTGCAGTTAAAATTGTTTGCTTGTTAATGATAGACCCACAACAGAGATAGTCAATACTTTTAGTTAGCTTATCTAAAAAAATACAAACATTACTTTAAAATATTTGAAAAATCATTTAAACAATGAAAATCAATATTCTACATACTTCTGAAACCAACATGAACGACCCAAGGATGAACACCAATTCCGGAATAACTGGTGGACCACCAATGAGACATTTTAGGTCTTCCACATCCTTCCTTCTTGATACTGCTAGGTGGAACTGAACATGTCTGTGGACAACACACTAAAAGTTCGGAACCTTGAGATCCACATGTTAAGCCCCTCAGCCTGTTATTAAAATTATGTTGTTATGGTTTGAAACATTACACTTTGTATTTAATTTCAGTATACAATTCGAAATAGGAGAACTGACGCCTGCTTCCATACAACCAACACCCACCGTATCAAAGAAATCCTTTTTAAAAACAATTTCCCTCCCTATATTGTTAATAAACTCATCCATGACTACTATAACCCCCCCACCCCCACCCGATCGCCACATCCACCATCTATCCCTATATACTGTTACGGGCGCCGGCAGGAAGGCGGAAGCGGGGGATTAGCGGCTTAACTCCGTCAGCGGGAGACGTTTAAATAGGATTAGGACGGTTCTAGATCGTCTTCTTTTGTCGGCAAAGGATTAAGAATATTCCAGAATTATCTGGCCCCTTCGAGTTCTAGAATGTTCGGCTTTGCCTATAAAAAGACTTCCGTCACCTCGAGTCAGTCAGTCTTAGCCTGAGAGTAGACCAGTGAAGATCAGTGATAAGTGTAATAAGTGAGTGTCAGTGTGATAAACTAGTCAGTGTTGAACCAGCCCGTGTAATAAGTGTATCAGTGAACTGTGACAGTATCGCGAGTGTAATAAACTGTTTCTGTTTGTTACTGTGTGTCAGTTTGTGATACTTGGAGAATCTTACGGTCGGTGGACTAGTGAACTGTAAGTGTTAATTATTAGTTATAAATTGTAGTGTAATATATTCATAGAAACTATTGTAACTAGTTAAGCTATCTAGAATTAGTAATATCTTATATTATTGTAATAATTAAATAGGAGTTAGGCCTAGATAATAAATATTTAGAATATTGTTATTATAAATTTATATTAGTTTAATAATTTAATTGTTAATAGTTTAATTGTATCCTTTTTTATCATTTTGTTAATAAATATTAGTATCTTTGATTAAGGAATTGTTTAATTCATTTTAATACCCTGTAGCCCGTAACAATACAGATCCTTGCCATATATACCCACCCTCTCTAATAACATTCAAAAATACTTACGTTCCGTTATCCCCAATTTACGTATTGCCTTCAAATCCCATAACAAACTTTCCCATATTTATACCCGTATCAAAGATCCTATTCCCTTCAAGCTTCGTTCCCATGTCGTTTATCGGATTCCATGTTCTTCTACTAATTGCAACTCTTCCTATATAGGTGAAACCAAAAACTTCCTTAAAGACCGTATTACTCAACACAAATATGCCATTTCCTCCCATAACCATACCTCCTCTAAACTTTCCGAACATGCCCTTTCTTTAAACCACACCTTTGATTTTGAAAAAACGTCTATCCTAGCTACAGCTCATAACCATGACAAACGCATCCTCTCTGAAACTATCCACATAAATTTAGATTCCTCCTCTATCAATCTTAAGTCTGACTCTCATCACCTTTCTTCTACCTACTCCCAAATTTTTAATTTACTCAAAAGACCTTAAATTCCGTTACTTCGTCATTTATGTTTCTTTTGTTATCACTCTATTGACATTTCTTTCATTGTTTCAATTTTATTTATTTTATTTATATTAATTTTATCCATTTACTCACTTTCCCCATCTTTTCCTATACTCCAGTATGGTTACCTTCTATAGTTAACTTTTTGGCCACTAGATATCGCTCCTATCTCTTCCCCCGGTCTTAACGGTCTTGTGCTGGAATCCGATAAAATTCCGTTTCTTCGTCATTGATGTTTCTTTTGTTATCACTCTATTGACATTTCTTTCATTGTTTTAATTTTATTTATATTAATTTTATCCATTTATTCACTTTCCCCATCTTTTCCTATACTCCAGTATGGTTACCTTCTATAGTTAACTTTTTGGCCACTAGATACCGCTCCTATCTCTTCCCCCGGTCTCAACGGTCATGTGCTCTGTACATATCAGCCGTTATATGTAACGGCCACGCTTTCCATCATTCGGTATGTCTCCTCTTCTTTATATCTTCTTTATTTTATTTTATTTATTTTAAACTTTTCTCTTTATCCTTTCTCCAATTTTATTTTCCTATTTTTCCCCCTTATCATTTTGGCATCCATCATATGTTGGTAATCAAGAGTTCATATTTTTAAACACCTATTTTAATTTTTCAAATTCATTAATCCCATCTACTTTTTTTCAAACAGACATTGTACACTATTGTTACTGTACAAGAGTTTTCACTTATTTTAACTTTTCATATTCTATTCCTATCAACTATTTTTTCAAAACAGTCATTGTACACTATTGTTATTGTACAATAGTATTTCTATTTTTCACATTTGTTATTGTACATATAGTTCCATACTTTTCTGTAACTTGTAACATCATCTAGTCCGTTATCATACATTTTATACCTTTATTTTACTAGTTTTTCTTTATTCTTCATATTCCAACCTTTCTGTATATGTATATATCCTCATTTTTGTTTCTTTTGTTTAACTCCTCCTTTTGATTTTCCTTTATATTATTATTTTTTACTGTACTATCCATTCTGTACATTTATTTTCTATTTTTTATTTCATATGCGTTATTTATAATTTATCATTTCTGCTCATTTTCTTTAATTTTATTAAATCTGTCTTACTTCATTATATCTGCCATTATTTTCATTTTCTTTTCATTATCAATAATTTTGTTATATCTGTCTTTATCTTAATTTTATTACATTCTGTCACTATTTCAATAATTTTGTTATATTTGTCTTTATCTTAATTTCATTATATCTGCCACTAGTTTAATTCCTTTTCATTATCATTAATTTTTTAAATCTGTCTATATCTTTATTTTATTATAATCTGGCTCTTTTTTAATATTCGTTATCTTCTATCTTCATATCTGCCACTTTTTATTTTTCTACATTACTTGTCACCATATTATTGTTACTGTACATTTTTTATATTTTTTACATTTTTTGTTCTGTTTGTTTCTCTGTTAGCCCTGAAGATGACCTACACTGTAGGTCGAAACGTCGGCACATAATATAAGTACTTCACTTATTCTGTGTTCTTATTGACTGCACCCCCCAACTATCTCCTTTACAAAAGTTCCTATGTTTAAAATTGCTTAAAAAGAAAAACAAACCAATGAATCAGTTTTTAGGATATTTGGAAAAATAAATGTTAAAATGTTGCTAGCTTAGCACACTAATGTAAGTCACTAGCAGGATCCATGTTTATCCATTCTCAGTAGAAAAAAAATTTAACATAATGAGAGGGTTATTGATCATAAAATATGTCCAGCCCAGGACATATCTTTTCTCTTCAAAATAAAAATATATAAAAAAAGAATCTATTTTTTAATAGACAACCAGTTGTTTTTTTTTGTTTTAAACTGTCTACTCTAACTGTATGCATATTAGAAAAAGAGATAGATTTATCATTGGGTAGTTGTTGATTGCCAAAGTGTGCACAATACAAACATTTTCTTAGGATTGTAAAATCTCACTGTTTTGTTTCATACCGTTTCATGAATATCTCTTCAGCAGTTTGATTGATTTTCTTTTCTTAGTTTTGTAGAATTTTGGTTTGATGTGCCTATCCAGCGAATTAAAAATCCTGCAAGTTATAGGGGTTGCTCAATCGCAGAATAAATATTTACACCAAAGAGTAAAGCACTAGAAGGGCTCAGAAGTTATTAATGGAACTTACTTAATCTTCTCCTTAAGATACTTAAACTATACACAAGTACATAGGAACTGAGTTAGGAAGGAAGTAAGGGAAGCCTCATAATTAAAAGTATAGCAACTATAAAATGTATTTTAACTTTTAAATTTAAAGTTTAAAACTTTCACGGTAAAAATGAATGAATAAACTATGTACATTAAAACTAATGAAGAAAGTAGAAAAAATCAAATATGCTGAGGTCTAGAAGTCTCATACTGACCCATAGATTTTTTTTTACATTTTTATTTTGAACTTTGAATAATGGTTTAATTGAAATGAGTAACTGATCAACCACATTTCTGTTTCCGATATATTTCAAAGAAACATTTTCTAGTCAAACAAAAAAATAGGTTTAGATCTAATATTTTGTTTGGCTAAAAATTTACTTTATCTTCTTCTTCTATACCATTATGGCCGAAATCTATACTCAATATTTTGTTAAAATTTTTGGTATTAACTAGATGCGATATTTTTGAGTAATATATGAGTTCTAATTTAAATGTATGATACAATAGCATACTTTAGCACAAATGAAGTAGAAACATCTAAAAAAAAATAATAATTAGGGTATATAAGAATCCCAGAGGAATTAAGGCGGCCCTTAATACACCCTTTACACAAAAAAGGAGAGAAACCAGATGTAATCAATTACAGAGGAATCTTGCTACTACCAGTAACATGAAAAATATTCTTTAGAATCCTACTCAATAGATTAGAACCGCAAATAGACCAGAAGGCAGGTTTAAGGAAGGGAAGATCCTGCCAGGACCAAATACTTAGCCTCATGTTGATCATAAAATATTACAGGTCTAGACCCCAGAAAAATCTTTACATCTATCCATAGATTTCAAAAAGGCCTATGATTCAGTAGACAGAGAAGTATTGCTCGAAATTCTGAGGACATAGGAAGTGAACAAAAAGACAATAAGCCTGATAAAAACTAAAACTGACTCTGAGGAATACCATTTCAAAGATAAAATTCCAGGGATTAATAAGTAAACAGTTCCAAATAAAGACGGGGCTTAGACAAAGCGACCACCTGTCACCGATTCTGTTTAATGTCGTGCTGGACAAGATCATGAGAATTTTCTGGCAAAATGACGATGAGGGTGGGGTAATAGGAACAAAAAGGGACAATGTGAAAGTAAAGTGTTTGGCCTTTGCAGATGATCTAACCTTGCTAGCAGAAACAGAGGAGGAAGCTATAAAACAGGCAAACACCCTGAAAGAAATAGCAGAGAAAACGGAACTACAGATTTTGATTGAAAAAACAGAGGCTATGACATCAGATGCCAGCTTTAGCAAGGAAATGTTGAACACAAAATATGAGCAAATAAAAGTTTAAATACCTAGGGGAGATAATATGTAACACTGGAACAGATAGGGCATCCGCAGAAGAAAGAATAGCCAGTCTGGGAAGATTGAACTTTGCCACTAGAAACATGAACAGCAAGAAAAATTTGTCATCCAATGCAAAAATAAGGCACTACTGTACAGTAGTGAGACCAGCAATACTGTATGGTATGGGAACAGTCAGTCTTCCGAGTTTGGAGAAAGTCCTGAAGATTGAGAGAAAAATTCTAAGGAGGATTCATGGACCTAAAGTAACACAAGAGGGGTATAGACGAAAACCCAACAAAGAAATATACAGAAATTTGGAAGATCTTGAAACAGTCATCAGGGCCAGGAGATTGAGGTTTTACGGCCACATGGTCAGAATGAACAATAAGAGGCTGAACAAAATAAATTGTCGATAAAGACTTAAGCTATAAGAGCATGGGTGGATATGTGAAACAAATAAAAGAGGATCTGGATAGGCTAAAAATCAAGGATAAGCACTGCTTGGATAGAGAGATTTTCGGAAAAAAACTAAAAGAAGTTGTGGTTCATGCAGGAAGGAAGGAGAGGAGGAGGTAGAAAATGGACTAAGGAAGAGCGAGAGGAACAGACCAGGAAGATAAGAGAGTATTTGAGAAGAAGGAAGGTGGAGAGTGTTAAGAAGATTATTAATGATATTGGCGTGGTCCATGCCGGCCGATTCGTGTAAAAAAAAAAGATAAATAAAAAAATTAATAATAAAATAAAATTAATACTCAAAGTATTGTACATTGTTATCAACCATCATTAGCCAATTGTTCGATTGCACGATGTTACCATTCCGTGGGATAGCTGTCAAGGAACTGATGGACCTCAATTTCAATTTCCGCTAAATTGTCCAATTGATTCACTTGAAGAATATGGACCATGGATCGAAACAAGTAGTAATCCGATGGTGCGAGGTTTGGACTATATGGTGGATGAGGCAGGAGTTCGAACTCGCGAAGTTCTTTAAGCTTTTATTTGGTTCGACGGGGAGTGGGGACGAGCATTATCATGTTGGAATAAAACATTTCGGTTAATCAAAGGAGGATAACGCTCTGAAAATTTCGCATGCAATCTTTCCAGTTGTTCGGAGTAAAGTTCAGAATTCATAGAGCATCCTTCAAGAACAAATTCGTGAAGAGTAACCTTAACCTTCAAAATAAAAAAACAAAAAAAAGTATGGATTTTTTTTTTCAAGTTGGCCCCTTTCAGCAACTGGAAAAGCAGTCTGACCGCGATCTAGCCATTGCTTACGGGTATTCGGATTTTGCCAGTATACTCAATTTTCAATACAGGTGACAATCTCCCTGTAAAATCTTATATCAGAAGGATTTTTCAATAAATTTTCACAAATGTCTAATCTCTTAGCTGATTGCTGAGGAGTAAGTTCGTGAGGGACCAGTCTACAGCACTTTTCACCTTCCCAACGGAGCATAGATGGCGACTAACAGTATCTTTCGATACACCACACTCCCTGGCAAGTTGGATTTGACTCAACAGCTTTCTGCTTCAATATCCATTAATGGTTGTCCGGAACCCTTTTTTTCTTTCCAACGTCGTATCTCCACTACTGAATGTTTCAAACCAACGCCGCACAGTGCACCGGTTAAGGACATCTTCATATTTAACTATTTCAAGAGTTGCTTCAATAACTGTGAATTTGTTTTTCCAGTAATGCATTAAAATTACGAGCATTTTGTAGGACACTGTCATGTTTCTTCTTTGAAACAAATAAATAAACTTTTGAAGAAGTCGAATGGAATTAAACAAACGTATAGAATGCTCTAAAAGCATTATTAATAGGATTAAAACATTTACAGTCCTTTGAATTTTTGAATTTGACAAAATCAGTCATATTTTTGTATACTCCTTGTTAATAATAAAAACCTCAGTACGTCAGACAATTTTATAAATTTTTAGTAGTGTTTCACACTTTTCTCTACAGTTATGTTTTTGCAAAACCTTCAATTATAACCTCCAATTTACAAATCCGGGAAACTGGTGCGAAATCGAAAGAAGTATTTTTAATAAATACACAAAATGTTTATATTCATAAATTTCTCACCCTCCAAATTAATTTCTAAAGTTAGTTGACCTTGGATCTACATATTTGCTTTTAATGTGGATTTTTTTAAATTTAAGTGATTTCAGCCAAGAGAATCAAACAAAAATAGGTTCGCTGAGAACAAAACAAAACATTAGGTTTTAGTAATTGCAAACGATCAATGTACTTTTTATTAACATATTCTGGTTCGAAATTTTGTCAAAATTATTTGAACATAATTATTTTTTCTAACTATCAATAATTCAAATAAGTTGTTTTTTTTAATTTAAAGTCTCAAAGTGAGTTTTGAAAAACCGATTAAAGACACCTTTGGTCTGAATAGCAGCATGAGATGTGAGAGCTTCTGGAATGACCGAAATTAAATGTTGTGAAACAATCATTTTTTTAGTCTTATAGTGGCACTGTAGCTCTATAATATTTTATATATTTCTATTATTATTTTATGTTGTATTTGCGCAGTATCGAATCCAACAATTTGATCTCAATGTTTTTTCTTCTCCCCAATTTGCAGGAATATAAAATTTTTGAAATGATTAATGCTCTCTGAACATGTATCTAGACCATTGTTTTTTTTTCTTCTCATTGGAAGTCCAGAGAACAGACAATGTTAAAAAGAAACAAAGAGAGGATTATGGTGATGTGTTGACGAGTGGAATGTCGTGTATTGGCTGTGTACGTGATATTACAATTGGAATATTCTTATAGTATAGTGTGATTCGAAATAAACCAAGGTGCATTAACAATTTCTATCAGAATTTTTTTCTTTGTATCTTGAGTATATGGACGTGTTTTATTGAACCCCGAAGTTCTGCTCCACATGTCCAAATAGATCTTAATATAATATCTACAGACAGACACTGGCTATGGTTAGTCGTTTGTTTCATAAGTCAAGTGAATATCTGTAGTTCAGAAGATGTGATAGTTGTTTGTAGCGTCTTGTCTTTTTAATTTTGTATGCATGTTCCATGTAAGTCTTTTGTCCAAGTATAGTCCGAGATAACGTACATGTTTTTAGGAGGTACTTAGTCGTTGCCAATTTGATTGCTGGTCTCGAAACTTTTCATAGGGAAAAGCTAACGTCACTTCTCTAAAGACAAAATAGTGTAAGGTGAAATATTAAAAAAAAAAAATTAAAATTATAATTGTATCAAGCGTAGGTCAAATGTGTATTTTGAAGAAAATGTGCATCTGAGCTATTGGAACTTCGAATGGTCGATGATTGTATGATGTTTCCTAATAAAAAAAAAGTAGTCAAAATTTCAAAATCATTATTCCAAAATAAGGTTTTGTGCCTTACATGAGTATGCCAAGTCCCACCGTCTACCGTCAGGATTTTGTTTAAAACCACCTTTGATGAGTATTCCAGCAAAATTAATAAAACACCTCTCCAAGAAAACGATAATTCATGTTACCAAAATCTTCAATACCTGCCTCAGATTAAATTATTTCCCGAATATTTGAAAAAGAGCAAAAGTGATAGCCATACCCAAACCACATAAAGACCCTGAAATTACATCCAATTATAGACCCATTAGTTTACTTAACATCCTGTCTAAACTGTACGAATAAATAATGAAATATCGACTGGTCCAGCATATAACATATAACAATATACTAATAAATGAACAGTTTTGCTTTCGGTACTTTCACTCAACAACCGGTCAATTGGCGAGAGTGGTTGACATAATTACTAAAAATTTCAAACTAAGAAAGCATTCGACAGGATTTCTCCTCAGTTCCTCATCCACAAATTAATACAATACAATATCCCAAGATACTTAATTCTAACAATATACTCATTCTTAACTAACAGAGCATTCTTTATTTCATCAAACAATAGCCACTCAACAAATAGATAGGTCTACCACAAGGTTCCTGTCCCAGCCCTATATTATTTAATTTGTTTATTAATGACATTCTAAAAATCAATAATGTAGATATCGCATTGTTCGCTGATGATACAGCAATACTATCATTATCGTATAGGATAACTGCAATAATTAAAAGACTACAGGAAGCATTTTGCAAAACTAACAAATATCTGAAAATACTCCCCTCTATCCATACTACTTAACAATATCTCAATACCTATTTTTAAAATGGAGTGGAGTAGGCTTATTATTTTTTTTTTGTTAATGCGGGTCAAGTGAGACCAAAGCCTCTACTATAATAATAATAACCGACATTAATAGGAGCATCCAATATATCTTAATGCAAACTATTCTATCTAAAGATAAGCCATAATATCTTTAATTATGCCCTACAAAGTATCGATTGCACTAACTGGTCACAATATAAATGCTTTTCAATAATTCTAATTACTTGTCAATTTGAACGCAGGATTGCTTGACAAGCTGGGAGATAACGTGGCATTGGCTCAATGGTACGCAGATACTTCCATGGGAACATAAATACTCCTGTCGTCGAGATTCGATGAATTTAGGGCCTCTGGGACTTTCCTCCTCGATCACTAATTTCACTCCTGTAAATATATCAAAAGAGAAAGTGATGAATGAGTAAAATGAATGAAGAAAGAAATGAATGTTTTTGAATAAGACAAAACCTATTGCTTGAATAAAGTCTATGTATGTTTATTGGTTGTAACAGTAATGAAAAAAATAGTTGGATTTAAATGTTTATGTTAATTTTATTATAACCGAGATATTTTAATATCTCTTTCGTGATCACCCAGTTTTCTCAGTTGAAGGTCTCACTGTCACAATCAACAGGAAGCTTAATAATACTATCATTAGAATCGCCCAATAAAGCACACATGAAAGTGACGACAACAAGGACATGACTGTATTATTAGGACAAAATCAATAACATAATATTTACGAGCATTATAATAAACTCAATAATCATTTTAATTATTTGTTATTCATGAAAAATTTGAAACTAAATTTGTCAATACCATATAAACAACAATCAAAGATCATTAATTTTTAATTTAATTAATATTTTATGTTTTATTTTGCTCATTGGATAATGTAGATAGGAAACCCTTCCATTTTTAATAGTACTGATTTAGTAAACGTTTGAAAGATTATTTCTAAACTTAAACCATTAATAATTAGTTATTCCTTTCATGTTAGAGGTAAACAATAATAAAAATTCTGGATAGTAGGATATTCTTTTAAGTAATGTCTCTCTCACTCGTGATCCAAGCACCAACTTTGTCCAGTTTCTAATATGTAGTAGTAACTTGGCGGATTATGCCCAAAAAATATCTTTGAACTACAAATAAACATGAAATAAGTACGAGAATATATATATATATATATATATATATATATATATATATATATATATATATATATATACATATACAGCAAAAATTAGACCGGTCCAAAAAACAAGTTTGTTGGACATTAAGCCTAAAAAAGTTTTACCTTATAAATTAATAAAATGTTAAATTAATGAATTTGATCTTTTGTTCTTTCTTGCTTGAAAACGATTTGCCGAGTCATTACAGGCTTTTAACTGGTATTACATATATTTCAAAAATTCTTATTATTTTCAAGAATTCTGTATTCCGGTAGTTGGATAATTTATTAAATTAAAAAAGAAATAAGACGTCTACCATCTAATTAAACAGTATCTGTGTGATCATGATTAATGTACAATAAACAAAAATATCAGAAATATTTGCTATCATACTCCTTAACATATGAAATCTTCTTAACTGAACATTAGACTTAAATATGATTTAATGGTATGAAGTGCAGTCAATGATTACACAAATATCGTATTCCACTTAAATATCATTTCAGAAGAAACTTACCTTCGTTTTTTTTCAAAGCTTGTATATTATTCACTATGGAAGCCATTAAGAAAAATGCTACATATAGTGACATTATATTTTGTAAAATTATTCAACAGTATTGAAAAATAAATATTAGAAAAAAGTAACTGTTCGTTTCGTAGTTGGCTCAAGTTAGAGTGCCTAACTAGTTTTGACCCTAGGAATGGAAAACCCAGACCTTCAACTTGAATTTGGCGCCTCTGTGACGTCACTGAATCTCTCCCCACCAATATTGTGTCAGAAATTTGTGATTGTCCAGAAGTACACTGTTTGTCAATTCTAGTTTAAAAAAAAAACATTTTAAATGAAATTAACGTGTTCTATTTTTAAGGTTTCCGAATTCCGGACCCTTGTTACTAATTTTTGATCAATAATGATTATTATTATTTTATTCCACATTCGTTAATGTTATCACGCTAAGGTTAGTTTTAGAGTTTGTCCTTAGCCATGTAAAATTTGTTTTCATTGAAAAATTAACATTAGAATTACAATGGAGGGGGGTGAAGATAACTGCAATGAAGATATTGACGATTTTTATGTAGTTGACTCCTGGAGTGAAAAACCTAATCGCTCCGAATTCAATAACGCTGTTGGCAGAAATAATCTAACAAAGGAAGAGAAATTATTAAGAAGGAAGCCTACTGAAGGTGAGATTGATGAATTTCTAGAGAACTTAAAGCAATCAAATTCTAATTGTGGAACATCAGGCTTAGAGGGTAATAATTGTAATTCTTTTAATAGTTGGAACCGGAGTGGTAATCTTTTACAGATACCCGAAGGGAATAGTAGGGATAAATTATGTGTTGTTAAAGATCAAGCCGCGAAACAATCCTCTAAACCTGTAGAAAGATTTAAACATTCGATTGTCTCTTATAAGCCTGGTGAAACACTTACCAAAACATTCTTTAGTGAGACTTCTATTAATGACCTGTCTAGATCTTATAATAACAATCAGAAGATAAATATTCCGTCTTCTGATCCTTTTTTTCATGTTTCTATTGATAGAAATGAAGATTCTGGGGGTGGTTTTTCAGATGTTAAAGGCACTCAGTATACTAACGGACCTTTTGATTCTACTGTAATGGATAGTTCTTCACGCCATCCAAGAAGAGTAAGGAGTAGAAGTCCTTATGGGAGTTCTGCTAGTAGATATTCTCCAGTTAGGGAAAATAGTAGATTTCCCCCTCGGGAGGGTGGTAGAAACCATTCTCATTTAGATAATTTAAGAACTGATAGAAATGTTATTCAAGATAGGAGATATGAGGATATGAGGAGACATCGAAGATCTAGGTCTAGAAGTAGAGAAAGGAGACTCCATAGAAGAAGGTCCTATGAGCGCAGATCCAGCCGTAGTCTTTCACCTTCTCACATCAGGTAACCAGTAATTCTTCTTCTGTTATTATCTTATATGTTTAAATATTAAAATGACCAATTATTCAGTTTGTGTTATTTTTTTTGTTACATAATATTAGATTACTCTTTTCTGTTTTTAACACATTGTAGTTTTTATGAATGCATAATACCTGGAGCTAACTTCCATTTATTAAAATAATTAAACTCCATAATCTACTTTCAATTCACATTATGCAAAAAACATTTCTTTACATGTGCTGACACAAGCGGTTTAACCTTATGAATTATATATTCCATCTAATTTAAATAAGTCATTATTGGTCATTATTGGTGAAATGTTTATAAATCACGAAAATATATAAAATACTAGCGACCCACCCCAGCTTTAGTAGCCCAGCAGGCATACTATGCCCATGTACTGTAAGGCTTCTTTGGGAGTCTTGATTTTCTTTCTTCCCATCTCAGCTAATATACTTTATTATATAGAAATTATAAAAATAAAAACAAAGCCAAATATTTCTTTATATACAAATTTATTATCTTGAAAGTTAGATAATTGCACAGGATTAGGCAAGCAGCGTCTTTGCTGAAACTCATCGATATTCCTACACATTTAAACAAAACCTTGACAAAATATATATCTAAACCTTCTGTATTGGTGAAATTATATAACTAAACCTTATCTATTGGTGAAAACCGCATGAAAATCCGTGCAGTAGTTATTGAGTTTACCGCAAACAAATACGGCCGAGGACTTTGCTTTATAATATGTATAGAAGAATATACCATTAATTTATTTGGGTTATCAATTACTCTCCTTGATTACTAAAAAATTACTAAACTTTTTAATTAATAGTTTTTATTAATTATTAAATTTCAATGGAAATATGGGAGCGGGGTAACTCAGTGGGTAGAGTGTTGAGTTACCGTCCTGTGGGTTCCTGGTTCAAATCCAGCTGTGGCAGAGAAGTTATATATTCTGTAACATACATTGATGGACAATGGGGGATCTAAAGATCATCCCGGGTTCACCCAAGCTCTATAAAGTGGGTATCCATTGCTTAATTGGGAAAGAACTTGACGGTTGAGCAAGATCTTGAGCAAATCACTTCCTCGCACAACCATTTCTCAGAAACAGTACAGCCTCTACCATGTCCTGAACCAAAGGCCCTTAGTGTGCTGTAGGGGTACAGGTTTTTTTATTAATGGAATAATATATTTAATTTTAAATATATTGATTAATCAGAAATAATAAGATAAAGAAATAAAGTTCATGATGAACTCCAAATTGCTTTCAATCACTTTGTAAGGATTTTTTTTTCCTTTGGGAATTATTTCTTCGATAATCGTCTTTAATTTTTTATGTATTTTGCTGTATTTTGTTGCAAGTGAAATGTGCTAATTTAGTGGTACCTGATAAATATTTTAATTATGATTTGATTTAGTATAACTTTTTGAAAAATAGTTTAATAGATATACAAGAAACTTTTTAAAATAGCTTATATAACTTTTTAAATAGCTTTGCTTTTACTGCAGCACATCATCACTAAGGATTTTTTCTATTTGTTTTAATCTCATCATTGAAATATGAAAATATTTTCTTACAATAAGGTAAGCAGAAAAAAATGAATTATTATTTTTTAATCTGGTAATAAATAATTAAATTAGTAATAAAATTGGAACTAATTAAAGGGCAATAAGAAAAAGCCAAGATGTTCATCGTTTCTAATCTACAGGCAAAAAGGATGTATCACCAAAAATGGCATTTTCAAGGAAGAGATTACTATAATAAAATATCGATAAATGGAATACTTATAATATACTAACTCACATAAAGATTAATAAGTAGTAAATTAAAAATAACGAATAAAGAACAGCAAACAAGTATGTATTATATAAAATCATAATTATTTTGCATTTGTGAGATCAATGTATAAACCCTAAATTGAATTACTGATATCAAAATCAAATAATTACTCCACTTTAATTGGATTGGGACTTTTCTGTAGAGATGATTTAATAAAAAAAAAAAAAAGTAAGCAATATAAAAACTGGAGAAGTATTTTGTATAAAAATTAATTTGAAAATTGTAGTCAATAAAAAATAATCTTAATACATCTATGATTTATTTTTGAAAAAATAGTTATTTCATGAGATAGAATAATTGGTTAAGATTTGGGTTATCATAGATTTAGATATGAGCTTGTTATTTTAAAATAAAGAGACACAAAGTTATTAGTTAATATACTAAATATTTCTTTCAATTGAAACCATCTTAATCAACAGTTAAAAACCAAATTTTGAGGATGAATAAAAACAGCTTGAACAGCAGTTTTATAAAATAAAATAAAACAGCAGTTTTATTTTGTACATGTAGTTTGGAAAATATTAGCATGGTTTAACCATTAAAATATTTATTCTTCAGAAAATACAATATAAATTATAATATCACATATAAACATAGATATGTGATATATATATATATATATATATATATATATATATATATATATATATATATATATATATATATATATATTGTAATGAATAAGGTATCATCTTCGAGAAAAAAAATCTGCTTCCTGTCAATTATTTTATAAAACAAAACGGTTTGGTTTGGTTTTGTGTAATGCAGTATAATTTTGACTATGGAGGACTAGAGATCTCCTTAAAAATTATTTTTAAAAGTATTGACTTTCCAGGTATTTGTACTTATAGTATGTTATTTTTTTGGACATTTATGTAAAATTTTTTTATATTATTGTAATTATTGTTATTTTATTTTAAGTTAAGGAATGCAGAAAAAGAAATAATTGAAAATGACACCATAGTGTCGAAACGTTTTGTTTTATAAAACAATAAAATAATTGACTGGAAGCAGATTTTTTTTCTCGAAGATGAAATTTACAATAAATCCAGTTTAAAAAATAGGAAAAAAAAAATTATAAGAATGAATAAGATAGTTAAAAAAGTAACCAATCTATGGCTTTATTCACATAAGAATGAACACTAACATTTAAATCATATATTCAATTAAATTAATTTAAATAGAAATATATAACATTCTTCCCGCCTTAGTGAAGAAAATAGCCCTGTAAATATTTAGGTGGATTCCTACTTCTTGTTGGTCTGGGGGACCTGATCGATGTCAGCTCTTGTAAAATATTCGGTTCTTGGCATCTTCTTTCCGTTTCATTTATTTGGTCATCTTGAGAAGGCCCTGGTCCATCTTCAGGTTCAATTTTTTGGTGAGTAGTGTGGTTTTCTTGTGAATTATCTAGATAGGGTCTTGCATGCGCCTGTTCATCTTGAGCTGGGGAAAGGTGTCGAGTCGAAATCGTATCTTCTCTACCATCAGTATACCGTATGTGTGCATATGATGGTTTAGCTTCTAATAGCTCCACCTCTTCTACAGTAGGATCATATTTCGATGATCTGTTAAATTTTCTTAGAAATACTTTCTCAGGTGAAGCCTAACATGGTGAGAGCCATGTTGGTAAAGAAATGTCGCTTGGAGAACGTTGGAATAATAAAAAATGTTCGTGAGGAGTGCAGTTAGTTGCTGTGCACAAAAGGGACCGAAGGGGACAAAGTTCATGATCAATAACCTTCTCCCATTCGGAAATATGTTTATATTGGGATTTAAGGGCGAGGGAGGTTGTTTACCAGATAGTAAAATTGAATCTCTCACATTGTCCATTCCCCTGTGGGTTGTAGGGAGTTGTTCTACTTGTTGCTATTCCAAGAGAATCCAGGAATGATTTCAATTCTCCAGAAATTAAGGAAGTTTCACGGTCTGAATGAATATATGACGGTATGCCAAAAAGGTTGAATAAATAATTTATTTATTTATTATTTAATTTATTAGGTGCTTAATAACAGTTGATGAAGTCATATCTGGACAAGGAAAAGCAAAAGGAAATCTTGAAAATTCATCAACTATTGTTAAAAAATATTTATTGCGAGTAGTAGAAGGAAGAGGTCCTTTAAAATCCAAGTTTAATCTTTCAAAGGGTTGTCTAGCCTTGATTAGAGTTTCTTCAATTTTATAGAAATTTGGGTTTACTGCCTCGCAAACGCGACAGTTTTTAGTTATTTGCCTTATTTATTTTAAGGAATATGGGAGGTTCTTGCTCCTAACCCAGTGGTACATTCTAGTAACCTCTGGATGGCAAAGTGTTTGATGTATATTTATAAGTCTAGTGAGTGTACTAGTAGCATAACAAAATCTTGATAATGCATCAGCAGCTGCTTTGAATTTTCCTGGTCTATAGATTATGTCGAATTTAAAATTGGAAAGTTCAAGATGCCATCGCAAAATTTTGTCATTCTTTATTTTTGATGAAATTTTTGAATCGAACATAAAGCTTTGGTCTGTCATAATAGTGAAATGTTTGCCCATGAGATAATGTCGCCATTTCTTAATTGCCTCGACAATGGCATAAGCCTCCTTTTCTACAGACGAATGTCTCTTCTCGCTTCGAGATAACGATCTAGTAAAAAATGCAACAGGTTTGCCATTCTGTGAGATAGTGGCTCCAATGGCGTTGTCAGATGCGTCTGTTTCGACTAAGAATGGACAGTTTTCATCGATAGGAGCAACACTGCTGTTAGCAACATCATTTTTTAAGTTTTCGAACATTTCTAAAGCTTCTTTAGATAAGGGGAATTGTTTGCTGTTTATTAGAAGCCTTATTTTTTCTGAAAATCGTGATGTCCATTTTGAATAATGTGCAAATAAACCAATAGCTCTTTGAAGAGAATCCGCATTATTTGGAGGTGATATATCTAGAAGTAATTTAAGTCTATCAGGATCAGGTTTGATTCTGTTATTTTCTATTAAATGTCCTAACAGTCGAATTGAGCAAATTGAAAATTTTGATTTTTCATTATTTATTGTGAGACTATATTTTTTTGCTAAATTTTAAAATTTCCTCAGGTTTTCATCATGCTCAATTTGTGTTTTACCACAAATTGTCAAGTCATCCAAATAGGTAAATATTCCCTCTCAAATTCTCACTATCGATAATAGAGTCCATTGCTCTTTGAAATGCTGCACACCATTAGTTACGCCGAAAGGAATTCTTTTAAATTGATATAATTGCCCTGAGACTTCAAATGCAGTGTAAATTCTATCCTTTTCATTAATTGGAATCTGGTGATAAGCACTTCTAAGATAGATCCTACTGAAATAATTGTTCTTAGCTACTGAATTGACAAGATCACAGATTCTTGGTAAGTGATAAGCTTCAAGGTAACTAAAATGATTCATCGTCTGCGAGTAATCTACTACCATTATGTTGTGGTGATGTTCAGTTTGTATGACAAGAACTTAAGTAAGCGCGCTAAGGAGAATAACTTGGTTCAATTATGTCTTTAGGCAGCAATTTACTAATTTCATTTTTAATATATTCCGTATCAGAGGTGGAATGTTTGCTTGATTTTATTGCGATTTGTTTGATTTGAAGAGATAAATTTGTGAATAGTGATACAGGTGGGATTTTGGCAACTGAGAGATTACAAAAAGACAGAGAAGCTTTATCACCCCCAAATTTCACAATGACTGAGTCATGTTGTACAAAAATATCATGCCCAATTATTAAATCAGCACATAAATTAGGTATAATAGCTAAATCTACGTTAGAATAAGTGTGGCCTTGAAGATTGAGAGTGACTATAGCTTGTTCCTTTATGTCAGCAAGGAGATCTGCAGATGCCATAGATATATGTATATATATATATATATATATATATATATATATATATATATATATATATATATATATATATGCCATAGAGATACAAATGCTGGAATAACTTGTAATTTGTAAGAATTTACAACCTTCACACTGATAAAACTTTGAGAACTTCCAGTGTCTATCAAAGCATCTGATCTGTGGCCATTGAATAGGCACTGTGGCTTTAGAAAGGCAAGAAGGAGCAGCAGCTGAGTATGTCTTAGGTTTAATGGAAGCAGAAGTTTTAGATGTTTTTGGAGAACGACAAACAGTTGACCAGTGGCTGACCTTATCCCATCCGGCAGACAGCTTCACGGGCTGGAAAACAAGATCTAGGATGTTTAGGACGTCCACAGAAAAAGCATTTGATAACAACCGCAGCTATGGAGGGGAGGCTCCTGTTGGTCATCTTCCTCTAATTTGTGATCTGTGCGTTTAGCTCTATTAGGTACGACAGAATTAACAAAATTAAAAAAAACTGAATACTGTTGGGCTAGATCAAGAGCCCGAGCTCGGTCATAAGCTGTTATTAGGTCTAATTGAGCGTTTTCAAGTAAACATTGTCTGATTTGGGAAGAAGCTAGACCAGTAATGAACGCATCACAAATTGAATCATCTCGTATTTTTTCAGCAGCTGTAGATTTGAAATTACAATGTTTACTGAGGAGTTTTAAAGATTGATAATACTGGTCAAGAGTTTCACTAGGTTGTTGATGTCTGGTTGCTAGGAGATAGCGAGCATAAACCTCGTTCTTAAGTTTATTATAAATACCTTCAAGAATGTTTATTGCTTCTACAAATGTTCTTGCTTCAGATATGTATGTATAAACTAGCCGACCTGGCCACACGTTGCTGTGGCTGTTGTAATAGTTTTAAAAAAAAAAGTTAAAAATTTGAATTTTAAAGAAACAATGAATGAGTGGAAAAAATGAATTAAATAAATTTTATATCTAAGTACAGTATATAATAAATGATTATTTATGTTTTCTCGCACCGATTAGGAAATACAGGCCAAAAAGTGAAATAACTCCGAAAATTTCCAAGTTTTTCGGCCACCAAAAGTAAATTAAATACATTTATATTACAAAAAAATTAAAATCATCGAATGAATACATACACAAAATGAATGAATGAATGCATACATTCAAGTCGATCCAGCCGTTGCAGTATAGATAAATAACCTAGATACCGACTGCAGTGCCATCTGCCGGGCTGATTTGTGAATCTAAACCATCTAGGGCATCACTCAAACGCATACAAAAAATTCCATTCAAATCGGGTCAGCCGTTTAGGAGTAGTTCAGTGACATACACTCGTACAGTAGAATTATATATACATATATAAAGATAAAGATAGAATGATTAAGATAATTAATTAGTATGCTTAATTTTACCTCGTCTGTAACTTGCTCAGATTTTGGAAGACTCTTGAAAAAGTTACTGAATGTTTTGAACCAATAAGACCATCGTTCAGAGGCACCACTAGACTCTGGGTCCTCATTGAATTTTTCTGGCTTCAGAATACTTTTCATAATTCTTATATGAATAAATTATAATGAATAAGATAGACAGTTAAAAAAGTAACCAATCTATGGCTTTATTCACATAAGAATGAACACTAACATTTAAATCACATGTTCAATTAAATTAATTTAAATAGAAATATATGACATATATATATATATATATATATATATATATATATATATATATGTATATATATGTGTGTGTGTATTATTCGGTGTTAAGGACCATCCTATCAATAGCATTTTTATATGATTTACATACCTGACTGAAAGCAGTGTGGTTAACCACAACTCTTAATTGTGGTTTACAATGGCTGTTGCAATTTATACATCTACATTGTTCATTATTCTCCTTGTTGGGACAGTCCTTCATTTCGTGCTCACCACAGCAAATGGGGCAGGTTAGCTTTCCTCCACAGACGTCCTTCCATGGCTATATCTGATGCATTTCATACATCGTCGGACACTGATGAAGTCTTCGCCATAGCAGATAGCATACCATAACTTTATTCTCCCTTCTAGAAGTTACCTCCTCAATCGCGGGCTGACCTGTAGTACCGTATTAGAACTGACTTGATAAGTACAGATTCACCGTATCACACAGATATTAGACAGTCAATTATATCTCATGGAGTAACACAATATGATCTACCTCTTACAGATTCCGAAATAGCTGGTACGATTTATAACTTAAAAACGGAAAACTCCAGGTTTAGACGGCATAACAACCGAAATATTTCAATACACTTTTAAAATATTTCCCAATTTTCTCACTAAGTTGTACAAAGAGTGTTTCTCTAATGATTCAACAGTGTGGAAGAAATCTGAACTTGTAATGTTTCCTAAGCAAGGACGAAAAGAATAGTATATCTGCCATAAGGCCGATATCACTACTTCCGACGGGAGGCAAAGTTCTCAAGAAATTAATAAATCAACGATTATCACACTGTCTGTATACAAATGACCACATTCATAGAAATCAGTTTGGTTTCACCCCCAAACTTCTACGGCAGATGCACTAAAAAATATTTCATTCAATATGGCTTGAGTAGGAAACTACATGTTGTTCTAATATATATTGATATTAAGGGAGCGTTTGACAATGCCTGGTTGCCATCAATTCTACATACCTTACAGATAATGGATTGTCCATAGAACATTTTCAACTCGATTTCAGACTATTTCAAAGACAGACAGGTAGTTGTAACATCTCATTGTCAACTACGAAAAACACAAACTCTAGGAACTCTACAGGGATTTGCACTATCTCTGTTATTGTGGAATCTAATCGTAAATGGATTATTGATGAGAGAATATCCGGAGAGCATGGTTGTGCAGTTATTTGCGGATGACATAATTTTACTTACACAAGCTGCCAATGCTCGAATACTTCAAGAATTAATAGATCAATACACACAAAAAATTGAAAACTGGGCACTCGAAAACAAACTAACTTTCAATATTATAAAATCTACATACATGATTTTCACCAGATTAAGGACTTTACCAACTTTAGAGGTAAAAATTCAAAGACAGCTTCTACAACAAACAAATAAACTAAAATATTTAGGAGTAACATTTGACCCAAAATTAATATGGAACGTACATATTGAATTACTGGAGACTAAACTACTGAGACTTACCAACAACTTAACGATAGCAGCTAAGAATACATGGGGACTGAAAACTGAAGCATTAAGGATACTGTACAAAGGAGCCATATTACCAATACTAACGTACGCTATTAATATCTGACACAGGACTGCAGAGAAAATACAATTTACAGAAACTTCGACGTGTACAGAGATTAATGGCAATCAAAATGGTAAAAGGTTTCAAGACATTTTCGTATGAAGCAGCCTGTGTACTTGCAAAACTGATCCCCATTGACTTGATCGCTCAACAGTACACTACATTATATACCTTACTTTGGACCAACCAAGACTGTGACAGGATACTTGCCGATGACTTTGAACGACCTTTAACTATAAACATTGGAAGCATCCTGCACATTTTCCAGAAATCAAACCTACAATAGAAGATTATGCTGAAGCAGAGATTTATACAGAGGTAGTAAAGACTGTGAAAATGTGGGATGTGCAGCGGTCATGTTTGAAGACGGTGTACTGACTGACATTAAGAAATGCAGACTTGGACCTAATTGCACAAACAATCATACACTAGAATATATACAGACATTTAATTGCCACAGGACATCTATTTGCATACTAACTGACAGCAAAAGTACATTATACAAACTCATTAATCGCAAAATTCATGAACCGTTGATTGAAGTAACCAGACTTACTTTACTCCACTTACAAAATGCAGGATACAACGTTAACTTCAGGTGGGTGAAAGCGCACTCAGGCAATGTGGGTAACGAATTAGCTGACAAGGCTGCTAAGTCAGCTGCCAAAGACGGCTCACTCTCAATACTTTACAGTAAATTGACTAAAACATACTTGAAACACAGGCAATATGGATCAGTGGCAAAACACATGGGATATGATAACTAAAGGACAACATCTTGAACTAAACATGTAATGACTTACATGAATATTTTAGGAATAACAAAATAACAACTGACTTCTACCTTACACAAATGTTGACAGGACATGGACCCACAAAATCCTACTTGTATAAATTTAAACTTACAGACAATAAGACATGCCCTTGTGACTTTACCATCAAACTAACTTACTTACACCTAATATATGACTGCAGACTAACCGATGAACCAAGGACTAAACTTATCAACCATGTGACACAGAAGGACAGCTGGCCAATCAGTGTTAAGGACTTATACTGGAAGTACTTTCAGCAATTCAAGGTGTTTGCTAAAGCAGTGTGGTTAATCATCACTACACAAAATCAATATTATAGGTGAACAAGAATTTTAGTTTTGTTTTCAATTACTTTGTAGAAATTTTGTGTTTTTTTCCTATTTTTTTTTCTTATATGGTATTTATTATGTTTGTTTTTGATTCAACTGGCTTAATGTTTACTATGATCAATATCTTTATGTTTAAGTTTCATTTTAATGATGTATTTTCAATTTAGCGTTTAGTTTTATATATAAATAATACAAAAAAAAAAATGTAAACAATAGAAAAAAAAACAACATGAAAGTACAATTGTATGTAATGTACTATAAATGTACGGAACATGCAGACTCTGTCTGTCACAGATGTTATCATGACCAAACCGCTGGGCCGATTGTGATGAAATTTGGTACAGAGATAATCTAGAGCCTGAGAAAGGACATAGGCTACTTAATATGATAAAAGGGTTATAAGGGGATGATATAATATAATTGATCTAATTTGAAATAAACTATAAACATATGTTTTAATGCTTTTACACCATGTGCGTGGGCCAACCTCTTTCAAATATCTCAAAAAGCTCAGTAATCAAGAATTTTTAACATTTTGAGAGGCATGTGAGGCAACAGGGTTATTAGAGAACGATAATCATTGGGATACAACTCTGAAAGAGGCTACACATTGCAAATCTGTGCCCAAGGTGAGAGAGCTGTTCGCTATATTAATAGCGACATGTGGGCTTTCAAACCCTCAAGAATTGTTGGAAAAGTATAAAATGACATGGCGGATGATATTTTAAACGTATTAAAGAACAGAATACGAATTTTTCATACAATGATTTAATTTAGAATGAAGTGCTAACAAAGGTTGAAGACAAAGAATTGGAGAAGTTAGTAGTGATTTAATGTGAGAACTAGATTACGATACAGTTTCTTTAATGCAACAAATAACAGAAGCTCTTCCACTTTTAAATTCAGAACAAAGATTAGTTTTTGACACAGTTATTCAAAAGGTTGCTAGTGGCGAAGAAGGTTAGCTCTCTTTGCTACGCTACTTAGTGGGGCACGAACAGCGCACTCAATTCAAAAACTACCATTGAAGTATCAGTATGTAACATTAGCAAAAGCAGTGAGCGCGGAAGAATGATACAGCTGTTGTTTTGGGATGAATGTACAATGTCCCATAAAAGAGCAATCGAAGCACTAGATCCCACAATGAAAGATATCAAAGGCAACCAGGGTATCATGGGAGGGATGGTGGTGGGATGGTGAATCCCTAAACTGGAGTGAAATCTATTCTTGTCCTTCGATTGACTCCATGGTTGATACACTCACCTCCTATCTTATTAGTATCCTGGACACCCATGCTCCTCTTAAAACTTCTACCCTCCGTCGATTGCATGCTCCCTGGATGTGTCAAAACATAAAAGAACTGCAAAGGAAGCGCGACGCTATAGATGGACAAGACTGACTGACGATTATCAAGTGTTCAGGACTCTCTGCAACTTAATACAATCTACAATAAGGCAGGCGAAATCCAAATACTTTTAGCTGGTGACTTTAGACAGACTCTCCCGGATATTATTAGAGGTATGCCGAGGTATGAAATAAATGTCTGTTTGAAAGCATCTGTATTATGGGTACACGTAAAAAAGTTTTGTCTCACTTCAAATATGCGAGTAAAACATCACAATGATTCTCAAGCAGAGCAATAAGCAGCTGCTCTTATAAAAATCGGAGATGATTGTATGCCAACAGACAGTAACAACATGATTACACTGAGGAGTGAGTTCTGTCAAATCGCCGATAACACAGATGATCTAAAAAATGATGTATATTCTGATCTTCAAATAAATATGGGCAATCGAGAATGGCTGCGTGAAAGGGCAATTTTGGCGCCGACTAATGAGAAAGTTAACCACATAAACGAGCAAATTATGTCAGACGAGGAGAGAATGTTGTCAAATACCTCTCAATAGACAATGTTGACACTGAACAAGTCACATCATACTCTATACAGTTTCTTAACTCTTAAGAATTATTAGGAGTGCCTTCCCATAAGTTGAGGCTGAAAGTTTGGGTTTCAGTCCTATTAATAAGAAATCTTGATGCGCCAAGGCTAAGGTACACGGTTACAAATTACATATCTAGGACATAACATTAAATCAATCATGACTGAAATGCAAAAGGATAAAATGTTTTGATTCCTCGTATTCCGATAATTCTGACTGATTTGCCTTTTCAGTTTAACAGAGTACAGTTTCTCATGAAAACAGCATTTGGAATAACAATAAATAAAGCTCAAGGACAGATGCTTAAAGTGCAGGTGTTCGTTTAGAAAATTTTCCCATGGGCAGCTCTATGCTGCATGCTCACGTGTATCAAACCCGCAAAATTTCTATGTTTTGGCAAAAGATGGGAAACCAAAAAACTTTGTTTATAACAATGTGCTTAAATAAGCTATTTGCAGTAAAACCCTTATTTTAATGTATGTATGTATGTATTTTATTTGCAAAATAATTAGCCTAAAAAATAAAAAAGTTAAAAGCGACTTTGTCCGTCTGGAATAGTGAATTTGGGCCCAACTTTTAATTTTTTAGGCTAATTATTTTGCAAATAAAATACATACATACATACATTAAAATAAGGGTTTTACTCCAAATAGCTTATTTATGTGCATTGTTATAAACAAAGTTTTTTGTTTTCCCATCTTATTTAGCCTATCCAATTCCTTTCTATGACCATATCATTATTGCTGGCGATTTCAATACGAACCTCCTTGTCAAATCTAAAGATACTCTATACCTGGAAAATCTCTTCCACTCACTAAACCTCTCGATTGTTCCATTTTCTCCTACCCATCATACTCACCGATCAGATACATGGTTGGATCTATTCATCATCGATTCTCCTCATAATCTACTCTCCTCTTCCCAATTGTCAGTCCCGTTTCTCTCCTCTCATGACCTAACCCAAATTTCTTATAATATCCATACTCCGAAGTTACTATCTGAAACCTTTATCTTTCGCAACCTAGATGCTATCAGTCGAGAAAGCATCGTGCCTTCCCTTGAATCCCTAAACTGGAGTGAAATCTATTCTTGTCCTTCGATTGACTCCATGGTTGATACACTCACCTCCTGTCTTATTAGTATCCTGGACACCCATGCTCCTCTTAAAACTTCTACCCTCCTTCGATTGCATGCTCCCTGGATGTGTCAAAACATAAAAGAACTGCAAAGGAAGCGCGGCGCAGCCCGGAGACGCTATAGATGGACAAGACTGACTGACGATTATCAAGTGTTCAGGACTCTCCGCAACTTAATACAATCTACAATAAGGCAGGCGAAATCCAAATACTTTCATGAAGCTCTTTCCTCCGCACCCGATCCTAAATCCAAATGGCAAATCCTTCGGAAACTCTCCCTTTATAAACTCCCTTCTCCTGTAATCTATCCGGTCTCAGCTGATGAACTGAACGTACATTTCTTGTCTTCCTCCTCTAACAACTCACAATCTGCTTCTCCCAATTTCTCAATAGTACCATCATTTAACTACAACAATTTTTATTTCTCTGACATATCACCCAGTGTCCTTATCTCCTCCCTAATGAAATCCCACTCTAATTCCATAGGTCCTGACGGAATTCCTGTAAAATTGTTAAAAGTATGCCTTCCCGAAATCCTGCCCGCTCTTCTCTACATTTACAATTTTACCCTACAAAATGCAGTTTTCCCTTCCTGGAAAAAAGCAATAGTTCATCCTATTAACAAATCATCTAATCCCACAAACCCGAATGACATCTGTCCTATCTCTATTCTCTCTAACCTTTCCAAACCTCTTGAAAGAATAGTCCAATCCCAAATGTCAAATTTTCTGGAACAATCCAAACTCCTTGATCCACTTCAATCAGGGTTCCTTCCTGGCCTCTCCACACAATCTGCTCTCGTGAAAATCACCACGGACTCACATACCGCCATGAACGAAAAAAAACTAACTGTAATAATTCTTCTCGGCTTCTCAAAAGCTTTCGACTCGCTTAACCATTCCATCCTTTTTTCTAAATTAAAAGCTCTTTCCTTTTCCAACAGTTCCATACTCTGGCTCCAAGATTTCCTCTCGGATAGGACTCAACAGTCTCCATCCCAAATCAACCCCTATCCTCTTTCTTTCCGCTGAACAAAGGAGTGGCTCAGGGTTCTAGTATTTCCCCAATCCTTTTCAATTGTTACATTAATGACCTTCCTAAATCAATCCACCATTGTTCCCACCACCTATACGCCGAAGATTCCCAGATTTATTTCTCCTTTCCTCCCTCTGAAATAATAGCTGCATTTGCTAAAATTCAGGATGACCTGGATAGAATCAGTGCCTGGGCTGACCTGAATAGACTGATGTTAAATGCTGCTAAAACTCAGGCCATTCTAATTGGTTCCAACACCCTCCTTAAATCCATCAACTCTCTTCCCCAACTAATCTTAAAGAATCACCCTATTACTTTCAATTCCTCTGTTAAAAATCTCGGTATCGTTTTCGACCAAACCCTTTCCTGGAAACCCCACATTGCCCAAATTTCCCGTCGATCAATAAGCTCCATTAAGTTATTCCACCGTTCCCGGCATCTTTTAACACTACCTATCCATAAGCTCCTCATCACTTCTTTCATCATTCCACACTTTGACTATGGCTGTGTGGCTTATGGTGGGCTCTCGAACAAATTTGATGAAAGACTGAGACGAATTATGAACAGCGCTCTTCGGTTTGTCTTTGACGCCCCGAGGAAGTCTCATGTGTCCCACCTCTATGATGAGTTGAAGTGGCTCCTTCCCTCTACCCGCAGACTCTATTTCCTAGGTTCTTTCTTATACCAAGCCATCAACTCACAACATCCATCTTACATCTATAATCTCCTACAGTTCAAATCTTCTATCCAATCCCAGGGCACAAGATCCCGCCTTTCCGACCTTTATTCCCGTTCCCACAGAACCAAAACTTTTGAGCGGTCCTTCCTAGCTCGGTCTACCTCTCTTTGGAACTCACTCCCACCTGATATCCGTCATGCGTCTTCTTTATCCACATTCAAATCCAAACTATTCCTACATCTCCTTAATTCCCAAAAAGATGCTCTCTAATCAATAAAATAAATGAGCTATATTCAACATAATAGATTGAGTAAGTACTGTAAATATTCCACACTCATTTTATTTATATTTTTATTTCTAATATGTAAACAATTAAGATTAGAATGTTTTATGTATGTATATGTGAAAATATGCCACACTCAATATGATAATATTATTCGTATTATTAGATGCTCTTATCTACTTTATTATTTTTTCCATTAGCCGATTTCTATTTATTGTAATTTTTTTTTCTATTATTTTTTTTTTGTCTTATGTAGGTATATATATTTTTTTTTCTTTCGCTATGAGAACATATGTTTTAGTTAATATTTAATTGTATTGTAATGTAGCCGTTTGGCCAGAAATATTTCCATTGATTTTTGTACAATATTGTTATTCTTAAGGGACCTGGTCCTTGAATAAAGTTGTTTTTCTATTCTATTCTATATATATCCTAATTAAACCTGGATAGGCTAAATTTAGAGCTCCCACCATAGCATCCTCCAATTAGCCGTTCATACATTCAGAGATCATGTTGAAACTACTCAAATAGATTCAGGGATATTAGAAATGAATATTTCTGTATTCAGAAAACTGAATGCAAAGTTTGTTTTGTTGTTTTTTCTTTTTGTTGGTATTTTTTATGGAAAAATAAGCACAGAATGGTGGTAATTTTTGTATTTCCCATAATTTTGTAAACATGGAGATTTACACTTTTGGTAATAACTTGTTCATTTAATGTTTATACCTTCATAAAGAGATTTTGTTCAAATATTTGTTGTTATTGTTTTATACTTAAACTTATTGAGTTATAGTACTCACAGCATTTAAGTCTCATAAAGTTGATAGATAGATATTGACTTCTCATCTTTTCCTGAGGCATCTTTTTAGGTTATAAAATGTTATGATCACTACTCATTATTTATCACCTAAATTAATACACCAGACTTTAGATTTGTATATAAAATAAATAACTGTAGCTGCATTTCAAACAAAAACAAATAGTAAGTATTTTCTGAAGATTGTTGATGAAATTAAGATTAATCATCATATTAAAAAAAAACCTAAAAAAGTAATGGAAATGCTAGAAATGATTAAAAAAAAAGAAGGTTTAAATTAAAAATATTGTTGTTAAGTGCGATTGTGCACTCGTATGTTACCCTGTGATTTGAAGAAATAATATTTACAGTACAGTCATATTCAGTAACCATTCAAAGTAAAATATAATTGTCATATGTTATAATTAGTCATATGGCTGTATTACATACATTTTTGGTATTGCTGTGTTGCATATATTTATTTAGTATTTCACTAATCTTTCATTGAGTGAAATAAAGGTTTAATTTCTAACTGATCAGGCCATGGCTGTAGATTAAAATTATAATCTAACTACAGTGTTTTACTGGCCTGTTTAAAGTATTTGTCTATTTTATTGTTAATTCAACTTTTTATGATATCCCAAACATTCTGTTTTATTAATTTTTACATATATTTTAATTTTATTTTATGTTGTGATATTGCATTGCACTATTTAATACATTCAAGAAGAAAGGTTAGTATTTCTCTTGAAGATATCATTAGAAGGTCTAAGCTAATTTGTTAAGTCATATACATTTATCATTTAGTTAATTAATTTAAGTTGATAATATTTAAATAAAACATTATTGTATTGTATAAGAACTTTTCATCTCATAATATATTATTTGAATTTATAAGAATTATTTAGGGCTGGTTTTGATTTGATATTTTGTAATTAGGGTAATTTATTTTGCTTAATTTATTATACACATTTCTTATGAATTAGCAAAGGATTATTAGCTATAGAATCAAAATTCTGTCAGCCATGTTTCTTACTCTTTAATGTGCAATAAAACTTCTAATTTATGAATAGAGGCTTCTTATTTTATTAGGTGGTTCGTTGTTTCCAAAAAAAAAAAAACAGTTCTATTCTTAAGTAAGCTTTGACGATGATTAACTGTTGGACATATGTGCAGTACAGTTTTTTGACTCCGTATATGTTTAGTCTCAAAGTAAATTGGATGGCCAAATTAAGAGAGCCATTTTCTTTTGATAAATTCTAAGTTTATGAAACTTTTAATAGTATTAGTTAATACATGATAAAAATTATGAAGTTGGTCTTCAGTTGACACTTATTTCGGTTTAATTAAGGTATTTTTTTTATGTTCTTATTGGCAACATTGTTATGTTTAGATGCCATTGATTGTGACTACTGTTTTTGTTTACATCACAGCAGGTGGCTATTGCAGGTTTAATGTTATTTAGCTGTTTTTATTCGCTGAAGGGTGTCATTTATTAAATTGGTATGCACATTGTTATCTGTTAGTAACAGTATTTAAATTCTTTTTTTTTTTTTTTTTTTTTACCATTGGTAATAGTTTTCACCGTGGGATTACCTAATGACCTTACTTCACAAAGAATCACTGAAATAAAAACATTATTAATTAATTCTGATCACTGTATTGCATAATAACAGAATTTTCAAGAACCTCTGTGAACAGAAACAAGCTTTTTTGCAGGAGTCTATTAATTTGGCCTCCCACTCTATGTAGATTGTATCAATGCATTACATTGTATCCATGTAGATTTGATAGATATGAGGTGAAAAAACTGTTTGCCAAAAGATGGGTGTCTTTCCTGTTTATCATTTCTATTTGTCAACATATTCAAGAAGATATTCTGGTTTCTTTATTTTCTTTTTCCTAATAATCATTATTTATATTTTTATTTATTTTTGTTTGTTTATTGTTTAATTATATTTATTGTTTAATTATATTTTGGAAAGTAAACAACTAGTAAGTAGAGCAACTGATTGAACCTTGTTCTAATCTTGGCCCGGCATGTTTATGTTTCTCACATAAACATATATAAACAAAACACAAAAAATTAAATGGTTCTGATGTTTGAAAGAGTGATTTAACCAATACCTTGTTGACTTATTCTCCTTTTCCATGAAATGAGTGAGAATATTAATGAGATGGAGAGGGAATAATAAATAAGTAAGTGTTTTGAAACAAGCAGGGATTAACTGAGGTCTGAGGTTTATGTTTAGAAAAGTAGGATATTCTGCTAGGATCATCATTAATGTTCAAGATTACAAACATATTTTTCGTTTTCATTTGAAAAAAAAATGTACTGTTACTTAAAATGTAACGTTACTATAAATTATTAAAACAGTTTATAGTTGTTTAAGCAATAATCTTATAGGTTCTGTTAGGTTAATATTAAGTAACCTTGGCTAGTTGTCCACTATTCACTGTGCTTTAAAGTTATTAAAGTATAGTTGATATTTAATTAAAATGAATAGATAAATAGGAATAAAACAAATATTTTAAAAGTTTAATGGTTCATAAATACATAATGGTACATAAATATATATATACATGTACCGTTAAACTATGTACATATATAGTTATCAGATAAACAATAAGACCTACTGTTTTGGGACTAGAACACTATGCCATTTGTTTGAAAGTCTTGGAAAAATCTATTATTCAAGAGATGAGAAAACCACACACGTTCGTGAACTCTTATGATGACTGAAAACCTGAAATAAAAATGGCCACAGTAATAATATTAAAATATTAGTTTTTTTTACTACAAAAAATCAAGCAATAGAGCTATGTTTTAATTGAGGAATATAAGTATGATTATTTTGGCCAATGGATTGGACCAATACTGATTAATAAAAATATTTATCAGTAATAGAAATAACTAATACATGTAGTAACTAGATAGTAACTAATACTATTTAAACAGTACCAATATTCACATAAGGCTGATAACTTATAATTCTATAAGTAATATGTATTACTTTTTCGTGTATAATCACCAACCATTCCACAGATAATAGAACTGACCTGGTATTCTTTAACATTTAAAATAAATAAATATCTTGGAAGTTAAATAGAACTAATGTTATTTTTTACAGAGAAAGTGTAAAACATAACAGTATGGAATCTAGGCAACTGCCATCACCTTACTATCAAAGTGCTGAAAATACAATGCCACTTAACTATTCATATATGAAGCCTAATCCTAATTTAGTAAGTATTATTTTTCATTAATTTGTCATTCTGTAAAAAGGTACAAAATGTTGATAATATTGTGATTTATTTATACATCTTGGAAAATCATGAATAAAAGTAAATTTTCATTTGCGTGTGCTTGTTTGTCTCGGTGTGTGTGTGTGTGCGTTTTAAGTTTTGCGACAAAATAAAACATACGTTTTGGGTCAGATCATGAATTATTACTTGTAAAACTACAACAAAACTTTTTATATTATAAAGAGAATAAAAACCAGATTTTTCTTTAAATTTTTTGGAAAGAAATTAGTAATTTGTGTCATAGAAAAAGAGAGAGTAGAAGGAGTAATCTCTGGTGAAATTAAGTTATTCTAGCTGTATCAATATTGCCAAGTTTTGAGTCTTAAAGAATGAAATGTTTAAATTCCTCAAAAAAAAAATAAACATGTCGATCCATTTTACCATCTATAAATACTATGTTTTGCACTCCTGTAGCACTCATGCTCCTCTCCCATGTTTAACTGTTCTTATAATATTCTTTGTAGTTGAGAACACATCAAATTTAAATTGATCACTCAAAATAATTGAATCTCAAAACGTTTGTTACTTGTCTAAATAAGTTTTGCTAATTCTAAACAATTCTTCTTGTTTACTCCGCTAAGTAATGTTTTTTTTCTTGGTATACAACCATCATAACCATTCAATCTTAGTACAGTTCATACTGTTTTGGTTACAACATTCACATAATAAAGGTTTTAAAGCATATCTGTTAATTTAGTGATTAGTTTTCCCTTTCTTCTTTCAAAATTGCTCTTCAATGAATGCCATGTAATTTTTTTTTTTTATAAATGAGCCTTAATTTCTAAACTTTTAATTCCTTCACAACAGTTGATAATGCACTGAACAGTGGCATTTTTTTTTTTTACCATTTTTCTATTTCCTTGCAATAAATGACGCTTTTCTCTTAAATTAATCCTTAAAGCAAATGCTTATACCTCCATTTTAAATTTAAATGTTTTCTGGTTCTTAACTTCATAATTACAAGAGTGTATGGAAACTTTATTGACCTATGGTTCTGCAATGTTTTCTTCAAATTAGAATCTCTGATCTAAAGAGCTACTAATCAAACTTTATGTTCGCTTATATTTTGATCTACTGCTCAAAGATTCCTTTCTCAAGATACATTAACTATTTCAGTTTTAATATTATATAGAGGAAGAATATATTAATGTAGTGAAACTAAAAAAAATAAATAAAAATATAATTTTCTTAACAATTTTTTGGGAATGTAGCCGTTGTTCCAAAACGTTTGTACTTAAGTTACAACAACATTCAGAATTTGATCAATAGAGTCTTCTTTCAGTTTAGTATTATTATTTTCAGGGATTCTCAACTCCTGGGCCAGTGCAATATCCAGTAAATCCTCTGCCTTCTTGCACATCTTATGGAAATTATCCTGGCTATAATGCTCCAGCTAACAATTTATTTAATAATAGCCACACCCAATCTCATCCTTTCCAACCTCAGATACCACAAAATCAGTTTCCTGATCCTCAAAACTATAATTTATATAATCCTCCCAATCCAGTTTCCTATCCAACTTCTTGGAACCAATCCTCTCCTGAATTTAGTCAAAACTATTCAGTGCAAAATGTATCTGCTGATGCAGTGATGTATCCTCACTTGAAAATTGGAAAACCACGGGTGGACAGTTCCAAAAGTACCTACCGAGAATCACTGGAAGGTTCATCTCCACAGATCACAGAAAAAGTACAGAGAAAAGGTTCTGTTGAAAAAAGAGTACATTCTACACCTCGATCACCTGATCATAAAAAGCACCAAAGGAAGCCTTCTAAAAGACGTAGTAAATCACCAGTCAAGAGCTCCAGATATGATTCCAAGAAACCTAAAATGATCATTGATCCTAATCGAATCCCTACACCTCCTCCACCTCCAATTGTGGGGAGTTATGAGAATGATAAATCAAAAAAGTTACTTGAGCAGAAGGTGAAAACCAATGATGAAAAGCAAGATGCCGATATTCTTTCAGATGTAAGTATATTTGAACTAATTTGATTATTTAAATGGAATGTTTAACTCATACCGAGGAATTTATTTTATATAATTTGTGTATAAGTTATATTTAAATTTAATCTTAATCATATTTATTTATTTATTCCATTTATTCATAAATTTCTATAATTAAACTAAGGCAAAGGATATTTTTTACTTATGAGAGAAGTTGGCAACATGTTGATCACTGTCATGCACACAGTTATTTTTTCTCAATATTCCATTTTCAATTTCAATGGATAGGAAGTACTCAAATAATGGAATTATGTAACAATGTTTTTATTATTATTATTTTTTATGAATAAATGTTATTTTAATTATTGAAAAATCTACAGAGGTGGGTAGAAAACATTTATCGAGCTTCCAAATTAAGATTTATTAAGTCTATCCATATCCAAATAACTTATCAGAAAACAGAACTACCTGACCTTCTGTGTTATAATTTTTCATTTCATATACTAAAAGCTGCCAGTCTGTAGGTGAAATTGGCCTTAATAGCTTTGTTGGTTTGGGCTTTTAATCCATTTTTTTCTACAGAATGTTTTATTTCAATTTTTCAGTTTATGAAAAAAGAAAATCTTAGCCTCAGCTGTTTGCTTGAAGCAGTAATGGAAACTTCAGGTAAGAATGTTTATCACCCTTTAGTAATGGTATATTTTATAATGTCAGTCTTTTGATTTTTTTTGTTTTTTACTAACTGGAGGGTACCCCCTGTTCGCCTAACGGTGGACCAACCCCTTTTTTCCAATTTTGTGATTTTTCCAATCACTTGAATGAGAAATCTCATTCTCATTCTTGTATAATTGTTATATTGTATAATTTTTGTCTATTGAAAGCACAAAAAAAAAATTCAAATATTTCTTCCTGATTAATTGAATTTTTACATATAAGGTGGAATAAAAAAAAAATCAAATAACATTGAATTAATAGAGAATAAAATAAAATATTACACGGTGATAACAATTCACTAAAAACTTTTTTATATAATAGGGATACATTTTAGTTATTCTATTATTTTTCAGTAATGATCTATCAGCTCCTTTTATTTCTCAAATATTTATAAAATGATTTAAATATGTTTTATTGTAATGTTGGTTCGTCTTTGACTGATTGAAAGAGTGCAATTTATTTAATTGCAATAAATTAAATTGAAAATCAGATAACCTATTTTTTAATTATGCTGTTTTGACTTTTTTGTTCTGTGATTATGCAAGATATCAGACATGAAAAAAAAATTAATAAAAATAAAAAAATTCAGTACATATGTTATTCTATTGATACACAGGTCAAGGAAAAAGTCGACTGAGCGATCCAAAAGTGAAGAAGGAAATTATTTCAAACTGTGAATCTAAAATTCAGCATTTGTACAAAAGGAGGATGACCGGCTTGGGTGCATTTATCCCTGATCCAGTCCAGTCTTCTCATGTGATTGCTAATGCTTCACCATTAATTACAGTTTATTCAGCCTTTACTTATAATTGTGAAGAAGAAAATAGTGAATGGCATTGTCCTGATATTTTAGTGCCTGAAGTAAAAATAAAGAAAGATTTAAAAGTTTTCGATGATAAGTTCACTACTTCGCAGCTACCAGTGGCATCCGAAATTCATTTTACTACCAACAGTGAAAATCCTTCTGTCATACCTACATTATCAACCAACCAATCATCATCTGAATCGAATTGGAATTCTAATAAACCTAGGCCTGTTGAAAACATGTTTCCAAATGCATACGTAACAGAGCATAATCAACAGAGCATGTTTAATTCTCATCCAAATCCTCAGACATGGAGCAATCCAGTTCATACTCAGAACCCTTACCCAGTTCAGCCACCCGTACTTGGCTCTACAAACGAATATTCTTTTGGACCAACTCCTTATGTACCACCACCTTCATATTCCTTTCCCCATCGCCCTCCAGACCCTCCATTCATGCCTCAACATGGTTACCCACCTCAGTCAGAAATATTAAACTACCCTCCGAGGATGGGCTATCCACCTATGCATCGCTTTTCTTCTCAAAATTTAAGCCATCCAGGAATGTTACTAACTCCACAACCTGATTCAAACAGGAGCAATTATCAGTACAAAACTGATGAAACTCAAAAATTAAGGAAAAACAAAAATAAGGTCAATGATAATCTGATATTATTATCAGATAATTCTAGTTCTCATTGTGATATTGCTCAAAAAGAGAAAAATGCAAAAAATCAGAATAATATGTCTGAAGACATATTGAGAAATGACGGTGACAAAGTAGCAGTTGAAGACCCAAAAGATAAACTAATGAGGAAAGTATGGAGGATTAGGAAATCTTCGGAGTATGATAATATTCTAACGGATCCTCAGAGAACTAAGGAACCCAAAGATAAATTTTACAGTAAATTAAACTATGCCGAAATGCTAGAAGATACTCAATTAGATACAATACATGATTACCAACTCACAAATTTGAGGGAAAGAATTGAAACATGTTTGGCTGAAGGGAAGTCATCTCCTGGGCAAACTCAACATAGAAGTAGGGGTAGAAGAGAAGGAGATAGAGAAAGGGATAGGCATAAAGACAAAGGTAGAGGTCGAGACAGATTCAGAGATAGTGAGCGATCCAGAAGAGGTTCAATGGAAGATGAGACTAAATCTCATGCTAGAAGTCCTTTTGGAGATGAGAGGAAAAAATGTAGGTCTGTCGAAAGTGATGCCAACCACGAACACCCTAGAAAGAGTAAGGAGCCTTCTGATAAAAAATATCATTGCAGGATATCTAGCAAAGGGGATAATATTGAACTATTAACAGAAGAAGATCACAACAAACATAAATTATCTGATAGTTGTACAAATGAAGGATTAATAGATCCCGATGACCATTTAAAACCGTCGGAGAAGACATTACTGTCTCTAATTCTAGAATCATTAGGCACAGAAATCAGAAAAATTCAAGAAAAATCAGATCTTTACAAATCAGTTATTGATTCTCTTGATAAAGGAGATAAAGCGTATAAAAGATTATACTCATTTAGAAATCAAACTTTGATGAAATCTGATAAAGGTTATATCAATCAAAGTTTGATTGATAATAGAATGAAAATAGTCATTCCTCGAGATAATTTGAAGGAAGTTGTAGCACTTATCCATAAGAGCTTTCATCATGTTCAAAGTGAAGAGTTGTCAAGGCTTTTAAAGAAGGTATGTTACCCTAATATGCTATACATTCCAAAATGTCTCAGCAAAGTTATGAGTGAATGCCATTTGTGTGTAGAAGAAAAGAAGAAAATCGATGAACCAATAATTAATCAAAAATCTGAAAGAAAGCCTCCGAAAAATAATAATAATAAATCGTTGAAAGTCAGAGATAGAGATAGGAGGGACTCCGCTGAAAGATATAAGAGAGTTTCAAAAGATAAAAGTTTATCTTCATCCTCCAAAGGGAGAGGAGAACCTATTAAAAAGGTAAGAGAAAAAGATAGAAAAGATTCCAATACAAATGATGGAATACCATCAGGCTACGAGAAGGCTAGTAAGGTGAGGAAGCCTGGTGTATCATCTGATACAAAGTCAAACAAAATAGCACCAGGTAATCAAAGCCTAGAAGATAAGCCTAATCAAAAAATTGATCTCAAGTCCTCAGAATTACTTCATGGATTAAATGATAAAGCCTTGGAATTTAAAAATGTTTCTGATCGTGCTACTGCTGTTTCTGAGGGCAGACCTACCATTGCTGAAGAAATTAATCAACAATCACTGGCGGCTTTGAATAAAAGGGATTGTGGAAGCACACCAGTCCTTTGTGAAACCAATAAAAAGAATTCAGAGGATAATAAAGATCATGATCCTGAAACAGAATCCTCTAATCTTTTCCCAAAATCTGAAATGGAATACTCCAATTTTGTTACAAAACCAGAAATCCAATCTTGTAATCGAATTACAGAACCTGAAATGGGATCTCTTAATAATGTTACAAAATTTGAAGCTGAACCTTTAAATACTGGAGTAAAAACTGAAGGAGAACCCTTGACTACAGTTACAAAATCTGAAATAGAACCTTCGAATACAGTTACAAAACATGAAGAAGAATCCCCGATTGCAGTTACAAAATCTAAAATAGAATCCTCAAATGCAGTTACAAAAACTGTAATAGAACCTTCAAGTACTGTTACAAAACATGAAGAAGAACCTTCGAATACAGTCAGAAAACCTGAAAAAGAACTCTCTAATACAGTTACTAAAATTACAATGGAATCGACTGATTCTCACACTGAATCACCAAAAACCAAAGAATTGGTCAGTATTGTTCCTGAATTATCTAGTTCTTTAAAAATGGATTCGGTAGATAAAAATCAGAAACCAAATGAGAGCAACGCAGGTATAAGTTGTGAAGTGAATATCCCAAATAGTAGAATTGGTGAGGTCTCAAATGAAAAGAAAGCACCACTAGATCAAAAAGTTTTTGATGTTGAGAACAAAGCTGCTCCTAAATTGGATTTTAAAGGAAGAGTGAGGCAGGTTCAAATGTCTAGTGATAAATGCAAGAATATAATTAAGGCACTCGAGTCACAAGACGGTACCAATGCTGTTGATCCATCATATCTACTAAAAGGCGGTATGCTTTGTAGGAAAGACACTACTGGAAATACTATTGAAGTGAAGATCGTGGTGCCCAGTGATGAGTTAGAAAAAGTTGTTAATATTGTTCACACCATGTCAGCTATTCATACTCCTCCTGCTAAAGTGGTGACATTTTTTTCAAAACATTTTACTCAGGTTGAAAATTTGGACTTAAAAGTTAATGAAATTGTTAGTAACTGTTCATGTTGTAAATTAAAACCTAGTTGAAAATTATAACTAATAGTATTGTAAATTTTTTTTTATTAATTTTATCTGTATCATAATTCAGGTGTGCATATTTGTATATAGTTTTAGTTATCGATTAAAGGTATTTATGTAAAATTTCTTTGGTGAGTTACATAATATTTTACCATTCATTTTATGTTGATCTCTTTATTATATAAGACAATTTTGATTGATTGCCTGTATTGGAAATACAGAAAAAAAGTTGGTTTATTTAATGTTGTAGGTACTGTATTGTTTATGAAATACGCATTTGGTTAAAGAGCTTCAAATAAATTCTTTTATAATTAATAAAGTTGAAAGTCCTTCTTCCATATTTCCACTATTATTCTTTCAAGCATGATTTGTGTTTAGTAGAAACCAAGGGAGGTTACGCACAGGATATCACCGGTTTATTTAAACTTTGTTTAATGATATTAGGTAAACAAATATTAGACATTTCTCCACTGGTTTTTGTCAATGTGCTTTAGGAGTCGATAACGTAATTATTTTATGTGAATTAAAATATTTTTTATTTTATTGTTTTCTTCCTTAACCTTGAGTGGATTTTATAGTTCTCTCATACCAATAGATTTTTTTTTTTATAAAATAAGACAAACATATTATCAGTTGTATTAATGTGTAGACCCAAGACTCCACAGACTAACACAAAACTTAGAATTGATTTAGGGTACAATAAAGTATACATAATGGAATGTGAAGAATGAATGTAACATGCTCTTTCCTAAAGAATTTTCTCCAAAGAAAAATGCAAATGTCTTTGTTTTTTTAATTTTATGTACATTTAATACAATTGGTAGTGTTTTCCTTGTTTCACACAAAAATAAATTAAATGATGTAAGAGAACTTTGATGCCCATGCATGGCAATAATTTATAACATGGTAAAATAACACAAAATAATGTTTTCTCACTTACTATTTAAGAACATTGGCAAGAACCCTTGGACTCCTATCTAATGTACACACTAACTATTTTAAACCAAATTTCTGAAAAGCATCTTTGCAGTCAACTTGTTTGAATTATTTTATGAATTGGTGAAATTTATTCTAGTTAAGAATTCGACCAGATAATGTCTTAGATCATTTTTTAAACCCGTTCTAATATAATTTAGAAGGGTTTATACATGGTAATTAGTTTTTAACGATAGCCTATATAACTGTAGCTCATTATTATGTTTACTGGTTAAATGGCTACATTTCAAGAAAAGCTGTTTTGTAAAAGAAAATATACCTAAATCCAGAAAAAATAGCGATGGATCCTAACCATGTTGGAATTAGAGGAAGTGAAACAAGATAAAATGCCTAAAAAAGCTACAAAAGTGTCTCAACTAACTGTCGTCACTCAACCTAATGAAGTGATTTCTCAAATCAAAGAAAACTAGATTTCTGGACTCACAATTTTACCACATTATTTAAGACCCTAATTATCAATATAATTTTTTTGTTTTTTTATTCCCTAGATTAATTATATTCTTTAATTAGAAATAAAATAAAATAATTCTTTTTAATTATCTGTTAAAAAGGAAATAATTGGATATATTTCTATATCCGGGGGTTTTCTATAAAATTTCCATTCATTTTTTTTAAGCAATTGTTTACTATATAATCCAAATAATTTTTGAATACGGAATAAACTATTTCTCTAAATCTGTTGAATCAAACAAGTTTTGAAGAATCAGTTGTAGTACTAAGGTAAGTGATAGTTAATAGTTAGTTAACTATTTCCTAAAAAACGTTTTTTCATTTTTAAGTTCCATATTTTTTAGCAAAATACTTCTGCATAATTATATTAAATAATGGTTTTGATATCAAGAATAATTTATCCCTACGGATGTTTTTTGCTTGAAACTAGAAAGTGCAGGTAGTCATTTAGAACCTACTTATCTATCAATTGTAATATCTTTTAAAATTTGTTGTAATCCAATAACTTTCTAAATCTGATGATCTAAAAAATAAAAATAAAAAATCCCAGGGAGTGCATGATAATGATAGTATCTAAACTTTTAATGTATTTTAAACTTATTTTGTATTGCCATAAAATTTTAAGTTTAATAATTAGAATAAATAAATGTTGCCATTATAGAAGCAAAATGGTGTGTTTAAATTTTCAATGAAGTGCTATCACAATTTTATTCTGAATAATTGTAAGTGATGTTTCTATCAATGATATTTAATGATGTTTAAATCAATGAATATAATAAAAAAAAAAACTATATATTTTATATTAAAATATATAGGTGCAATGATTAAAGTATTGTTTCTGCAATTTCTTCTGTTTTGGAATTTTGTTCAATACTATAGTGTTGTTTTCTATTTTATTGCAATTCCAAAAATATCTTACTGAATATGTAATTCCACTAAGCATAATATGTAATTACTACCTAATGCCAATTTAATTAAAAATTAGCTACTTGAATTATGTAACAATAATTCAATGCCAATGTTCTCGGCTCTACAAATGTTCAGATGTTTTGGCATTGCTCTAAAAATATGCTTTTTTACTCTTCCCAAAAGTTGACAATTTTAAGAAAATTCGTATTGGTACTGATGTAGATATATATTTCGTAATCAATACTTTTTTATTTCTATATCAAAAGTGTTACTTAAAAAAAACAACCTTAGAACGCCATACTGTTTATACCAGCAAGTATAAGTGTGTTCTCATACATATACACCCTCTTACATTAGAACTAGTATGGAGGTAAGAAAATAAATATTTATAAAAATCTGAATTGAAGTCTGCATTGTACAAGAATAGGTGTGGTGCTGTAATATTTAATTTATTTGAGGTAAGAAGGATCTTATATATTTTGGTAGTTTTATGGTTAAATGAATAATATGACATTGTCATAAGAAAATATCATTTGTGCTATATTGTTGAATTTTATATTCTAATCCAATATTGTTCATTGCTACTACCTGCATTTATTTAATTTATCATCAGTGATGATAAAGTTATCTTACCATGAAAAAATATCATTTTGTGTCTAATGCAGTTTAACACATGTTGAATCAAGAATTGACATTGGTATTGTAAAATCTAATTATCGGTAGTTTTAACTGTGATTTGAGTTTGCTGAAAAGATGTAGCACATAAGATATTTTCTGTTGATGACTATTTAGGCTACTAAAATTTAAACCATTTGCTAACAAATAACTGATATTTAATCCATTAAATTATGAATTCATAACATTATAGAATTAATTTTATTAATAATATTTTATATATATAATGAATGAAATAAATCTTTATCAGTTCTTGAGTCATTTATTCTTGAAATATCTTCATCAACCCATATGGCTCAAATAATTTGTTTAACATTGTTAATATTCAATTACTTCTTAGCTGTTTAAAAATGTATAATGCCTCCATTCTCTTTATTATTATTTATATTAATTGATTTAATTAAATTTCTGAACAGAGTCAAATAAAAATAAATTATTTAATTAAAAATACTGATTATTTCTAATTTTTTTTTTTTTATAATGCTGTAATAATGTATTTTATTTTTTTAGGTTTATTTATCTGTTTTGAAGATTGGAAAAACAATATTTTATATCTGGCCAATTTTAATATTGTAAAAAGCATACTGATAGTTGGATCATTGGGAAGAATATTATTCATTTTTACCTGATAATATCAGCTATATCTTACAACTAAAATAAGTTGTTTCTACTATCTCATTTGTCCTCCTGACGTACATTTCTTTAAAGTATTTTTTTTATTTGTTTCTACATATCCAGTTGAGAAATCATCGAGACATTATGATCTTCCATATATTCATGTAATTATGGATTATATATTTTGTCAGATGGATAGATATTGATCTATCCATGAAACATCCAGGTAGCTGGTCGATTTTGTAATTCAACTGATCCATCATACCATTCTTATAGTGGGATTAACAAGACACTCATTTGTTATACTTCTAATAATTTCAAGAAACTGCTGCTGAATTAAAGGACTTATAACTTGTTACGAATACAAAACTGACTATTTACTCAAGTACTCATTATACTAGTTTTTTTTTTAATATGAAACTAAAATTCATATGTAACTTATATGTGATTTAATTAGAGATGCATTGATGTTGCAGAACATTTGAAGACTAATATTAATAAGCTTATGAAAAAAAGTTATATTTTTTAATATTGAATAAACTTATCTGTCAATCTAACATATATTAAATATTTTTATAGAAGTATTTAAAAAGGAAGAAGGCATATTCATAACTTGAGGGAACTGGACTTCAGTTCTACATTACTAAAAATGGAAATTTTTGAAGAAATATAAATCATGATATTCATGTTTTATGAAATATTTAAAAACAATGAAATAAAATTATTACAGAAAAATATATTTATATAGAACCAACAAATGTTTGTAGAAGTTTGAAGCAAGTTCAGAATGAAGTGAGGTATAATTGAAAAAAGATATTCCATTTTTTTTTTTATTGCAACAAGGAAATTGATCAATTCAGGCTCATGCTCACAGAGATTAATCTGAAAAGGAATCCATTTATTAAGATGTGCAAAATAATGATTATTCAGTTCAGCAAATAAATTTTTCATTGCTCAATTTTGCATTTAGAGTAAGCACTGATATCATCAGGCGTTTTGTCTCGCTAGTAAGATTATCATCAACATCGATTCCTGTTTTAAATATAAGAATCTGCATTGTAAAGCTGTTGCCTTTAAAAGGTATATTTAACAAAATTACTATTTATGTATCTTAAGGATTAGTTCAATCATTTCATAATGCTGGGATTTGTAACATCGTCAATAAAATAGAATTGTTACTATGAAATGGAATTTTTCTCCCATTATAATTAACATAGCTTTTATGGTTTCATCTAACACATTTTAATCTTAATAAAATATTATTCATCATTAATCGGTCTGTTTTACATGTTAGTCTAATTTTGTTGTTGGATTTCAAAACAAAAATAATTTGACAGTTATGAAAAAATTTATATAAAAAAATGATGTCATCATTGCTGTAAATCCTATATTTAAATGCATTTCATAGTTTTTTTTTTCTCTGTTGCAGGACATTTAATTTACAGGCGAAGTGGAATCCATGTAGATTGTTAATTAGAAACAAATATGTGATAAAGGCTGTGAAATCAAATAAACATATTTTAGTTATCATTAATTTTTTTATGAGGTTTAGAAATAAGAAGTTATTTTACAATTGATAGGGTGAGAAGCTAGGGATTAGAGCAGTGGGGTTATTGAGAATTAATTTTTATCCCATGTTTTTCATAAGCAATATTACTAATAACCAAATGATATTTAATCAATTGATCAAATATAAAAAATTTATAAATTTTGTCCTCTAATTATTAACTTGTCATTTGTGACCGCTGGCCTGTCACCCACTCAATTGCGGTTCCTTTTAGTATCCATTAGAATAAAAACATTAAATTTCAAAGGTAAGAGACTGGCATTTGGTTTGTTAATTAGTTAGTAAATTTGTTTTCTATTACAGTTATTGAATTAAAAAAGTTAAATCAAAGGAATTATTGACTTACTGAATTTGAATGATTGTGTGATTAAAACCATGAATTACGACCTAGAAAAAAAAAATCTTCACATCATAATAATAGGCATGAATGACAAATATTATTTGGAAAACCATTTTTAATCTATCATCATCGACAAAAACATGTTTGCATAAACATTCTTATCAGTTTAGTTAACAAACAGTAGAGGTTGGTAAGGAAGAATTTTATGTATTGATTAGATGATATGAGGCGTTGAGATGCAAAACCGAAATCGAAAACTATGTTAATTCTATGTACCTTAGGTCTGGAATAAAAATAAGTTATATACTTTTAGAAAGATTCTGGAAAGTCCCCTAAAGTTTTAAAAATAAGTTATATACTTTTAGAAAGATTCTGGAAAGTCCCCTAAAGTTTTGTGTTCCATAATCCGGGGCTAAAAACTTGCAAGATGTCATCAAAGAAGTGCCACCGTAAAATATTTGAATCTTGACCAGACCAATTTGGCAGATGATCCTTCGAAGAAAGATCTGGGACTAAATATAATGAAAAACTGTAATTTTTCGAAATCAAGTACCTCTATTATGATTTGCGGCAATGGGGGTGGTGAAATATTAACATCATTTGTTGTATATAAAGCTAACCAGATGTGGGTCGTTTGGACCGAAGCTAAGACTGGTATTTTGACCTAAAACCTGGCCAAAAATATATTGGCACTTTTTCTTGTCAAAAGGGTTTCATCAAATTACTGAAAACGTATTTCGGAAGAGGATAAAGTGAAGGTTAATCAATTTTACGGAAAAAATGAAGTTTTTGTAACATTATTTTTTTATTTTATTATTAAATATTTTTATTCGTTAAGCCATTCTTTGTTCTTATCAAGAAAACGAGCTTCTGTGTTATTACATGCAAACCATTTTCGTTTATGAACCATTTTAATCACCTTATTAAGGTTTTCTATTTTCTCACAAGGACAGTTTGTTATATCCATTACTTCTACTAAATCTCCAAGTTTTCCGTCAAGCCATCGTTGTGAGCTTCCTCTAGCTATCTCGTGCAGCTGTTTTCTAGTCATTGACATGATGGAATGACCAATATCCAGAACAATATTAATACATGTTATTTAAAATCGCAATGAAGGGTGTGTTTTAGAGAGTATTTATTTCTGTAATGTGAATACTTGTGGAGGCTTTGGGCCACAATCCTAGGCCTGGGAGTGAAAGTTGACAAATTGGATTTTTGGTCAAGTTTTAGGTTAAAATACCAGTCTTTGCGAAGGTGGACTACAAAAAACCGCCTGGGTGGTTTGATGGACCAGCTTTTAATGAATGGTTTGAAAGTTTATGCCTGCCACGGTTTAAGAAAGCAGAGGGTAAAACAGTTGTGATTGCGGATAACCTTAGCAGTCACTTAAATATCAGTATTTTTGAGAAGTGTAGAGAAAACAATATAAGTTTTGTATGCCTTCCTCCCAACAGCACACATTTGACCCAACCACTAGATGTTGCTGTTTTTAGACCAATGAAGGTTGCTTGGAGGAAGATCTTAAGTGACTGGAAAAATACTCCAAACGGTACGAAAGCAGGAGTTTTGCCTAAATCTGTTTTCCCTTCATTGCTGAATAAACTTTTGGAAGACTTGGAGCCCAACATGAAAAACACTCTTCAAATCAGGTTTACAAAGCTGAGATATATTAGAGATATATGTGACGTACTGAACAGAATATTGATACGTATTGAACAGAATAGCTCAAAAGGCAGTTGAACCCTCAGCTGTGAGCACAGCATTTTTAGAGCTTGTGCAGAAAACCAAATCCATTGTAGGTGAAACGTGCACAAAAGAAGGAAGATGATACAATTTCCTGCAGGTAAAAGCCTGTCCAACGAAGAAATGGTAAATGATACTCTGATTTCTCCTATTGCTCGGACAAGCAAGGCCTCTAATAAAAGAGCCAAAATCAAAATTGAGAAGCCCCTTAAAAAGAAAGGTCGCAAATGTTATAAGAGCAGTGATGAGAGTGATGATATTTTAAGTGAAATGGAATTAAATCTCAGTAAAAGTTCAGATGAATCCTTCCGGGAAAAACAACTTGAGTTGATGGAAGAAGAAAACAGGAAACCAAGCATTCAACCAATAAAAAAGAAATTGGATACCATTGTGGTTGTGATTTATGAAGATGAATATTATCCAGGCGTTATTGACAGTTTTAATGAAGAAGGCGCACAACTAAGTGAGTGCTATGTCAAAGACACCGAAAGGGAACTGGAAATGGTCAGAGAAAAAGGACTCTTTTACTCTTGGGAAGAGATTGTTGGTAGTATTAATCCACCAAAAAAAATTAATAAGAGAGGCATGCTCAGCGTGCCAGAAATCATTCCTGATATTTACTAATTTATATACCATACATGTTTTTGTAATTTAACGTTTTGTTAATTTATTAACATGTTTTTGTACTCTTTTCATGATGTTTAATATAGATGTTTGTACCTATACGATTTTTATTCTCATAAATATTCCCAAATTGCATTTATTAAAACCCTCGTTTGTGTCAGACACTTCATAAGAGTTGCACTACTCAAATCAAGTGTGTTACTTTACCCCAGATCATTTCTACTAAAAAGAACCAATTACTTTTTCCAAGTGGGGCAAAGTTACCCGAACGACTGGGTAACTTTGCCCCACTTTAAAAAAAAATTAAAAAGAAAAACAGTAAACTGATCATCTAACTACTTAAACATTTTCTTTGGATAGTTTTTATTTGATTAGAATCGATCCCGATCATTTCTTTCCAATAGCTTTTGTAACAATTGTGATTTTTTCAAAAAGTTGGAGCAAAGTAGCCCCGGTTTACATTACATTACATTATTGGCGCGACAGGCTCATAAAGAAGTCCTTGGCCTGCTCAATCGCTCTTCTCCAATCGTCCCGATCGCCTGCTCGAGTGATGGAGACCTTGCTCAGCCTCAGATCTTCACAGACGGCATTCTTCCATCTAGCTTTCCTCGAAGTCTTACTCCATTCGGATTTCCTGTATACAGCTTTTTAACTGTCCTTTCTTCCTCCATCTTATATAAGTGGCCCAGCCACTTAATGCGTTGAATCCTTATGAAGCTCGATAGCGTTAGGTCTCCATACAACTCACTCAGCTCCTTGTTTCTTCTGATCCTGAGTTGGTAGTTTTCTCGCACTGGGCCGAATATTTGCCGCAGGACTCTCCTTTCGAATCTATTAAGCTTTTCCACGCTGGATTTATTCAATGTGAGGGTTTTACCAGCGTATGCCACTACTGGCCTAATGATGGTTCAGCTTGGACTTTAGGCTAAGGAACTTACTTCTCAGGAGCTTTGAGATCCCAAAACATGGTTTATTAGCTGACACTATCCTAGCTCTAACTTCTTCCTCCTCATCCAAATTCTCGTTTATATGGCTTCCTAAATGCTGGAAACTTGAAACGCGTTGAAAAGTGTATTTTCCAAAAGCGTAGCTATGATATGGTAGGTTTTGTTTCCTATTCTTTATTACCATGACCTTGGTTTTCTCCTCATTCACATGTAACCCCATTTTTCCAGCTTCCACTTCCAGCCTCTCAAAAGCTTCTTTTAAGAGAATCAGCGATCTTCCAACTAATATAAGGTCATCAGCATATGCAAGAATACCCAGACTACGGTTAAAGATGGTTCCCTCCATCAGTAATCCTGCCCTTTTATAATGACACTTTGCATTACAATATTGAAGAGTAGAGGTGCCAGCGAGTCTCCTTGCCTAAGTCCTATACTAATCTTAAATTTTTCTGTGGTTGAGCCATTTACCCTTACGCTGCAAACTGTGTTTTCCATCGTACTCAGTACCAAGCGCACCAATTTGGATGGAATTTTCATTTCGCTCATAGCTCTGAAGAGCTCACACCTGGATATTGTATCATAAGCCGTCCTGAAATGCTGTTCATAGAACAGCATCCACAATGTATTATTAAACTCCTTCATTTTTTCGCACATCTGGTTGAGGGAAAAAATCTGATCTATAGTAGATCTGTTAGGTCTAAAGCCTCCTTGGTATTCTCTAAGATTTCTCTCAACATAGGACAGTAGACGGTTATACAGAGTTATCGAGAATATTTTATAGGCAGTATTCAGTAGGCTCATCCCTCTGTAATTTTTACATTCTGTAGAGTCTTCTTTCTTCTTGTAGATACGCACTATAATCTTCTTTCTTTAATAATATTATATTAATAAAGAATAATATTAATATAGATAAGAAGAATATTATTAATAAGAAGAATATTAATATAATATTCTTTCCACTCTCTCGGGATTTGCTCCTCTTCCCATATTTGAGCAATTAGTTCCTGCAGCTCTTTAGTTAGAGCATTGCCAGCTGCCTTCAGGAACTCAGCAGTGATACCATCTGATCCTGGTGACTTGTCATATCTCAGATTAATAACAATATCGTCTATATCATCTCCATCCGGTGGTACTGCTTCGTCTTGGCTGTCATACGAGTCACATTTCAATACACTTATTTGTTCTTCTGTCTGGCTTAGTAGTCCTTGGAAATAATTCCTCCATCTCACTTGGACGTCCATCTCCAGCACCAGTAGTCACCCCTCCTCATTTTTACCATGCTCCTTCTAGAGCAGTAACTGGTTTTATACGACTCCACTTCTTTAAAGAATTTTTTGGTATCGTTGCTTCTTCTGGAGTTTTTGATATCTTTAACCTTATTGTATAGAGCTTTCATTTTCTTCCCTTTCAAGATCTTCTTTGCTTCTCTTCTTGCTTCCTGGTACTCTTTTCAGGTATTTTCATCTTTTCTCATTTCGTTTTTGGATTGCCTCTTTACATTCTTCATCAAACCATATATTTCGTGATGGTTTCTTGTCCATCTTGCAGTATTTGCTCCCCGAATACCCGGTTTACGGTGTTTAAATGATGAACACAAGAGCCATCAGGTCAAATATCATCTTCATTGACGTTACTAGAGTTGACTTATGGGGGGGGTTAACCCCCCGCCAGTCAACCACTCCAACATATTACTCTCTTCAAAAAAGATGCCTCGTAATATAGGTATAATATATATTATACTATAAATGATGTAGCTTCAAATATTTACTTGTTGTATTACAATAATACAGTTGTAAATTTCATTGAATAATAAAAAAATATTAGTTATAAATAAATATTAGATTTATTTATGATGTAAGAATCTATATAAAATATAATATATAAGTATCTATGCAAGATATAAGAATCTATCTTCATATTATTACTTTTGTAGGTGAGGGGTATTGCTTCACTGGTGGATACTTATATATATATATATATATATATATATATATATATATATATATATATATATATATATATATATATATATATATATATAGGCATCTTTTTTAAAGGGAGTAATATGTTGGAGTGGTTGACTGGTGGGGGTTAACCTACCATGAGTCATCTCTAGTTACGCCAATAGATCATGATACATATAATTGGTACGTAAGTAGTCCAATGTCCTAGGGACTAGCAAAAGGGGATCTCAATGGAAGCTTCTCAACATTGACCTGTGTTTTTTAGGTTGAGAATTATGAATTAAAATTTAGGTATAATATATATCTTGTATTGGTGTAGCTTCAAATTAAATAAATAGATTATAATTTTTTATAAATGTTATTTTGGAAGCTATAAATGCTATTTTCATTATAAATGCTTTTTTTGGAAGGGCAATCATCATTAGCTTTTAAATACAAGTAGCCCTATTTATTGGTTACAATTACTTACTACAGTTAATTGCATAGGGAACTCTCTGGTCCCATCCAGACTTTACTTCTAGATTCTAAGAATTGTCTAAACTGTTCTTCTCAAATTTGCGATCTTATTATTGCCGCTATAATAATATAATTAATTGTAAATAAACAGTATTACGTTTTGGTTTGTCATTTTAGTGTACCTTTTATCCATTAAAATGACCGTGTTTGCACTTTCTTTGTTGTGTTTTAGGCATTATTGACCCTTACTTCTGTAATCAAACAATAATAACTTTGAAAAAGTAAAATTCTTGAAATTTGTATTTCTTTTAAATTGTTACTCACATTTTTTTTTTAAAATTTCTTCTATGTAATGGGGGGGGGAGAGGGGGTTACATTCCCAATAACCTCCCCTCGTCACGCCTATGATCATTTTCATCATAATCTTTTCCTCTTCTACCGCTGTGCAGTGTGAGAGTCCTTAAAGAGCCTGGACCAAGTATCTCTTTCCAGAACCAGCTCTCTTCTTCGGTTTAAGTTCATTCGTCTTCTCCTGAAAGCATCCCTTACTCTGTCTTACCAGAATATGCGAGGCCTTCCTCTGGGCCTTTTATCTTCCGTGCGGTTCTCGTAAGTCTTCCTGGCGATTCTCTCTGGTTCCATCCAATGTAGATATCCGAACCATTGCTGTTGTTTGTGTTCCTCCAGGATAGTCTCCGATGGTTTAATTTCGAGATAAGCCCGTATTGTTGTGTTCCGTACCTTATCTCTTCGGGTTTTTCTGTCTACTTTTCGCATATACCACATTTCCATAGATAGGAGAGAAAGGAAGGTGGATTTATAGATATACAGCAGTTCTGCTATTCCTAAAAATGGATTACTTACTCATTGATCATAGCAATTACAAGACAAACATTTTATGCTGTTTTGCGAGGCAACTGATTAATGAAAAACTGATTCATTCTTTGGAACTTGTAAGTACACCCTACCTATTACATCTTACATAGGTCATTTTATATCTATTTTAGTGTGCTATTTAATGTTTTACTAAAATCTCATTTTTCACTGTCAGGGCATGCCCAAAATTCTCTGTAACTCCTTCTTATTATAAGGGTTCTCCAAACTTTTAATAGCTTCTATTCTCTTTGGGTCAATTTTCATCCCATTTTTATTAAACTCAAACCCCAAAAATGTAATTTTATCAGTTATGACCGTGGAAAAATTCCAACGAAAAGCCTTAAGTCTCCAAACTAAAACAGAAATAGAAATTATCTGTCCAATATTTCGCCCATTCAGGCATCCTCAGGGTAGAAAGAGAATAACAGCAAAACAAAACATGAATAATGCATAATAGTAATAATAATAATTATTCATGTTTTGTTTTGCTGTTATTCTCTTTCTACCCTGAGGATGCCTGAATGGGCGAAATATTGGACAGATAATTTCTATTTCTGTTTTAGTTTGGAGACTTAAGGCTTTTCGTTGGAATTTTTCCACGGTCATAACATTTATGTAAGGTCTCTTTTTTACTTTTCAATATTAGTAATTTTATCAGTTTTATATTGAAATTTACTAGGATTAAATTTTAAATTACTTGACCTAGCCCTTTATAATACTCTAGTTAACACTTCATCATGTTCTTTTTCGGTCTCGGTTGCAATTAGAATGTCATCAAAATATATTATAAGTCCAGGAATATCTGAAAATATGGAAGTGTTTACTGTTTGGAACTCCTCAGGGGCTTTGCATACACCGAATGGAAGTCTGAGGAACTTATAGCACCCAAAAGGTGTTGAAAACGCGCATAAGTTAGATGATTCTTTGTCCAGTTTAATATTATAAAAGCCCTCCTTAAGATCAAGTAAAGAAAACCAACATTTACCTGATAACTGAGAAGTTACTTCTTGCAAGGTAGGTATTAACGCAGGTGTTTTAATAACGGCTTTGTTCAGATCAGTTGGGTCCAAGCATATTCGAAGGCCTCCATCTGATTTTTCGATAACTACAAGATTGCTGAGCCATGTCACCGGACAATCCACTTCCTCAATAATTTTTTCTCTCTCCAACATATTCAACTTTTCTTGCAACCTGTCCCTAATAGCTAAAGGTCTATCTAATGAAGTAGCATCTAATAATTATCAATTGCAGGTCACACCTAGAAGGAAAAAGATTCTCGAAGAAGAAACCGCCAAGGATAAGAAATTGCAATGCCTTGTGCAGTACTATATGAAGGGATGGCCTGTCAATCGTAAAGATGTACCTGAAGAAATAAAAGTATATTACAAATTTAAAGACGAAATTTGTGTTAGTGGAAACTTAGTATTTGTTGGCCGAAAGCTGTTGGTGCCTATTTCTTTGAGGAAAGAAATGTTGGAGAAGCTTCATAGTCCACATTTAGGAATCAGCAAAACACAAGCAAGGGCAAGACAAATATTTTACTGGCCGCAAATTAACTCAGATATTGAAGAGTATATATTGAAATGTAAAATATGTGAGGATTTTGGGAATAAAAATATAAAGGAACCTTTATTGCCTTATCCTGTACCATCAAGGCCTTATCAACGGGTCGGTATGGACTTCTTCCAACTAGGTAACAATTCATACTTAATAGTAGTGGATTATTTATCAGCCTGGTTTGATGTTGTAAAGATGCTATATAAAACAGCTGAAGAAACAATTAAGGCTATTAAACCAATATTTGCCACTCATGGCATCCCTGATGAAATTGTGGCTGATAATATGCCTTTCTCATCCTTTGAATTCAAACAATTTTGTCAAGGATGGGAAATTATATTGACTAACACCAGTCCACACTATCCACAATCAAATGGAATGGTGGAGAAAGCAGTTGGTATTTGTAAAAGCCTCATGAGAAAATGTTACAAATCTGGACATGATTTCAATTTAGGATTAATGGAGTATAGGAACTGCCCAATAACAGGATTGCCAGTAAGCCCAGCACAAGTACTGATGAGCAGACAACTAAGAACAGTGCTCCCAACTATTGAGGAAAACCTTCTGCCAAATGCTGTTAAAGTGAAGGAGGATAAGGAGTTTAAACAGCAAAAGGCTAAAATATACTATGATAAAACATCACAGGAGAGAAGAGGGTTCAATGAGGGTGAAAGTGTGGTCCATAGAACAGGAAGGAGATGGGAGCCCGCCCAGATTATTAAACCCAGATCAGCGCCCAGGTCCTACATAATAAGGACTGAGGATGGACAAACCTTAGTTAGAAATTCGGTCCATCTCCGAAAATCTGGAAGTCCTTCTGCCAATGATGGAGAGCAGAAAAATGATCCCACATTTAAGAGTGCTGAAAGTAATGAATCGAAGACTGATGAGACTCAGCTGGTTCCGGCTCATTCGCCTCAGCATCCGCAAGATAGTCCTGCTATGTCTAGATATGGAAGGCGAATTATTAAGCCAAGAAGGTTGGTGGAAGAATGACTTGAACTTTAATTGTATAAATTGTGGTGTTGATTTATTTCGTATCTATTTTGAAAATTCGTTTTATGTTTCAATCAATTTTATTTTATTTCTATATTATTCTTGAATTTAAATAAATGAGCCTCCAGAGAAAACCAGAAAAAGTGTGCCATTGTAATGCTTGCAATAAAGCTTATTAAAATAAATCTAAGACTAGACTTTTATTAACCAAATATTATCACAGAGGTCTATTTCACTTGCGAAGTAGGCTTCTGAGATTGTGGTTCGTGCATCAGAGAGAAGTTTTTTTTTTTAGTATTCGTTCTGTCTAGTTCCTCCAGTGACCTCTTGTTGGCCATCGTATATTCATCCCAAACGATCAAATGCATATCTGTAGAATCTTCGCCATTGCACTGTTTTTGGCGTGTTGCAAACTGGTGCATCGTTGATTTGCATGTTTAGTGGTAATTTCAATGAAGAATGTGCGTGCAGTTCGTCCACCTTTTAACAATGTTGCAGCTATTCCAGATTGAAGCCAACACTGGGGCTACTTCATTTTGCGATCTGATCTTTGTCAACAGCAATTAATTTAGGAACGTTTTTCCTGTCCTTCCGGGAGCATCCAGGAAGTAAATTCCACCAGATCCACTGTTCACAGCTTCCACCCAAGTATCGTACGCAATTGTTTGTTGTTCATTCAATTGTGGGACATTTGAACGAACTGTTTCGGCCAATACTGCGGTATCGTTTTGTTGTTCTCTTTGCAACTCGTGGTTAAATGAATCACACACATCGATTGGGTGCTGTCATGCCCAAACGCGACAAAACTTTATTTACCATCAATAAGCACATACCTTATATCATGATCAATGTCTCATTGTAAATTTCTGCAGTATTTATACTAATTTGTAGTGTAGGATTCAAATCTTGCAACGCACACAATGCAACACATCCTCAGACATGTCATCCCTATATTTATCCACAGTTTCCGACGCTGAAACAATTTAGTTGATGCGTTTCATGTATAATAGCGTGGCATATCTATCAAAGCAAATGGCGAGCAAAACCTGTTTGATAAATTGAGAAGAAACTTGTTAATGTGGTCGATGGTGGACGTGTCGCTCTATCCGCCGCCTTCTCTTGATTGAAATACATTCGTTTTTTTTTTTTCATTTTCTAGATGAACTGTCAAATGGAATACTGTTGGGTATCTTTCGTGGATCGCAAATGAAAATATGCGCCAAATAGCTTCGTTGCTGCTTATATAGTGACCCATCTGATACTGAGATACTTCATCATTTGCATTTGTCACAGCAAAGATGGCCATGTCGCTACATTTGTTAACATATTTATATGTGTACTATATTGACGGAGTTACAATATTCCACATTGATGAGAGCTACAAAAGCTTTGGACAATGTTGGCAAGTATGGCACAATCCAACGATTTTCTACTCCAATCTCAATCAATCTTGTCGTTTTACCTTCAAAACTACCGATCGCCCACGGTCCGCAACTGATCGCCGATGATACTAATGGGTTATCGTCATTTCCTGCGATGGTTTCAGCAATCAGGTCTCTCGGGTATCGCTTGGCAAACATGCCGTCGACCATACAGGGTGAGTTGTTGTTGAAAACTCCGCAAGGTCCATGTATCATGTGTTTAGTCACTACTGCATGCAATTTTGGTCAACTGTTTTATCGGGAATCTCAGCTGAGAACATTTTATAATGGATAATTAAATTGTCATTTTTAGCATTTTCCGTTACTTATTATTTATTATTCTCACCGTTTAAACCTTCCCTGAACTTCTACAAATATTTCAAGATCAAATTTAGCCAAATCGGTCAAGCCTTTCTCCAGTTTTAGCAAGACAAACGGACAGCAATTGATTTTTATATATAAGATATATATACTTATGAAGATGAAATTAATTTTAAAATAATATTGTTTCTTAAACATACAGCCCACCAAAATTCTACCTGGAATTTTTAAATCCCCATGTCATTTAAGCCACCATGATGAAGTTACATCACCGACTAGTTATGAAAAACATGAGAGCTAGCTACATTAAAATTAGAAAAAAATGATTTGAATGTTTTTAAGAAATAGAAGGTTACTTGGCATACGTTCAAATAATAGAAAATATGTACATCGAAAACAAAGGATACGTAGAAACAGAAAGAAGAGGAAAACTGTTCCCGATCAGGAAAGGAGTCAGGCAAGGCGATTCCCTATCACCAACAATCTTCATCGCAGAATTAGAAAGAATTTTCCAAGCTCTAGACTGGCGTGAAAAAGTGATTGCTCTCGACGGAGTAAAAATTAACCAACTGAAATTTGCGGATGACGTAGTTTTGATTGCAAGCTCTGAGGATGAACTCATTACAATGATCAACCAGCTGAAAGAGAAGAGTTCGAACCACGGGCTGATATTGAACCCACAAAAAACAGCAATCATGACCAACGGAACCTCCAATAATATCAGCCACAGACTCCCAGAAATGAAGATCGCTAAAGAAGTTAGATACCTGGGACAAATCATCTCATTAGAAAAGAGGAGTCAAATAGAAATCGAATCAAGAGTCGGCAAGGCATGGAAGAGATTTTGGAGCCTTAGAAGTATATTCAAAAGCCGCCTAGAAATAGGACATAAAACGAACGTATTCAACAGCTGCATAATCCCTGTCCTGAGCTATGGATGTCAGACATGATCACTCACTAAAGCCTTAGAGAGGAAGATAACCACCTGTCAAAGAAAGATGGAAAGAATAATGCTGGGAATTGCACTGAGAGAAAAAATAAATTCTCGTCATATAAGAAAACACACAATGGTCACCTACGCCAGAAGAATGAAATGGAACTGGGCAGGCCATGTGATGAAACAAGGTGAAGACAGCTGGGCTAGGCCAGCCGCCGAGTGGATCCCGCGCGAAAACAGTAGAACATATGAATATACGTAACGAACATACGTAAAACATACGAAAACAGTAAGGCATACATAGTCATTGATGGAAATAATAGAACTTTTGAAGTCCGAAGAGGTGCTAAACAGGATTGTCCACTATCCCCAATTTTATTTAATTGCCTATTAAATTATGTGTTTAATAAGCTAAACTGGGGAGAAAAGGGCATAAGTATAAATGGATAAAAGCTATCAAATTTGAGATTTGCTGACGATATAGTTATTTTTGCCAATTCATTACTGAGGCGGGACAAATGATGAACGAACTCATTGAACAGTGTGTACTCGTGGGGTTGAACATAAATACCGACAAAACAAAAATAGTGACAAATTCACAGAAAGGAGATATAAAAATTAATAACCATGAAATCAGTTTCGTTGAGCAATATAATTATTTAGGACAATCCATTTCATTTAAAGATAGAAAAGATGAAATCAACAAAAGGATTAACCTGGGATGGAAAAAATACTGCTGCTTGAAACACATTTTTAAAAGTCAACTACCTACAGGATTAAAGGTAAAGGATTGGAATCATGTATTTACCCGGTAATATTGAATGGTTCACAGACATGGTCAGCTACAGAAAGCTATTACAAAAATTGTATAACTTCTTTAATACAATTTTAAAGAAGTATGATGAAGGCTAGGATTAAAGTTAAAAGTCTAATAAAAGAAGCACAGCAACTGAAATGGAGGTGCCGGTGGCCGGACATGTTGCCAGACTCAATACGAAAAGATGGTCGAAAATTGCAACAGAATGGATACCAAGATACCACAAGAGAAGGAAAGGAAGACCATTTACAAGATGGCGAGATGAGATCGTTCTAAGAGTAGGAGACTGTTGGGCTGCTGTGGCAAGGAACAGGAACATATGGACCAATGTTATAAAGAACTTGCAATAAACAAATGGAAAAAAACATTTTGTTTAATTATTGGCAAAAATTTTCTTACTTTTTATAATAATAAAATGTTTTAAATACTCTAAGTAATGTAATGTAAATACTGTATTCATTGAAGAAAAATAAACTTTGTAAATTTTTGTTAACCAGACTCATACCTCCCAAGGGAGAGGCTTTTTTCTTCTGGAAAGGATGCATCAATAAAAGCTGTTATTATTATTATTATTCTGTAGAAAACGTTCTTGTTTTTCTTAGCTTTTTTTTTCCAGCTTCCATCCAAAATCTTCTTTTCGCTTGGATGACTACAGTTTTGGCTTCCTTTCTTTGATTTTTGTGTGCCTAATAGGCAGTCAGGGTTTTCTGGCTTAGGTAGTTCTTCCAAGATACTATCTAATCTTCGATCGCCTTTATCACGCCTTCAGTCCACCATTCGGTTCTCTTGAAGCCCAATAGTGGAGTCTTCTGGACGTCAAGAGATTCTTATGATTATATTGTTCCCATTATAAGCCTGCTTGTTTTGGAATGCACGTTAAATTGTAAATATTTTTTCGTTTGATTGGTGAAAGAAACTTTTTCTTTTATCTAAAGCATTTGTCAAAAACTTGTAGAGTAAAATTTTTTTCCCTATTCTTCGAGCTTAAAAATACAAGACGATACACTTTCTTGTACTAATTTACCATTATATCCAGTATTAAACCAGTATTTCCTCCTTTTCTGTGAACATATTAGTTTTTCTAACAGTCTTTAATCAAGCTCATTAAATCAGCCTCATCTCTATGCTTTCCTGAGAGACTCCATTCGTAAATCAATCCTCGACTGCTACTGTAGGAACATTGCCTGTGTCACAAAATACTAGGAGTACATTGAGAATAGCACATGATGAATACAAAATAATACATTTCTCTCCCTTGCATATTTTGCATATTTATATAGATTTTTTTGTGTGATCCCAGTCAATCTATAGCTATCTGTGACTGCTTAAGAGCGAGATGCACCTTTAATTGAATAGGGTGAAATATCTGATATCAACAGATTTGTAAACATATTTTTTGCTCTATTTTTAATTAAAAAAACAAAACATTAAGAACGGATCAGGAATCAAAGAGATACAAACGTTAACATCACGGGGCTCATCTACCATCTTTAATGGCGGCTAATGAAAAGTTAGACTGTGATATTTCGTGGCATCCTGCGTTTATACATACTCTGAAGTATCACAATTAATAATTGAAAAAGCTACTAACTAAGGTATCACATACTCATGCGCCGACATGTCCTCATCCAATAGGTGTAAAACTGTTAATTAATTTTAGAAATATTTATATTTATATATGTTACATTATATTTATAATTAAATATACTTTTTAACCGAAATTCATTTGCTGCTTGAGTGAGATATCTGTTCCGGTTTATTGAATGTTGCCATAGAAGTCTTATGCACCTAACATTAAAACATTTTTAAACAAAATTCTGTTAAAAGTGTGAAATAAAAAGCCATCCAGCTTACAACTTTTAACGGAAATTCTAACGTGTCATGCATATATTCATAGGCAAGCTCTTTAATTTCTGTATCGAATACTAGGCCTATGATCATTCCCACGCTAAGTAAGCTTGTTTGCTATAAAGTTATTTCCTACTAACAATTTGAAAGCTATTACCAAAAATCCCTTAAAGGAAGCAAAAAATATCTCTAATGAGGTCCCTTATAACTAAGGCAATGGTTAAAATTATCGAATTAAATAGTTTAATATCCGTACACTTTTAATTGAATTTGTTCTTTTTATTGCATACTCACTGAGAAATAATTGTTGTTCTATTCACTTCTTTAAGATTTCTTCTTTGATATAGATCAAGCCGGAAGAAATCTTAAAGAAGTGAATAGAACAACAATTATTTTTCAGTGAGTATTCAATAAAAAGAGCAAATGCAACAATTATTGTTCATCGTCTTCGTCCCCATATTCATTACTTCTACATAACTTATTGAGGTCAATGTCAATGTAGGGTTCGTCTCTTAAACCATCTTCCGGAGCGTACGTGATTTCATTAGGTTCATTCGAAACGATTGAACTTTGTCGAGATAATTTATCGTCACTTTCTATATCAACATCGGACGGCACCCGGAAAATTATCTGTGTCATTGGCCGCTCTTTCATCCGTTCTTCCAACTCTTTCCTGATTCCCGGCGTCGGGACGATGTAGTCTGGCTGGGTTGGTACCATTGGGAGCCTACCACGATCCATGTTCTCGCTGTCGTAAAGTCTGCTGTGCTGGTACAGGCTCGTGTAACTGGCAAATTTGTTCGTTGTGAGATATGTTGTCAGTAGATTTTCGTTGTATTCCAAAAATTCTATAGCTTTTTTTTCTATAGCATTTTTAAGCTCTGGAATGTAATTGAACAAATCTTCCAGAAGTTCTTTATCTTTATCGGAAACCTGTAAAAAAACATTGTTTGTAAAAAAATTAATTTCCGTAAAATATTTTGAAATATGAGTCAACTTCTTCTGATTATCATACTATATTCTGACAATTTAGTAAACGATCTTTTGCAGAACTAGAGGTGTTGGGTAAGTGTGGTGGGAAGAGGGGAGGTCCCTCACCTGACTAAAAGTCGCGGTCAACCTAGACCACATCTGTCTGGTACAGACATGACACATTTTTTTAGGGTGGTGGCTCGGTAGGAATATTTAATTTTACTCATTTTTATGAACGCCAATAACAATAATAACTCTAATAAAAGGCAAAGATAAAACAGTATGTGCGAGATGGGCATTGAGGGAAAAGGATTGACTTCCCTTCAGCGCGGCCGGCTCGGACGTGACTTTAGTTCAGTTTGTTTACTAAATCGTCAAACTACAATAATTTTTTGATTATTCCAAAAAAGATCATCCTTATGTTTTGACTGATGGAGGTTGATATTAAATGCCGAATAAAATACACACAGCATTCTTGTAAAATAACCACGGACTATGAACAACTCTTTCAACTTTTTTCTTGGTTGGTGGAGAGCAATAAATTAGGAGCAATCCTGTTCTTTATGGTGGTCCTGCAACAAATACACACAAGTATTGGCCAACGCAGGCATTCTGCACTTGGGAACTAAGGATATTGCCTGCTCTTGGCGAGTTGGAAGGTACATTATGAACCCCCAATCGACGCAATATATTATAAAGGGCTGAGAAAAATTGTATTTAAATATATATAGCTAGTTAATGTGCATTAATTACAGCTTTAGTTCAACGATAAAAATGTTAGCGAATTTATAGTTATATAAGGAAAGAATCTGTGTTAAGAAATTGTACTCTTATCTTTGTGATCAAAAAGAAGTATGTTATCATTGGAAGTCAAAAGTTTAGTTATAGTTTTAAGTATTTGTAGAAAATGATTAGCATTCATTTGCTCCTTCTCATTAATAGGTTTTAAAACGACCTTAGGTTGCAAGGATTTTGTACATTAATATTTAGGTATATGTTATCCTATGCCAGATAAGATTTGCTAAGTTTATTTCTTTTTGTGACTAATTACATACATTTTCTTTGTAAATGGTTTTGGTTAAAGGCATTGCAGGTCCTTAACATTTAGTTTTGATAATATTTTATTAAAAGTTACTTTCTTACTAGAAGGTGCCAAGGTTGTGGAGACGCTGAGCCAAGTAGTTCACAAGTTCAATTCAAACACGAGACCGGAACCGAATCAGCAGTTTTCACCATAAAATCCCCGGCCCTGTTCGAATCTTTGGAAACGCTAAAAATAATTATTGAATTCTCGGGATAATGATGACCACCAGGGGCAGCATGTGTCAGACGAAGAAGTAAAAATGTTTACGCCAGCTTGGAGAAGCCTTCAAGTACCCGATGGTTTTTCTCTCGAGGTCCGAGAAGTTGAGAACCACTGCCGACGGTAGATTGGTCTTCTGAAGGAAGATGGGGACTGGAGATGAGTTGGACGCAAGTACTAGCGAGAAGCCTTGGTTCCGGAGCAAGAAATCAGAGAAAGGTATTAGATTTTCTATGTACTGTAGTCGGACTAGACTTGGGGTGAGGGCGGCGGATGGTCAGTTGAAGATAGAGCCAGTAACTTTTTCATTGTCATTCGTCATGTTTTGTTCATTGTCATCCATCATGTTCGTCATGTTTGGCCACAAGACAGATAGGAATCTTTCTTTAAGTATTAGTGCACATAGAATTATGGTTGGAGAAACGGAAGTTTACTGTAAACTGGTTTTAAAGGTGAGTTATTATTATATTATATTCATTATATTACTTATATTAATTATATATATATATATATATATATATATATATATATATATATATATATAAGTATTCGGTGTATAAGGAATTATGAAAAATTCATAAATTAAATCCATAATTAAATTTTTATTGTAAAATTATGGTGTTTATTAGCGATTATGAGGTAATGAGTACGTTGTAAATATTATTAGTGTATAGGATTATTGTTATAAATGATAGATCTAGTTTTGTTTGGAAATTATTAATGGTTATGAGATAATGAGTATACTGAGGGCGAATGTTTAAGTAGTAATTAGTGCATATGATCATTGTTATAGATAATAGATCTAGCTTTGCTTGGAAATTATTAATGGTTATGAGATAAGGAGTACTGATGGTGAATGTTTAAGTTGTAATTATGATTAGTGCCGATGATTGTTGTTATAGATGATGGAAATGATACTGTTATAGATGATGGATGGTGGTTTAATTGGAAATTATTAATGTTATTAATTGTTATAAGATAATGATTACTGATAGGGAATGTTGAAGTTGTAATTATTAGTGCATAGACTTATTGTTATAGATAATAGGTTTGATGATTGTTATATTATGGAATTTGTTTTGTTATTATTTTTAGTGGTTTTAGGGACTATGGAGAATCAGGTGTATGAGTTTCGTTCATATGTTATTATTAATTACTATTATTGAGGGTGATTCTTATTAGTTTTATTTTCACTATGCTAAATGTAAATGTTTTTTTTTCAATATACTAGCGTTTGATTGTTGATAGATACATGTTTTGGGGTTTATTTCTTCACCCAGTTTCCCCATGTGCCCTCGATCATACCCTGTCCTCTCCTACCCCTTTGCCCCCACCTCAGGTAATAATAAACGATTAAAATTTTGCATTTTCATAATTAGTATAAATTCGAAATTTATTGAAAAAGCAACCCGGTTAATATTATTGAAGTAATAAAGTCGTGAAGATTGAAATGGGTTGTAAAGTTGTGCTTAGTAACGAGCGAATTCCTAAAAAGATAATAAGCACTGTGCCGACTGGTACATGTCCGAGGGATAGAGACAGGCAAAGGTGAAAATAATTCGTTAAGTGTGACCTGGCATATTTGGGTTTGGGTACTGGACCGTGGATGGAAGTTTGTGAGCAGAGATTGGTGGTATCGGCATCGGCCTTCGGCTTCGATAAGCCTTATTACTATTATTGAAAAATTATCGATTGATCGTTTTGGTTGCAAAAATGTGTTGAGTATTATTTAATTGAGAACAACTGACTATAATGGAATTGTGACAGCTGTTTGCTCGTTAATTATATTTTGTGTTTGAACTTTTACTTTATTTTTGACTTGAAATAACTTAGCTCCTTATCTCTCATTTTAGGAGTCATACCTTTTGCCATTTACAAACATCGAAGCAGTAGGCAACCGCCTCATAGAAGGTAAGTTGTTCATCTTCGATCTGCAAAAGTTAAAGTCTCTTTTATAAATATTATAGTAATTTATAATATACTAATTAGATATTATATAATATGATATATTACCGTATTTAGATAATATGTTTGAATTTCTGCCATAAAAATTGGAAACCTATCGTGGTACAAGGCGTAAGCCCAGGGTTCCCTGAAGTAGAGGTACAAGTCTTTAATAAGCCCTCCTTTCCAGCGAAGCAGCAACTTATTAAGTAACGATTCATGTTTGTTATAAAGCCGTACTATATTATGAACGTCGATTTTCTAAAATGAGAAGTATCTACTCAGTTACCAAATAACTGTTTTCTTAGTTTACTAGGTTTGTAGTTTTTAGGTACCGATTTATTCGGACTCACCTTGGTAGTGAAGCATAATATGTCACAAACAAGTAGGGATTCACTGATGATGATTCTAAAATATCCTGGTCCTTGTCTGTCAAATGCGCTTCCTGTTTCTAATATTTTCCCCTAAAGTTTCAGCTTAGTAAGAATGATTGCACTCGCATCTTTATACATAATATAATCGATACAAATGCAAAGTATCGAATGTGAAATAAAAAACCAACAACAAATCTTTCGATTTCGATCTACAACGGTTGCCCTAGAATTGATGAATGTTATAGATAATTCTTGAATATGAATTCACCATGAAAAGGCGAAAATAACCCTGTCAAAAGAACGAATATGCAACTAATTTGATGATGTTAAAAACTAAGTAAAATATAAAAAAAATTGTTATTCTGCATTCATTATTGCCACGAATATACCATATTTACCTGTTCGATCTGGTTCCAATAGCAACAAAATCGAACCCCTTGTATGACAGAGTATTGAATATGTTATGTTCGCGTGCTTGCTGTTGCAATTGTTTTGTAAAACCAATGAGGTGTTTCAAAGCAGACTATCGATTATGCCATTTTTAATTATTTGTGGAACTATTTAAAATGATATGATGCAAACTAACGAAGACGCTACTTTTGATAGTTTGCGTTGTACATTATAGACAAATAATCATAAATTATAAACAATCAAACTAAGGAATGTGTTTTTTTTGACAAATTAAAATACATTATTATATAAAATTTAAAAGGCACAAAATCACTTACTTATATTGACATGGAAAAAATACGTTTGACGATGCACACTGATTTTGAATGAGCTTTGAGACAGTTTTTAAAGTCAAACTTTTTTTCTATCGCCCCAAAATTTTTCGTTCTTCTCTCGCATGTCGCATTACACTACCTTCTCGCATCACTTATTTCGTATGAACATTTGATGAAGTATTTTAATTTTTATCCGGTTCATTCAATATATTTAGGCCTTCGGTCATCTTCACAAGCTGAACTACACTCTGAGCCGCCGGAAAAAATTAGTAGACTGCCAACAGATGTCATGCCGAGTACTAGTAGGGATCCAGCGTCGAGTGTTGTATTTAATACGTTTATCGTTCGAAGTGGCGAACCTATATTCGAAAATATTGTTACAGAAACAATTCTGCATCGAAAGCGACTAAATGCGGAAAGATGCCGCAGATATCGTCAGAAATGCAAGCGGCTAAAATCAGGCGTCAGTTCTAATCAAGGCATGAGCGGCAGTGATACGAGTACGAGTCGAGATACAGTAACTATATCTCAGATTTAAATAAATATTGCTCTTACTTTTTAATATGCGTTTATCATCTAAACAATTGTATTAATTATGTATTCAGTACTGTAAGACGCAAATTGTAATTAAATTCTATAATTGAATATTTTGTCTACTATTGATTTCCCATTATCATTCTCATTTTTCAATAATTAAGTTAAGATTTAAAACACAAATTTAATAGCCTAAATCGAATAATTTTCTAAACAATTTTAGTTAAATGCCTACAAACCGAAAAAAAAGTTTCTTTTGCATCGTAGTTTCATAAAACCACAAAACTTGTTTTTATTGTTTAGAAATGTTTTCATTTTCGATACTTTGCATTCGTTTTGACGATATGATCATGTTAGGTAAATAGAATACATTATATAAATTTTATCTTCTGTTTTTCTTACAGATGGAAAATCACAGTTCATCAAATTCAAACGATTGTTATCCAGTGGACGTAGAATATTGCGGATCTTGCGGATTGCCTTGTGACATGTGCATTTACTACGAAAATTATAACAATTGTTTGGAGTGGTTTGAAAAAAGCACCCCGACAGGTATCAAAAACTCTTGGCTGACTGTTTGGGAAATCTAAAACACCAGACTACATCTAGCAATATCAATGTAAAGTTGAGTGAGGAGAATCTATTCGTCGGCATCTCTGAGAAGAGCGATAAAAATGGAAAACGTTATACAACGATTTCAGGATTGAGCAAGTTCGGAGTGAATGTGAAAAGCGCTTCTGAATGTTTTGCGAAAATATTCCGCTGCGTAGCTTCTGTGAAAGGCGAGGATATAGTTGTCGAGGGAGCTCGCAAGAAACAACTACATGAACTGTTACCTGAAAAATGGGAGATAGATCCTTTTGATAGAGAAGATCTAGATAACATCAATCCCCTTTAGTGTGTAATAAATGAGTTGTATTTTCCCCGTTGTTAAAATTCCTGAACACTGCTATTTAAACTGATTTTCTCCTTACCTCCCTCCTTATAAGTTAATACCAACTACAAAAAAAAAAAATTATTTGTTAAAAAATTCTAATCATTTATCAAACTTCATTTTGCAACTGCATTTATATATTATCTAAAATAACTCTAGATAATCAAACAATAAGTTCTTTAGAATAACTAGAGAACGAAGGAAACTAGTGAAGTGGAAAATTTATAAATAAAAAAAAGTTGCAAGAAGAGAAATATTAATAAAATAATTCAGGAACGTCCTTCAAAATTAGAGATCAAATTGATAATAAATAACACAATGACTGTCCAACCCAGAATGTATATGTTCTCAAGTCTCAATGAATAAAGATAAAATATAATTATCGTCATTATTACCTATAGGCTTTATTATAACAAACCACCATCACTTGGAGAATTATATTCTTCCAGGCCAAAAAACTTGCCTGATTATAAGATGGTTTTAATCGTTTAATTAGACTTACATAGTCTGGAAATATGTTCCTATAGTAAATGTGAATAGCAATATTCCTGAGTTTATGCCTTATTATTTATTAAAGGGGTCGAAGTGGTTCAGTAGGGAGTGGTAGAGCGCTGAGTTGCCGTGTCGAAGATCCTGGGTTCAAATCTCGCTGTTGGCAAACTTTTTATCTGTTGGATACAATGGGATCTAGGACCCTTCTGGAGCTCACCCAGTTTCTATAAAAGTGAGTTCATAAAATAGGGGGGAAATCTGGTGGTTGAACGTGATTTAGGACAACTCTCCAACATGCATAACGGTTGTACAAGAAACAGTACAATCTCTACCACGTGCGGAACCCAAGATCCGTCATGGAATTTGGCGGTACAGGTTTTTTAATAATGTTTATTAAAAATTATTATTTTTATATAATTTCAAATATAATAATTATTATGAATTTATTATTTTCCTATTATAAAAACTAAATGAAAATTTAATAAAGAAATTTTGAAGATTGACAAAATAAAGGATTGTAGTTGCCTAATATTTAAAAAAAAAGGGCGAGATTCCTGTCTTAATCCAGTTGTATTCCTATTAACTATAGAATGAAATCATTTTGAACCAAAAGTTCTCAATATAATAATAATGAGAATCAGCAACCAAGGTCCTCGGCAAGTTGATATCACAGAGGCGGTTGGCGTTTCTCAATACGTCCTCTCCCGGGCTTTAGCACGATTCTGAGAGACTGGGATTGCTAATAGGATGCCGGCTAGTACAACTTGGTATTACAACGCAAAGAGGGGACAGGAATATTACCATCGCTGTCAGAAGGAACCATTTGAGCCAGCTCCTCAATGAAATTCAAAGTATCTTTATTCCTACAAACGATACTTCATCATGCCACAAGTTCAGAAGAACGTGGTGCAGCGACCCCATAGAAGATACAAACAAACTGATGGGATCATTCTTCGGCGCCTGCTACACTATACAGACAATAGCGCGATTCGGCAATAAGTATGGCAGCATTCCAATTGGTTGGTTGGCATTATCTCGAGACACTGCTTTTTAGAAAAAAATTCAAATTTCAAAATTTATTTTGGCAGGATCTGCCAAAGAAGATGATCGTGGGACATATCTCCAGTTAAGCAGGGCACAGTTCCTTATTGTCAAAATTGAGTACATTGGGCTTTTTGAAAAAAAAAAAAAAGAACTATTTGACTTAAATATATTTATTATCGTTGGAGAGGAAATTAGTTGACTGGAAGATCTAATGTAAGGATGGAAATAGTTTGGAGTGCAGTCAAATTAAACACCAAATAAGTGAATATTTATTTTTTATATGTGTTCCGACGTTTCATATTTTATATTTATTATCGTTCATATTGGAACTAGTTAAATTCTCCATTAATTAGTTTCTTATGTTCATCCTAGAAAATGCTTATATTTCCCAAAATAAAATCTAAAAACGACCATTATGGGCATTTTTTTACAGTATTATTTTTTTAACTGAGTGATTATTATCAATTAAATGAAATTGATTGACTATTAAGGTTCAAATTTTAATTAAATTCGAAAAATCTTTTTAAAATGTTTTTTGTGATGATTTCGAACAGTGAAAAAATTACAATATTAAAATTCTTTGTTTAAATAAAAAAAATTCCCGATTACTGAAAAAATATATACTTTTCAAATAGTTCTAATTCAAATTCAACGCAATCAATATTTAAGTTTCAGATTATTTACTGTTTTCTTTATAGTCGAGGAAAAAATATTTTTTTGAACAAAAATATATATTGTGTAAAGGAGATGGTTGGGGGGTGCAGTCAATAAGAACACCAAATAAGTGAAGTACTTATATTATGTGCCGACGTTTCGACCTACAGTGTAGGTCATCTTCAGGGCTAACAGAGAAACAAACAGAACAAAAATGTAAAAACATCAAAGTTGTACAGTAACAATACTAGTGACAAATAATGTAGAAAAATACAAAGTGGCAGATATGAAAATAGAAGATAAAGAATATTAAAAAGGAATCAGATTATAATAAAATAAAGATATAGACAGATTTAAAAATTACTGATAAAGAAAAGGCAATAAACTAGTGGTAGATATAATAAAAATCAGATAAAGACAAATATAACAAAATTATTGAAATAGTGACAGATATAATTATAGAACATGTGATAGAATATAATAAAATTAAGATAAAGACAGATATAACAAAGATATTGATAATGGAAAGAAAATGAAAATAATGGCAGATATCATAAAGTAAGACAGATATAATAAAATTAAAGAAAATGAGCAGAAAAGATAAATAATAAATAACGCATATAAAATAAAAATAGAAAATAAATGTACAGACTGGATAGTACAGTACAATATAATAATATAAAGAAAAATCAAAAGGAGGAGTTAAACAAAAGAAACAAAATGAGGATATTTACATATAAAGAAAGGTTGGAATATGAACAATACAGAAAAACTAGTAAAATAAAGGTGTAAAATGTATGATAACGGACTTAATGATGTTACCAAATTACAGAAAAGTATGGAACTATATGTACAATAACAATGTAAATAAAAGAAAAACTATTGTACAATAACACCAGTATACAGTGACTGTTTTGAAAATATAGTAGATAGGAAAAGAATATGAAAAGATAAAATAGGTGAAAACGCTAGTACCGTAACAATAGTTTACAATGTATGTATGAAAAAATTTGGTGGGATTAATGAATTAGAAAAAAAATAGGTGTTTAAAAATATGAACACATGATTACCAACATATGATGGATGCCAAAATGATAAGGGGAAAAAATAAGAAAATTAAAATTGGAGAAAGGATAAAGAGAAGAGTTTAAAAAAGAAGAAATGAAGAGGAGACATACCGAATGATGGGAAGCGTGACCGTTGCAGATCGCGGCTAGAGTGTACTGGGCCAATTTGTCCGTTGAGAACGAGGGAAGCGATGGGGGCGGAATCTAGTGGCCGGAAAGTTAACTACAGAAGGAAACTATACTGGAGTATAGGAAAAAAGGATAAAAAATATAAATAAAATTAAAACAAAGAAAGAAATGTCGATAGAGTGATAAAAAAGAAAACATCAAAGTCGGAGTAACGGGAATTTATCGGATTCCAGCAAAAGAACGTTAAGACCGGGGGAAGAGATAGAGGCGAAATCTAGTGGCCAAAAGTTAACTATAGAAGGTAACCATGCTGGAGAATAGGAAAAGATGGGGAAAGGGAGTAGATGGATAAAAATAATATGAATACATATTTTAATGTATTATGAATACAATAAAAATAAAAAATTGAAACAATGAAAGAGATGCAAACCGAGTGATAACAAAAGAAACGTAAATGACGAAGAAACGGAAATTTAAGGTCTTTTGAGTAAATTAAAAATTTGGGAGTAGGTAGAGGAAAGGTGATGAGAGTCAGACTTAAGATTGATAGAGGAGGAATCTAAATTTATGTGGATGGTTTCAGAGAGGATGCGTTTGTCATGGTTATGCGCTGTAGCTAGGATAGACGTATTTTCAAAATCAAAGGTGTGGTTTAAGGAAATGGCATGTTCGGAAAGTTTAGAGGAGGTGAGGTTATGGGAGGAAATGGCATATTTGTGTTGAGAAATACGGTCTTTAAGGAAGTTTTTGGTTTCACCTATATAGGAAGAGTTGCAATTAGTAGAAGAACAAGGTATCCGATAAACGACATAGGAACGGAGCTTGAAGGGAATAGGATCTTTGATACGGGTATAGATATGGGAAAGTTTGTTATGGGATTTGAAGGCAATACGCAAATTGGGGATAACGGAACATAAGTATTTTTGAATGCAATTAGAGAGGGTGGGTATATATGGCAAGGATCTGTATATAGGGATAGATGGTGGATGTGGTGATCGGGTGAGGGTGGGGGGGGTTATAGTAGTCATGGATGAGTTTATTAACAATATAGGGAGGTAACTCTACTGTAATTATGGACCTTTCTGATTATAACCTCAAAATTAATTCCCTTCTTTCTGATACTTCCACCTATAAACCCATACCTCGTGATCCTACTACATCTCTCCAAAAACAATTCAACCTCCACTTAAAAAGCCTTGTCAATTCTAAATTTATTACTTATCCCGTTTACAGAAACCTCATTTCCTATAACTCCTTAGCCCCACGTTTTTATGGTCTTCCCAAAATCCACAAACCCAACAACCCCCTCCGTCCGATTACAGCCAATGTCAATTCACCATCTACAAAACTTAGCAAATTCTTACTTTCATCCTTACAAGTCCTCAGCCGTAATAACCCATACGATATCCATAACTCCTTTCACCTACGTGATCTTTTAACTTCCCTCACCATCCCTGATCATTACATCCTCACTTCCTTCGATGTTGAAAGTCTTTTCACCAACATTCCCTTAGACAAAGCTCTTGACATAATAGATAACCACTGGCCACTAATAGAACCCCATACATCTCTTAACCGGTCATCATTCCTTCAATCATTAAAACTTTGCTGTGAATCCGGCTACCTTACCTTCCATGGACAGTTCTATTCCCAAATTTCTGGACTTGCCATGGGAAATCCCCTTGCTCCTGACCTCTCTAATATTGTTCTTAATGACCTTCTAGACTCCATTCTTCCACAGTTCCGCGACGATATTTGTTTCATCAAAAAATATGTAGACGACCTCCTCCTTATCATCAATCCCAACATCATTACTGACTTATTATCTTCCTTCAATTCATACCATCCCCGCCTCCATTTCACCGTTGAAGTCGAATCCAATAAGTCACTACCTTTCCTTGACCTCCTTATCATTAAAAATTCTGACCACACCTTATCCACCAATTGGTATACAAAACCCACTTACTCTGGCCGACTTCTTAATTATTACTCCCAACATCCACACCACCTTAAAATTAACGTCGCTAAAAATATTATTCACCGTGGCCTATCCCTCTCTGACTCCTGCTTCCATACTACCAACACCCTCCGTATCAAAGAAATCCTTTTTAAAAACAATTTCCCTCCCTATATTGTTAATAAACTCATCCATGACTACTATAACCCCCCCACCCTCACCCGATCACCACATCCACCATCTATCCCTATATACAGATCCTTGCCATATATACCCACCCTCTCTAATTGCATTCAAAAATACTTATGTTCCGTTATCCCCAATTTGCGTATTGCCTTCAAATCCCATAACAAACTTTCCCATATCTATACCCGTATCAAAGATCCTATTCCCTTCAAGCTCCGTTCCCATGTCGTTTATCGGATACCTTGTTCTTCTACTAATTGCAACTCTTCCTATATAGGTGAAACCAAAAACTTCCTTAAAGACCGTATTTCTCAACACAAATATGCCATTTCCTCCCATAACCTCACCTCCTCTAAACTTTCCGAACATGCCATTTCCTTAAACCACACCTTTGATTTTGAAAATACGTCTATCCTAGCTACAGCGCATAACCATGACAAACGCATCCTCTCTGAAACCATCCACATAAATTTAGATTCCTCCTCTATCAATCTTAAGTCTGACTCTCATCACCTTTCCTCTACCTACTCCCAAATTTTTAATTTACTCAAAAGACCTTAAATTTCCGTTTCTTCGTCATTTATGTTTCTTTTGTTATCACTCGGTTTGCATCTCTTTCATTGTTTCAATTTTTTATTTTTATTGTATTCATAATACATTAAAATATGTATTCATATTATTTTTATCCATCTACTCCCTTTCCCCATCTTTTCCTATTCTCCAGCATGGTTACCTTCTATAGTTAACTTTTGGCCACTAGATTTCGCCTCTATCTCTTCCCCCGGTCTTAACGTTCTTTTGCTGGAATCCGATAAATTCCCGTTACTCCGACTTTGATGTTTTCTTTTTTATCACTCTATCGACATTTCTTTCTTTGTTTTAATTTTATTTATATTTTTTATCCTTTTTTCCTATACTCCAGTATAGTTTCCTTCTGTAGTTAACTTTCCGGCCACTAGATTCCGCCCCCATCGCTTCCCTCGTTCTCAACGGACAAATTGGCCCAGTACACTCTAGCCGCGATCTGCAACGGTCACGCTTCCCATCATTCGGTATGTCTCCTCTTCATTTCTTCTTTTTTAAACTCTTCTCTTTATCCTTTCTCCAATTTTAATTTTCTTATTTTTTCCCCTTATCATTTTGGCATCCATCATATGTTGGTAATCATGTGTTCATATTTTTAAACACCTATTTTTTTTCTAATTCATTAATCCCACCAAATTTTTTCATACATACATTGTAAACTATTGTTACGGTACTAGCGTTTTCACCTATTTTATCTTTTCATATTCTTTTCCTATCTACTATATTTTCAAAACAGTCACTGTACACTGGTGTTATTGTACAATAGTTTTTCTTTTATTTACATTGTTATTGTACATATAGTTCCATACTTTTCTGTAATTTGGTAACATCATTAAGTCCGTTATCATACATTTTACACCTTTATTTTACTAGTTTTTCTGTATTGTTCATATTCCAACCTTTCTTTATATGTAAATATCCTCATTTTGTTTCTTTTGTTTAACTCCTCCTTTTGATTTTTCTTTATATTATTATATTGTACTGTACTATCCAGTCTGTACATTTATTTTCTATTTTTATTTTATATGCGTTATTTATTATTTATCTTTTCTGCTCATTTTCTTTAATTTTATTATATCTGTCTTACTTTATGATATCTGCCATTATTTTCATTTTCTTTCCATTATCAATATCTTTGTTATATCTGTCTTTATCTTAATTTTATTATATTCTATCACATGTTCTATAATTATATCTGTCACTATTTCAATAATTTTGTTATATTTGTCTTTATCTGATTTTTATTATATCTACCACTAGTTTATTGCCTTTTCTTTATCAGTAATTTTTAAATCTGTCTATATCTTTATTTTATTATAATCTGATTCCTTTTTAATATTCTTTATCTTCTATTTTCATATCTGCCACTTTGTATTTTTCTACATTATTTGTCACTAGTATTGTTACTGTACAACTTTGATGTTTTTACATTTTTGTTCTGTTTGTTTCTCTGTTAGCCCTGAAGATGACCTACACTGTAGGTCGAAACGTCGGCACATAATATAAGTACTTCACTTATTTGGTGTTCTTATTGACTGCACCCCCCAACCATCTCCTTTACATAAGATCATCCAGTCAACCATTTTCATCTCACTCAAAAATATATATTGATGTATTGAACTGGTCAGGGGATGCAGTCAATGATAAAAAAAAAAAATAAGTTTTGCTTATTTTTGTGTTGTGATTGACTGCGCCCCCTGACCAATTCAATACATCATTTAAATTATTCAGTCAACTAATTTCCACTCAAAAATATATATATTATATTGAATTCACATTATTCATAAAAAATAAATAATTCAAGCGAACATGTGGTTAAAAGTTAAAAAAAGAAGAATAAATAGAAAACTTTTAACTTCTGCACAAGGAAAGAAGAATCATTAAAGAAATAAAAATAAAAATTCATCTATGGTAATTCGATTTCTATTTAATCTGCTTAAATGTTTAAACGGCTATAAATAAAATCAGAGAAAGAAAAAAATAGATGGAAATCAAGTCTTTCCATAAAAATGCCTAGTTAATTAAGGAAAATTTAGAAAAAATATATCAGAATCAAATGAAAATAGACTGAAGAATACTAAGAGAGAATTATATTAATTCTAAGTGGACGTTAATTTATTTTCTTACTTGTTTTGAGATATTTGAATTCATAATATTATTTCAATACTTACCTTAGATTTTTTTAAGTTTATAGTTTCAAGAAAGAACATTGGCCCTGGTTTGGTAACGTGAAGGTAGTTCCAGCCATTGGGCAGCCTGCAGCTCACTACAGTTGGACTCGTGAATTCTGTCACTGATCTTTTCTTACTCAGATATTTTTCACCACCCTCTTCCACTTCGATACGGTTCTGGAATCTATACGCTATCTAAATTTGAAAAAAAAAAGTGAATTGGTATTTGTTTTCTGTAACGAGCCTAATTTACAATTCCAAAGTAAATTCACCTCAGCTCCGATCTCGTGAGACGAGTAATATTCATGATCGTACTGATCGCAGTAGTATTTCTTTTTATATCTCGTCAATGAACCGGCTGCATAAATATTTGGATCGTTGGTTAGAAAATCAGAGTCGATTACAAGTTTACCATCAAATGTTAAACAGGCCTTCTGGAGTGCTTAAAAATATATCAAAAATTGTTATTTAATTTATAAGATTGGTTAATTTTTTTTTGTAAGTCACAATACATATAATTAACGTGACGCTAATGCATGTATGATAAATATACACTAAATTATATTTTGTTCGCAAAACAAATAATGAATATGTACATCAATATTTAATTTACATTAGATAAATTACATTAATTAAACTTTTCAATGATATTATAAATATTGTTACGGGCTACTGGGCGTGAAAATGAATTAAACTACTCCTAAATTCAAGATACTAATATTTATTAACAAAGTGGCAAAAAGAATACAATTAAACTATTAACAATTAAAGTATTAGACTAATATAAATTTAAAATACCATAAGAATCTCCAAATACACACCTAACACTCACAAGACTGTCACAGTTCACTGATACACTTATTACACTGGCCGGTTCAACACTGACTGCCTCGCGCCGAGAGGGTATTTATATAGGAAAGGCCGACATAGAGTGGGGTGTTCTAGAACCTTCCAGAACAATTTTCTTAATCTCTTCCGCCAAAGGGCTTAATACGTTTATAAATGTACAGAAAGGTGATAATGCAAACAAAATACAAAAAGAAAAAAGAAGGTAAACAGAAATTTACAGAATGAATAAAGTATAAACATAAAAAGGTGAGATATAAAGGAGAGACATAAAAGTATGGAAAACCTAGTTTAATACAGATAAAATATAAAATGTATGATAATAGGCTCCTAGAGAGTTAACTATGTAATATGTATATGTATATGCATAAAATTTGTAAACTGAAAGAAATTTGTAACAAAATATGATGCCAAAGAATAAATAATGGAAGAAATATGTAGAAAGCAAAGATAAGAAATATCGTGAATGACAATTAGAAAACTAAAATATATTTGAATATATAAGTATGGGAAGTTACATAACTGTATACAATTAGAATGATGTTGCATTAATATAAAATATGATGTAAATATAAAAGAAACGTGTAGAAATTAGGTATACAAATTCAGTTAGAGAATGGAGATAAAATGCAAAAATTATGAGGCTAAATAATAATGAACTCTATGATATTAACATGTGATGGATACCAAAGGTGATGTGAGAAATAGGTGTGAAGAATGGAGATGGAGAAGAATGAAGAGAAGATATAGATATTCAAATGAGTACGAACCAAATAGAAGGAGCCGGGGAACCGTGTAACAGATAACTAAAATACGTTACAAAATAAGAAGGAAGTGCTAACCGCGATCTCTGATGGACAAAAAAAATAACTAAGAAAGAGAGTATAGGAAAATGCATAATAAAGTGAATATTGTGACATGTAAATAATGTAAAAAACGTAAAAAAATGAAAGAAATGATGAAGAAAGAAAACTAAGAGGATTAATAATTAAATATGATATATAGATAATATGATAATAGAAAATAGTAGATCAATGTGTTATAGACATATAACAGAATGAAAGTGGGAAGCAGTAACAAAGTAAAAGAATTTAAGGTTTTTTGTGTAAAAAATTGAGTAAACATTTGGGAGAAGGTATAAGAATAGGTGATGGGAGTCGGTCTTGAGATTAAGTCTGGAGGAATCTAAATTGATGTGGATGGTTTCCGAGAGGGTGCGTTTATTATAGTTGGCAACAGAAGATAGTATGGACGTATTTTTGAAGTCGAAAATGTGGTTAAAAGATAGGGCGTTTTAGGAGAGTTTTGAAGCGGTTGGGTTATGGGAGGAAATGGAGTATTTGTGTTGGGTAATGCGGTCTTAAAGGAAGTTTTTAGTTTCGCCGATGTAGGAAGAGTTGCAATTAGGAGTAAAGCAAGGGATACGATAGACAAAAATTTAAGGTTTTTTGTGAACGTTGTTTAAGGGGAATAGGATCTTTGATACGGGTATTTGGAGAGTTCGTTATGGGATTTGAAGGCGATACGTAAATTGGGGATCGAGGAACGTAAGGATTTTTGAATGTTATTAGAGAGGGAGGGTATTTATGGCAAGGATCTGTATATAGGGATAGATGGCGGATGTGGAGACCGCGTGGGGGTGGGTTATAATAGTCCTGGATGAGTTCATTGATAACGTAGGAAGGAAAATTGGTTTTAAAAGGATTTCGTCGATGCGATGGGTGTTGGTTTTATGGAAGTAGGATTCAGCGAGGGATAGGCCGGTGTATGAGATTTTCGGCGACGTTAATTATTTGGTGGTCGGATGTTGGGAGTAATAATTAAAGAGTCTGCCAGAATAGGTAGGTTTAGTATACCAATCTTTGGATAAGGTGTGGTCGGTATTTTTAATGATACGGAGGTCAAGGAAAGGTAGTGATTTATTATATTTTTGTTCAATAGTGAAATGTAGGCGGGGATGGTATGAGCTGAAGGAGGATAATAATTCTGGAATAATGTTGGGGTTTAGGATAAGGAGGAGGTCGTCCATATATTTTTTAATGAAATTGATATCGTCACGGAAGTAGGATCGGATGGAGTCGAGAAGGTCATTTAGGACAATATTGGAGAGGCCAGGAGCTAGGGGATTTCCCATGGTAAGTCCAGAAATTTGGTTAAAGAACTGTCCATGGAAGGTAAGGTAGCCAGATTCACATCAAAGTTTTAAGGATTGGAGGTATGAGGACTGGTTGAGAGTGGTATGGGGTTCTATGAGTGTCCAATTGTTATCTATTATGAGGAGGGCTGTATCTAAAGCTATGTTGGTGAATAGGCTTTCTACATCAAAGGAGGTGAGAACGTAATGATCAGGAATTGTGAGGGATGTTAATAGATCACGTAGGTGAAATGAGTTTTGGATATCATATGGGTTGTTACGGCTGAGGACTTGTGAGGATGGAAGTAAGAATTTGCTAAGTTTTGATGATGGTGAATTGATGTTAGATGTAATAGGACGAAGGGGGTTGTTGGGTTTGTGGATTTTGGGAAGGCCATAAAAGCGGGGGTTAAGGAATTGTAGGAAATGAGGCTTCTATAAACAGGGTATGTAGTTAATTTAGAATTGACAAGGCTTTTAAGGTGGAGGTTGATTTGTTTTTGGAGAGAAGAGGTAGGATCTCGGGGTATAGGTTTATAGGTGGAAGTATCAGAAAGAAGAAAATTCATTTTTAGGTTGTATTCAGAACGATTTATAATTACTGTAAAGTTGCCTTTATCAGCTTTAGTGACAATCAAGTCGTCATGGGATTTAAGGAAATAACGTGTGAGAGAAAGGTCCTTAAAAAACTGTGGGGAGAAATTAGAAGGAGCGGAATGGGGGTGTTGAAGGAAATTGGAAATGTTATTAGCTAGGGAGACATGTGATAGATCTTGTGGAACATGAGAACGGTGGAGGAGGGGGTCATTGTGAATATATTTTAAGTCGGTCAAAACTCTCTAGGTCTACTATCATGCATGTTATTTTTTATCTGTATTAATCTAGGTTTTACATACTTTTATATCTCTCCATTATATCTCACCTTGTTATGTTTATACTTTTTTCATTTTGTAACTTTCTGTTTACCTTCTTTTTTTCTCTTTGTATTTTGTTTGCATTATCACTTTTCAGTACATTTATTCTGTGATAATTTTTATTCATATAATTCTTTCACTATTTCGTTTACTTTTCTATTACTCTACATTATTATTATATTATTATATTCTTGGTACTGTAATGTAATGTATTTTTATAGTTATTTTGTTTTGTGTGTTTTCTATCATAGCCCTGAAGATCATTAACGTAACTAGAGTTGACTCATGGGGGGGGGGTTAACCCCCATTCAACCACTCCAACATACTCCCTTACTTTACTTACTTACTTCCTTCAAGAAAGATGCCTCGTAATATAGGTATAATTTATATTGTGCTATAATCATGTAGCTTAAAATTAAATAAATAGATTATAATTTTTTATAAATGTTATTTTTGGAAGGGCAATCAAGAAATAGCTTTTAAATACAAGTAACCTTATTTATTGGTTACAATAACTTACTATAGTTAATTGCATAGGGAACTGCCTAGACCTATGAAAGATATGACCAGGACCGGGACTCGAACCCGGGTCTCCCATCTCTCCGTGGTGGTGCCTTAACCATCTCGGCCATCCTGGTTCGCTTCTCGGTCAGTCAAAAATAAAAGTAATGTTTAATTAACATTCTGCCCGTGTATACATCACAAATTGCGAGAACACGGAGATATAGGATATGTGAAAAGGGGGATATGACTCACCGGAGAGGTGGGAGACCCGGGTCTGAGTCCCGGTCCTGGTCATATCTTTTGTTTTCAAATAAAATATTTAATAAATCATTATTATTTTTTCTAGATACTTAAATTTAATTTAAACTTTTCATTAATCAATACTTTCTTCCTACCCCTCCACATAAAATTTTAATTTATTTTTTTTAAATATGAAAAATACACTGATCTCAGAGTTGCTGATTGGAGCCATTGCTTTTCATGTAATTCCACCATAGGCATATTGAATATTTTCAATGTTAGAGAGAAACGTCGGCACAAATAAAAATAAGTCTTGACTTATTTAGTGTTTTTTTGACTGCAGCCCCAACTATCTCCATTCTCGAATATTTTCAATGTTTGAGAAAATATATAATTATTAATTTCAGAACGGGGAACAGAGTGGCTCAGTGGTATAGCACTGAGTTGCCATGTCGAAAATCGTGGTTCAAATCCCACAGCAGACAAGACTTTTATTTAGTCCTTTAGCAGCCGGGGATGGATCAAATAGGATGTAGCACTCTCCTGGGGCTCACCCAGCCTCTACAAAGTAGGTACCCAAAATAAGAGATAAAAATCTGGCGGTTGAGCTAGATGTAGGACAGGTCACCTCCCTGCACAACCGTTATCCTTTAATAAGTACAGCCTCTACCATGTACTGAACCCCAGGTCCTTTCAAGAGTTGTAGTGGTTCCAATTTTTTTAATTTCAGAACAAACATTTTCAATGTTATTGTACTATTAATTATAAGATAAAGAGAATTAAAATTAAATATAACTTACCTAGACGTGTTATATAATTTACTTCCTTGGGTTCAAAAGAGATCAAAGCTAATGTCTCCAATGAAATGACATGGTTGTGGTAATGGAAATGGACTTTAGTGATTTTATTTCCTTGACAGCATGAACTTTCTTTGAGATCATAACATGAAAAGGAGTAATGGTAATATGCCTCGATTTGGCATGTTTGTAGTGTGGCTTTTATTGAATTATAAACCTGAAAATTGTAATTAACAAGTTTAATGGATTAATTAAAAGTATAACAATAAGCTGAATATTGAAAACCTACTATCCAATATAACATCAATTTTTCGGCAGTAGGTGGACTTTGTAATCATTCAGTATGAGAAAAAGTTAAAGTAAGATTAAAAAAATCCCTTACGTTTTATTTTTAAAAAAAATTTTATTATTTTTTGTAGTAAATTTCATTTAATTTAATCCCACCATAAACACATTTTAATGTAGTTTTCATATACTCAGGGTTTATACATAGGCGATCTCATTGAGCTATATTAAATTCCATCCTCTACTTTCGCTTAATGATGTAAAACGGGGTCTTTTTTAATCTAAATTGGAGAAAGTTGAGGGATAGAATTAAGTTAGTACAAATTAATCAAAGTCTACTAATTAAGCTAATGTATTCCTGTCTTCTTCAGAATTTATAGGAATAAGGCTCGGTTATTTTATTATGATTTTGCCATCGTCCATGAGTAACTTTATTTTTTGATATTGTTTGTTTGTTTGTTCATTTAACGTCATTTTTTGCATGACAGATTTTTATTGTTTAACAATATTCAACATTTATAAATAAGTATACAGCCTTTATAATATAAAAGGGGGTTTATACTGCTTTTAAACCCACTCATTCAAATGGTATGTGGATAGTAACTAAAGTTACTTAAAGAAAGATACCAATAAATTAAAAAAATAGAACAATGTTTATAATTAAGAGGTCTAAGCAATTCTTATTCCTTAAGTAATTATATTTTTTTTAAAACCAAAATATTTCACTTGATTGCTGTAGGCGTAATCAATACTTTCAGATGCAGGATTCATTGCTGGTTCCACAATGGCAAAGAACGAACTGTCTATTCCAGATTCCAACAGACCAGCAAGACAAGCCAGAGCATTTAGACAGTGACCATATATCACTATTTTTGAATCTAGAATAGTATAACATAAATGGAATCAGTTAATATTTTGATCACAGTATACTATTCTTAACCCAATAAGAATTAGTTTACCAAAATTTATTTTAATTACATCAACAATGGTTATTCATAGATATATTGTAGAAATGGGGGGAAGAATTGCGTTCAAATGTTTAGGCCTAACTAAGTGTACTAATAGAACTTTCTTTGGAATTCTGGCCTAGTAGCCAAAAAAACAAATTAAGTACCGCTGTAAAAACATGTACTTTTTTTAAGGCAATGCTTGTGGTTTTACCACAATTAAAGTACCATTATGTAGGTTGTCAGCTCCAGAACAGTCTACAGTTCCCAGAGACTGTTAAAGGAATAAATAATTTATTTGCCACAGTTGGATTTAAATAAGGAACCTTCAACAGACCAACTCAATGGTTGTAGAAGAGAACATGATGATATTCAATTAAATTATCAATTAATTTTTTTTTAATAGGTACTTTTTCAACCAATTGATTTTAATTTGATAGCTTTAAACATGTTTTCTGAATCCCAAGAACAAAAAAAAAAAATTGTGTATGGAGAACAACAGTTTACAATCTCATAAATATTATTTGTTTAGAAATGTTATGCCATCTGCTATATCTTTTATACACAATCATTTAGTTGTGGAGATCATCTAGAAAAATAAGCATTATGTTATATTAATAATATACTTGTATAGAAAGCATGCTGTTTCCTTCATTTTTTAAAGGTATCTTTTTGAATAATTAAAATATGCACATTAACTTTTTAATTTTCTTTCTTTTTTATATATAAAATAATTAATGTGCATACTTGGTTCAAAGTTCTTTTTTTCAATTATTTCTTTCAATGTTATCATCAAGTAAAATGCATCTTGATCATTGTTAACTGTAAAAAGGTTGTCTGGTATATTGCTGTGTTTATTTTCCACTACTATTATTCTGAAATCAAATGAACTTTATAAGTACGTTATTTAAATTAGTATTTTATTTATGTCACAGTATTTGTTGAAGCATTATTATTTAGAAGACAATCAATTAATTTATGAATAGTTTTTATTGCATAATTCCATAATAAGAATTATTAAACGTAACAAAAGCTCTTAGTTAACTATTATCTCTAAATTATATATGATTTAGTGATATATGATTTAGTATTAGTGATATATGATTTTGTTATAAAATAAAAATAATAGCAACTATTTTAAAATGGCTAAATAAAGAATTTTGGTTTATTCTATGTTCAGTAAAACATAATGTGTTTTAATTCAAGTTTGTAACCAAGAATGAAGGAAAAAAAATATCAAAATAACATTATATTACACTTTAATTTGAAATGAGTATATATTGCTTACTCATCAACTATTACTCTGCATTCTTTACTGGGAATTAATCCTGCAATCGATTGTGGCTTCGCAAATTGTGTTCCACAGAATAGAAATAAATAATCATAATCAAAATCGAATTCTTCATTCACTAAGAGGAACCTCTGCTTTCTGAAATAATAGCCAACTTATATGAATTATATATAAATTCAGAAGAGGTGATAAGAACATTTAGAATAGCTACTTAAATAAGAAACTGTATAAATCTGTCAAATCACCCAAAAAATCGAAAAGCTGAATAAATGTCAGTGGCTTTGAATTGAAGATGATTTAAATAAATTTAAATTCTTTGTAAGACCGTGGAAAAATCCAACGAAAAGCCCCTAAGACTCCAAACTAAAACAGAAATAGAAATTATCTGTCCAATATTTCGCCCATTCAGGCATCCTCAGGGTAGAAAGAGAATAACAGCAAACAAAACATGAATAATGCACCCAAGAAACATCCCACCACCTGGAAGGCTCAAATGCAACTAATGGATCATAAGGAAGGTTACTGGACCCCAGGTGGATAAGGTAGATAAAAACAGCTGATAGATACTTCAGAAATTTAAAATTCAATATACACTCACCAAACTTCAAAAACAGGAAAAAATAAATAATAGCAAACAATACAAACACTTAAGACAAAACACTATATGAAAAAATGAAAGTAAAAATGTAAGAAAAAAAAATATTATCAAGAAACCAGTGGACTTATGGCTATTCCACAAAATATATTAATATTGAAAATTAAAAAGAGATCTTACATAAATGTTAAGACCGTGGAAAAAATCCAACGAAAAGCCCCTAAGTCTCCAAAACAAAACAGAAATAGAAATTATCCGTCCAACACCTCGCCCATCCAGGCATCCTCAGGGCAGAAAGAGAATAACAGCAAAACAAAACATCATTGAACAGATAATTTCTATTTCTGTTTTAGTTTGGAGACTTAAGGGCTTTTCGTTGGATTTTTTCCACGATCTCAACATTTATGTAAGTAAGGTCTCTTTTTAATTTTCAATATTTAAATTCTTTGTTTAATTTTTGTTTAAATAAACTAAAAATGAAACAAAGGAGGCTAAGATTATAGAAAACTTTCTCAAATTGATGTGGGTTGATTGGCAGACAAAGTTCAAATTTGCCACTGATGCGTTATGGAGGCAGAGCTTCCATAAAAAAAAAAAGACCTGCACAACTAAACCCATTAACGGGTCTGGAGTTCAGTACATGGTAGAGGCTGTACTGTTTCAAGGACAATGGTTCTGCAGGGAGGTGATCTGTCCCTAGATCCCACTCACCCACCAGGTTCCCCCTCCCCTTATTTTGGGTATCCATTTTATAGACATTGGGTGAGTCCTAGGCGGATTCTAGATCCTCTATGATCCATCTTCCGCTGCTAACAGACTAAATAAAAGTCTTGACTGCAGTGGGATTTGAACCAAGATTTTCGGCATGGCAACTGAGTACCTTACCACTGAGCCACTCTGCTCCCTATGGCCAAAGCATAGTCGGTATCTATGTTTAATTATTAATATTAAATTATCTCATTAGGAGTAAAAGGACCAATGAGAGGCATTTCTATACTTAGCCTATTAATTTGACAACCTATCATTTTTTTCAGTCGTTTATACTAACCTGTCTATACTTGTTACCATGCCTTCAACTACATCAACCCAAGTTTCTAAGGACAGCCGGCTAAGATATTCTTCATTGTATTTATCACTTGATACCATCATCATTTTGACTAGTTTATCGTATTGTTGTTCAAATTTATTAGGTAGACCTCCTGGTGAAATCAGAGTAATGTTCTTATAACCTACGTACCAACAAGAAGGGCTGGAACAGAGCATAAAAGTGGATTCAGCTGATGCATTATGAAATTGTTAAGTCATATCAATCTTTCAAACCCAAACAATGAATAATTAGAAAAAGTATATCACAAACATTTTTCTAATTAATAGAACACGATAAAAATCTATCTGATTTTCTTTACTTTAATGTATCGAAATTATATGAAATCCCAATTAGCTCTATTCAAAAACTGTATTTTAAAATCAAATTAGCTTCAAAATACACTTTCAGATAAAGTAAATTTTTGTTGGTAACTGAGGGAGATATATTTTCAAAATATTTTAGTGTTAATCATCCATTGAAAATTAAGATTTTAGAGGATTATATTAGTTATAATATTTATATATATGTATATATATATATATATATATATATATATATATATATATATATATATATATATATATATATATATAAAATTTACCATAAAAAATCATTTGTAAAGGAGAAAACGATTTACCTGAATAACAAATGTTCCAAGAAGCTCAATGCTAGCTCCCCGGCACCAACCACAACAATCTTAGTGGTATATAATTTTTTTTGGATTCCAGCCATTTTGTAGTTCATGTGATATAAGGCAAAAGGATACATATTTTCACGTATTATCCTTCCATGAGGAGTGAGGTCGCCTAGACCTTCCTTCCAATATTGCGGCAAACGCCTTGGCTGAACCGGAATCCAGTATTCAATTCCACATAGGATGGAAAATTCTGGATGCTAAAAATGATTTTTAAAAATTTTACAAGTTACTAAAAGTTTCATGTATAATTGTTTTATCTAAAATCAATAACATCTCTCAAAAATTCATCTATATGATAATTCCTCTATAAATACACATCTATGTCAATTTAGTACTATGATCACTATTTTTTTTATTAGTGTAATAAAATATTTATCTTAATAGTTGAAATAAAATGTTTACCTTTGCTTTTATGGCTTCATTCAGAGCCATGGACTACATTTCAAATTATGAATTGATCTCAATGCGATACTAAAATGCCAAATGACATTTTTGAGCTTTGTCTATTTTAATATGGATGAGTTGTTTTCTCAAAAACAAAACAAAAAGAGCTTAAAACAAAATCCATGGGTGCTGGGAGGTAACTATCCGAGATACAATCAAAGTTGCATCTATATAGAGTCATGAACCACCAAGTGGTAAAATATGGCTCAGAATCTTGTACCAACCAACCAACCAACCAAGTGAAGTGACAAAATATCCTAGGAGTGAACATATCATGAATTCAGACACCTGAAATTTTAGATGTCAGATAAAGGTTTTCAAGTGCCGAAATATTTAAAAAAAATGTATTTAATGCGAAACAGATATTTTTTTTTTAGCCGCAGGAGAAAATACTGTTCCATTAAGGCTTGCATGACTAAGAACGAAATAGCTTCATTAAAACAAAGTTTCTTTATTATTACTTCTGATCCCTACGACATCAATCCTATTTAGAGTCGGAGAGAAGAATATGAAATTGCTGAAATAAAACGGAATCCAACTTGCTAATTAATACCTTAAAATTTGTAAAAGAACATGCATGAAATGAAAACATGTGAATATTTTTTTGATCTCATTAAACATATAAAAAAGAGTTTACATGATATTATTCTATGAAGTTCATTGTATTACAAGTAATACCAAGTAGTCTCATTCTGGCAAGGGAGCAATCAAATAAAAATTGAAATAATTGTTACAATAGGATTATTTTAAAAATAATTATGAATTACAAAAATAATAGGTATGAAAGGTTTACTTTTGGCATTAGATGTCCAGGAATGGTGAATGCATACAAAGATGTCCAGAAATTTCGCCTCATAATATTTCTCAAAAAAAAAATAGTTAAGTGGAGGAAAGGTGGAATAAGAACAAAATGCCTCACATATCCATGAGCATCTCTTTTATGTATGGAATAAAATATGAAATCTTCCACATTGTAATTTCCAATTAGATAATCCACTGCATCTTCATGACTGTAGTAACATTATAATTAATTATACACAACCATAATAGATTGAGAATATTACTTAATAATTGAAGTCTATAAATATTGGTTTTAGATTACTATAAAAATTATGTACCAGTTAATAATTTAAAGCATACCCAACAACAGCAAAGCCAATCAATGTGTTGCAGCAGATAAAAACATAACATTTTTGTGGTGAATGCTTAGCAAATGGATTAGTTTGACCTCTGAGGATTCTGAACACATCTTGATGAATTTGATGATAATGAGGATTTCGGATAGTTAGAGCCATGATTTCTTCAAAGTCTGCCATTTCAGCTTCCCTCACAAGAAACAGTCTTAAAATAAAAATAAAAAATGTTTTTCTTAATTTATTATTTATAAACTGCTCATCAAATATTCTTATAGAGAAGAATGTTATGGATACATACCTATGACCATATAATATGCATTGATTTATAGACTTTTTTTAACTAAAAATAATATCAATGAAAGAAAAATAACATACTAAAACACATTCAAAAGTAATAGAGTTTCAAGTATTATAGTTTAATTTTGTATATGCAGATTTAAAAATAATAAACAACAATAATTGGATTATTAAATAGTGAAAATGACAAATTATAACTACAATTATTTAGAAAAAATCTAAATATAAAGCCTTAATTATCTAAAATACCAGAGAATAACTAACCAAGTAAAGTTGTTGCCAATTCAGGCATCCAATGAGTTGTATGAAATGATTATTGTAAGATTTGCAATATCACTCCAAGATGTTCAATCGACTACTCATTAGGAGTGTCTTAGATTGATTTGTCTGTTTAAACAGTGGATTTGAAATGTCCTACAGTTATTTTTATTGATATGAATACCACTTTGATCTAGATGGTGCCTAAATTGGCAAAATGTTGATCGGTTATTCATTTTCTGATTTTTCAGTTTGTATTTTTCAGTTACATCCTAGTAATTTATACACACATTTTTCTCAGTGTTTGCTCACTTTTGTTAACAAGCTAAAAAATTAAAACTATTTTAGCCACATGCTAGGACCAATTGATTAACTATTATCACTTAATCAATGGGCCCAAAATAATTTTTTTTATGAATTTGATTGGTATTGGTGGCTAGTGGCTAGAATTTGCATTTAATATCAGGCGAATTTCTTTGGTTTAATTTTATTTCTATAATTATAATTCAAAGATATTGACCAATTAACATGGTATTTATATATTGAAATAATTATAGTTAGATACATTTACAAAAGGAATAAATTACCCTGTGATTGCAAATTTGAAGCAAACAAACAAATCTCGATTCCCATATGTTCTTTTCTTGCGCTCTAATAACTAGAAAAAGTTTGAGAATTTTATCAGTATAAAACCATCCTGAATTACCTAAGGTACAACTATAACATTATCTATTTAATTTTTAAAACATTTATTAGTAAATAATGATTATTCAAAGGATGTAATTTAACTAGGGTACATGACAAGCTCCTAAACAATTATGCAACAGTATTTTAATTTAATATTTTTATTGAATAGTAACTATTCTGCTATAATCTTTTAAAAGAGGTATTCTAAATATCCTGGTAAAATTAAATAAAACAAAAATTTAAGGATGAATTTATTTTTCCCTAATTATATATATATATATATATATATATATATATATATATATATATATATATATATTATTGCAACACATACTTGATTCTAAACATTAAAATACTTCGATTCAATTTTAGATCAATCTTAATTCTATACTATTATTACATGTAATTTTGATGAAAATTAATTTAGGATAATACAATGAAATATAATATAGCATATGGAAGTATAATTACATAAAATTAATTATTATAAATTATACTTATTTATTTATTTAAAAAAAATTTAAAACATTATGTATACCTGACAATAATGGAGGATATGTTGATAATGGTCATGACTAGCAATGCTGATTAAAATATAATGCTTATGTTGTGGAGAATGCTCAAAAATATATTTTAGGTAATAGTGAACTAACCTGAAATAAATACTTAACTAGTACAAATGAAAGTAATTAAACAGGAAGTTGGTAAATTAGGAAAAAAACATTTTATTATCTCAAAAGATAATTAATATATCAAAAACAAAATCTCTCAAAATCAAAAATGTTTAACATTCAAAATTATTGAGCCAAAGTCAGTACAATATATGAGTCATGATTTGGTAAATCTTATAACTTTCTATAAACCTCTACTGAACCATTTTCTTCCTCATATGTACAAGGTCAACTAATATTATTCAACATATTATTTTTTCGTAATACTCTTATATTTCAAAGTAATATTTTCTGTTTTTCAGTTAACAATATCTTTCTTACCCATTATTTCATTATCATTGTCATTAATTAAATCTTTTATGTAGCATGCATTGTTTGTATCTGTCCCTAAGTTGTCGATCAAAGACTAATGCCAAATATTTTATATGAAAACATCTATTTGTATTATTTTTTAAATAAAAACGTCATTATATTCTACATTGAATATAATATTTGTGAAGTTCAAGATATATTACTCAATACTGTTAACCAATTACCTTTTATCTTGATTTTTTCCTGGAACATAAAACTCAAGTTCCATAGCCCTGCTTTCTTCTGCATCTCCTTGTATTTTTTCTTCATGACCAGAAAGTAATTCCATTTCTTCTAATACATCGTCTATTTCATCTTTGTCTAGAATCACGTTTTCCTCATTTGCGTAAGATACTGAAAATGTATAAGCAATGACAGGGATTCGTATTATATCGATGTAAAGAATATTATAATATAATAATATAATTTTATATATATTCATATTATTTAGGGATTCAAATAACTGTACAGCACTATACACGAAAAAATTTAAAGTTATCATTTTAGGTCTTTGGTTAGTTGAATATTAAATTTTTACATACCGAAAACACAAAATATATATTACTCTAAATCAAAGAACACATTTAGGCAACTTACAACATATCTGCCTCTTCATTAGAAAAGTAGCGTCTTCACGTTTTACGTCATGTTCATCTGCATTGTTTTTATCTGGTTCTTGAAGTTTCATCTTTGACATTGAAAAAGCTGCAATAAAAATTGCTGTAGCTTTAGTGCTATTGAGATAGTTGATTTTTTACCTAATTTTAATTATTAGGCAATTAATGAAATTACTTTAATTTTCATCTAAATTATTCATTTTTACTTGAGTTTACCAATTAAACCGCTAGCTTTAGGAGCTTCTACAAAAGATACTCTGATTCAGGTCTTTGTTATAATATACAAAAATGTGGAAGAAAATCGTTTGAGTAGAGGTCCAGAAATTTCTTTTATTCTCCTAAAAAAAATCTCTATACATAAGAGAATTTTCTTGGCCTCTACCTGGACCATTTTTTCCCTCATATATGTACAAGGTCAACTAATATTATTCAATAAAAATATACAAAAATGTCAAAATCAACTAAATGCTCAAACACTTTCATTAAAGTTATGTATGTATGTATGAAGAGAGGTCCTGAAAGAACTTGAAAGTAAATATAATTTATGAAGAAATGGTTTGGCAGTTGCATCAAAAAATTGACTCATAGATATGTAAAAATTAATTTTGGGCCATATTAAGACTTACATTTTTGGACACCATCAACACTGAGAATTAAAAAATTGCCTCAATAACTAAATTGGTAGTACCAATAACGGTACAAAAATTATGATAGAAGAATGAAATGTAAAGAAAAATAAGTTATTAAATATAATAATTAATATAACAAATAACAAGTGAAAGAAACATTTGATTTTTTTAACATTAAAATGTATAAGTTGCTTAAATATAAAGGAAAATTAATATTGAAAAGGGAAAGGTAAAAAGAGATCTTATATAAATGTTAAAACCGTGGAAAAATTCCAACCAAAAAGCCCTTAAGTCTCCAAACAAAAACAGAAATTGAAAATATCTGTGCAATATTTCGCCTATTCAGGCATCCTCAGGGTAGAAAGAGAATAACAGCAAAACAAAACATGAATAATGCCTAGTTGCATTTGAGCCTTGGAGGTGGTGGAATGTTTTGTTTTGCTGTTATTCTCTTTCTACCCTGAGGATGCCTGAATAGGCGAAATATTGGGCAGATATTTTCAATTTCTGTTTTTAGTTTGGAGACTTAAGGGCTTTTCGTTGGAATTTTTCCACGGACTTGATAATATAAAGGGAAATTTTAAAAATATTACAATTTTCCCTGCTCACATTGTTATGCAATAAGTAGTTATTTACATTTTACAACACCGCTAATAAAATAAGTTTTATCCTGTCAATTACCTCTATCAACCATAGTTAAATCTTCGCTTTTTTCTCTCCTAATGGGAGGTTTGGCACTTGGGTTCTGGATTTGCATTCCTGAACATTTCAGGTCGGTACATGTCTTCAGTATGGCTTCATTTGGCTGTGAAACAATTTCATGTTTCACCGTTCTGTAACGTTATAATTTATATATATATATATATATATATATATATATATATATATATATATATGTATATATATATATATATATATATATATATATATATATATATATATATATATATATATGCATATATGAATAGTTGCCTGGAAGAAGAGCGTATATTACATTTTGTTAGGTTTCGTTTTTTTTTGTTGAACAAGGTCCATGTGATGGCCTCTACCGCTAACGTTAGTTTTTAGTTGCCTAGGGATGGCAGAATCGTTGTCCATATCAGATGATGATTGGTCTCTCAAGAGACAAAGTTCCAGTGGAAGAAAGGCGCATGTGAAGATCCTAACCTCATTAGTGTTACTTACAAGGACGTAAGTGCAAAATCTATAAAATGGAAGAAGGGCGTATGTGACAGTCACCTAATTAAATGACCCGTTCTCTTATTTTGGCTCTCTCGTAAACTTTGGAAAATGTAACATAAGCCCTACTTCAAGGCAACTACTCATATATTATCCGCATAATTATATTAAAGTTTAACTGTCGTAATTTTCTCATATAGATTACCTGTCAAATTGATCCAATGGATGATGAGGATCTACTCTATTCCATTCGCTAAAAGCGGCATTCCATTGTTCCACGTCTTTAAGAAATCCGAATCCATGGTAAAGGAATGTATTGTAATATTTTGTTACCAATTTCAAGTCAACTTCTTCACAATATGTCATTATTCCTAGTTCTTTATTCTCATTCTTATACTAGAAAATACATTCATGGATATGTATAAAAAAACCAAAGCATATTGTTTCATAATAATTTTTTTAAATATTTCTATTTTTAATATGAGAGGGGAAGAACTGGAGATAGAGGCTAGAAATCTTCGATTCCGCAACTTGTAACTTGAGAATCAGTCATCTTTCTTGGTGTAGATGTGTCGTTACTACGAGTTGTAGAATTGTATTTCTGAAAGATTTCTGTGCATTACTACTCAAGGCATTAGAGACTTTAAGTGCGCTTAACAAAGTGTAAACCTTTTGGTAATTAGATTATTAGATACAGTCTACATATACTGATTACTTATTATTAGGGCCCGGATTTATATGCAATAAAAATCCTTAAATATGTACATATAATATGCATTTATTTTGGGGAAATATGCAGGCAAAACCAAATAAAAATGCAAAGTAAAAAATGTATTACGTACTTTTTAATTTCTAATATTACACCCTCATAATATAAAAAATAGTTACAAAACGCTTATTCCTCTTACAAATTAATATTTGAAATTGTGAACATCCTTAGATTATCGAATGTGAAGCTCTGACGATCAGATCGCAATGTTTTTTGTACCTACTAAATGATCTTTCCACGTAGACTGATGTGCGGGAGCTCTTTTAAAACATGATGCTTCACTAGGGCTGAATGGCATATCTTTTTCTCCAAAGTTTCCTTCTAGAATATCGCAAATGGATCGTAACTGTTTTAGCCCAGAGCTGTTTTCGAAAACGTGTTGTTTTTTCCATTAATTTCTTTGCTCTTGATATTGATGATATGACGCTGTATCATATCATTTGGAAAGAACGTCTTTGATCTTATCAAAATGTTGATAGTAGTAGTGGGATGCATCTAGCCAGGTTCCCCATCTTGTGATTATTGGTTCCGGTGGTAAATTTAATTATGGATAATTTTCTTTCAATAATTTTACCCGACTTGGCGCTTTGAGAAAAAAATTTTTGACATTCGAAATCAGCAAGTCTACATCTTCAAATTCATTTCTGACAGTTTCCGCGACCCTATGAAATACAGGGGCAAGGCAAGTCAAGTGAATCATTTTAGGGTAGAATATTTTCAATGACTTTGCAGCCTTAACCATGTACGGAGCAGCGTCAGTTGTGAATAAAAAACTTTTTCGTGTAGAGTTCCATTTGGCTAGAGAAAAGTCATGGAATCATTAAAAAATCTAGCTATGGTTTCGTGGTGACATTTGTCCAACAACTTCATGTTTAGAAGAAAGAGTTTTTATAAGTTTTCTGACAGCTTTCCGACAATAATATTGGCCACCTACCTTCCCAGAGAATCAGTCGTCTCATCTATGGACAACCAAATTGGTACGTCTTTAATTGGTTGCGTATTTTATTCATGGTCTCCTGGTAAATATCAGGGAGATAATTTTTTCGAATAGTGCTTTTGTCTAGCATTTTGAGTCCGTTATACCTTTCAAAAAACTCGTTTAATTCAGAATTGTTGATATTATAAATTGTAATATCCGCGCTTATAAAAGCACGAGTCAAATCATTGAAAAATTGTGACTAAAGTCAAAGGTGATGTAAATGATGTAGAAATAAATGTCTGAATGAATTGTTTTGTTCTTTGTAGATTTTCTTTATGTTTCGTTGTTTCGATATGCTGCGTTACTAACGATCTTCGGGATGTCGACATATCACAACTGTTACAAAGTAAAACGCCCGAATCACTAAGAAAGTTTCGTCAAGTAATTCGCGTAAATATTTGGTTACAAGTTCACTAGCTTTAGCCTTAACTTTCGTGATGTTAACGGTGCGATATTTCGAGTCTAACTAACACAATTTTTAGTTATAGAGGAGCAGCAGAACCAAGAGTGGAAATAGATTCTAAGAATTTAAACATAGGAAGGGGAAGGGCCAATCTTCCTAGAAAAAGAAATATTATAATTAATTGTTTCCTTTTATTGAAATTAATGTTTTTATTGATTCATCGTTTTTAAAAATTACCTGAACACTTCTGACAACACATACAACCTAAAATAGAACAAAATGCATTAAAAATATGCAAAAACGATTAAATATACAAAAATATGCATTTTCCTTCAAATATGCAAAATAAAAGTTGCCCTAATCGAATGCTTTTGGCCCAAAACACGTTTTAAAAACTTCAAACGTGATGTACAAAGCATAAAAAAATAATATGCAAAAACATAAAAATCCGGGCCTTACTTATTATCATTCATTTGCAAGATTATTTTAGAGAGTTTAGGAGATGATTGCAGACTGTTTGGGCTATAGGGTAGTCTGAGGGCCTTCTTTGATCACTTCTCATCATTGAAGACTTTTATTAGCACTTTGTAAAATAATGCAAAGTTTTCTGAAAGTTTTTTAAATGTTGTATCAAGCAAGAAAACCAGTTTCCAGTCTAAACAATTATTTATTATTTAAAAACATTTCGACAATTAAGTCGTTTTCAATAGTATATTATATTCAATAGTAAGCATTGTGCATCATCCAAACATCGAATATAACTCAATATAAGTCAAATTACCTCTGAAAGTGCATTAACAAATAATTTAATTTTACATTTATCATCCTAGAAATCAACTTATCCCCCACATTTTTTTTTCTTGTTTTGAGGTCTTTAGTTCAAATTTTCATTTTGGATATAAAGGTCACCTGTGGTCTAGTGGTTAGCGTAACAAACTACTAAATCCAAGATCGTGGGTTCGTAGCCCGGCAGGTGGCCCTAGGATTTTTTAAGGGAGTAAAAAAATCCTTAGTTACGCCGTCCTTCGGAAGGGACGTTAAACGGGGTCCCGAGCCTGTACGATGTCAGGTACTCGTTAAAAATTCCTATCCGAATTAAACCTGGATGGACAAAATTTAGAGCTCCCACTGTAGCATTGTCAGATTAGCCCTAGCAGCATAAAGTGACGTTAAATGAACAAACAATCATTTTGGATATTTAACCCTGAAACAGCCAACGGCCATACCACGTTCAACACATCGGTTCCCGTCAGATCACCGAAGTTAAGCAACGTCGGGCGTGGTTAGCACTTGGATGGGTGACCGCCTGGGAAAAAAAGGCGGTAACCATCTGGGAAAAACCGCGTGCTGTTGGCAACTAACTTAACAATTAAAGAAATAAATACATAGCTGGCTGTATAGACGGAAATATCCAATGCCATAAATAAAAAAAATAAATAAAAACCCTGAAACACTCTGTACACGAAAGGGACTAAAAATGAATCCTCTGATGTCAGGAAAATCTGAAAATTATGAGAAAAACGTAATGCTTCTCGCAGTGTAGCTCAAGATACCAATCGTACAAATATTGTGGATGGTATAGCTCATAAATGATGTGCCATCAATAATCGTATGACAGCTAAGGATAAGAAGTCCATAAAAATATCAAGAGTATGCTGATAGATGTCCAAGGTCCAATGCGGGATGAGCAAGGTCTTGAAGAACCTCACTATGACCAGGTTACAGTGTCTTTAAATCTTTACCAGCTCTGTTTCCAGTCAACAAATTATACTAAGTGGTGCAGGTCCTAGCTGGGGCCTTTTGGAATCTATCTATAAGTAACTATCATTTACTAGATTAATTATTGTAACCAAATCATTCCTTTTACATACTTCACCAATTAGTATTTTCCTTCTCTTATGATCATTTTTTCTTTCATTGAGTATGTCTGCATAAAAAGTCTCACCCAAAAGCACTTCCATTCCTGGTAATTGATCAAATATAGTTTTAGTTACAAGTTCATCATCAGACTCTCTGTAATTTTGTTAAATTTATTTTTATAGAATATAATTCATTTTCATAATTTAAATTATTAATCTAATATTTCCCTAATTTCTTAATTATATACGTTACATAGAACTCCCTGCAGATTACATTATTCTGAACCTTGTTACAAATCCCCTAAAGAGGGTCAATGGCCAAAACTTAGGAATTTAAGTGCTTGAGTAAAATCTAAACCAGTTAAGTCAATTAATTGTTTAAAAAGATGGAAAAACTATATAGTTTGTAGAGGAGGGCGTTCTCCTCTTATTGAAATTTGTAAATGCACATCATATGATGTATGATGCCCTTAAGTAACTCTCTGTATGGGTTATCTGGTGCTAAGGTTTTGTATTTTGTTTAAATAATTTTTTTAAGTTTAAAAATTAATAAAAATTTGTCTTTACATTTATGTGAATACTCCATGAGGAACAACCAACCGATTGGTTCTGAATTTTGTAAAATAAGAAAACTCGATGAAGAAACATTTTTTTTTTTAGTTCCAACTTTTAATAGAATTAATAATTGCCTGTTTTTTTCCGGGAAGTAATTATCAAACTGTGACAAGAAGGAACTGACCGTAATATCAGAACATACCTTTTAGTTCATATTTAATTTCATGTTATTATGTAAATATTGCAGTATTCCAATAATGTAGCCGTTTGGCTATATATATTTTTATTAATTTCTGTACACTTTGTTATCTTAAGGTACCTGGTCCCTGAATAAATTATTTTTCTATTCTACATTTATGATTTTTTTTGTTTATAAATAGTGTTAACCACTTCTAGTATGTGCGTTAAAACAATTATATTGAAAATTCGTCCACCTTTTACTTGTAATGTAAAAATAACAAAAACAAAAAGTTTGAACAGTTTTTGCAATTTGAATTGAATTAAATACCGAAACGTTATGTATTTTGATTTATAGTCCTTAGACAAGAAGTGGATAAGGTTTACAAAGTACATTTGAATAAAAATTGACTGGAAAAAATTTATATTGTTTTTATTTAGAATACAATTGTGTTATTTAACTATTAAAGATTATTACTAAAAAAATCGCTAAAATTAAAATTATTTTATATTACTTGGTTTGGTGCTTACTTGGCGGGACGAACATATATATCTGGCCCAACGTAAACCCTTAAGGCTACGTACAGCCCGAGGAGATATTTTTCTTTGAATTCACGGATAATCCTAACACTTCTTTTCTCATTGGCTAGGTCAGTGATTGCTAAGTAATGGTAGAAACAGTCTTTGTAGGGTTGTTCTGAAAAATAAAAAATAAATTGAGCTAGATAACTTCATTAAAGTTATACCGGCGACCAATGACCAATGAATACCAAGAAGACAAAGACTGTTGAAATGACGTGGCCAGTACAAAAAAAAAAAAAAAAACGCTTAGCGAACCTTAGGATTCGATTTCGCTTCCACCAATCGCTGTTCAACCCCCACGCAAACGCTAACCTAACCTAACGTCAATTTATGATGTTACGGCTAATCGGACGATGCTACATCCAGAGCTCTAAACTTTGTCTATCCAGGTTTAATTAGGATAGGGATTTTTAATGAGTAGCTGATATCATATAGGCCTAGGTCCCCCGTTTAATGTCCCTTCCGAATGACGGTATAACTAAGGATTTTTTACTCCCCTTAAAAAATCCTAGTGCCACATGCCGGGTTAGTAGACCAAAGGTCCCCCCCTACATCCTAGCGTTATCGTAATCCTTTGCTCAATCGTAGCAACCATACCTATACAGAATAGGAGGCAGTATAATAGTTTTATAAATTCTACTCTCCAGTGGCCTGGTGAAAGCTATCGGGGGCGTCACCAGGTTGCTGATGGTGGAACGACCTTCAGATATGAAGGTCAGAAGCGAAATAAGTGGGTAACCAAAGAATAAGCTGTTGTGGACAATTCAGTCTGGTCCTCCAGGTTGGGGGTTAATGACGGGGCTTGCTCCTCCCTGATTGTAAAAAATGTACAATGGAAAAAAAACTAACAAATAAAATGCCTCGGATATATGGACGGACAAATTAGCGAAGACAAGGGACACGTTTAAGGATAAACACTTTTGGATGTTGGAATGTTCAGGGCATAGCATCAAAAATGTTCAGTGTATCAGTAGAAGTAACAAGATACGATAGGGATATTATAGTACTGACTGAGACGAAGAAGAAAGGTAACGGTGAAGGCATCATGAGGGACTCTATACACATGTGGAGTGGTGTTGACAGAAGCACAAGAGCCAAGGCGGGTGTCTCAATCTTAATAAAGAAGGTTTAAAAGGAAAATATCAAAGGATGGGATTTTATTAGTGATAGACTAATTAAAATAGATTTAACTTTATATGGGGTGAAATTGTAATAGGAACTTAAGCTCCAAATAATGACGCAAAGAACCACGAAAAAGAATATTTCGTCAGGGAAATTTTAGATAAGATTCCATCTAGAAAAGAACTATTTTTGATGGGGGATTTAAATGCAAGAGTGGGAGCTGAAGAGAAAAGCATGGTTGTAGGAAGGTTCGGGGAATCAACTAGAAATGACAACGGTGATAGCTTCATATAAATTTCCTCTCAACATAATCTGCGTGTGACAAACACATTCTTCCAACATAAAGATGCTTATCGATTCACATGGCGTCAAGATACAAAAAACCTACAGTCGATTATATATTATAGAAAGCAAAAAAGGGATACTTCTAAACAAAATAAGGATGAATCCATCATCCGATACAAATTGATCTTTTAGATGAAGAGAGTGTGAGAGACCTATTTACTTCAAGACTCAAGCAAGAACTGGAAAGTATGGGCGATGAGAATGCTGTAGGCATATACGATGCGCTTACCATAAAAGTGAAAAAATGGCATATGAAGCATTAGGAACTCAACATAAGAAGGTTAGTAGAGCTAAATGAATAACGGAGGAATTGAAAATTGATTTAGATGAGAAAAAGAAATATATCATATAATATATGATATTATGGTTATGGTTAAGCTCCAAATCTCAAGTGAATAAAATAAATTATGTGGAAGAAAGACGAAAAGTTTAAAACCTATTCCGAATAGTGAAAAACCAAATGTGGGAAGCTCAGTGTTCTAAGATGTCAGCTACATGTCAGCTGGGCTACAAGAGATCTGCTGAAGCAAGGAAAGTTCTTAAGAGTATGAGACAGCACAGCAAACATAAAGCTAATGTACTGCTAATACCAATAGAAAATTGGGCAAACTATTATAATGTTTTTTTAAATATTTTATTTGGAAAGAAAAGATATGACCAGGACCGGAGAAAAAGTCTCAAGAAAAAGTCATACCGCAGGAGATGAAAATAAGTCACATTGCCCCCATTTATAGGAAAGGGGATAAGACTCAATTGACTAATTATAGAGGCATAAGTGTTAACAAGACAATAATGAAGGTAAACGAAGGGGTACTGAATAATAGAAAAGGGAAACAATTTATAACTCCAGAAGAACAATGTGGTTTTATCAAGGGGAAGTCTTGTATTGATCATATATTTACTTTGAGGCAGCTTTTAGAAAAATGTGAAAGCAAACAGAAACATCTTAGCCTAATAGTTATCGATCTTGAAAAGGCATATGACAGTGTTCCACGTAAACATCTTTGGGAGTGCATGCGAAAAGCTAACCCCGTTAATCTGTTAATGACCCCATAATCTGTGCTGTTAAACATATCTACCATAGTAGCATATATAAAATAAAAGTTGGGAATAAACTATCCCGTAAATGCCCAAGTTCTAAATGACTCCTTCAAGGAAGCTCTATGTCACCTACCCTATTCAAAATATGCATTCAAGGTGCTACAAATGAATGGTCAAGGAAAAGTAGAAGAATGGGGCTACATATGCAGAATGACTTTACCTTCACCACCCATTATTTGCAGATGGGCAAGTCATCATAGCCCAAGACAAAGAAGACGCAGAATATATGTGTACGAAACATATGGAAGAATATATAGTATTAGGTTGAGAATGAGTAGGAACATTCAAAGAGTATTTGGATATGGAGGAGAGTGGATCATTGGAGGTGAATGGTCTAAAAATCAAAAATGTACCCGATTTTAAATATTTAGGATCTCTCCTTCAAAAAGATCATATGAAGTGGTTAGTGTTGACGAAGAACCAGAGAAGGGTGAAAAGCCATAGTCAAGCTCAATTCCATAATGTGGAGTATTAATATCCTAAAAAACACACAAACGATTTTCCATGCTGTTATAACGGCTATAATGTTATATGGCTGTGAAACATGGATATTGGGAAAGGGAAGCAGAGAAAAACTTCTAGTTCTGGAGACGGCCAGCCGGGATTTCTAGCCGTGATAGAATACCCAGTACAGTAGACCGAAAGATAACGGGTACTAACAATACCATTCTCAGAAAAATTACAACAAGGCGATTAGAGTGGATTGTACATCTACTGAGGATGGAGAGTAATAGAATACCCAAAATGACAATGCATAGGTGGTCTGAAGGAAGAAGAAGAGGACGACCATAAATTTCATGGATGAATGAAGTCGAGGAAGACATGGCAGAATATGGCCTTAATGAAGAGCATTTGACAGGAAAACCTGGAAAAAGTGTTACTCTAAAATTTGGTTTGAGAAAACCTCAAATTTGGGGAAACTTTCAATAAAAAAAATATATACTTTTTAAACTTTGGGACAAAACCTCAGTCGATCATTGGAATCAAAAGCCTTATTGAAATGGATATACATAGTTTTCAAATCATTTGTCAAAATAAAAAAAAAAAATTCTTGTATGAAAGCATGGTTAAAATAAAAACGAAAAAGATTAAATTTGACTTGGAAATGTTATGTAGCTGAAAAACTATCTCCATTTTATTCAAATTTGTTATCTATAATTTGCGTAAAGAAAAGCTTAGATGTATAGTTGATTGATTTTCTCATAAATAGTCTGAACAACTTGTGTTAAGGGGTTAAAATATACATATTAAAACTTCGTATAATTTCGGTTAGTAATCTGAAAAAAAGAGAAAAGCAGTTCAAGCAAGTTGAATTGAAGTAAATGCTTATTTTTTTATTTTGCTTGGTCAAACAAAGCTTACACTTTGTTTGTGTACCTATACTATTTACTATATTATATATACTAAATCAAGTACATAAATAAATATATTTTGGCGGAATATATGTTATAAAAGTTTTTCTCAACCCAAACTCATATTTTAAAATAATATAATAACATAAATACCTCTTCAATGGACTATTTTTCATAAAAACATTGAGCTGAGATGGAAAGAACAGACATTTTATTGAAAATTATAATAAATAAGGAGTTTATTAATAATTTTGTCAACGAAAATGAAATCTAAATTAATTAATTTCCCTATCCAGCAGAAATATGTTAATATATGTTAATTTTTAACATACTTAATCAATATCAATTTAATGAAAAATAATCATTATTATAAAAATTGTCCAATGTACAAACAACCTTAAGACTCAGGTAAAACGTAAAGATTTCAAGATTTTTTGTCTCTTGTAAGACAGCGATTCGCATCGTGTATTTAATATAATTATTGAAACGTGGTGGGATTGATTTCTCAAATACATACTTAATTTCATGTCACGCGGCGTAATAAGAAGTATGTACTCTACGTAGGGATCTTCAGCAAACACTTCAGCCAATATTTGTCTTATGAAAATTCTTTCATATTGATCATCCCATACCAACAGGTGAATGAAGCGTGTATTTAACGAATTATACATCCTTACCCTAAAAAATAAATGCATCTTATATGTCTCTATTACAGGATATATAAATGTATCCACATACATTTTATTGTCTAGCTAATAATGAATCAAATGATTTATTTTATTTTAATGATCACATTTTATAAAGAATTGTTAGACTTAAATATTTGATCTACTTACTGGTACATCTCATCCAACCACTGTTCCCAGTCCGACGTTGGAATATATGGTACATGTGGGTAGTCTTGAACTGCCAAAAAAGCAACTACCTCATTCAACTCGTTTAATAGGACTAGCGGTAAGAGGCTTGTTTCTCTGCAGAAAATAAGACGAGTTGTTATTTTTGGAGATAAATATTTTAATATAATATATAGTTACTGAAATGGAATGATATGAACTATTTCGTAAAATTTAAAATCATTAGATAGCTCTTGGTAAGAATCCGTTGTCAAAGTTGTAGAAAGTGAGAAAGGATACTTGAAAATTTGGAATATGTGGTTTTCCATGTCATTTATTGATCAAAAGTAACCTTTAGGATTTTTATATAGATTTTGGAAACTGAATTGCATATTTGTTGAGGAAAAGCGATGGATATTAAAGAAAGACAAACGGGGGACATTTTAAAGGCATTTCTTGCATAAAGGAAAGTACCTACAACTGACTTTCCAAACCTAAGCGGTTGATACTGTTAATATGCTGAAGCTTATAAGACATTCCTAGCATGTCGGAAGTAGTCTAAATAAAAATTTTGTTTACATGATATAACTATCTTTAGTAAGGTTTTGTATATGTTTGAATCGTTAAGAATAAAGTGGATAACTTCAAATTTCAAAAATTGATTTTTTCACAGTCCAGCAATGATTTATGCTCTCGAAAAGGCCCAAAACCGGACTAATACGACTGAGAAATACGATGGCAACGTGTCGTGTTAGACGAAATTGCTGGAAAAACTATCGAAAATGTTAATCTTTGAAGTTTTTGATGTAGTTTTTGATCATCTTTAGATCCTAATATATAATGACTTCGAAGTTGTAAAGTCAACTTTTTGCTACCTGCATTATTATTATTCTGAATTTTAATTGATTGAAAAATTAACGCAAAGATTATTATTATTATTAACGACTAATTTCATAAAGCAGCCAGTGATGCTTACACTAAGTCCGCTAAGCTGAAGGTTCCGTAAATAGTTTCAGTTTCTATCGTGCACAACTTTTCTATCTCCGGAACGTCTGTGTGCTCTGCTCGTCTCCAAGATTGGATAGAGGCTGCTCGAAACTTGGTCTTTATTGGCAATTCGCTGCTAGAATATCTGTGCAATTGGCTGAATTCATCTTGCTACGTAAAATGTTAAAGTAAATCAACAAGAATCCAAAACCTTAGAAAGACAAATGAAGTAATGTACAAGATAACCAAAACTTATTCCTAAAACATCCGTGAAAAAAAGGAAGTATAAAAAAGAGCTCTGCAACTAAGGTCTTTCCATTAACTTGTGTTAATTAATTTTAAAAAAAAGGAAATTAGAAATGAAGGTGTGGGAAGAAAATCTGAGACATGCATACGGAAGGAATTTTCGACTCTTGAACTCGATCAAGAGAAATTGTAGAATTATAGTAGCTCAGGGGTGTGGTGGCTCAGTGGTGTGAGATTTTGAATGTGAAAAAAACAACACGCCATCAAATTTGCTTAAGAGAGCTCGAAAAGAATCTTTTCTGTTGCATAAATTCGTATAAATATCTGTAGAAATTAAAGTTAGAATATCATAAATTCTATATCTTTTCTTCAAGTCCTTGTTCGACTTATGCAAATATGTTCGGCAGCACTCAGATCGTCACACACTTTGTATACTCTGAATGGATCTACTGTACAGATTAAAGTAGGCGTCATTCTCTGCCGATTTTTTTATCTGTACCCAATATCTTTGTTGAACCGGTCACTAGTGAAAACCAATTTAATTAGCACTGCATTAAAGGTTGTGCAAAGCATAATTATAAGATTAGAATCACTCCGGGACTCTCCTACAATGTAGGTTGATGTTCATTTCCAATTTCCTGTTTAGACCTAGAGTATCTGGATAACCGATTTCGATCATAAACGCAACGGGTCCATAAAGTACCACGTAGAGAACACTAAGTGTCTGATATAAACATTTAAAAGGCGACACAAAATATTGTGGTTAGGGAATATACCGGAGTGAGCTTACTTCATGAGCTAAATAAAATTTTCGAATCCTTTTCTTTCTCAATAATAGCATTCAGACTCCGTATAATAAAAATGTTTACAAGTGGTGGGGTTTGCTTATAAATATAATACATTTAATTATATAGAGAAGATTTGCATGCCGCTAAACTATAATTAATTATAATTAACTATAATTAGGTAATGTTATTCGAGATGTTTGTTCTTGTTCTTTTAAAGAGCTTTGTTTCAAGGAACAACTCTTTATTTTGTTAGGTAGAGGTCAGAAATAATATTCAATTTTTTGTAGAAATACAATGAGACCGTCACACTTTCAGAATAGTACAGGTAACGCATAGGTTTGCCATTGTAATATAAATAAATAAAATCTATACAATAACGAACTGAAAAATAAATATTAATTAATGACTGCCAGGTAATAAATCTATTATATATATAAAAGAGAGTGGCGTTAGTTACTGACCTAATAACTCCAGAACGCCTGGACCGATTTCGATGATTCGAACCATTTAGGACTGGTCTTCGGCCAAAAAAAGAAGAATAACCAAGAAAAATCGAAATCGGTCCAGGCGTTCTTGAGTTATATTTATATATAAACAATATATTTTTGTAACCTTCACAGCTTCGCTATTAATTTTATATCAACATATTATCTATGACTTCCTGATCAAAACTTTACAATATTATTTATATAACAAAACCCATTTGTGAAAAATTTGCACTTAACACATTTGTGAACTAAGGCATCAACTTTCGAAAGCTGGTACATTTGCAGTCTTTTCATCACATACTATTCTGTTGTAATTGTTTGTGGTAATTATTTATTTATTATTTACATTAATCGTAGTTTCTAAAATTGCATTTATTACATTGTTTTGAAACGAATAATCAGTTTGATGAAGTGCACATTGTGAATGGTTATATTCTTTGTTATTGCATTGTAGTTTCAAATATTGCATTTAATACATTGCTTTGAAACGATTTATTAGTTTGATGAAATACACATTGTGAATGGTTATGTTCTTTGTTATTGCATAAGATTAATTAAATTTTTCAATATAACTGCCCAGTTAACAGTACTAATAATTATTTATTCATTATTTATAATAATTGTAGTTTCAAATATTGCATTTAATACATTGTTTTAAAACGATTTATCAGTTTGACGAAGTTCACATTGTGAATGGTTATGTTCTTTGTGATTGCATAAGATTAATTAAAATTGTCTATATAATAACTGCCCAGTTAACAGTAATAATTATTTATTTATTATTTACAATATTTGTTGTTTCAAATATTGCATTGAATACATTGCTTTGAAACTTCATCAGTTTGATGAAGTGCGCATTGTGAATGGTTATGTTCTTTGTTATTGCATAAGATTAATTAAATTTTTCAATATAACTGGCCAGTTATCAGTAATAATAATTATTTATTTATCATTTACAATATCTGTAGTTTCAAATATTGCAAAAAGTAATGAAGAATCATTACGAATAAAAAATTAAAATATGAATGAACCTATACGAAAAACGCATCCTCTGTTTAAAATTATTAATAGATCTTTAATTGATTTACTATCTCCATCTTCAATTTCATTGTTATAAAATTTTGGATCCTTATTAGGTATATGTTTAATAATTCAAATTAGCCTCTAAATTAGTTCCTAGCTATACATTATACAGCAAATATTGAACTCGTTTTTAGAATAGTAGTACATATCGACAATCAATCCAAACGTTAATTTCCGATTGTGCAATTAATTTTTACGTGGGATACTTTGAAAATCAATTCGAATTCGTTGTTCATTTCATCCTGATTTATCATTTTGATGTGGAATAAAGTAGCCAGCGAATATGTTTATTTTGTTAGGTTATGACATTTGAGCACATATTTTCATCAATGTTTATTTGTGAGGTTATGACATTTATATTTATTTATTTATGTATGTATCGATAATTCCTTAATTGGTTTTGTGACAATCATTTTTAGTGTTATTCACAATGTCGCTAGCCAGAAGATCTAATCATTCGCATCGAACCCGTCATGCAAGTACAGTTCATAATATGGCCAATCAATTGAATATGGATGAACAAGAAATCGCACGAGAACAGCGCCGTGTTAGTATAGCCTGACTTGCATCCCAAACACAAGAAGAAAGACAGATGGCAAATGAAACGACTCAGTTAACAATGAGAATTCGTCGAGCAAATCAAACAACTCTACAACGCGAAACTCGATATAAACGCGTAAGAAGTTCTTCAAGTGTTGATTTGAATCGAGTAGCATTTCATTACGATTGCACAATTGACTACAGCTCGCATTCTTCCGTTCAAATTAGCCCAATGGAGGTTGTGTGCAACCATTGTGGGGCGTTGAAGTTCGCTGAAGAATCGCCTGGATTGTAATGTCTCAGTGGCAAGGTTAAATTACCACCATTGCCCTTGCCACAAGAGCCATTGCATTCATTGGTTCTTGGTGAAACACCAGAATCACGTCATTTTCTATCGAACATTCAGAAATATAGCGGATGCTTTCCACTGACTCTAATGGCTCTAAATTATTGTTTATAATATGGAGTTCATTTATGGGATTCAAAATTAACTCTACGTTTAAACTCAACGTAGATTTCTATTTAAAATCAACGCGGACGAAGTCGCGGGCAAAAGCTAGTATTGAAATAAAATAAAATAAATTAAATGATTAAGGCAGTGGAAAATCCATTTCACACAAAGCTCATTGGTCACCTGGCTGTTTATAACCTTCCTATTTCACTCCCGTTACATTCTTGTTTGAGTTAAGCAATATTAATTAGTACTTGTCTGTTTGGAAGTCTGTTGATATCAACGCGCTCAGGTGTCACTTACCTCAACTATTTCGACCATGTCTTATGAGGTTGTGCTGCCTACAGTTTATTTCAAATAGTATTGCCTTTCATTATCATAGAACAGATTTTTTGGAAATGGAATAAATGAGAAACATATGAAGACAAAATAAAACTAGAAAAAATGAAACATTTATTACAAGCAATGTTTATTAAAAAGAACAATATCTAACTAAAATATCATATTTTAGTTAGATATCATTGTTTCTCTTTAAAATATGATAATATGAGAAACATGTCAAGAGATAATGAAAAATTTATTACATGCAATGTTCATTAAAAACAACAATATCTTCAGGGACTTTAACTATGAAACACTCTTTTGTTACTCTACATATCCCTGCAAATATCCACTGCTGAGGCAAAATCCGTCCTGTGTTGTTTTTTCTTCTAGTATATAGACTTTCGAGAATTTCTACATACATCCCTGGCCCTCCAATAGTTGTAAAACTTCTCTCTAATTTAAAAGCATACACTTCTCTCATATAATTTGAATAATCAATTACTGTAGAATGAGACATGCCGAGTTGTTCGTCACAAAACTTTATGGTAATCAGATCCTCCTGAAGAAATAGGAGAGCTGATTTTTCATCAGTGACCGTGCCTAAAATTTTCTTCAAATTCCAAGTCATATTGTGAAAATAATATGAAAACACATTCACCTTCAACTTGACACAAACAATAACAAAACACTTATTAGGAGATAGTTAAGAAAAGTGACACTTGGGGCGCTGGCATCAACGGACGTCCAAACAGACAAGTGCCTATTAATTAGACTAGGTGCTAATATATTTAGATATGTCGTAACTCACCCAAACGTATCTCGGTAGATAATTAAGAGTTTCATCTGAGAAGGAATCGTAGTTACTAAGTGTACAATCCAAAAAATTATAATCAGAAATAGGAACAGTCATTTTTCTAAGAAAAGAATACGATATTTGATACTATTTGATGGAATTAAAAAAAAAAATCAGATGATTTCATTAAATCATTTATTAATAATAACATTGTTGTGTATCAATCGTACCTTCGATTATCTGCGATCAAGTCTCTGGTTCCGCTCTTTTCGGTAGTAACTTCTCGTGTGTGTTATCCACAACAACAGTGTGAAAGTGTGTACAGTTTTATTTAATAAATGGTTTCATAAGTATTTGTTTGTGTTATAAGTAGTTATATTCCTGAGTGAGTACCAATCTAGACATAACACATATGTTTACTATTAATCTTTTGGTAAGATTAATAGTAATATTCTTCTTGATTCTTGACAGAATAATAATAGGTACTCCTTCCATTATATGAACCTTTCTAACTTTGAGGAAATAAATATTTTCAACAGGATGTACGAGAATTCAGTGTTAACCATGTAAGAGATGTAAGAGAAACGGCGTACGATATGTTGGCAATAAGTAAATTCTTAACAAATTAAGTTAAATTCCTAAATATGTCGACATCACTTGAAGTAGTAATTTTGATTTATAGTTTTAAAAACTAGTGGGATGTGAAAAGGTGTTCTTTTTACTATTTCTCATACTTAACACAGAAGTGAGATCATGTCAGTTGTGAACAACATTGGGATATGATGAAGCGATTGGTGCATTGTAGATGGATGTTTATAAATATTTAACTACGCATTACAGAAAACGTGAAACTAGAAAAAATATGCCTTATATATAAAATTCTTCTGTTAGTCTGTACGTCTCTGAACTCCTCCTAAACGGTTGAGCTTATTCTAACGAATTTTGTTGTGAATATTTAAGCGGGTTCGAGGATGGTTTGGATTCAGAATTCGATCCGATGTGTTTTTTAATTAGTTAAATTAGTTATTGTTATTTCATAAAAATATTTTGATTCTCAATGCTTCCACCATGTGGCGCTGTGAAGGTAGTGAAGACAAGAAATTTGGAAGTCATCTTTTTTTTTCTTCAAAGCGTGCCTAGCAGAACTATTGTTTGTGTTTGGACTTTATATTAAAAAAAAAAAAACTTTTTTAAAAACTGTTTTGATTTAGTTAAATGATCTTTATGTAGTTTTTTGCGTTGATTTAAAAAATGACATTAGTTTTTTTTCTATCGCGTAAGACATAAGATAAGACGTAACAAATAAAGTTTTTGGAAATAGTACAAAAAACGGAAAATTTAGGATATGTTTTTATTATTTTAACATGGAGTAAAAGCAGAAAAAGACAACAACGATACCTTGCTAAAATGAGCATAAAAGTGATACTTAAATGAATTTTAAATTGAATTCGTAATGAAATTTATTACGAGTATAAGTCTTTTTTCCATCAAAGCTGTGATCTTGTGAATTTTTCCTTTTTAACATCCAACTGTAGTCTGCCATCATGTTAACATTCCGTCGACCTTGGTATCTGAGCTCCATTTCTTTTATATCTTGATGGAAACGTTCTCCTTGTTCCCCACTCCAAGTAGTCCAGATGTGAGTGAAGGAAATGAACTTTGACACTCATGTTGCAGCCCGAGCTTAGCAACAATTCAACAACAAAAGTTATGTAGTTTGGGTCTTTTTTGTTTCCAAGAAAGCCAGTTACAACAAGCTTAAATGAATACCAGGCATTTTTCTTCCATTTCCATTTTAGTGGCAAAGCTTTCATCTTTTAAAAGTTTTCTGATCAGGCCCAACAAAGACTCCCTCTTTCAGATTAGCATCTGATATACCAGAAAACTGTCCACAAAGATACTTGAAAAACTCACCTTCTTTGGGTAATGGTTTCACAAACTGTTTCATTAGTTAATTTGATAAGAAGAGGTGGAAGTAGGATCTCTCAAGTATCCACTAAACTTTGTCTTTCAACATTTTAAACTCCGGGAATAAGAGGCCTTTCTGATTGGCCACGCCTGCTTGACATAGCGTTGTTTCCTGTCACAGCTATACCATTCACAGAGGAAACATGGAAACTTTGTGTAACCACTTTGTTGACCTAGTAACAAAGTTCAAATCCCCAGAAATGGTCCGTATTTGGTCTGAGTAGCCGAGCTATTTAATAACAAACTCAAGATTTTCGTAGCAATCTTTCAAATGGACTGAGTGTCCAACAGGTACAGAATATCGGTTACCATTGTGAAGAAGTACAGCTTTCAAACTCTTCAAAAACTTTTTGATGAATCGATGAAAAGCCTCCATTCCTCTGGTTTATACGTGGTTTTGAACTGTTTAAGGTACACTATGGAGGACCATGATTACGTTTGAGGTGGCCTATACCGGATATGGTGCTTCTGATAAAAGTTTAGTGGACTGTATGTTACTTTAAATGAAAGACCTTTTTCTTATACATATTATAATTATTATTTATAGATAATTACATATATTAGTATTTCATTGACGGTGGCTTTATCTGCATGGTTGTGTCCTCCTCGTGGTTGCCGGCCTCCTCATACTCCCGGCTCTGCCGGCCCTCTGCTCTTTCTCTACTCCATGAATCCTGAAAACATATTTACTCGTGCAATGTCTTGATCCAACTGGGCCCGTTCTCAACCAGGAGCAGCCCTGGGGGGGGGGGGATGATAGAGGGCACTGCCTCTGTGGCAAGGAGGTAGAGGAGGGCAAGGAGCAATGAGTGGATGTATATTAAACAACCGTCAGCCTAAATTGATTGTGATCAAATTAAGAGTGCGGCCGCTCAGTTCGAGGTGAGATGCACTTCCAACACTCACGAAGACACTCACAATCACCCACAATGATCAGTGAACTCTACATTCTATGATTCCACGTACATTGTGGCAGAAAACTAACTGAGTCATCCTCTTGTGTACAAAAAAGGACAAATCCCTATGCTCTATATCGGTACCATGAAAATGAAACACCGGAGGCTAACATACGTCTTTCTTTAAGTCTAGACCCTAAATACCCTGACATTTTTGACTTATCTAGGGGTGATGGAATTTTTTCACTATTTTTTCTGTAATCAGGACAAAAAATACTATTAAACCTACTAGTTAATATGCTACAATATGCTATTGTATTTTCATCGCTGACCTGTGTAGTTTGTGAAAGAAACTACAATAATGTGATAAGAAGTTAAAAGATAATGTAATAAAATTAAAACCATTCATTCATCATTGATAAAAAAATATGTAACATCAGTAATGCTATAGTGTTGAGACATGCATCTGAAGCTAAAAAAAATTATTGTATTTGATTTTGCCACTACTATAGAGAATAAACAAATGCAAATAATGAATATATCTATAGGATATAAAAACGGAATACTAAATCAAATTCCACAAAAATTTATTTTGTTTGCTAAACATAACGAACCTATTTTTTTATATATGTTTATATAACATTTTATTATTCGCTGTAGTGTGGGCCAATAATCAATAAGTGTTTTTCCTGTATTACGAGTATATTATGAAATGTAATATTATCGCTGTTTCCGATGTAATAGTATCGACCTATTTTTCTATATCTATATCAATAGACCAAATTCAATAAAACAGCAAACAATAAAAAAAATAAATAATAAGTTAACTGTTAGAGAAGAGATAGTTGACTGGAACTTCTAATGTAAGGAAAAATGGTTGGGGATGCAGTCAATGAAAACACCATAATAAGTGTATACTTATTTATTATGTGCCAACGTTTCGACCTACAATGTAGGCCATCTTCAGGGCTATGAGAGAGAAACAAACAGAACAAAAATATAAAAAAACGTTGCAGTAACAAGAATATAGTGACATGTAATGTAGAAAATTAAAATAGTGATTACCCAACACAAATACTCCATTTCCTCCCATAACCCAACCGCTTCAAAACTCTCCGAACACGCCCTATTTTTTAACCACATTTTCGACTTCGAAAATACGAGTTTTGAAGCGGTTGGGTTATGGGAGGAAATGGAGTATTTGTGTTGGGTAATGAGGTCTTTAAGGAGGATTTTGGTTTCGCCGATGTAGGACGAGTTGCAGTTAGGAGTAGAGCAAGGAATACGGTTATCTCGCCTATACTTATCCATTTTGACCATTGACTTATATTTTATTTTTTATCTCTCCACCATTTCCCATTAATTTAGTCATTATTTCTCTTTGTTTTCTTTCTTCCCCTTGTCTTTAATTTTTTTTACGTCTTTTACATTTTTTACGTGTCACTTATATTCACTGTATTATGCATTTTCCCTATCCTTTCCTAGTTATTTTTTTGGCCGTCAAAGATCGCGGTTAGCGCTTCCGACTCAATTCTAACGTATTTCAATTGGCAGTTGATCGTCCTCGTCGTCGCTTGGTATCTTTGGTTAATACACATTTTAATCTTTATCTTATCTCCATCCTATCCACCTTCACCTTTTTTCGCACCTGTTTCTCACACCATCTTTTGGCATCCATCGTATGTTAATAACATAGAGTTCATTATTATCTAGCCTCATATTTTTACATCTACTGAAATTCTATACGTATTTTCTATATGTTTATGTTATATTCACATCATATTTTATATTAATACACTTCATTCTAACTGTGTACAATTATAATATTAACTTCCCTTACTTATATTTTCTATTTTATTTTCATACTTTAGTGTTCATATTTATAAGCATTATTTTTAATTTTTCAAATTTATCACTCCAATCAACTACTTTTATATTACATCCCAATCAATTTTTCTATATTACATCCCATACTTATATTTTTTTACATTTGTAACTGTCATTCTACAAGATACCTATTCATTTCTTTCTACATACTCTTGTATTATTACATTTTACTTATGTAACCTCTAGAAGTCTATTATCATACAATTTATATCTATAATTAAACTAGTTGTTTCTAAATCCTTCATAATCCATCCCTTTTTTTTATATTTTAATCTTCTCATTTTATATCTTTCTGTTTACCTCCTCAAGCGTACGGAGAAGATGTCGAAAGCGAAGACCGACCTAACCCAATCTACCCTTGTTCGCAGATAAGTTTAATTTATTTCTTGTAACGTATTTTATGGCAATCCCTTTATATATAGCAACATCTGAATCATTAATCTTGTTTGAAATTGCATAAATAAACGATCCTTATTGTAATTCTATTAGTGCTTACATACCCCAGATACATTTATAAATAATATATTGAAGGTATTATAGATGAGTAAATTGGTAAACACAAGAACACACCTTTGGAAAGGAACCCAATTAACATAAAGGCATATAAATAATAATTTGAGAACTCTCCCTAAATGAGACTCTGGCATCCCAAATATCAATATATTTATATATACATATATATATATATATATATATATATATATATATATATATATATATATATATATATATATATTCAAAATATATTTAAGAGTAGAGACACAGCAATATATATGTGATATTGGTGGGAAGGGATAGGTTCCATAATGCTTGGCACTATATCAATCATAATTAGCATAGTTTCATCATAATTATGTAGTGTATTTATTGTAATGGTTACTTATATTTTAAAGGTTTCAAAAGAATTTCCATAACTGTTAAATTTTTTATATCGTTTTCTTAATACTTTTAAACCATTATAATAAAATATTCTGAAAGTAAAAATGTTCAGATGGGAAATATTGGCCGGAAGCCAGTCTTGGGATCGACCATCGGGTTTTCAAAACAGCTGCTTTCTAGGATAGTCTCATCGCTTTGGTTCTTCGCATCAATGTCTTCAGAAGGTACTAGATAATTTGACTGATAAGGATCGTATTCTCTTCTTTGCCCCGTTGGTCCACTCATTGACGAATGGGTTTTGGAAAGAGTTGGAGTATTTATGGACTCATGAGTGGTAATAAAGGGTTGTAGTATTCTATGATGTGAACGTTCCTTTAAGTTTATTTCCTCAATCGAATTATCCGACATAGAAGTATTTTCTGTCTCCATATTTTCTGCATCACTTATTTCTACTGTTTGCAGGGAAAATCCTTTGGAAAGAAACTTATGCCAGGTATCTGGTTCAATTTTTCTGATAACTGGGTCACTTTTAACATTTTCCGTATCTGATAAATAATAGTTTGTTGTAGAATGGTTACAGAATTTGTCGTTCGTTTTATTATTATCCGTCACGGCTGTAGTTTCTCCGCTTTTATTGGAAGTATAAGTTGAGGTTACTGGGGTTAAAGCACTAATTGATTCAGTTTCAGTATAACTGGACAACTTCGGTGGGGACATTCTTCTGGGCGACTTGCTTTTGTGTCTGGTTTGATTCTTTTTCACTAATCCCTTTATTTTTTTAAAATTGTTTTTTATTGAATTCGAAAAGATATCCGAGAATTTATGATCAATTTTTTCTTTGGAGTACTGGATTGTTTGATACTGACCTTCGACTTCAACATTTTTGTGTCTACCTTTTTTATTGTTCGAGCTCAAAGCGATTGTTGCGTTAATCATGGCATTTTTATTGTCATTCTCGAATTTATCTTCCTTCCTGACTTCACAGTTGCTATAGTTAGATCCGGAAGAAAAAACACTCATCGAACTAGTTTTCTTATAAACCTTAGCTCTTTTATGATGTTTCATATATTTTTTCCTCGTTGTTGCAACCCAGTTTTTGGCTACCTCACTCTGGCTACAATTGCTCGAATAGGAGTACATTTCTTCTGAAAACCCCTCACACTCTGATTCTGTCTCTAATATTCTAAATTCATTTTTCATAATTATTTTATTAATGTCCTCCATTGACGGTCGACCAACGGTTGGTTCATTACTTCCGTAAAGTCTGTATTTTTCGTCTTTTAAATTTATCTGATTGCGTGTATGGGTCTGTGGTTTGAACAGTTTTGTATTTTGGTAAGTATGTGAAAACGCGGTGTTGTTCCCAAACATATCAGTTGGCTTTAGCTTAATACATAAGTTCCCTTGAACATTCTCAGATTGAGACACATCTATATTATTTTCAGAGTTGGCTCTGTTGTCTGGTTTATTACACTGCTTCTTATTTAAATTGGAATCATCGTTATTTCTCTTACAACTTGATGCTTTTACCGAATGGTTGCTTGTAACAATTGGGTTATCATTAACTCTGTTAAGTACACCACCTGGCTGGCTGGTTCTATTCAATTGACCAATCTGTAAAACACTATTACTAAAACCGCTTTTAATACTACTTGTAGAATGTTTTCGGAAATTTAAATATTCTTTCGCATGGTTGAAAAATTTCTTTACGCTTTGCGAATGAAGTAGCATTTTACTCTCCCTTTTTTGAGGATTCTCATTTTTGACGGTTTCATTTTGCTCTTTTGGTTTGTTATCGAGAATATTTTCTTTTAAATCCCTTCTGTCATCATTTTTATGGAGGCAGACTTGATTGTTGTCGGTAGTGTCATTAACAAGGGGACAGCTTGAAGGTTTTTGTTCGTCATTTAAATGAAGAATTTTAGAATCGCAGAGTAGATCTTTTTTACGTACATTTTCATTTTTCATGCGGCTTGATTCCTCTAAGTTAGTGGTCACCTTATATTGCGAATTATTCTCTTTCATCTTTTCACTAAAAAAATCTCTCGATTCTTGTTTACTTTGAGAAACGCCTTTTGATTTCTCCCCAGATTTCTCTTCTTTTAGGACTTTGCAGCAGGCCTCACACAGCTTTGATGACTCGTTATCATATACAATTTTTTGTTTAGGTTCAAACCTTCTTCCACTTCTTGCATTATTTACTTTTAAATAGTGATTAATATTCGGGATAGTATGCTGAAGGCTTTCATAGTGATCCCATGAGATTTGGCTTGGAAAGCAGAAGAATTTTGAATTGTATTCTTCGTCACATAACTCTTCATTAGTGTTATCTATTTTTTCCCGAGAATGCTCTTCCTTACTGTTTCGGCTTCGATTATGCTTGAACAACTGGTAGTTGCTATAGACTTCAGGAAAATGATAAAGAAAAGGTAATATATCGCTAGATTTTTCGCTGGCATCGTTAACATTAACTTCTTCGGCCAAATATTTTGAACTGTCTGTCGTTTCCATAGATTGTGTTCTTTTTATAGTTATATGGGGCTCTTTCGATGTTTTCCCATGATGAAATGCCCTTGTCTGTGATGCGTTACTATTTCCTGTTTCGTCTTTTCTCTTATTTATTTTTATTCTGTTCCTTATTTTTTCCTCTGATGGAATGTTGCTTGGCTTAGTTTGTTTAAATTCCCTAGAGTTATCCTGTTGTTGGAAAAAATGTTTATCCTCATTTTCATACATAGTTCTCGGGTTGTTTACTAGTTTATAGTTTGAGTGTGCAGTAGGATTTGCATTTTTAAACATTTTATTATTGTTTTGATGAAAGTATGCTTTATCAACAAAATATTTTTCATTCCGATCCTTTTTGTCTTTTCTTGCAAATAGTTTATCGTCTTTTAGCTGGATGGAGTAGCTGGATTTTTTGTCAATATTAGGAATTTTATTTAAATTTTGGTTGTCAGAAGGTGTGTTTGATTCAATTGCATTGCTACAACTTGGTAAGTATTGTGCTGATGTTGAACTCTCTGGTTTTCTATTGTCATTGTTTGTGTTTGTTTTTTCTGATTCCTTACGATTTTTCTTTTTTGTTCGGTGATCATTTCTGACTTCAGGTGCTATTTCTGTTTCGCCTGGACTTACATTTCTCTGATAATCGATTGTGCGCTTATAGATTGTCTCTTCATGATCATCAACGTTTCTTACATTACTCTTTCTGTAATTATGACCGCGATCACTGGTCGGCACATCTTCCAAATCTTCCTTACCATGGTCGAATTTATTTGTTTCCCTTATGTACTTTCTATTCGACTCGGGAAATGCATTTGTGCCACTGTTGTTGGAAAAACGGTAATGGTCAAACCTGTTGGGCTCTTTTTCATTCCCACGTCCTTCTTGAGACATCTGGGTTTCACGGTCTATATATTTTTTTGGAAAAATTATATCATGTTGGTTATAAGGTATTTGATGATGAGATGGACAGGCAACTCTCATATTTAAGCATTCCCTTTCATGATTTGAAAAGTCGTGGTATTGCCTGGCACTATAAAACCCATTGCTGTAAACACCACCGTTCGTTAAGAACGAACCATATTCGGTTGACACTGGATATGTTTCATGAGAAATCGGGGGTGAAAATATTGCTGCATTATTCCTATATATTGGAGGGCCATTAAGGCAATCGGTAGAAAACACCGAAGCTCTGTTGTCTGAAATGGAATAGTTTCGATTATTTATATGTCTAATATCGTTGGCAATATGCTCATTATTATTCCTGCAGTTTTCTACTACATAAGGGGTTCGGATTATATTATCACTAGGCCTGTTTTGAAAACATGGCGGTTGATTCAAATACGAGTGAGGATTATTTTCATTTCCACTAAAAATATTTCTTGAAGAATCAGTCGGATTTTGTATTTCATTACCCTTTACTCCATATTTAGAATTACAGCTACGATCTTGGTGTCCCTGAAATGAGCGTTGATAACGATCTGGAAATTGGAACTGCTCTTCATCTGCCTCAAGATTTCCTTCATTGCGATTGTGCCTTATTCCTCTTTCATAGTAAGATTCAGGAATTGGTACAGTACTTATTTTCTGGTAAGTATTGCCTGTCTTCAATAGGTCATTATGACTTTTTGTAGGAGCTTGACCAATATGCGAATCAGTCTCGTTACAGGACTTTCCTCTTCCGTTGTGTGTTTGTTGCGTTGGAACAATGTTGTCCAGTAAATACCCGTTGATTTTCAGCCCAGAAGAAATTCTGTTGTTCTCCACGTCGCATGGGATCTGATTTAAATCCCAGTGACAAACCCGTTTCGAAATATTGTTTGAAACTTCAGTTAACAAATGATTTTTATATAAATCATCCAAATTATCTACAGGAAGGCACGTATTATCCGGTAAATTGATTTCAAACTCTTCAACACTTTCTGTACGTCTGTTTTTATTTGAAGATTGCGATTTTCTTGAATGTTTCTTCGCGGATTTCGATTTATAACCATCAGTGGTTTCCCCAAGAAATTCATCACAGGGGTCTGGCATTTTATAGGATGGCGAATTCGTTCTAGGCCGTTTCGAATCGTGATCTTCTATTCTGTCCAGCGCTCTTCCTAGAAATACTTTCATTGCTGGATGAAGTTGAAAATTTAATTTCCGCGTTTTTCCTTCTGCGAAGATTTGTAATGTGCAAGAAGGTTTCTCCTTATTTTCTAAGTTTTTTGTTCTTCGTTTATTTTTATGTGTGATGGGATTGCGGCGCTTACTACGTTGGTGTTCTTTTAAGATGGCGTTTTTTTCGAATTCGTCGAACGTGTTGTTAACCTGGCAACAACCGAGCATATCTTTATTCCCTTCAGAGAAATTGTTTCTTTTTTTCCGCTTTCTTTTATGTGTTTCATTTAGCATAGCTTCCTTCCCTTCTTGAGTGTTATTTAGAGGGGTTGTTTCACAATCTTTCGTACATATAGGATGATCACATACTTCTTTTTTACAGTTGTGCACCTTTATCTGGAATATATTTTGACCATTCATTGAGGCCCTGTAAATGTGTACAACTGACTTCTTCACTAACGGGTCCGTTCGATCGCCAACGGCCATCGTCACACACTTCCATGGCATCACACAAAAGGACGGGGCCGTGACGCATCGTACTATCTCCTCCAAAACGTCATTGATATTATTCACTTTCCCATTCTTCACGTTTAGCATTTTATTTTATAAATCTGAAAATAAAAATAAAACATTTGAAAAACCGTTTAAAGATTAAAATCAGCTCTTTTAGATTATAATAGAGAAGAGGATTTAAGATCGAAAACTGAAAATAAAACAGCTTTATTTCTTATTGTGGATAATTAATGATAACCTGAATATTTAAATCCGAAATGGGCCGTAATCATGATATCCACATTGTTGTCATGTGCTCTGCAACTCCTCCCAGATATAGGCGGTTAGGATCTGAGATCAGTGATTGCCGTCTGCACTCTAATGCGAAGTAATTGGTAGAAAAATTAGGATTTGTTATGAATTAGGCCTTGTACACAAGCGACTTGCTATCAGTTTTCAATTCTTTCTTCCCAAACACTCGAAACTCTCCCAGAAGTGTTTCGAGCCCACAACTCTTAAAATCGAATTCATGGGCATTTTCTCGACCAACAACTTCACTGCCTTGTGCAACACTGTAATATTCCTCGGTAATGCCAATCTCGGGATGATCACCAGCTATTGTTCTGCTTCTTTGTGCCTCCTTCATAGATGGTTCTAATAATTCGGTACCTGAAGCCTTAGAATGCTATAATATTCTCGGCTGACCGTAGGGGGAGATATCCAGTATCCAATAGGCAGAGTGGCATCAAGCGAGCTTAAATTTATCCCTTCTCTAGTATACATCCCAGGACTTCATAGCAACAGAAACCTATTTTTACTAGTTCTTTTTAAAAGCAGTAATTGTTTTAATAGACGTAACTTTAATATTATGATAAGTAAATCACCTTTTTTGCACGGGCCCTCAGGGTAGCTTTATCTTTTGCCATCTACAAGAAAGGAAGAGTGTCATATATCGTCTTGAAATTCTTAATCTGGTTCAAATATTATGAAGCTGCCATTTCAGATCTGAAATGGACTTAATGGGCGTGTACATAATCATGAATCGTTGTCCCTGGGATATGAGAGTGGGGTGATATCAACTTTAACTATTTTTATCTACTACTATTACTATTATTATTATGTAAATCAATTAGCTCATGAAATGGAGGTTATTTATTGTTTATATTTATATTTAAAGCCAAAGTCACTAACATCACAGCTAAGAAGAATGTACATTTCTCTTATTTTCTATTGTTTCATTAAATCCTTTCGTACGATACCCGATTACCTTTTTTTGTTGTTTTTTTAATCTAACAATACTCTTTCTATCAGTAAATAACTAAACAATTTTGTGCCATTAATTTTATAGATTTTCATTATAAATGTTAGTTTCTTCTACCAACCTTCATGAAGATTTCATGTTCTTGCACCGATCAGAATCGTCTTGGTTTAGATTATCAAAGGATAGCGAACCTTTGCGAAGTTATGGACTTTAGTGATCACGTACTTGAGTTTAGATACAGTTTAGGAACTTGCAATTTGTTTATTTATTATCATTTTTGATTTATTTAAATGAAGTTGGTTTAGATTTTTAAATTATTGAGGATTTTCTAGAATCTAAAGCAACGATTTGTCTCCTAACCTCCTAAAGACCACATTTTTATGAATAAAAAAAAACATGTGTACTTTAGCAGATATACTAATAATAATACAATTATACTACTATATAATTATTTTTGCTAATTTTTAGAATAATTTTTCAACGTGATGGTGATAAAGAATTTTTTTGGTGATATTAGTGTGGTGATTTTATTTACTTTAAGTTTTAATACAGTAATCAGGGCAAGAAAAAATAATCGTTTCCAAGGTGATGTACAAAAACACAATTTTTTCAATATTTAGGTTCTGATCGTGATCAACAACCAAATACTCTGAAGTAAATCGAAGTTTTATACTACATAACTCTTCTGTGCTTCTTTTATCTTTACTTTTACTTTTGCAGGTTTTTCCCTAAATGGGTTGCCTGGTTAAATATGAGCGTGCCTCACTTTTCTCTATTCGCCCAGTCATCCTCCTCAAGTCCCCTGCCGGCCATCTCCTCCTCCACGCAGTCCTTCCATCGGGTTCGGGATCTTCCTCTTCTTCGTCCGCCTGGCTGTTCTCACAGCAAAAGTCTCTTCGGCCATCTACATTCTGGCATCCGCTGGCAGGTCCGTACCATCGTAGCCTGTTTATTCGAAACCTCTCTGGAATTCCTTCGGTCACGCCCAGCCTGTCTCTTCACATCTTCATTTCTGACTCTATCCAGGCGGGTGATACTCAGGCATCTTCTCCAAAAGTCCATCTCTGCAGCTTGTAATCTGGAGTAGAGTCCCGGGTTAAGTGTCCAGGTCTCTGAGGCGTAGCTGAAGGAGGGCTCAACAATACTCGTGAAAATACGCCTTTTGTTGTCCGTTGAGATGACTGTGTTCCAAAGAACTGGATGCCACATTCTAGTCACCCTTCTTGCCAGGCCAACTCTCCTCTTATCTTTGGGTTCCGACTTGCCGTTCCAATCTATTTTTGATCCTGTTCTTGAAGGGGTACACCCGCTTGCATATTTACCCGCTAATATGAAGGCCTGTGGCTTCTTTGCAGTTCACTGCCAGTTATTCGGTCTTATCCAAATTTATTTGTAGACCCCATAGGCTGTATTCTTTTTCCAGGGCCATCAGCCTTTCTTCCATCATCAGGCCTTCTCTGTTATATGTAACCACTGCCTGGTCATCGGCAAAGAAAAGAGAGAAAAGCATATGTCCATCTATGTCTATACCCTTTCCTCTCCACTCCTTTACTGCCTGTTGTACATAAATTTTAAGCAGGGTTGGAGACATACTGCATCCCTGCTTAAGACCCTTTGAGGCAAAAGAAGGCTCAGATAAGCGAGAGACGAGCTTCAATCTGTACTCGTCTTCCCTGTACAGACATCTCACTGCATTTATTAAAGCATCGCTAATGCCCGCACTCTTAAGGGATTCCCACATCTTATGTCTTGGCACCCTGTCATTAGCCTGTTCTAGGTCTATGAAAGCTATATGTATCTACAGCTCTTCCTTTCTCCATTCGCTTTTCTATGAGCTGCCTTAGGACAAATATGCTGTCTGTACAAGACCTGGCTGCAGTCAGAGTGGCTTCCGCTACATAACCATTTATTGAAGATCCCTTTTTTCTTTTCTACCATTTCTTTTATTTCCGTGTTCCACCATTCTTTTGGAGAGTTATTTTCTGTAGACTCCCAGAATTGAAACATTGTAGCCAAACATTTTTACATTCCATCATATTATCCTTTCCGAGATCATTTCATAAAAGCTTCTGTTTTTCCACCAGATCACAATGGAGACGCCAGCCCTAGTCCGCTCACCCTTATCCACGCCACTCCAAATGTGTACCAAATCCTCAATCCTTCCATGACCTCTCACCCCTTTCACCTTTGTTTCTGTCAAAACAACGATGTCGAGTTTAAAAAAAAGGAAGGCATTTAAAGAAAGCACTCATGAAGAATGGCTATAAGGAGGATATAATAAAGAGAGAATTCAAAAAAGCCCAAAAGATAGGCCCGCATAAAAATGAAGAAAGTAGAGAAGGAATGAAGAAAGCGCTGATCCCATATGTCAAGGACACCACAGAAAGAATATCAAAAATACTAAAAAAGTTTAAATTAAAAAAATATATTCACCACGAACAGAAAAATTTGTCGGGTTCTGCCGAATGCGAAAGATAAATTGGGACTCAAGACTCTAGGGATATACAGCATTCCATGCTCCTGTGGCAAGCAATATATTGGGCAAACGGGTAGGATAATATCCACAAGACTCACAGAGCACATAAAAAGCGTAAAGAAAATGGACAGTAAGGCATCAGCCTTGGCAGAATATTTCGTTACCACTAATCATACTATAGAATTTGAAAAAATCAGAGTGTTTAAGAAATGCAGTAAAGCTACAGAAAGAAAAATAATGAAAGCGATAGAAATAGTCAAACACCCTGAAAATTTCAACAGGGATGACGGTTACAAATTAAGTAAGCTTAGGCTGCCACACGTACCAGAAAATAAAAAATAAAAAGTAAAACAGATTAACCAAGCAGAGTCGAAATCCAATCAACCAGAAACAAGCCAATCACGTTCTTGGAAAAGTAGACTCCGTCCCAGGACCGTCGAAGGGACCCGATCGACTAACGATGGGACCCGATGATTCACGAGCGGACCCGAACAGGTATATAAGACCGAGGGCAAGCGGAACATCTTCATTCTCTTTTCAGCCCTGAAGAAGTCAGCAGCTTGTCTGGCGAAACGTTTACAAAAATTTAGCGACACGGTCTAAACCAGAAGATACCACAGAAGTCTTTTGTATAAATAGTCGCCGTGGAAACCTAAAAGAGTTTTAACTTTTCTATTTCCGCGAACATCTCTTCTTTTTTATTTGTGAGAATGTGCACATTCCAAGTTCCGATTTGTAATGTTCTTTTCTGTTTCCAAGTCCGTTTACCAATATTTCCATCCTGCTTTTCTTTTCTTTTTACTAACAGCGTGCTGACCTGATAGAAAACTCCAACCTGTCGGGGTCACCTTCCCTTAGACCCGCTGCTATCCCTGACTTACGGGCCCTGTCTGCCCGGGCATCCCCCGCTCTGGAGGGGAGGTTGCACTTATTTAGAGGCGGTGCATACTCGCCTCGTCACAGCGTCGTCATTGGGCTCCTGGGATACTTGTGAAAGTGGCCGCTCTTCTCCAACCTGATAGCGCTGCTGTTCGTGGTTCGGGGCTGCTTATTCAATATATTCACAGCTGCCCTGCCGAGTTGGCAGGCCGTCCGCTATCCACCACTCGCGGATCCGCTGGCTAGCTTGAACTTAGCCCCAAACTGTTTCTCTTATACTACATTTTATAGAAATATTGAAACCATGCAAGAATATGACAACAACAGCTGGGAAATTTGTTATCATTCATATTATTATTTCATATTTGTTATCATTCATTTTATTTGGGAAACTAATCCATCGATGTTTGGATTAATTCCACTGGTACAAAGATGTAAACATTTTTCCAAATTATCGTCAGCCAACCTTGTAAGATGAAAATGATGTCTGGTGAAAAAAAACGAAAAGTAGATGCAGAGGGTCACCAGATTCAAGAAAAATGCACTGAAGTACCATTTTTTATCTTGCACAATGGTAAGCCTATTTGTTTACTGTGTAATGAATCCTTTTCAGTGATGAAAGAATTCAATATAAAGAGGCATTACTCAACTAAGCATCCTACGCTGCTCTCGCTGAGAGGGCAAATAAAAAAATGATCCAGAGGCTTACCGCAAATTTGGAAAAAAACAGTAGCAAATATTTCATAAACAAAGATCACAACTTGATAATGTTGTGAAAGCTAGTTTTGTAGGCAGTTCTAAATTGGCAAACTCATTAAAACCATTTGCCGAAGGAGAATTTATTGATATACGTTAGAAGTTTGCAGTGTTTTACCGGTGTTTTGTGTCCTGAAAAGAAAAATGAATTTGAAAAAATTAGTTTGTCAAGACGAACCGTTGTCCGACGCATAGAAATGATGGCTAATGACATAAAAACAACATTGACTGACCGTATGGCTGGTTTTGGATCATTTTCCATAGCATTAGACGACAACACCGATTTGTCTGACACAGCTCAACTGGCTACATTTATTGGAGTTCACTATTACTGAGGAATTGCTTCCTTTACAGCCGCTAAAAGGAACCACTACAGGTGAGGACATTTTTAATGAACTTCAAAAGATATATACAAGTCTCGGCTTGCCATGGTTAAAATTAGTTGGAGTATGTGCAGATTGTGCACCTTCTATGGACGGTTTTTGGTAAAGGTTTCATCGGAATTTTGAATGAAAAAGCAACTGAATAAAAAAGTTGATTTGATAGCCCTTCATTGCATTATCCAAGTCCTTGTGTTCCAAGTCCATGAGACTCCAGTGTTAAGATGTGGTAGTAAAAACCATCCATTTTATTCGATCCCGAGGGCTTAACCATCATCAGTTCAAGACGTTTTTTATGAAATATCAAGCCGAATTTGAGGTCGTAACATATTATTGTGAAGTCAGATGGCTAAGTAAGAATCGGTTTTACGAGCTTAGAAATTAGATGGCAAACTTTATGCAAATAAAAGATAAACCACTATCTGAATTGAGCGACCTGAATGTATGGTCTACCTTACAGGCCATTTGAATGATTTAAATGTAACACTTCAAAACTAAGGACAATTAGTAAATGATTTGTGCAGCTATTAAGAAAGCGTTTCAGAACAAAATCCGCTTGTGGGAGGCACATATGCTCTCTGGTAACAGTTACCATTTCACTACGCTCTCTGCGTATGAAATTTTGCTTATGCTCAATATGCTGAAGAACTCTGTCTGAAGTTACTGTCGGAGCAATTTTCGAACAGATTTAGCTATTTCAAAAACATGGAAGACTGTTTCAATTTATTTTCTACTTTAACAAAAAGTAATGTACAAAATGCTCCAATACACTTGCAAATGGAGTTGATCGAGATTCAAGTAAACTCACTCCTAAAATCTAAATTTGAAGAGTTGGAGTTGTGCGATTTCTCCAAAACATATCTCGAAGGAGATCATTTTCTGCAGTTTAGAACATTCGCAAAAAGATTGATTTGTGCGTTTGGCAGTACTTTGAGTTTGACGCCTCACTCTTTGAGTATCGCCGCCACTCGGCTTGCTCGCTCTCTTGATTCCATGAGTATGAGTAAGTAGTGTAATTTTTTTTTTAATTGGGTTTTTCAAAATGTCTCGCCTATTGCTGGTTGTAGCCCTCATATGATGTAAGGAATATCAATTTGTTATATCGTTAGAAAATATACTTTTATCATTAATATAGACAATTTACGAATATTTCACGTAAACCAATTAATGAGTGCTAATTAATTTTTAATATATAATAAATTTTGGGTCTTGTTTAGATTAGGCCCGCCAGTGATTTTATCTAGTAACAGTTACTTATTCATATATTAAAAAATATGGGTTAAAGAAACATATGATTTATTTAATAGGAACTTTTTATACATAACCAAAAACACTAACATACTTTTAATGAGTTACTCCAGGGACCTCTGGAGGCCAAAATTCTACTATGTCCTTAAGGATTTTATCAAAAACGTCTTCATTTGAGTTTCTCTGCCTCCACATGAACTCGCATAAATACGAGTCTACCATAGAGCGATGAGTCCCACATTCCTTTTTGTTTCTCCTTTTGGCCTTAGCCCACATAGACTCAACTCTTTGAGTGTGAGCACCAGTCTCTGGGTCGACGAAATTTTTGGAGTGATTTACAGTACAATGCCTGTAATCCTTTCCAAATCATTCCTTCTATCCCACTATAGGACTTCCACAGGTCAGACATTATAATGGAACCCGGTCTAATTGATGTTTTTATGCACTCCTCCAGGGTTTCTCTTCTCCTATCGGGCACTGCGTACAAAAAACACTCTTTAGTTTCACGACAGATCCCGCCAAACACCCATTGCTGTGGATAGGTGCGTCCTACATTATACTTTCGACGAGAAAAACAGGACTCGTCAATCTCAACTGTCAGTCCATTCCCTCCAATAACAATTGGGTTTTTCAGCAAACTAGCTGCGCACACCTCCCGCAGATAATTTTTCCAATCTACAATTGTAGCGGAGCTCATATTGAATTCTTTGGAACAGAATTTAAATGTCGTATACTCCTGTGTCCATGAGTAAATGAATAAAAGGGCTTTACTTAACGGTAACCTGCTGTGACATAGCCACGTACCCGTATACATGCCACATTCATATCGGCATTGTCTTTTGTTGCACCTATATTTTTTTCTTTCCTCGTTAAATTTCATAATGTGGCCTTTTTTACAATATCTTTCCTTAGGTAGAATTCCTCTTTCTTCAAAGAAAATCCTGGCTCGTTCCTCTTCTTTGCATAAATCGTAAACTTCAAAAATATTCATCGTGTTATCACTTTATAACCGCAATTACACAAACAATACTAAATTAAATAATATTTGAACATGTGATTTTATTTCTATTTCAATGGTATCAGGTTATACAACAACTGTTACTAAATATCATTAAAAAATCACTGGCGGGCCTAATCTAAACAAGACCCTAAATTTTATACTAACCGCACCAACAGAATTGTTTAAAATTATTTCTTGTAAATACTGGAAATAGAATAACCGAGTTAATGGATCCACAACCGGAAATTATGCGATTCATACTCTACTATGTTTTGACATCGAGGGAAAGTAATATTTTCAGCTCTTTGAATTCAGTTGAACTGGACCTGGTATTTACATATTAATTTGGATTTATAGTTTCATATTATCGGATTTGAAATTGAGAACTAATTAAAATCTCCATGACCATACCTTTATTTAATCATCCTTGAATCTACACAAAGTTAGGATTCAGTTTCCATACAAACTAAGGGACAGTTTCCTTTGTGATGTTCTGAAATTTACTCTACGATCTTACATTTATTCACTTTATTTTCTTCATTAGAAACTTCTTTAAGATTATCGCCTCTATAATTCGAACAGTTTTTCGACTTCGACTTCTGTCTGACTTGTTCTGAGAGTTTTCCTCTTTACTGACTAGCATATATATATATATATATGTATATATATATATATATATATATATATATATATATATATATATATTTATATATATGTCTTAGGCTATGAAAGATATCATCTTAATTTCATAGAAACTAATATCTTTGTAGTTCTTAATATTCTCTGCAACTGGAAGGTGACAAAATCAAAGCATGTCGTTTTTAAGATTATGTGTCATCTTACGAAACATCATCAGACAAATCTAGAATATTTTACTCATCAGGAAAGATTGTTAATACGCTTACTTCCTAATGCACGCGGCTTTCGTACTGACCTATCTCTATTTCTGGGCCCACGATTTAATAAAGAAGAACGGGTTGAGGTCGTACTTCTTTGTCCAGGTTCCAAAGGAAATTGTGAAAGATTCCTCGATGTACGTCGCCTATCAATAGGCGGTGACAAACTGGATTGATTTTTACTTCTTAATCTGGAATCTCTCGTATTACGGGAAAATACACTGGAGTTTCTGGTAAAGCGTCGGTTACCTTCTTTGACTTTTCCTATTTCGGAATTCCTCATCCCTCGTGGTATTCTTACGAGCTGATAACTAGGTCTTTCATTTATTGAAAGACTCTGCTGGGAGGAATCCGATCCAGGCCTTTGATCAGCATTATTATCGTCTATTTCAGAATCTATTTCAACTAAATTAAGTGAACTTGAAGCTGAGTTATCACTTGATCCTTCGAGCCTCAAAGGCGTTAAGTCTGCGTCTTCTGATTCTCTTAATTTCTCTGAACTGTTCTCTCTCGACTTTCGAACTTGAATATTCGCAAGACCGTTTACAAACAATCCTTTCTTTTCTAATTTTCTAATTATATTTTCTTCAATTTTATTCATTATGCCACTCAAATCACCACTAAAGCCGCAATAGCACCTATTTCGAGCTTTCGATGGGGTAAGGGATGCCTGAGCCTGAAACGAAGTTTGTGATTCTGTCAAAAGGTTCGACCTTTGACTAGATATGCGTTCAGCTGCTTCTTCTGAAGAACCGGTATGAATTTTATTCCTGCCCATTGTGGTAAAAGAACCTTCGTCTGTCGTGGGAATACTCGATTTTTTGTGTGACCTTTTTTTTAGGCTAGATCGAACCTTGTACTCTTGACTGGGCAGGTCCGATGATCGAACCGAGGTAGAAACATCTTCAGTGTTAGAATGACATCTATCTGTTGATGGCCTACCCAATAGTCCTTTATGAATCATTTCGTTTGGATTAGTGCAAATTACAGTTTTGGAATATGAATAATTAGGAACTATATATGGTTGACAGTTACAAGGTCTGCTACATATCTCTTTTATGGGCAACGAATATGCATCTTGCCCATTTAGAGGGAGACAGGGCGATTGGAATTCGGCATCTTGGTCAATAACAATCCTGACATTTTTATTTCTTGGTGGACACGATCCAACACTTAAGCCATTATCAGGTTGGAAGGGAACGTTTGACGGTGAGTAATGATTTTTGATGATATTATGGATTCCATGATTTTGATGGTTATTCTCCCATCGGCATCCGGGGTACTGGGTAAGTTTGGAGCATTCAGAGAGTGCTTCAATGCGATGTGTTAAAACAGGGTGGTATTGTCCTCTTTCTACTACTCCTCCTTCACATAATTTGCAGCAAAAACAACATGATCCATTACTTTTAACGGCCTCATATTTAATCGGGCTGATAAATTCAGCGGTGGTATTACCATCAGAAACGGCCAAATCTGTCTCGTAATGTGGTATATGTTTTGGAACACTTTGCTCATAGCCTACCGCATAAGACCTAGAATGGTCACCATTATCGTCCTTGTCAAACGAGCTATTTACTGGAGATGCTTCAAGGCTCGATTGGATGTCTTTTATTTGTTTGTATAAATCATTAATCGAACTTTCTGTTGTTCCCCTAAAGTTATCCACGTTTCTATCGTTTTTTGTCGAGTCCCCGTACACATTTCTATCTAATCGTTTGCTGTTCGTTGGTGTGTATTTGAGTGAATAACACATCACTTCATCTTCTAGATTGCCTAAATGTTTTCTTCCTTTTTTTAAGTTTTTTTGTTTCTCCACTGGCACTTCAATGCAGATTTTCACACAAGTTTCTTCTTTCTTCCGAGGAATATTATGATTCCATCTAACTTTCTGATTTAGTTTCGATGCTGAGGATCTAGAATAGCGATTCATGTGAGACGAATCAAGATCAGACATCTCTTCCCCCTCGTCAGTATCTTTGAAGTGCGTAAATCTTATTACTATGGTACCGTGCCTTCTTGGATCTTAATCATGGAATCTTTGGCAATACCAAGACATGCTACTTTCTTTTTCTGATGCCCTGTTCCGTGACTGAATACTTCAGAGTGTTTGAGGTAGCTGGTTAATTAAATACTCTTACAGTGTTTCAGCGAACACCTGTGGCACAAAATTCACGCTTTTCACTTCAACATTTGTATCTCATACTCGCTTTTGCGAATGTGTGTCAATCGATAAGTATAGTTATATTTCAGCTCTCCAAGAATTTCCAGCACTAATATTTTGTCTTTAAGTCGACAAGTAGTCGCATGTTTTACCCATTAAAACCAGTCTTTGGCATGAACAGTTTTTTTTTTATCTTGTTTAATTTTATACAATTCAGAGTAACAGCGTTTTATTTATTTGGATTACTTCAGCTAATAAATCCTGAATAGCTCAATTTAGATTTTTGTATGATAATTGGTGTTCGTAAAACCTCAGAAGTAAAAAGTATTAAAGAATTCAACAAGAGAAACTGAGGTCCGTGTGGATTTCTAATGGATGTGGATCGGTATTTTTATTCAATAATATATTTATGACTTCTAAAGTTTGGACTTAATAGAAATGTGACATCATGCGAAGGGAGTACAGCGTGTCAACAACTTGATTGCGTTTTCATTCGAAGTGCTCCTACAACTTCACGATTAACGGATCTTTATTACTAGTAGTTGCAGGTTTTCTCTTGGATGATATGCCATTGTTTTAATCATTTACTTCCACAATGATAGATCACATCTGAAAAAATATACTGAAAAGAAACAAATTAAAAATGTCGCTATGCCCATACAAATGTAATTTTATATTGTATATTTACTGACTTGCTTATTGTTATTCATTTGAGACCATATCGCTGCTCCGGAAGTATAATGACACTGCAAAACTGCAAAGTGAAATTGAAATTTTACTGTATAAGCAAAAGAAAAATAATTCCAATTTGTCTTAATAGAATGGCTTATAGATACGGTTCAATTCTTCTATTAGAGCAGTTTATGAACATATATGGGTTATGTCGATTTACAAACATCCAATAAATGAATTTATGAGCCCGCCAAGGCAATAAAGTCAACTTCAGAAAACTTTTTAGTTGCTTCATTATACTTCCAGAGCAGCGATATGATAATTAGAAAACCTTGACAGCAATATAGTAAATCATATTTATTGCATATAATTATGGAGGAAGAAGTCAACAATGAATCAAAACGAAGACGAAGCAACTCTTAGGAAAATATAACAAGCTGATAAAATTTAATAGTTGACGAATTAAACATGAAAATTCCATTTTTAAGAAGGACAAAAAAAATAGTTTGTGCTGTATCGAAACCTAACATACTGCTTCAGACATAATGTATCAAATAATATAAAGTAATGAGTACGCAGAATGTAAGGTGCAGGATAAGAAGATACACAATTTTAATACATAGTTGGCTTTTATATTACTTTCCTTGCATTTATTTTCAATCCATAAGAAGTATCTTTGAAGTATACACGAAGTCATCGAAAGCTTTCTTCATCAGAAAATATCCAGTAATCAAGTTGTACTGTTAGACATTATATTTTTCTTGGCTTGTAAAAGAATCCTATGAAGTGAGGCTACATTGTTGGTTATGGTACACATTAAAACAGGGCATTTAACAAAGACTACTATTTTAAAACTCCTTTACTCATTATTAATTTCAATCTTTATATTTTTCAGATATAAATTGAATATTTCGGCCGATAATTTCTGATATAATAATAATAATATTATATTAATTAAATAATCTATGGCATTGCGCTTGTGATAGATCCCTATTTCTATATAACAATGATATAATATTCGCAGTTCCATTAAGCCATAATTTATTCTGTCAATAAATTGACTAAATGTGTGTTGATACAGAAATTGATTTCCAAGATACGTTAGATAAATAGTTTTTGATTGAAATATTTCAAATATACCTAAGCAAATGTATCGTAGAAACAAAGGCAAAGTATGGAGGGTGAAAAAACACATTTTTCGTTTTCCTTCTATAGCGATTGCTTTAGGATTGATAACACAAGGGAACAACATTTTTGTTGCATGAAATATTTTGACTAATATTCTACTTCCTCGAGGTGCTGATTTAAGATCTGAAGTCAGTTTGTTTGTATCAGCTTTACTTTTGGGGTTATAATTATAAACTGTTTTTTAAGATGAAAATATTTTTTATTAAGAAAACTATTAAAAAAATTACCACTACATATCAAAAAATTTTCTTTTGTAAGATTTTCTGGCTTGATTCGGTTCACGGGGGCTGTTTTTAATGCTCCAACAATAGTCCGCCATCATGTGAGCATTCCAGTGACCTTGGTAACGTTCCTCCATAGTTCGAATGTCCTGATGGAACCGTTCCCCTTGTTCTTCACTCAGATCACCAAGATTTTCAGGGAAACGGTCCAAATGGCTGTGGAGGAAGTGTACTTTGATGCTCATATTACAACCAAGCTGCTGGAAGTGTAACAACATTAGTTCAATATGCTCCGCATAGCTTTCTTCCTTTTTGTTTCCCAGAAAATTTTGAGCAGTCCAAACGAATTCATTCCAGGCATTTTTTTCAATATCAGTCATGTAACTAATAAAGTTTTCATCCTTTATCAACCTTCTTATTTGGGGACCATCAAAAATTCCATTTTTAATTTTTTCTTGGCTCAAATTAAAGAACTTCTTAGAGATGTATTTATAGCAATCACCACCCTTGTTCAAAGCTTTGACAAATTGTTTCATGAGCCCTAGTTTGATATGCAAAGGTGGCAGTATTATTCGATCCGTGGGCACAAGGGGCTCATTTATTACATTCAGTTGTCCCGGAACCATAGATTGCCTGGAAGGCCAATCTTTTCTAATCCAGTGCTCAGACCTAGCTCTGCTGTCCCATAAACAAATAAAACATGGATATTTTGTAAATCCACCTTGTTGTCCAAGAAGAAAATTCACCATTTTTAGATCAACACTTATCAACCACTTTTGTTCGTTGTATTTGATTCTATCCATTACAGAAGCTACAGTAGCATATTCTTCTTTGACTGTAGTTGAATGTGCAATCGGTATCGAACCCAGCTTATTGCCGTTATGCATAAGTACACATTTCAGGCTACGTTTAGAGGAGTCAATAAATAAACGCCATTCATTTGGATCATACTTCTGTACTCCCATTTCTTTCAATAAACCAGGAACATCTGAACAAAAAGCAAAGTCGTCATCTTTAGAAAAGAATGACAGCAATTCTGCCTCTCGGTTACGATAGTATGAAATTCTTGTTTCTGGGGTTAAAAGATTTCTTTGCTTTAATCGAGAAGCTAGAATCTCCGATGTCTTTTTAGAAAGACCAAGATCTCTGATTAATGCATTGAGGTCTTCCTGATTAAAGAGCTGGGGCTCAGAAGTAAAATCAGGGTAAGAATCACTTGTCCGACTTTCATCACTTGAAGAATAGTTTTGTTTTTCTATATCATGATCATTTTGTACAGATGAAGAAGCTTGGGGTACTGGTGCATCGCCAGAGAACAAGACTGGTCGAGTAACAGATAACAAGTTTGGATAAGACCATTTCGACCGGTTATTTTTATTAGTTCCATTAATATCAATCACACAAAAATAACAATCATCTTGATGATTATTAGGTTCCCGCCAAATCATTGGTGTTTGATACTTAAAATGGGGTCTTTTCTTATTTGCCCATAATCTCAAAGACTCAACACATGTTTTACATACCATATGAGGGATCCAGTACTTGTCACGGATGTCCAAAGCGAATCCAAAGTAATCAAAATATACCTGTGTTATAAACTCTGACACACTTAGCCTACAATTTTTGAATGTATATTCACCACAAATGTTACAGAAATAGTTTGGATCGTTTCTACAGATATTTCTTAACTTGGACATTGTTATTTAACACAAGAGCACAAACTTTTTCACTAAACAACTCAGTTGAATTGAAGTTTGAATGTGACTAGTACAAATATATGTCTATCAGCTGTTTGCCAAAAACAAAAGGTGCTGGAGAAAAACTGAGGCTAGATTTGTAATCACCAACCTCTAATTAGTAAACAACAGGCCTAAAACTCCATGCAACAAAAAATTAATAAAAATTTGTTCCCTTGTGTAATTGATTTAAAGTTCATATAAATTTATCTATATGACACAAATACATATAAATAGGTAAAATAGGTTTGGCGAACCTTTTTCAAGCTGTTTTTTCACTTTCTTGAAAAGCCGTGATTTCACTTTCGAAACTTGTATTTTTTTTATTAAATTATTATTTTTGTCGATGTTAAAAAAGACTGAAATAATTACAGTCCTTTCTATAAATTTCATTTGACAATAATCAAATGTGCTATTAAATTCATATTTGCTCAAAAAATAATATTGTTGATATAATTATATAAAACGAAACAGTATCATTTAATATTATTATATACCTATTAGCTTTTGACCGCGACATTGCTCGCGTGAAATTTGTTCTGCCACATAAAGTTTCATGATCATTTTAAATATGTAAATAATTTAATTTGGTACTTTCCGGTAGCCGGGCGCATAAGTTTGTGGCTATGTGTTCTATTCTCTGAATTAATTAAAAACAAAGCAAGTTTTCCTTTTTTTCTTCAGTCTTAATTTTTGTAAAAAAAAGGTTGAATATTCGGGATTTAGCTAGAACTAAAAAATATGCAGTCTCTTATTTTCAAGAGAAAGGTATATTGGCAAAGAATGCAACATGCGATCAGAATCATGAAATGTAAGCTCTTATCTATCTCAACTATCTTTTAAGGCCGACCGATTTTTTTTTTTGCTTATGTTCCACTAATACTTCTACACAAACTTCTATCAAGTAGTCGTTCCAAACTACAACTATCCAGTTGTTTTTTACACCATTTGACTGATGTCCTTTTTACTCCAGCCGTAAAAAAATCTCAAAGATGTTAGAAAACTCAATCTGGGCGATTAGAAACACGTACCAAATGCTCTTCTTCGTGGTGCATGATGCATGAAAGATTGGACCGCCAACATACTGACAAAAAAAGACGGTTTCATTTCATGATTATCGTGCATCTTTTTCAGTTCTAGTTGAATCCTAAATTTTCACATTGAAAAAAAAAATTAAGACTGAAGAAATAAAGGAAAACGCGTTTTGTTTTGAATGAATTCAGATAATGGAACAAATGGTCCCAAACGAACATTCCTCTTATGATTGTAAACAAATTGGCGGAATTCGGAGTTTTCGCTTGCGCCCGGCTAACGGAAAAGTACCATTAATTTTTATTAACTTTAAGTTGCTCGTACATCAAAATTTCAGATGTCTCACTTCTAAACTGACGGATTCCATGCAATCTTTGAACCCCTATTATATTAAGGGGGAAACCCTTGGGGGTGGAATTATTCAAATTCCTTTCTCAATGTTCATTAAAGCTATACAAAGAACCTATCTGCAAATTTTAAGATGCTAAGTTCAGCGGTTTCTGCAATGCGTTGACGGCTGGGTGTGTTAGTCAATCAGGTTTCAGTTTTATATAAACTTCGCCTGTGTGATGTGTTGATAAAAAGTAGTTTATTATTTGTACTTTATTATTTTATTTAGCCTTCCCCAAGCTTGAGATTATGCATACCAAATTTCATCACAAACGGACACTGATTAACAAATGGGGTGGACAGAAATTACTTTCATTTACTGTTGTTTATCTAAGTAAAGTGTGTAATGTTATTGAATTTATTGAAAAGGATTACTTAGTATAACGGTTTCACTTGTCTGACGGCAGCAGCGAGAAATTAAAACTAAAATGATTAGAATAATGTGTAATAATGAAATGATTATTTATCGATGTGTTTTTTTAGTTTTGGCGGTCCTACTTACCTACCACAAAATAATCCTGTAAACTATGTTATTGATTTGTTTCTTTCAGCGAAAATATGGAGATTTTGCGATTAAGAAACACGTGAGCAAGCTTCTTAAAAGCTTGAGGGCAGAATTTTATCCGACTTACTTAATATTTATCGTTATATTATGACCAAATTATCCAAATCATTATAAATTGTAGCCTATGTGTTATTCTGATGCATAACTTATATTACTTTAAAGTTTCGTCCTAATCCGTTCAATAGTTTCTGTGTGAAAGAGTAACATACATACATCCATCCTCACAAATTTTCGCAGTAATAATATTAGCAGGATTACTGACGAAATATTTTACAACGTCTCAATTATCTTTTACCAGATTATAAGGAAAATATAATTTTATAAATGTTTGCGTTCCTTTTTTACAATATTTGAGCTAAACGAACATCAAGGATATAGTACAAATAATACAACAAAATGTACCTGCAAGCGTAACTTTCTAAATTCAACATTAGGAGTTTGGCGATAGATTTAATCTGCCTTGTGTTAGTGATGTGCGTTGAGGTTAAAGGCTAAACATTATATTCGGTAGGGAAGTTATCACTTAATCAGTTATAAGGTAATACAAAGAAATTTTGAAAATTTAATGTTCTAGATCATAAAGAGAAAAATTTTCTTGTCACTATCTTAAAAGAGAGTTGATAAAAAACAACAACAATAAACAGCTCATAATAGAAGATAAAAAGCATTATGAAAAGCTTTCAAGAAAGAAATTTTTTTCAATTTTTCATTTTAATGCAAGTGAAAGAAAATTTTCATTAGTACTTTATATTCCTACTGAGTAAAAACTAAATGGAGGATTGTTTTATCTTAATTTATATTCTACTCAATGCTTCTGTACATTACCTGATAATTTTCCTTTAAATCGAACAAAACTCTGTCTTCTGTAAGTAGATGCGTAACCTTAGCATTGTTTGTAACATTTTGAGGTTAGGCTTCTGGCAACATTCATGGAAAAGCCAATTTTCTTCAACTGATCACGGTCACATTTCCTGAAGGATCTATGTAAGCCTTCGTGAATGTATTGAGACACAACGATCATACACCCGATCAGAGGTAGTCAAACTGAATTTCCAACATTCATGTTTTATGTTGTTTTTTAAAAATGTAATTGAATTAACTGTGTTTATTTGAATATAAACAGTAGATTTTAATGAACAAAACGTTAAGATATGTTCATATAATCTTCAAAAGACTACATTTTTATCAATAAAAACACATGTCTATAATTGAAATAATTTAGGTTATGTTTCTAAAGTATTATGATAACTTTATGATTATATATAAAGTATTATAATATAGAATTTTGAACGTTCGATAAGCTGTTTTCTGCTTATCTAAGCAATTCAGAACATATACATTTTTGGTATTCGATTACTTAAAAACATGGTTATACAATTTTACGCATCTATTTGACGTTCATAAATATATAATAGTTCAATTATTTGAAACTAAGTTCGATTCCAAATTAAACATCCCTCATAAATTGATGAGGACGATTAGTTCACTGAACATGGATATTAGAGAAATTATTACTTATCCTTTTATTTATGCGTAACTTTATTTTCCCTCTTTTCCCATTACAATGACAATAAAGCATAGGAATAAAGTATCACTGACAAAACTAAAATCGGCACTAAAAACACACTTCACAATGGATTTTTCCCAATTGATTTTTCCTATTCAATGGAAAAACGTTAGTGCTTGTTTATGAATATATGTAGCTTTTTGAAAATTTCGTCATAATCCCTCATAAATTGAAGAGGACGATTAGTTCACTGAACATGGATATTAGAGAAATTATTACTTATCCTTTTATTTATGCGTAACTTTATTTTCCCTCTTTTCCCATTACAATGACAATAAAGCATAGGAATAAAGTATCACTGACAAAACTAAAATCGGCACTAAAAACACACTTCACAATGTATTTTTCCCAATAGATTTTTCCTATTCAATGGAAAAACGTTAGTGCTTGTTTATGAATATATGTAGCTTTTTGAAAATTCCGTGGAAATTGTGGCATGCTATTTGTAACTAAGAAATCTCTTACCCTGCACTTGAATTGCCATTATATGCATATTCCAGATATTATACGTTTATTTATTTTCTAATTTTAAATCGGAAATATTTTTCAAAGCAATAAAAATAATAGAAAAATATTGTCGTTCAGGATTAAAAGCGGGTAACTCCGAATTTCAAAAATACGCATTTTCCACATTTTTCGCTAGTTTAGTCAAGCAATACTTCATGCTCCCAAAACTTCACCTTCAGGACCAGACATGTGAAATAAGAAGACAAAGGGTTGTGTTAGACAAAATTGCTTGAATAAACTAGCAAAAATATGAAAAAGTTCGTAACTGAAATTTTGGAGTTATTCACTTTTCAGGATTCTCCTTCACTGTGAAAATCATATTGGATTTCAAAAAACGGCAAGGTTTTGGACACTGAGCTTTGGGAAAATATCAAAAAAGTGCCATAGAGTAGTGTCAAGATATCTTTGATTAAATGAAGAAATTCCAGATGAGTTGAAGATGGTGACTTTATAAGAAAGGGTACATAAAGAAACTTGGCAACTGCAGAGTGATATCGGCCCTCGATACAGCATAAATGATATTTTAGAACAAATTTTAATCCCAGCTGCACTTTAAACTTGAACATACCAAGCAGGTTTTAGGAAAGCTCCTGAAAAGAAAAGATCCTGCCGAGAACAAATTCTGAATCTCAAGATCCTTGGTTTACCGAAAATCAAGAACTCAGCAATATGATATTATTTTAATTGAATTCAAAAAAGCTTTTGATAAACAAGATACCGTGAATATTTTTATTTATTTTTTTGAGCAAATGGAACTAATCCTGGACAATAAAGAACAACCTTACCAAAGAAACCGTTACCAGTAAATAGCCAACCAGTGCATGAGACAAATCTCTGACCCATTTCAGAGAAATAGAGATCGATTCGGCTCATTGCCATTTGATTGTGTCCTAGAATCTATAGGTGGGTAGTCAGAAGACATTATAAGACCGAAAGTAGAATTTGCCTAGGAACAAAAAACGAATACATCAAGTTCAATCACAGCTTTGAAAAATGATATTTCAACGTGCCAAGAGCAGGAAAGCAGCCAAAGAATTAACTCTGAGGCGATAGAAACCATTGGGAAAAGTAGATCTAAAGTCTCCTTCAAAATATAAAAAATCCACCGACACAGTTTTGTGAACTGTGTAAATGTAATAAATCAGAGTTGTTAAAATATTTGAATCACCTTAAGGCCACTCTAATCAAATGCGAAAATGCATCCGAAACATTCTCCAATATCAACCGTTGGCCAGTTTAAAGACTGTAAAAGAAAATCAAATTCATATATATATCTTGAATGATAATAGTTGACCTTGATAATATATGTGGAAGAAAATGGTCCGCGTGGAGGTCAATGAATTTCTCTTAGATATGGAGAAATGTTTATTAAGTAGTCTACGTTTCGACCTACATTGCAGGTCTTCTTCAGGGCTAAATATGCAAAATACGGACAATTGAAGATTAAAAAATTGTTAAAAATTAGTAAATATGGTAAATGTTAAGGTTAAAATGTATGAGTGTTAACAGTATTAATATCCAAGTGATAGGAAGGTAGTAAAACAACGTAATAAAGAGTAAAATAAGTAATAGAAAGTAATAAAAAAGAAAGTGTTAAAAATCAAAGAATAAGGTAATAAAGATAAAAATTTAAAAAAAATATTAAAATTAAAATACATAAGTATTAGGTATTTGAGTGGTGGACTATAAAGATGGGGGAGAGAGAACATGAGATATTTATAAATAAAGAGCAAGGGTGATCATTGTAGAGTATTAATAACCATAAAAATAAAAAATAAAAACTACAATAAGTTAATAAATTCAAAATAAAAATAAAAAATACAGTAAGTAATAATTCAAGTGAAGTAATAAAAATGTAGATGTTAATAAGAAACAATGATGATAAGTAATAGATGCGAGAAATACAGTTAACTAATAACGGGGACGATCTTGTATACAAAAAGATCATGAAATATTATAACTATGTTATCTTAGTGATCCTTTCTCACCATGTCTCACCACTTATAACATATTGTACTACATCTATCCTTTATAATATTTCATGAATTTTTTGTATACAATATCGCCCCGGTTATTAGTAAATTTCTCACATATTTAGCCCTGAAGATTAAAGAATAAGGCAATTCTTTAATTTTTAGCACTTGCTTTTTTATTACTTTCTATTACTTGATTTATTACTTACTGTATTTTTTATTTTTATTACCTACTGTATTTTTTTTTTAATCATACATTTTAACCTTAATATTTACCATATTTAGTCATTTTTAATTTTCAATTGACTGTATCTTGCATATTTAGCCCTGAAAATTAAAGAATAAGGTAATTCTTTAATTTTTAGCACTTTCTTTTTTATTACTTTCTATTACTTATTTTATTCTTTATTACGGTTTTTTACTAATTCCAATTCTCAGAGATTATGGTCATAGATGAAATTGAAAAAATATACAACCAAAAATTGAGAAGGTATTACCAATAATAAAAATCAAAACAAACTGACCATCCGAAAATCTGGCAAAGAAAGAAAAGTAAGATCCGAAAGAATGAAACTGTATTGGAATAAATAAAGGCACAATAGTGATTGTTTTAAAATATATCAATTTCAAGTGAAACGGGAAAATTGACACTCCTCATTATTAATTATTAATGTGAATAAAATTTAAAAAAAAATCACAACCACAATGACTTTATTCAATGTTCATTGAATCTGCACTTGGAGAGTAAAGTGATTTGTTTTTTCTTGAGGTAAAGAGCAGCAGCTTACGTGCTTATGCTTTTCTAAAATGTACAAACCCATCGTACTTGTATAACAGACTAGATTTTTTAATTTGTTACTTTTTTTTTTAAACATCTTTTATCGGGAACTCCTGACTCCATCAGATGATAACTTTTTGACTTTTCTTACTTTGTGTGTTTTTTTACATGTTTTCTTCTTTTGACTAAGATATATATATGTTTTTTAGGTCCAGGAAGTTTTATCCTTCTGATTCGATAGGTGTTGGTATTTTTTCCATCATTGTCATTCATGTCGCCTGTTGAATCATTCAATATGTGTTTGTAGTTTTCAAGATGTATCACATCTTTCGATTTCCTGGGTTCATTTTTAGGCAATGGCATAACATTTTCAAAGTAAGGAATGGCCGTCAATACTTGGACTGATGAACGGCCGCGATGTCTCTTCTTACTAATTTTGTTATCAGAAGACGACCTCCTACTATTGAAGCTTTCCGTATTTCGAGGCCTACGAAGTAGAATTGAGAATGTGGATCTTCGTCCCGATCCTAAAGAGGCATGTTTTTTCTTGTCTCCATTACTTTGGCGAAGCATGGAAGATAATTTTTTTGATCTTTTCCCGTACTCCTTCTTGTCATAACTATTTCTATTGATATCACTTGTGCGTGGTTTTTCTTTTTTTGGCGAAGGTATATGCTGCTCTTTCTTCGAAAAATGACCATTGGATTCTCCTCGTTCTCTTAATGAATTCAAATAATTGCTCTCTCTAAATGTATTTCTTAATTTTGATGTTTCGTCTCTAGATCTCTCAAACCTCTTAGACAAATCCCTAAAGTTTGCCAACTCTGAATCTCTGATCTGTTCTGATTTGGATTGTTTATAGCCCTGAATTTCTTCATGGCTTGGTCTATGAGATTCACGATTTGCTAAAAAATTTATCCTTTCTAATTTTGATATTATATTATCTTCTATTTTATTCATAATATTGTACAATTCCTTATTAAAATCACAACTGCATGGTTTTTGAAGATTAGGAGGGCAATGACATGGCCTAGCCTGTTCAACAGAAGCTTGTGATGCCGGAAGGTTTTCGGGATAGGTAACTAGGTCAGGTGGTGAACACAAGATGGAGTCATCTTCAGTGTCGCAAAAGGCATCGCTAGTCGTAGGACCACCGGACATTGAATTGTTTAATTTAACACCGGGAAACTCTTTGAAAATCGTTTCTATAGAATCGCAACAAATTAAACATTTGGAATGTGAATTAGACACCGTATTTGGAGGACAGTAACAAGGTCTACTACATATTCCTTTAATGGGATACGAATGGTCATTTAATGGAGGAGGTGGCGATTGGCATTCGGCATCTTGATCAATAACAATCCTCACATTTTTATTTATTAACGGACATGATTCAACAGTTAAGCCAGTATCAGGTTGAAAGTGAGCGTTTGATGATGGATGGTGCATATCGACATATTGGACTCCATCATTTTTATGTCCATCTCCACGGGTATATCCGCTAGAACGCTGAGTGGGATTATTAGAGGGTTCTTGAGGGTTTAAATCTGGCGAACTTATCCGCCTTTCGAATAAATTCTTTACAAGCTGGGGACAACAAAAGCAACAACATGAACCCTTATTTTCAATGGTCCTGAAATTGATAGGGCTAATACTTCTTGTGACGGTATTAGGTCTAGCAATGGTTGCGTCTGTGTTGTAATGTGGTACTTGCTCAAATGGCACCGAAGTCTTGTCCTCGTGGTTTGCTTTACTTGGAAGAAACCCACTTTCTTGAGATGTCCTGAGGCTAGATTGTATCGCGTTAAGTTTTCTGTATAGATCATTAATCGAATCTTGTGTTGTGCTTTCTCTAACGCCTCTGACTTTTCTATTAATCACTTTTTCTTCCGGATACATAGCGGAATTCAATCTTTTGCTATTACCAGTTTTAATATTCATTTGTCGAGTATCATATCTTTTTCCTTGATGATCATAGCCTCGGATTGTCTCGCTTCCTCTTCTATCTAAGTTATTCAACCCTACTGGGACCTTAATGTAGATTTTACTGTGGTTTCCTGATTTCTTCATTTTTCGATTTGTGGTTGATAGTTCATTTGGATGATTAGTTTCAGGCAGTGAGCTACGATAAGAAATTGTGCGGGGAGAATTGAGATCATTCACCTCTTCGCCTTGGTTCATATGCTTCTGGTCCATCACTCTCAATACTGTGTAATTTCCTCTTGGGTGCTCTGGAAAATTCGAGATGCCAGTTACTTCTTCTGAAAGATCGTCCCATGACTCGTTACTGTGGAGAGATGTCAGGAAACTCGTTTCACTATTTTCTAGCTGCCAGCAGTAAGACAAATATGATTCTTTTTTAAATTGAACAGGTATTTCATACTCGTATTGTGTTGGTGTGTCAATCAAATTGTTTTTAGTACGTATTTGGGATTTCTGTGCTTTTAAAGTATTATCGGTTGTTGATGATAAGGAACAGTTTTCATTGATCACACTTAAACTACTATCTTTACCATTTTTTATTTCATTTGATGGTAGTTCGTGTAGAACATTATTTTGCATTAGTCTAATTAAGTCAATGTTGTTCGAGTGCACACCTTTCAGAAGAATAGGAACTTTTTCACTTTTGGTGCCGTCACCTATTAAATACAATGGTCCAATCGATAGTTGTGTCGGATGATTGGTGTTCGGGAAGAGATGAGAATTCGGTGGATTAATATATCCGTTAGAAGAAACTGGGTTCCAGGGTGACTGAGCAGGGCTGTAAAAAGGCGTTTGAAAGAAAAATGGGACATTGTTTGAATGAGGCAGCATCGGATCAATGAAGTAGAAAGGCTCAATAAACTCGCATGAATTTCTGTTGGATTTTCTATTTCTATGACTTCTCGAATGATGGCTATCTTTGTGTTTTCTATTGTTTTTCGATTTTCTCTTGGATGCCATATCAACGTTTCGTTATCTTACAAACGTCCAAATATAATAGTAACTCTCATATAATGAGATAAACTGAAAAGAAATTGCACATTAGCTATGTTCGACTGAAAAGGATTGTGCATTATTTTTCAGAAAAGTAAACAAGATAATTTCGTCGAGTTAGATAAAAAATTAATAAATTCAAAAACTGGATACACATACAACTATATCGACCAATAGGTCAAAGGGGAAATAAGGAGCACACTCTGAAACGGTTTATTTAGTTTCTAATGATTACAAAACGATATAGACGAAATTTTTCAGCAATTCATTCGGTTTATAGAGGACGGAAAATATGAACATTATAAAAAGTTTATTTGAGTCAAATAAATTACAAAATAAATCACTAAGACCCATGAAGAGCCTTGTTTTCAGTACGTCATAGAGATTGCACTACTTATAAGACAACAGTTGGACAGAGAAGTGATCTGTCCTAGATCTCGCTCAATCACCAACGTTTATTCCCCTGTTTTGGGTACCCACTTTATATAGGCCGGGTCTCCTGGAGGATCTCCAGATCCCAAAGGATCCATTCGAGTGCACACCTTTCAGAAGAATAGGAACTTTTTCACTTTTGGTGCCGTCACCTATTAAATACAATGGTCCAATCGATAGTTGTGTCGGATGATTGGTGTTCGGGAAGAGATGAGAATTCGGTGGATTAATATATCCGGTACAAGAAACTGGGTTCCAGGGTGACTGGGCAGGGCTGTAAAAAGGTGTTTGGAAGGCATTGTTTGATTGAGGCAGCATCGGATAAATGAAGTAGAAAGGCTCAATAAACTCGCATGAATTTCTGATGGATTTTCTATTTATATGACTTCTCGAATGATGGCTATCTTTGTATTTTCTCTTGCTTTTCGATTTCATGTTTATCATGATTCATGGATGTCATATTCAATTCAAAGAGTAGACACTGAGCCACCCCACTCCCGTCTATTCAAATAAATTTTAAAAAACGTTAAAAAAATTAGTTAGACCAGCCTGGTAGATGTTTTCACATTAAAGAAGGTAAACAATTTTGTTTGTGTACACCAAAAATTTTTAATGTTGGAAAAATCAAGGAAAACAAATTAGTTTCGAGATTTATGTTTTGGGTCGAGCTTTTCATGTCGTCTTCTTTATTTGGTTCTTTAATCTAGATATCATCCTTGTTTAATATGAGATAGATACTGCAAAATATATAAATATATATACATATATTTTTTTTTTGGTTCTAAAAAAATAAAGAAACACCATGGTATAGACAAAAATCGCGAAAGTTAAGAATGCTTAATGTCGCCACAAATTTTGGTTAGTACGTTTAAAGGGATCCTCATTGATAAAAATGTTTGTAAACTTTGAAATGATTTCGAAGTGCAGACAACATTGGTCAAAATTAATAATTATTAGCGGTTTTATTTATGAACCTAAAACAGCTTATAGACACTGCAGACACGAGAAAAAACCTAATAGAAATCCATATTTTATCGTACATTAATATTAAAACCAAATCTATATATATAAAAGTCAGTTTCAGTTTTCAGTGAGTATTATTTGTTTTCTCACAGCTCTTAGGGCCTATTGGGCAAAGCAGTAGGATATTCGTTGATTTTTTTCAGATCAGCCAATCCTATAATTTGGAACAAATCGTAAGTAGGCACAATGTGCAATTCCCTTATAAGTATGCGAAATTGGCAAAGAAATAATTAACGTGTTCTTTTTCAAATTCGTTTATTACGTTAACAAATTTGTAATATTTAATAATTTTATGAACCAATAATACTTGGTGAAAATGATTAAAATAATTAACTTCACCACTAACTTTTTATTTATTAATTTGCCAAATATGTTTACATCACCACTTGTTATTTGTTAAATGATCATTATTACCTTGAAAAAACATGGGCAAAATTTGTATACTTACGAGCATTTATCTATTCTTATGCTTTAAAGATAGCAACTTTTCCGTCAAATACTACTAAGTCTCTAACTTGACATTAGTAGCAGTTTTTGAAGATTGCAGATTCATGGGTAATTGTTTTTGGTGTTTCGTGTGTGGTGTGTAGCTTATAATAGAAGTTGTCATGTTCTAGAGATAACTGAGCTCTAACCTATACAAGGCATTACTAATATTAACGTAAACATATGGTGAATTATTTAGATGCTTATGTTCAATGTTAGATTGATATGGTGAATATTGGGTTTGGCTCTAATCAATCTGCATGACAGTTATTGGCAGAACGTCTTGTAGGTCAATCGATCGATAAGTTTTCGAAATTAGTGTAAGAGTATTTCGACTTCGAAAATAATTCCTAGCTTCTGTTCCCAACTATGATAAACGCATCCTCTCTGAAACCATCCACATCAATTCCTCCGCTATCAATCATAAGACCGACTCATATCACCTTTCCTCTATCTACTCCCAAAATTTTAATTTATTCAAAAAACCTAAAATTCTTTTACTTTGTTACTGTTTCCCACTTCCATTCCATTATATATACTCTCTCCTTTTTCCTATGACACATTAGGACTTCCTGACATAAATTTTATTGTTATTATCTTTCGACTACTTCCCATTATTTAGTCTTTAATACTCTTTTCTCTCTTTTATCATTACTTTCATATTTGTATACATTATTTACGTGTCTTTAATTCACCTATTTATTTATTTTCCCTCATTTTCCTATACTCTCTCTCTTAGTTATATATTTGGCCGTTAAAGATCGCTGTTAGCGCTTCCGTCTTGCTTTGTAACGTATTTTAATTGTCAGTTGCACGGTTCACCCAGCCGCCTCTCCTATTAGGTTCGTTCACATTTTAATAATTATATCTTCTCTTCATTCTTATCCATCTGCATTCTTCACACCCATTTCTTCTTTCACCACTTTGGCATCCATCATATGATGTAATCAAAGAGTTCATAAATAACGAGCATCTTAATTTTTATATTGTATCTCCTTTCTCCAACTGGAATTTTACGTCTTTATTTCTATGCGTTTCTTCTAAATTTACATAATTTTTTGTATTAATATAACTTCATTCCAATTATTTACATTTATATAACATCCCATACTTATATTTTCAAATTTTTACATCTCTACCTGTCGTTCAACGAGATTCCTATTCATTAGGTACTTTCTACATATTCTTCTGTATTTATTCTTTGGCATCATATTTTAAATCATTTTTCATACATTTTACTTATTTAACACACATTTTATATTTTATCTGTAATTAAACTAGGTTTTCCATACTTTTATATCTCACCTTTTTATATTTATACTTTTTCATTTTGTTTCTTTCGGTTTACCTTCTCATTTTTCTTTCTCTTTGTATTTTGATTACATTATCACCCTTCTGTACATTTATTCTGTAATTTTATTATTCATTATCCTTGATAATATATCCATCACTATTTTTTACTTTTCTGTTACTCTGTATGTTATTATATTCTTGGTACTGTAATGTTTTTTTTAATAGTTTTTTTGTTTTGTTTGTTCTTTCTCTCATAGCCCTGAAGATGACCTACAAAGTGGGCCGAAACATCGGCACAAATAAAAAATAAGCCTTGACTTATTTGATGTTTTTTCGACTTCACCCCCCCAACTATTTCCATCCTCATTAGATCATCCAGTCAACTATTTTCCTCTCTAATATAAAATAGTTATATATGAAGTGCAAATGGTACCAGTGGAGTGAGGTGAGAATGGGTTACATAATTTCTTAAAGATACAGAAGTAATATTAACTTTTGATCTAGTTTTAAGAACAGTTATGTTTCCCTTAAACGAAGAAAATATTTGAAGGCGATTATTACTCTGTATGAATTTTTTATTCCATGATGGTTCAGTAATTATGCAATGATACATCTTTAAATAAAATAACGAAAACGAATAAGTGCAAATGAAGTAAATAAAAAAGGCTCGTTATGAAAAAAAAAATCTATTTCGTAATAAAATGTCTTTAATATTATTTTCTCCATTAGTCCTCTTGCGATCCTAATTTCGATTTTATAGGTATTTCATTTATCTATGTTATATGTTTATTAGAAAGCATTCATAATATCTCAATCATTAGAGGCGTTCTTCGAAATGACCTACTTGTCTCAGAAGGCATCAGACGTTTTTGATTATACTTGCTGAGGTAGATATTACTAGTTAAGTAGTCGCTTAATTTTCCATTATTTTTGCGGATGGTACTTACGTTATGTGATCGTATCCATATTGGTGTGTTAACTTTCACTGACTTTTTAGATACCCTTGTCAAACTTCCACAACTAGTCGATTTAGAACAATTGGTCTGTTTATTTTCCGAATCGTTTGATCCGTTCCGTTTCTGTTTTCTTTTTGTCCTTTTGACGAAAACGGTCCTGACTTTAAAACTTAATTTCGATCGAACAGCTGGTTCCAACTTCGATGAGGACTTCGAAATGCTCGAAACATTACTCATTGTTTGCGCTGCAGTTGTTACTTCCATGTTTTTTTGTAATTTAGTTGTTGATGGGAAAGACAGTGTCTTTGATTTTGAAAATGAATACTTATTTTTCAACTTGGCATTATTGTTGTTGATAAAGAAACCGATAGTTTTGATATTCTGTTCTTCTTGATACCAGGAACTTTCATCGTCTTGGCATAGAGTCGAAGAAGAAGACGGAATGATGAAAGACTTAGGATTCGGCAATGCTTTCAACCCTAGTTCTTTTTTCGGGCAGTGCTTTTTTGAATTTATTTTTGCTATTTCATGTTTGGATGTGAAAGTACCTACACTTTTTCGTTTCTTTGATTTAGTTGTCTTTTGTTTTCGTCTGAAAACGCTAAATTTGAATAATTGAGAGATGGTGTCGTCCCATAAAGAGGTGATGGATTTCCTTGACTCTGTTTCGTTTTTTCGTCCAGAAGAATCGATTGTTCGATTGCTTTTATTACGAAATCGTTTCTTGCCGTCCTGTAAAATATCTTTGCCCTTACGGTCATTTGAAGCCGTTGGTTTCTTTGGCACCATTCTGATTGCCTGTAAACGACTGTAGTATATTTTCTTCAACACTAGTTAGAGATGACATATTATGTCTCACAATGGCTTGAACTTTTTAATATTCAGATCTGATGGATTTATTACAATGATGAATGATTTTTCTCGCATTTTGATTTGAACCTTTTTAATTGTATCTTGTTAGAAATTCTGCACAGTCGTAATTTACACAGAATAGGCTTGGTTCTTCTTACCTTGTAGATATATCTATTTACCTGTGGCGGTCGTGAAAAAAAAGGTAAGCTGGATGATAATAAAAATATGAAATAATTTTTAATTTGAAATGGAAATCAATTTTAAAAAATAATTTATTAGTAGTAAATCAATCCGCTAACTTATGTACAATTCAGAAATGATTAAGTGATCAGATACTTATTGCCAAGAAAAAGTAATCATATTAACATACCTAGTTTTTCACGACCGCCACAGAAAGATAGTATGCATATGTTTTGTATAAAACAAGATCTCACCTTCTGGACCAATGTTGTATCGATTTATAGCATGTGATCAAACAATTATATTTAGTGTATGTTTAAAAAAGACTTCATGAGAATAAATCATGGGCGTCACAAATGAAAAACGCTGTCAAAATTATCAATTTTCGGATTTTCTTTCAAGTTTAGTTGACTACAAAAATGTGATGTTTCTACTGGTTAAACTCACATAAGCTTTATCTTAATTTATTTTGCAATGTTTTCTAAACATCATAATTCTCAAAATCATGTTATTGCCAGTGTATTTCACTTTTTACTTCACTTTTTTAAAAACTAAGGAAAATCAAACTAAGGTTTTGTTCATTTATAGGAATAAACCTTCCCTGGAACCAGAGCATTTATTTTTGTTATACTAATTTTTTTTTTAAGAATACAAATATTATTAAAGAAAACCAATAGAGTAAAACATGCTTAATCTACTTTATTTTAAATATTAAAAAGTTAGAAAAATCTTTTTTTTAACCTCGCCAACAAAATTAATATCAGACAGATATTCTGAAGAAGAGAGGAACTTGAAGCCAAATATTTTTGGAAAAAAAAAATTATTTTTCAATATTCAAGTTTGGTGTGCCGAATCAAAATCTGCCATAATTTTCAGTTTGATCTATACTATAAGTGCCGTTGATTAAAACTCTTTTTTCAATTTATTTGATCAAAAATCAGTAATTTATTCATGCTCGAATTTTTCCATTATTACACTTTTTTTTCTCACGAAACGGATACAAATCTAAAAGGATACAGAAAGAAATACTGAGAAAACAATTTAAATACCACGCGTATATCATAACTCTAATGCTTCTTCTTCATCTGTTTCCTCTTTTCCCATATTTCCTTCGTGAGTGCCTAAGTTTTCTCTCCTCAGACCACATAAGACTCTTTGGGGCGCTTTTTTCCCACAACAACCTTTATTCCCTTGAGCGTCCTTCTGTATTCATCTCTGTCAAAACGATCTTAGTCTGTTAGCCCCTTTTGGTTCATATCATTCTTAAGTTGTTTGAAATATCCTGGTGAATTTTTATGACAGTGTATTCGTTTAAAAATTTTATGGCTTAGTCTTTCAGGATTCATCCTCATGTGTCCGCAGAACCTTAGCCTTCCCACCCCAACGTCAGTTTCTAAGTCTGTTGTTTCCTTATAGATTTCTTGATTCGACCTCAACCTGTATCCTTCAGGTGTTCTCCTGAACAGAAAGAAGAATTCTCAGAAGAATCTACGGACCTAGGAGAACAATTGAAGGATACAGATTGAGGTCGAATCAAGAAATCTATAAGGAAACAACAGACTTACAAAAGGACGTTAGGGTGGGAAGGCTAAGGTTCTTTGGACACATGATGAGGATGAATCCTGAAAGACTAAACTATAAAATTTTTCACCCAATCCACTGTGACAAAAATCCAACAGGATATTTCAAACAACTTCAGAAGCCCCTCTAGGCTGGGAAGACATGAGATTTCTGTTCCGTAAAGTATCACCGGCTTGATGACTGAGTTATGATGTCGTATCCTAACTGTAATAGATAGATTCTTCTAGTTGTAAAAATTATTGGTGGTCAAGCTTAATTTCTCCATTTTGGCGACTTGCTCCTTAAATCCTTCTCAATCCAACTCATTGCTGCATATGATTTCTCCAAGGTATTTAAATCTCTGAGTCAATTAATTGTCCCGTATTTGGTTTCAACTTTTTTTTTTCTTAAAACTAGGGTCTGTGGTCATCAGTTCCGTTTTATCAATAGATATTTGTAAGCCTGCTTTCCTCGCTGTTTCCGAGAGGGTGTTTATTTGGTCAATGGCCACTGGTAAAAAGGCAAGTTCATCCGCATATGCGAGGGATTTAACTTTGACATGATTGTTCTGCACCTGAATTGTTGATTTCCCTAGCTCCTTCATGATCTTGTCCAGTTCCACTTTAAAAAGTACTGGAGACAACCCGTTTCCTTGTCTGAGTCCCGTTTTAGATTAACTTTAGATTCCGTCCCTCCTCAAGGTAGTATCCTTGGTCCAATCCTTTATACAGTTTATACAGCTGATATCCCAACTCATCCTAATACTATCCTTACCACGTATGGTGATGATACATGTGTATTATCAGTCAACACAGTTATTGCATCCCAAAGCCTCCAATCCCATATCACTGATCTTGAAAAATGGTCAAAACAGGAGGATTAAAATAAATTCTCAAAAATCGCATCAAATAACTTTTACATTACGTCGTAAACCAGTTACTTCCTGCCCTTCAGTATCCTTTAATAATATCCTACTGGTGACTGTAGAACAGATCCGATACTTAGGGTTGCACCTTGACAAACGATTAACCTGGAATCCTCATACAAGACTGAAAAGACAAGAAACCGCTCGACGTTTCAGGCTACTTCAACACTTACTAGACAAACGCTCTAAGCTCCCAATTAACTACAAAAGACCCATCTACATAACCATCATACGACCTATATGGACTTACCGAGTAGAGCTTTGGGGCTCCACTAACCCATCGAATTCCTCTCTTATCCAATCCTTACAATCCAAAATCCAAAATGCTTCTTATTTTGTTAAGAATAAAGTCATCATAACGACCTTAATGTCCCTTTTGTTGCTGATTTGGCCCGAACCCGGTATCTATCCTTTTATAAAAAACTTTATTACCACTCACATAATTATATTTGATTAAGCATGAATGATAGCAAAGTAGTTTTTAGTAAAAAAAAAACGCCTATCAAAGATGAGTATGGACATGTAACAATTAATGAATGAATGGAATGAACATTTTACCTATAAATAAATTAATAATGTATTTAATAAATGTCACATAATCATTAAGAGATATATTCATCATCATATCACAATTGGTATTTCAATAAAAATCTTCATAACGTTAAAATATATCTTACTGTCATCAGGCTGTGGTATTGTGAATGAAGGTTTTTTTTTTTTTTGTTCAGAAAATACTGCAATTCGAATTCGGCAAAACCTAAAAAGGTTTTCATACATAATTTTATATATTTAATTGCAGACTTGGGTTTATCGGTTATAATAATTGGGAAAGAAAATAGTGAGAAAAATATAAGGTGAACTAATATCATTCTAGGAGAAAATAACTTTTAAGCACTTTTCAGAGAGGACTTGCTATGAATATCTGTTTTTATTCATAAAGACAAAAGATAGTAATATTGTTTTAGTAATATTTAAATTGGCTTTAAATGTAAATGTTTGTATTTCAAACCGTATTCCTTTACTAACTTTAATTCTAAAATAAATACATAATAATCATTATTTAGATTTCAACAAAAGTAGCTTATCCTTATCATTCTTAGTAATCAAAATTGACATCATAAATCATAAAATATAAGTTTTTTTCTTATCAATGTGTGCAGTCTTTCCAAAGTTTAACAAGGTATTACTGTATTTCACTGATGTGAAAATCTTTAAAAAGTAATGATATTAATAAAATGTAATACCACACAAAAGTTAGATAAATATTTCGTATCTTTTATTAATGTGATAATAATGATTCGTTCGTTATTGTTGTATTCTTCTTCAGAGATTTTATCCTCTCCATTTGAGACTCTTTGAACTTCATTTCGTTTCATAATATTTCTCATCAGTTAGAATCCCTATCATTAGGCCTTTCATTAGTATAATTTATTTTTTTCCTGTAATAAAGAAGGAATCAACATTTTACTCATTTCGCATGGTTAAAATTTATTGGTTTTGTATGAACGCTTCGTGTGTACAAATATTCTTCTTTTGTTAGACTTTTTCCTTTGTTCTAAAAGTTCTGAAGAGCTTTGCCACAAGTCGGTCGTTTGATACTTGCGTTCATCTTTTTCAATGGATTTCGATCGCTTACTGATGTATTTGGCATAATTTTCAGTTGTTCCCAGATCACTGTCTGAACTTGTTACAATCCAGGCTGTGGAAGAGCGAATAGTATCATCAATTGCTCTATGTTTGTAACATTTAGTAACTTTGAAACTATCTTTTTTCAACGAAACATTGCTGCAATCAAAGCCAATAGTCGTACGATTTGCTTCGTCAGATTCTATTTCCTCAGCATTTTCGTCAGTTTTATCATAAATACAAAGTGTGGAATTAATACTGTGATTATGTAAAGCGGAATGTGCTATCTTCTCTATCTTAGGCTTCCATTTATGTTTTCTTAATTTAGCATCTTCAGTTTTACAGTGTTTCAAAGTAATATTTTCTAAGATAACCTCTGAACCATCGGAACCTTTCTTTTGTCCTTTAATTGGTTTCTGCGACCTTGATGGATCAGTTGAATATATGTCGGACTGTATACAGTCTGGGATTGGGTTAGAGGCGTCATAAAAATCCGCGTCATCTGATGAAACCGTTCTAACAACCGGAGGATTTTGAATCGTCCTTAGATCCGGTTGATCGCTTCCCATAAATGACCTTTTGCATCTATTTTTGACTGAATTCTTTCTGCCTGAGAATTCAACGGAGTCAATAGAGCTCCCCTTTTTCCGCTTTGATGAATTTGAACTGTTATTAGATCTAGGTGGCTCTAAAGTACCACCAGTAGGTTTACTTATGAAGTTGAGAAAACTTACCGCCAGGCGAGCATTACATACTGTCGGTCTTGAAATTACTGTTGTTTTGGAATCCGACGAATCACTCGTCGATTTTTTTTTACCTCTAAAAATTTTAGAGTCAGGTGAAATTGTGGGTTTCACTTCTAGAGTTGTACACCCAGATACTAAATTCGAAGGGTGTTTTTTTATTTTTAGCGATGAATGAGGAGCCATTTTAATATCTTCATCATTTGTTTCAGTAAAGCAGTGTAAGCTAATAGAATCACAATTGTCAGGGCAGACGGGACTGGGTTTTTTCGTTTCATTCAAGGCAGTAATACAATCACGACCATACAGCATCGGTTTTGAATTCTTTATATGGCGTTTAAAGGACTTTTTCTCAGTTGAGATATTTCTGGAATTGTTGCTGTTCACTGATAGTGCAGATGGAAGATGTTCAAAATTTTCAACATAATCGACGAGTAAAGGTGAATTCTCAAATGACAAAAGGGAGCAATTACTTTTTTTTAGTGTTTCAGATGAAACAATAGATCCTTTAGCACATTTTGAAATAACACTTGAGGTATCAGAATCTCCTGAATATATAACAGAGGGCTCCATTGTCAATTTTGAAAATATCTCCTCAACATAATTCGGTTGTGTATTGATCTCGAGGATTGAAGAACTTTTTTGAAAAGGGACAAATGACACTGAACCGACCACGCCAGAATTATGCGAAGCTTTTCTGACATGTGCTGCAATATACTTTTCATTTTTCTTTTGTTTCGGTGAGCAGTATTTCATTGAAGTTTCTTTTTGTGATGAATCATTATTTTCAGGATCATGGAGAACAAAGTCCCGTTTATTAGATTTCCTACTTGGCATCCGTTTCCATCCTGAATTAACTATTGAGTTCTCTGTTTCACTGCTATGAGGAGAACTGCTTGATACATTATTCAAATTATGTATTGCCGATGCTTTTGACGACTCGGTGATTTTTTCTTTTTTAATCTCTGCTTCACTATCAGATTTCATGGGTACCTTTAGATTCTGGATCCATACCCTCTGGCTGATCACAGAGGATTGGTGAGATCTTGCACTTTTGTACAATGATGAAGGTGTAGATCTTCTGACAAATAGAGATCCTCGTTTAGATAAGGTCGATTCTCTTTTTGATGACAAACTAGATGATTTATGGTTTTCAGATTCATGAAGGGTTGATTTTCTAGACATATCTTCTTTTATTGTTTCGGGGATCGACGGTTTTCGTGGTTCTTCTGGAATTTTTTCAGATAGTAATAATTCAGAAGGCCGCCAACGGCTTGCTTGTATTGAGCTTTTTTCAGAAAATGATTTAGAAAAGAGTGAACCTGTTTTTATTTTAGGACGTGATTTGCGCGTACTTGATTCCCTAGGCAAAGGTGATGATGCCCTTCTTTTTCCTGAAGAGAGAGATTGTTTAGTAATATTTGATTTTGGTAAACTGGAAGATCGTTTAGTCATACTTGATTTTGGTGAACTAAGAGATCGTTTATTTAAACTTGTTTTTGGAGAACTTCTTGCCTCCAGATCCTCAGTTTGAGTGGAAGTAGAAACCATTTCTGGATTATCATGCTTTTCCTCAAGTTTGGTCGGAGTAGGCGCTTCTGTTATTGATACTTCCTTTGGAATAATATCTACTGAGGTGGTTGGCTCAACTAAATCATCCGATTGGACGGAAATAGAAACCTTTCTGTATTTGACGCTAGGTTTTGGAATATCTTCCTTATTTAACAACAGCGAATCGGATGATATTTTTTGTTTAGATACGATTTTTTCTGCTGCAGCTTGGCTAGTAATACCGTTGCGTTTCTCATTACATAAACATGGCCTATGACAAGTAGTTATACATTTTCTTTTTTTAGTACTAATGTTGCAATTTTTTAGAGCCCCAGAAAGTAAATGCATTCTTTGGCTACAAGTTTCAGTAGCTAACGGCATGAGAGTCGCTGTTTCATTAATTTTCCCAAAAGTTTCCTTTTCGATTTTCTTTTTACTATATGGTGTTGTATTTCCTTGAAATCCTTTCAGTGTTGTATAGTCCTCTAAATCACAAAATTTTCTTGCGTGAGTTGTTGCATCATTATTTAGTAATTGATTTTCCGATTCGAGTTTGTGTTTAAGCACTTTCATAAGTTCCAAGTAAACTTGTTGACGATGATTAGTATCACATGATCCCAAAGAAACACGAATTTTTGCCGCCCCACTTTGCGTGCATATTACTTCTTCTGGCATTTTTGATACTTGTTCCCAAGAATTTTCCAAAGGGATTTTCTCTTGTAAATCTTGTTTGCTTCTAAAGGACGGATTCTCTCGTTCAACTTTTGAAATTGCATTTCCTCTAATGTGCATTTTGTCTTCAGCACCTTTCGTATAATTCATAAAATTTGGTTTAGTAACGCAAATATTTATAGGGTCGCTATTTACTTTATGCAGTACTGAAAATTTTCTTTTCGGTTCTCTAAGTTTTTCTTGGGAAAAATCAGTTGTTTCTACATGTGATGTTGTAGTCATTTCCTTTGACAATGTGTAGGTGTTCGCACTATGAGGATTGCAATAACAGTGACCTTTTTTTCTCATGCCATTCTGACTTTGAAGTTCGGCATTGTGGTTTATTATATCATTATATCGATTTCTATCCTGTGGGCTTGTCAATAATAGCTTTTCTGTACCATTGAAATATTTCTTCTCGTCAATAACTTCATGGCATCGTAATTCTCTAGGACACGGACAGTTAGAATATCGTAACTTTTGTGGATTTTCTTTATTTCTGTTTGAAACCACTTCATCATTAATTCCTCTTTTGAATAGCACTTCCTCGTGCAGTTTTCTATGCCCTGGTGTATGCTGAAATACTTTTGCCAGTCGACCACCCAGTTCTTCTTTTCTGGTGGTCAATGGCATTACATTAAAGTCCTTCCTTCCAACGAATGCTTCCTCGCTGGTAGAAGGAAAAAGACATTGACTACTTTGATTTATCGCTTCGATAACTTCTGTCTGAGTTACAGTGGTGACGCCATTAGCTGTTGTAGTCATAGTTTCTTTCACTTTTACTATTTTACTATTGCCTGTTGAACTGTTCTGTACATTTTTGTTATCTGACTTTTCGCCTTCATATTCATTTAATGACATATATTTAACTGGTTCACTTTTGTCTCTTGAAAACATCGAGCCTTCCCTTTCCCTTCTTAACAGTTCAGCAGCAGCTCTCCAATCCTTTTCACTAATGTAGGACAAGTCAGGACTGCAGTTCTGATTGCATATCGCCCTAGTTTTTAATGGGCCTTTTTTATTTTCGTCATTTGTTGTCGAACCACCTGTATTTGAAAATCTAGTAGATTCATCTAGTGTAGAATTTGTTTCTCCTAGAATGAAACTGTCATCGGAGGATTCTAATACTTGGGGCATAGGATCTCTAGTCTTGCGGATGAACTGTCTTTCTTCGAAACTCTCTGAACCTGATGAATTAATGGTTCTTTTTTTCTTTTCTCTTCGAGGATTATTCTGTTTATGACAATTAGGCTTGCATTTGTACTTTTCATTGTCCTCGAAATACCTGGAGATCTTTGTAGATGGAGGATATTTTCTGTTGAGGTTATGACGATATCTTCGATGTTTCACATTCGTATCTTCACAAATTATTTGAGGACTATTTTCTCTGTATATATCAGTTTCCTCTCTATGGATAGATGTCCTTCCGATAACGTTTTCTGAAGAAAATTGATCTGATATGTTGTTTCTGATCGGATTCCTCCCCGTCACCTTGGACTTGAGATAGTCACGAACATTATAGGCAATACTGGCCAGTGAGTTGTTTCGTCTCTTATCAAAGCCTCGAGTGTCATTACTAAATCTTGAGTTCTCATACGTTTCCTTCAAATTTTGCAATGAATTATACAGAACTTCATCGATTATCGGATCAAGGCCTACATTAAATTTCCCTTTATATCCATGCCCAGTGATTTCCACTTTGCATTTAGGATCATTCGGTGAATCTATAACATCCACGAACGTGTCAGCAATTATATCGACAGACTGTCTCGTAACCTTTGATTTGTGTCTGTCGTTTGTTCTTTTATCAACCATACTATATGTTTCGAAACGAGGTTTGGAGCAGGCAAATCTTTGCTGCTTCGGAAGCACTTTGTCAAACCGTGGACAATTTTCGTTTTGAAATGTTGGACTGAACATCGAACAGGGATCGCAGAATTGGCCGGCCTCGAAACTACGAAAAGGGAAGGTTTCTATGCTCTGCAATCTCTTTTTCATCCTTTTGAGGGCCTTTTTACGATGATGAGATCTTACGATATGAGGATTTTCGATACGTAAGGGCATTACAGTATAGGTACCAAAGTGATGAATTCTTGGAGTGGTTAGGTAATTGAGAAGCAGTTCTTCCTGCTTCAATTGATACGTTTCCAATGTCAATGAACTTTTCTTGATAGAAGCCCCTGAAAAGTATTTATTTATTTAGGAACTTATAAATATATTTAACAACTTATAAATCTTATCATGAAAAGGTAAATGGTTCAGATCAATTAAAAATTAAATAATGGAATATGGTTATTTTTTAAGCTTAATCAATAACAGCTTGAAAACAGTTAAGAATCATTTCTTGATATTATATGATTAAATGCATGCATATTCATTTCTCTCTGAGAACAAAAACCATGTTGAATATTCTATTACTTTATTATTTAATACATTCCATGGGAACCATTAACATACAGCATTGCAATCATTCTTTGGCTCTACTGTACCTAGCCTTTCTTGAAATCTCCCCAGATATGATCCACATGTTTAAGTAATGCCTCTTTTGTATATAATCTATATTGCTTATTAAGTATTGTATTATAGACAGTCAACACTGTAAAGTGGCTGTTGTCTTCTGTTGGTGTTCGGCCATTGTGCGTCACTATTGTTGTGACTGGATCGTTGATGTGTGTAGTGTCCTTCTGCCTATATATGGTTTATATCAAATATAGCACCTCCCTCCCTCCCTCCCTCCCTCCCTAGAAGATGTCTCTGGGGTAGACCTAGGCTAACATGGAGGGACCACATCTTCAAGCTGGGACAGCAAAGAGGACATGGGCTGACTGCCATGAAGGCACTTACCAAGGATCGGGATGACTGTCTGGACTGAGGCACCTCCACACCGAAAGGCACAAGGAAGAAGAAGAAGAAAAAGATAAAATACAAAGAAGAGAAGAGAAAGATCTTTGCACCTGCCAACGAAGAGCACAGGTGGAGGATCAGAAGCGATAGCGAACTAATGGAACTGTAAAGAGAGCCTGATATCCTCTGTGCTGTAATGAAGAGCAGAATGAGATAGTAGGGTCATGTAGAAAGAAGTGAGTCCTACAGGCTCCCTAAAATAATGTGAAAACGGAAAAGGGCAGATCCAGGCGTTGGTGGATAGATGAAGTAGAGGGATAATCTGAGAAATCTGTAGTAAGAAATTGGAGGCGCCTGGCTGGAGACTGCGATGAATGGGGAAGAATGGCACCCAAGAGTGAGTGTATAAAATATAAATTCGATTAGAGTTAACATTTCTTAACAAAATTGAAACATATTTGTATAATTAGATTACTGTTTATAAAATCTGAAAGCCGGGGGAGATGTGTCCTTGTGCCCACTTCCCTACTTCCTCCTTCACTTTATGTGTAGGAATAAGTTTTTTTATAGCTTTAACAACAAAAAACATGTGAAAACAATATTTTATCAATTTATTTTTTAATATTTATTCTTTTTAAATGATTTATCAAATCACTATACTCATTACAAAAAAGAGTTTTATTTCTTAAAAAAATAATCATTACGAAATGATCTCGAGATGAACCAACACCATCAAACAAACAAATAAAAATTTGTATATTTAATACAAAATTCAATATGTAATAACAATGTATCAGAAAATGTCGATAATATGAAATTATTTTGATATTAATGTATAACAAAGAAACTTCATTGAGCTTGTAAACATATATATATATATATATATATATATATATATATATATATATATATATATATATATATATATATATAATTTTCTAAAATTCAGATTAAAACTCGTGAATAAGGTGCAAATCCTCACAAATGGGAACCAAGTTTTAGTTCCTCATGATTAAAATTAATATTTCTACTTAGACACTTCATTTGGTAAGCGGGTACAGTTGTTTCTGCTATCTTTTTTATTAATCGTGAGTACCTACTAGTCATATCATATGACTTCCCTTACCAATTTTCGTGCATGGTCTAGTACATTGTTCTTCAACCGCCGGTCCGCGGCCCAGTAGAGGGCCGTAGAAAATGTCCTGCCGGTCCGCGAAAAATTTTGGTCAAATCGTAAATCACCGTGACGTATTATGTATAAAACTATACAAATACAATGTATAATAACAATATAATGGCGGACATATTCAGTCTGCCTAATGAAGTTAATATTTCTCTGTAGGGTTCATATACAAATATTTTTACTTTAAGATATAAAATGAATGCGTTAAAAAAGAAGCTCTTTGGAATAGTCGCTTACAAGAGGAAGATGTAGAAATGTTTTCTCTTTTGGATGAATTTCGATTGCTGCTGACGTGAACACGAAATTCATATTTAACATAATAAAGCAACATTTAAGAGCATTAGCTGAAAATGAAGAACCCCGTAAAGGTAACCTCTGGATTAATAATCCATTCTTGGAAGACATAAACTCATGTGCACTTCTCTTTTTGATCTTCATGAAAAAGAAAAGCTGATCGAGTTGTCTTCTGATGTACTCTGGTCTCCATACATAAATTGCATTTATTGCCTCAATTTTGGATATCGCTAGAAAAAGAATATCCAACTTTGAGTTATAAAGCTATCAAATTATTAGTAAATTTTTCGACTTCCTATTTATGTTAAAAGACTTTTTCAGCCATGTTTATAATAAAACCCAAACAGTGAAACCGAATAGATGTTTATGCAGCGCTTCGTCTCTCAGAAACAACGCAGAATCCTCGAATATCAACTGTTATATCAAAGAAGCATCAGCAGATATCGCACTAATAAATGTAATTGGATAACGTATTCTATAATAAAAAATAATATCTACAAGCTTATTGGTTTTTATTTGTCTTAGCTTTCAGTTGGTCCGCGAAATATTTATCCTATTTTTACCGGTCCGCAGGTGCAAAAAGGTTGAAGAACACTGGTCTAGTACAATAGATTCTTCAAATATCACGAATATTGGTTAGATAATATTTTTTGAAATTATTGTTTGTTTGTTTTTTATTTAGGTTTGCAGACCATTTAGTTATATTTAAAATGAATATATAGAATAACCCAGCAGAAACATAAAGTTCTTTAAAAAATTCAATGTGTTTTATTAGAAATTTGTGCAGTTTAATTAATACTTTATAAGTGTGGCTAATGTTCAATTTATGAATCCCTAGTAACAGAGGTCAAGGTGCTACCGGAGACTGTCATAAGTAAAATGGTTTTCTTCTCTTCCTTAGGCTTTCTAATGTAGTTGCTCCTGGTTCTGAGTCTTCTGCTTCTGGCACGTCAATCTCTTAGCCAACATAACTCTTGTTCTCAGTGGTTTCCAAGACTTTCTTCACCATTTCAAGACTATTTTTAGACTGAGACCCATCAGAAACAAAAACATGTTTGTTGGTAATCTCATTTCCACTAAGGATAAATGCTTACCCAAAAACAAATGCATTTAGTGCAGCTTATCAATCCTATTCATATACAAAACTAGTGGTCATCTGCTGATCTGTCCCTTGTGGATATAATCGCAGACAATTTTCTAAAGAATGTCTACTGCTCCCATTGTTTTTCTGTAATGAACTGTTATTTTAGCTTTGTTTTTTAGATATTTACTACTATATATTCCTATGAAACTAATATAACTTCATGAAAGAAATGTTAAAACCAAATATTGCAGTTGTAAAGATAGAAATTCTGGAGGAATAAAATTTGTTTTCTTCATTATTTCATAATGTGTTATGTTTCTATCAAGTAGATCTTCTACTAATATCAAAGTTCAGAATAAATTGGGTAGAAATAAATAAAGAAATCAGAGGGGGAGGGTGATTCTTTAGCTAAGTCATAGTATATTAACTTTATCGAGAACAACTCTTTTCCCCAGTTCCTTATCAGATTACCACCAAATTTACCCAAGTATATTTGCAGATATTTTCAGCAGCCTGTGTCCCTATACAGTCCCCATGAATAAGTGGTTAAGTCTAATTTTCTCCAAAATGAGTTTCTTGTACTTAAGTAAGCGGAACGGAGATATTTTCGTATTGAATAAGGGACTAAGTAAGGCATTGGCTTATAAAGGAGTTTATATTACAATTCGATTTCAAGCCAAAAACTTTAAGAATAATATAAATCCGGTCATCTGAAAGCAGTTAACTCTCTCTGGACAAAATCCGACTTAACTACTTCTTCACCGGGGCAGTAAATATAAACCCTAAACAATAAGTGTCCTCAAAATGAAACAAACTTCATCTATGGTGACGAGAAGTCCTGTTGTATAATATGTTTGTCTCATTTAAATATTAGTACAAGAAGAAGTAAAGATGTTACTCTTACCAGAAAGGGGTTTCTCACTAGGGATAAATCTAGTCACCCAAGCTAAAATTAGAGAATAAAACTTCGAGTTGCATTAATAAATATAGGCAGAGAACATAGTGGAACTCTAACATAGGCTGAAAGAGATCAGACTAAGATATTTTTGATTTAGTGATTCAGAGCTAGGAGGTGTTCTATAAAGATGTTTTGATTAATCAATCAAGAATATCTTTTTGCATTGCTTTTTTGGTATAATGTGCATATAATGAATATTTATTTATATTTTATATTTTATATTTTTATTTATATTTATAATTATATAATAATTTATTGTTTGTACATGATCACAAAGAAAAAATACAATCTTCATTGATGTAATTTATTTACCAAATAAAAGTTTGAAAATATTTAAAAAAATAATATAATTATAAATTAGTTCATCAACCAGAGGGAAAATTGGACACTTCCTGAATTAGGCTAAGAGAAAATATAAATTTAGATAATGTTTAAAAGAATGAAAAACAATAAATAGTATTGAAAAAAATTAAAATTGTCGATCCTCACTCATACTAATTTAAAATGAGAAAATATACTCCCTCAACAGAATATATTATGTCTTCATAAGGGAGAGATGAAATTACTCAGTAAAATATATAAGCTGTTTAATAGACATAAATGATCAGCTCATGAACATCAGCAAGATTTCACCTCTTACAAATATTTCTTATTATAAAATGAGAAACAACATAAATTTTTAGTCAAGAGAAGATTATATGAAGAAATAATAATTGTCAATCTTGTACAGCTATTGAAAACAGAACTTCTTCTGGCTTCTCAGAGAAATAATTATTATATTAAAGCGAACTAACGAAGTAAAGCGACTTTTGATAATATATTTTTTTAGTTTTTTTATAACATAATTTATAATAATATAATATATGGATATTTATAATCCATTAAATATCCAGGACAACCAGTAATGGGAAGGTAATCTTTAATTTTTATTTAAATTCTTTAAGAAAACTTTGACCAATCCACTTCTTTCTATTTCCTTCGCCTTAACTTGGCTAACCAAATCTTATATTTGTACTGTTCCGCCAGTGGCACATAAATGTCGTAATAAGAACTGAATTTTTTGTTATCTAACCCAACTATTTCTCACACCTCTAAAATAAAACAATTTTCTGGATCAAAGATCTGGAATAACTAACTGGTTTAAGCCTAAATTAAATTTCTTATTTCAATTTAGAAATCTGAAAAGATATTAAAAAATAGGCCTCCATAATCTTTCTGTTAATAGATTAAAACTAGTAAATAATCTAATTCCAAACTATTAATACAAGAAAAATGCTTGATTCTGTTAGTACATTAAACTTACTTCAGACAGTGATAAAAAAAAACAAAAAAAAACTTGTAGTAGGTTGAAAACAATGTGGTCTTGTCATGTGATACATTTGTTGTGAAGAATAACTATCTTCTCGTTTAAATGCTCTCTTTAGATGAATTAGTGGTCCATATTATTTCTAAATGATTCCATTACAATGTATACAATTATTGTTTCAATGATTAATAATAATATACTCTTACCTTGATAATTGAAATACATGTCAGAATAAATAAAATCTGTTTGATGTTTTGCTTCTTTATTATCAACATTACTCTTTTTATAATAGATTGTTTTCAAAATTGTAATTAAATTTTTTATTTTCCTTGATATTATTTTCTTCAAATTAGGCTTTTGGTTTTTTTTTATTTTTTCATTAGGATCTGTAGTTACTGATGACAGGAGGCCTGTTTAAACGGTTGGTGTTAAATTATTTATTATGTGTTTGATTTATAAGATATATTTAATTTTTATAATAATTTTTCCATTATATGATTATGGGTCCTTTATTTCTAGGGGTTAGGTTGTTTCCCTAAGAATTCCAGTTTTTGTTCTGCTGAGTTAATAAGGATCCTTCAGTAAAACATTTTAGTTGAAGCAACAAGAACACTAAAAGATATTTTAAAATATTTTTCTTAATTCTATAAAAATTACTGATGGCTATTAATCAGTATTATACAATTTGGCCTTATATCATTCATACTATTCATACTCACAATGTAAAGTTTCCCTGTATACCACTTCCATCCTCTATCTTCCTGAAAAATAACCATCAGCTATGCACTCTTTTACGAGGGCAGGTCAATAAGTCCGTGATTTTTTTGAACTTCTCTCCTCTTAATTGAAATGGCAACACTGCTCCTGTTAACAGGCAACTGTCAGTTGTCTCCTGTCTAAATTTGAAGACGTTGCGTCATTTAGTTTGTGTTTGGCAGCCGTTGATAGCAGACTACAGCGCGTTGTGAGAAGAAAATGGAAAAAAGTGAATTTCGTGTGCGGAAAAAAAACATCACTCAAACCAAGGCTTAACTTGATAAATATTATGGGGACTCTGCACCATCCATTTCCATGGTAAAGAAGTGGTTTACTGAATTTCGATGTGACCGTACAAGCACGGAAGATGCGGAACGTTCTGGACGCCCTGTTGAGGTCTCTACACCCGAAACGATTGAAAAAATTCACGATATGGTTTCAGCCGATCAGAGATTGAAAGTGAGAGAGATTGTGGAAGCTATAGGCATCTCTCATGGCTCAGTGGTTTTAATTTTGAATGATCAATTCGGTATGAGAAAGCTTTCCGCAAGATGAGTGCCGCGTTTGCTCACAATTGACCATAAACGCAACCATTTTTCGCAGGAATGTTTGGCGTTGTGCAACCACAATATGGATGAGTTTTTGCGCCGTTTCGTAACCGTGGATCCACCACAATGCACCGGAGACCAAACATCAGTCAAATAGTGGGTTTATCAGGGTGAATCGGCGGCAAAGAAGGCAAAGGTGGGTTTGTCAGCCAATGAAGTCATGGCGACCGTTTTTTGGGATGCATACGGTATAATCCATATTGACTACCTTCAAAAGGGAAAAACAATCAATGGGGAATATTATACCAACTTATTGGGTCGATTCAATAAGGAATTGAAAAAAAAAAGACAGCATTTGGCTAAGAAAAACGTTCTTTTCCACCAGGACAATGCAAGGGCGCACACGGAGTTTCCATGACAAAAATCCACGAATTGCTCCCTCAACTGCCCTATTCTCCAGATTTAGCCCCGAGTGACTATTTCTTGTTCCCAAATTGAAGAAATGGCTCGGTGGAAAGGGATTTGACTCCAACAACGAAGTCATCTAAAAAAAAATGCATATTTTGATGACCTAGACAAATCATATTTTTCATGCGTTTCATTCAAAAAATCACAGACTTATTCATCCGCCCTCGTATCTCCCAATGTTTTAAGCTCCTTCTTAAAAATACCTAAACCATACAGGATTCCACCCTGCACCCAGTATTCGGTTTAAAGAAATTTAGATATTTATAATTTTTTATAATTATTGGTCATTTTTTATGAGTTATAAATATTTTATAACTCTGGGAAGTGCCTTGGATAGCTCAATTGGCAGAGCGATGTCACGGTGAGACAAAGGTTCCGGGTTCAAATCCCGGTCGAGGGCCTATCTTTTCTCTTTAAAAAAAAAAAAAATTTAGATATTATTTGTATTGGGGTGTCCAAAATGTAATGCAGGAATTTTTTTTTTTAAATACTCCCCAAATAGTAAACTGTTTATGTTTGCTGGACTTTTGACTTTTATAAATGTAAACACTTCTTTATCGTCTTTCAAACAAAAATGTTTGTTTACCTGTGTTACATTTTGCTACTTGGAAGTAATTCAGTCTACTAGATGTTAAAGCGTGATTTTTGCATAATTTTGTTTTATGAATTCAAACTTGGCCGGAACAGATCCCAAACGGCCAAAAATATCAACAAAGTCTGGGGCAAGGGCAGTATAAGTTAGTGCACTGTTTCGCAGCGGTTCCAGAGATTTGGACAGGATGACTTGAGTCTTGAATAAAAAGACGGCCATGGAAATTCTGCCCTTGATGATGATGTTCTTCAAGCATTGGGGGAAGGAAAGTAGCAACTGTTCAAGAACTGTTAGAGAATCTAAAAGTCAGCAAATTAACCGTCGATCATCTCAAGGCAATCGGGAAAGTGAAAAAGACTGAAAGTTGGGTTCCTAATACATTAAACAATCACCAAAAAGATTAGTGGTATGAAATTTATGATAAACTTCTTTTCTGAAACATCAACGATTATTTTCTGTCCAGCATTGTGACTTGTGATGAAAAGTGGATCGTAACACAGCAGCATTCCTTAACGACGGCAGCAGTGGTTTTTTAGTTGACAGAGTAGTGGCTTAACAAAGGAGAAAAAGGACAGTTTCTCAACAAAGCAGTACTGAGATCATCATAAAAAGGTGATGATTACTGTTTGTTAGGTTGCATTTGGTCTGATTCATTACAGAATCTTGAATTCTGGCAAAGTCGCCAAATTGAAGTAATGCATCAGAAATTTGCAATAATGAAGCCATCTTTAGTCAATTGAAAGGAGCCTATTTTGTTGCATGACAATCTCAAACATCTCACATTCGACTTCCCGAAAATTCTTGGAGCTTGGCAATAGACTCTGCCACACCCACCCTACTCACTGGATCTCTCGTCTAATGAACACCATTTTTTTTAAAACCTTTGTTAAACTATTTACAAAGTAAAAAAATTATTGACCGAGGAACGTTTATTCGATGAATGAATGATGTTTTTTGATGTACATTTGTGGGTGTTATTTTGTATTCCATATATATGAGTGTGTGGAATTTAAACCACGTACATATGTATTATTAATGTCATATAGATAGATATTAAAAAGGACAAAAAGGGATGAAAGGTAAATCTCGGATAATATTGTTTAATCTTTCTTTTTTGTTTTTTTTCTTGGCATAAATTTGATATATGTGACCATAAATTTGTTTCTCTTATATAATTATTGTAAACTTATTTTAATTTTTATCTTTCTTTTCTTCTAATATGTTTTTGAAATACTGTTATTGTAGGTAATTCACATTTTTTATTTGTTCATTTTTTTATTCGTTCTCACTAATTAAATTAATTGTAATAATTAATTAAAAGTAATTATTTAACACTCTAAGATATAATAGCTTACAATGCCTGTATTGTTATTCTATAGGGACTCGTCCCAGAATAAATAAAGACATTATTATTATTATTAAAAAAGACAAGTAACTGCTCGTCGTTTTCGCCTACTTCAACATTTACTGGACAAACGCTCTAAGCTCCCAATTAATTACAAAAGACTCATTTACATGACAGTTATCAGGCCTATTTGGACATACGGAGATGAGCTTTGGGGCTCTACTAAACCATCCAATTCATCTCGTATCCAATCCTTGCAATCCAAAATCCTTCGTAAAATTCCTCAATGCTCCTTATTATGTCACAAACAAACTCATCCATCATGATCTTAATATCCCATATGTTACTGATTTGGCCCAAACTAGATACCTATCCTTCCATGCCAAGCTCCATACACACTTGAATCCGCTAGTCTCTCAACTTGCTTCCCGTACTATTCCTGATAACCATACGAGGCGTCTGAAAAGAAGATGGTGAAGATCTACTATAGAACTTTTTTGGAGTGCTACCGATGGGTAGTTTCCTCACAAGTGTTTTTCAAGTCGTATTGTACATATAGCAGATTTACTTATTGTAATATTATTATAGTTGTAAATATCAATAAATTAAATTTAAAAAAAAAATACAGTATGACTACATGTAGGGAAAATTTTTATCAAATAACTCTCTTTTGTACTGTTCCAAGGTTTTAATAAGATATATTAATTAGATGTAAGTCAAATTTTATCATTTGCCACTAATAGTTAAAGGGTTGTTTGAAGTGAATAAAAACAAAATAATTATTCAAGAGAGTGACTACCTGTTACCTGCTTGTTTCTCTCATTTCTCAATTGTGACATTGATTTACTCTTTTTTGCCTTCCATCTATTTGTTTTACTTGAAGACTTTTCTCCTTCAGAATAATATGAACCATTGGTGCCTGAGGATGATATTTCCTGAAATAATTTGAAATGCCAGGATATAAAGGAGTTAACTAATATTAACAATAATTATATATTTAACTTTAAATAAAAAAATGACTAGTATACACGCGCCTATATGCATGTGTATACACTTTTTTCTTTTTATTAAACACTTTATTATAAACATTACAATCTGCCACTTGTGGGCAATAAGTAATGGTGCTATGTAGCTAAAACCACTCCACAACAAAACAAAAAATTATATAAACAAAAATAAAATAAGTGAATGTCATAAAATATATACATGTGGAAAAATATATACATGCGATAATAAATACAAAATTGATAATAAAATAAAGTCTAGATAAAAATAAAATAAAATAATAATAATAAAAATAATGTACACATTCAAACCCTATTTACAATTTGCCTGGGTCCCTGAACTAAGCTTCTTCTCCAGGCATGAGGGCAAAGCAGGAGTTCGAGAGGCCCGCGCCCCCTTTCCCAGCCGCGTCACTGGAATTAAACTCCAATGGAAGCTGGTTAAGGGTGCTTCACACATACAGGTCATGAGTGGAGAATCTGGCCAGTGCCAGTACTCAAAATTACATTATTATAACAAGTCTCGGGACCATTGCCGGTTTAAACGGCGGGGTGGATAGTATGGATGTGTGGAACTGGATAATAACTGAGCCAGGGGGTTGGCATGACAGGCAAGGTTTTGGTAGAAGTTTGAGATTTTAGTAAGGATGAGGTCGAGGACGAAAGAAATGTTGAGATCATCATGGAGGCTTTTGTTGGAGACATAATAAGGAGCGTTGACAATAGTTCTCAGGACTTTGGATTGAAAGGATTGAATGCGTCTGATATTCGATTCACATATGATATACGATACACACAGTTCCAGTCCATAGTTCCAGATAGGTTTGATGATTGTCTTGTATGTTTATACACTTTAAACTTTTTTCTTGGGCATAGTGTTTTTTAAGTAAGTACTAATATTTCAACCCAATTAAAAATAAAAAGGACTCTATTTATTTAATTACGATTTAAACATTATAAGTGGAATAAATTCGAAGTGTTATAAGTGGAATAATAAAAACATTATTAATTAAAAATTACCTTCTGACTTTTATCAATTTTTGTTGTACTCTTTGTTGAAAAAAGTCTAGTAAGAGTCCGCTGTATAAATGACTGTTTATTCACTTCTTCATGCCCACCATCGTAAACATATTCATCTTTGTCTTCTTCCTCATTCAGTGGAATATTTTGAACATTTAATGGAAAAATAGAGTTTGATTGTGTGTTTAGCAATTCTTCTTCAGATCCCCCCTGGAATTCATGACAGCTTTAAAGTTATTCTTTTTATCATTAAGTAGGAAAGAAATATGGCCTAATTTAATATACCTATTTGATTACTTACCTGTAACCTTTATAAGACTAATAGAATAAAAATACAATATCAAGAAATAATGTTTATAAATATATATTTAAATCATTTGTTCAAAATAAAATCATACAAACTAAAAGATCCAGAAGTTGCTGAGACCTACCAAAAAGCAATTGAAGAAAATGCTCTTAAGCTTAATCAGTGGGACAGCCAGCAGGTGGAAGAAAGTTGGGCAGCAATAAAGAACATAATCATGGATGCAGCAGAATCTAATTGTGGAAAAATCAGGATCAGCAATAGAACCAAAAGGACTGCCTGGTGGTCCGAGGAGGTGGAAGAAGAAATAAAAAAGAAAAAGCTCAGATGGAAGCAGTATCTGACCACCAGCACAGATGCAGACTACCATCCCTATAAGGAACAAAGAAGGAAGACCAAAGATGTCATCGTAGCTACAAAAAGGGAAGAATTTGGAAACAAGATGGAAGAAAATTTCCATGAAAACCAAAAACTGTTCTACAGGGCTATTCGGGTTATGCCTAAGGAGAGCGAGCCAGGAATAAAGCATATAAAAAACAAAGAAGGGAATGTTCTCAGCAACCCAAAAGACATAATGAACAGATGGGCTGAGTACTTCAGGGAGCTACTGGAGATGGATAGCAGCCATCAGGAAGCAACAGAACGGAACCATCTACAATCATTCTGGGAAGAAGATGACTTCATTAGCGAAGATGAAATAGCAGAAATATTAGCGCCTCTCATTCTAGGAAAAGCTGCAGTAATGGATGGCATCACACCAGAGATGATGAAATACCTGGGGACCACAGGAGAAAACATGTTTCAGCATCTCCTCAACTTGGTATGGAAGAACAAAGTAGTGCCAAAAGACTGGAAAATCTCTATCATAATACCAATAATTAAGAAAGAAGACAAAAGATATTGCCACCATCATAGAGGAATCTCCCTTCTTAATGGACCCAGCAAAATATACTCCAAAATATTAGAAAGGCGTCTTAGGAAGATTTAAGTGAATCTTGGTCTCTTACCAAAAAGCGTAAGAGCCAACTTCAAGCCATGGAAATGCGATAGATGAGAAGAATGAAAGGGAAGAACAGAAGAGACCGAATGCGAAACGTAACAATACGGTCAAATATCGGACTTCGGCCAGATGGGGATATTATCGTGGTTCGGCCATGTCTCCAGAAGGGCGGAAAAAAGAATGGCGAAGGCCGTATATGAGACGCAGGTAAGACCGAAAGGAAGACTTGGAAGGGCGCAATCCAGGAGGCTTTTGACAGAATGGGTTTGGAGTGGAGAAGGAGAAGACAATTGGTACAGGAGAGGGATTCATGGATCAGGCTCTATAGGAAGGATCCTCTCACCATTGGCGGTAGAAGAGGAGAAGATTAAATTAATAAATATATATTTAACTTTTAGAGTGTTAGTAAAAAGTTTAATAAAAAGAATTGTGAGAAAAATTATAAAGTAAACAAAATATGGACGACCTTCCTAATGCAGTTTCACAAAAACTAAATTTGCTCTGATGGCTCAACTAAAATGGTGAAGATTTTATTTTAAAATAATTGTGGAAGTTAAGAATAGAAATAATAGCTCTGATACTGGATCAAAAGAAGGAAGAAACAAAATTTGAAAAAAGTAAGGGTGTATTGTAGCTTATCAATTTTTACTTGATAAGCTACAATATACCCTCTGTAAGCATCTGGAGATCTGTAAGATATAATATTATATATAAGATAAAGGTACAATATAATATAATAATAGATATAATATAAGATAAAGGTATTGACATTTTGACTGAATTTGAATATTCATTGAATATCATAGTATGAATGGAGATTCATACTATACCTACCAGATTTTCTAATATCTATGCTTTAATTGAGACTATACTTTGCATTTTTTAGCTCACTAAAAAGCTTCAATGAAGACAGCACAATGAGGCAGATCATGTGACCTGTTACTTCATGAGAGGGTTAGCTATTTGATGGAAATGGTGTTTTAGAAGGAAAAATAGATCATGGAAATCATCACATTCTATGGAAATATGATCATTGATTCAGTTTGTTGATTACTTTGGCTGTCCTGGACTTCCTCTTTCTACTGTTCTGAACTGTAACTCTTAACAACACTGCAGAGGTTATCAACCTCCAAGCATAGATTACTATGTTGTTGCCTTTAGGCCAGGCAACCACTACTCATCACAAGAATCTCTCTAAAATATACATTGCATAATAAAATAAAATACATTGCAAAATAAAATATACATCACTTATCGGAAATTTAAATTTTGAAAAATATTTGATTTAATAAATTGAATTATATAAAAAAAGAATTGATACTTAGGGCTACAAAGGATAATCTCAAAATTTTACTAAATTCAAATATGTCTCACAAATATTGAGAAAATTTAAAATATATATGCACTTATATAATCACAAGAATCTCTCTAAAATATACATAACTACTGTAGGTATTTTACTTTGTAGTCAATAATCAAGAAATATTTTTTAAGTTAATAGAGTAAAAAATGAAATATTTGTTAATCAAAATTATGGTTAAAAGCGTTTTTAATTCTTGTAATTGCCTTAATAAATTTCAAAGAATCTGGGCACATACAGAATATATTATGTAAATATACACTTACTATTATCTCACTGTAATGAATTTTAGCCCTCCATGCTTGTAGTTTTGTCACAGTGTTTTGACTATGAGTCCTCTGAAAAATGGAAGGAGTTTTTCGTGATACAGGTCAACAATAGTAGGATCATCTACTAGTTTATCATTGCCTCAATTGCTTGGTTAGGTTATGATTAAATTAATCAAAATATACTTTTAATTAAATCATATTGAATTTTTAAAGAAAAAGCTATTATTGAGTGTTATGGATCGTGATTCAATGTATTTATACTAAGATGCCTATGTCAATTGTTGTATGCAGACTTAAAATAGTTTTTGATCTCCCCTAACATTTTATTTTTCACTTATATTTTTTAAAGATATTTTAAGACCATTTTATTACATTATTTATCATTAACTCTCTTCATAGTTAAGGAGAGGATAATCTAAATTATAAAATTAATTAGTCCTTCAGTTTGTTCAACTATTGATCTATTCAGGTGAAAGTGAAAGTAATATAAAAATAATTATGTTAAATGAAGTAATAAGTCAATAATCATTCTTAAATCCGTGTGACAAAATTTGTTATAAGCTTGCTATGTTTTAATTAATAAATACTTAATAGTTGATATCAGGATGTTATTTTTTTTTCTATCAACTTATTAAGAAAATTATAAGTATTTATTTAAATATATGTATATATCTGTGTGTGTGTGTGTGTGTGTGTGTGTGTGTGTGTGTGTGTGTGTGTGTGTGTGTGTGTGTGTGTGTGTGTGTGTGTGTGTGTGTGTGTGTGTGTGTGTTTAATTTCAATATTTTAATATAAAATAATGATATTCTAGAAAGATATACCTTAACGATTCCACGAGCTCTGTTCTTTATTTTGAAGGATGCCTCACGTAAAGTGGACATAGCTTCCTCTGGATCATACTTGAAATATCGTAATATTCTGATAACATATTTTCTTATGTCAGGATCCTATAAAAATTCCGAAAATATATTCTTTCTGTATAGTGCTATCACTTTTACAGGTAATTTCCCTGCATTATACTTCTGTTTCAAGCAGGATCAAATCATTTGGAATATAACTTGGTTGGAATGTGTACATTGAAACTGTCTTCAATGAAATTACAATTTATTTTAACTAAATAAGTTCACAACAATCTCTATTCCTCTTTAAAAAAGATCTGGTGGACCCAACTTTCATTTATCATCTTTTCTTTAAATTCAATTTTTGTTTAATTTTCTTTGAAATTTGTTTTAACAGAACCATTGAGTTTGCATTATACTCTTATACCTACCTTAAATATGCAATTTCAAATGCAAACATCTTTTTTTTCTTGAGATAGACTTACACATTGTTTGACTTGATTATTCGGGACAAGGCAACATTAAATAATTTTTTCCATTGAAATCTGACATTCTAAATTTTTTATGATCTCATTTACTATTCATTTTATCAATAAGTGAGAGTAAAAAAATTGTGTTGTTCATGAAGCTATAAGAAATATTTGTAATGGCGGTATCAAATATGCTAGATTGATAATTTATTGATAATAATTGAATGCAAAGCAATAAATAGTAATGAATTTCAGTTTTCTTGTTTTTAACTAAAATATACAAGAAACAATGACATTCATTCTTCAATTTTCTTTTTATTAAAAATAAAATAAAATTTATGCTTTGGAGGCAATATAAAATTTTTCATAAACGAATAAAATTCAGAATTCATGTTTGATTAAATAGCCAAGAGGCTAAACTTGTGGATACAACACTTTTAGGATGGACCATTATCTAATTTCCAACAATTTTACGTATTTGAAAATTTATCTCTTCCTTTAGGTTTACAAATGAAAGACATATATAATAAGAATTTAAAATAAACCATCACACAAAAAAAATTGGAAACAGAAATGGATGAATAACCAAGAAGGAGCCAACTCCAGGAAGAGCCAAGCAAAGGCTTTTCAAAAGTAGTTAACTTAAAATAAAAAAAAGAATACAAAATTATTTTGAATAAAATAAAGAAATCAATCAATAATAACCTCTTACTATAGATTAACTCTCCCACTGTGATATTTATGCTAATTATATGTTTGTTTGTGAGTTTTTATATTACTTACTTCAATTTCAACCATCTGATCATCAGAATCAAATACATTGCCCCCCTGAAAAAAGATAATAAAATTATGATTCATTGTTATAAAAAAAGTTATTCTTTGTTCTATAATCATAACTTTTTAACAATGTCGTAAAACTATAATGTTCACACATTATTTGTTGTATTAATGTTAACTAACGCACTATTTTTTTCCTAAAAGGTTGTTCTACCTATTATAAATAGTATTCCTTCAAACTATTAACACATACAATAATTAGTGCAAAAATGACTGGTTTAAATAAAACTATATCACTGAAAATGATGTATACTTTATCGGTAAAAAAAATCATTTCTATCTATAATAAATAATTGCTTACAAAATTAACTTCAAAGTTCACCTATAACAAATTTTTATCTTAACAAAGACTACTGGTCAAGAATTAGAGACTGGCTGCGGTAAATAAATTACTTATTGATTTAATCAGCTTTGTGGGATCTGGAGACTCTTCTGGTACTGACCCACCATCCTTGAAATGAGTATACATAATTTTGAGAAATTTGGGGTAATCTTAGTAAATTTACTACCCTGCGCACCCATTGGGATAGAAAATATATGGTCAATACTAATTACTGAATCTAATATCACTAGTGATTTGTATTTTTTTTTTATTCTAATCATAGTCGTATGCATTCAAAGTGTAGTGCACTTACAGGAAATGTATAACAAACTCTTTTTCTTCTTATTTATTTTTTTTACTTCATTACTTTTAAAATTATGGAATTTTAAAAAAGCAACTAGGTTTAGAGCTGCTTATTTCTATTAATTTTCCAAAGTTGTTCAGGAAATAAATTCTCTAATCTGATTTCGTCCATTATCACTAAATGCCATGGCATTTGTTAAGACCGTGAAAAGAAGTCAAGTTTTGTCTTCAATAATCTGAACACTGGTTTGTGCTTTTGCAGATGTGTTGCGTCATTATTCATCAGATGTTTATGTTGAAGTAATTCCTCTTCTGTGTATCATCTACATTGTATCATCGACAGACAACACTGTAGTGACAGTTAAGATCATGTTGGCAGTGCTCTATGGCATCTAGGAAATAACAGCCATTGTGTTCAGTCTCAGTTAGCATCGGTTTGTAGTGAGCATTGGATCTGTCATTTGTGTGAAGTGTCTTGTCTCTGTCTATATATGATTATATACAGTGTTTATAGCATAATAAATCTGTGCTCGTATCGTTATAACTTGTACTATTGTTTTCCCTGCACTTCATTACCTTTTTACTCTCTATATTAAAAGTTTACACGTATTGTACACATAACAACAGCTATTGTGCTGTTTACATATACTTGTTGTTATTATGCCTGTTACTATGCTTACAATACAGTGATTTTTTTACATCAAATGCTTGCTTCTAATGACACAACTGGCTAAACTTGGGAAAAGAAAGTCATATTGGCAATGAATTGTAATGAAATTTATTACATGTTGTTTTCTGAGAAAAGCTATTAATATAAGCTAAAAGGATAAGACTATAAATGAGTGATAGTTATAGTTTAAGCATATGAACAATATAATGCGCTGTCTATTGTATATGCTAGCTACGACACATTTGATTATTCAAACTTTCGTATAAAAAATCGAAAAAAAAAATCAATGCAACGGGGTCTTCGAAATATGAAATAATACTTATTTACAACTTACTACTTAAAGTCATTATTTTTTTTCAATATATGAAAGATAGCCAACAGCTAAAGACGAGATAATTTTTTTGGTGTAAAAAACTTTATAAAAATTACATAGTGAAAATTATTCGAAGCTCATTCAGTAGGTGGATCTTATGTCATATACTTTCAAATTTTATAAAATGAAAACAAAAGAAAAAATGAAAAATGTAAGAAATAAAAACAAATTGAAATCATATGCATGGTGAGAAACTTTATGGATTGCTTTAAGGGTTGTCTATAACTCTTTTGAATAATCCTTAATCTAGTCATAATAAAAAAAAATATTCCTTACATTTTTTATGGGACCCATGTAAATTTTTCCAGCTCCAGTATCGTTAGCACTTACCTGTTTAAAGACAATTAAAAATTACTTATAGGTTAATTAATTAATTAATGCCATAAAATATATATAAATAATTATTGCCTCGATGAATTTATAGTTTTAGGGGAACCTTGGTCTGTTACTCATTATTGGGGAGAACTGTTTACCTGTCTTACTAAAACTACCCTGAGCTTTTATGATGGGGAAAGATACAATGTCGTTTAGCTTAGAGCAGTGCAAAGTCTAGATTCACAACTGCTCTACTGACATTTTGTTCTAGTCTATTGGCATTTCTGTAATAGTTATACTATAACTCAGACTTTTTACTGTCATATATATAAATAAATAAATATAAATAAGATAATGTGATGATTCTCTCAAATGTGACTGTTAAAACAAAAACCTTCCTAGAGTAATTTTAAAGCAGCTGTGTTAGATGTGAAGTGAAGATGAAAATGGTAATGTTGGCTAGAGGAAAGTTTGATATTCCCTTATTATTAGATCAAAAGTAACATGGCCATACATCACAAGAGAAAAGGTTTTGATCCTTTCATCATTCCTTCTTTAACTTATGGATGCCAAACTTGGAGTCTTAATAACGATATATCTAAATCCCTAGCAACCACTCAGCGTGCAATGAAGCGAAGTATGTTAAGGAAAAGTAGAAGGGACTACGGAAGCTGACTGGTACGCGCGATATTCTCAAGACAGTATCTGATCTTAAATGGCAGTGGGCTGGACACATTGCAAGAATGGGATCAACACATTGGGCTAAGGCAACAACGGATTGGTATCCAATACACCGCACTAGAAGAAGAGGGAGACCAGCTACGAGATGGCGGGACGACATACAAAACTTCATCGCAGTATTATGGCACCGCTCTGCTTGGAACAGATGTAGCTGGGGTATATTGGGAGAGGCTTATGCCCAAAGAAGGGCCTTTTTTTCTTTTTAAAATCTTGTAAATATAAAAACCGTGTAAAAATTGTACATAGAAGAAAGAGGAAAAAAATAAAGCTTATTATTAGTATTATTATTAGTAGTAGATATTTGAATTATATATTATAGTTCAGGAAATGAAAAGCAAAAATTGCCTTATTCTCATTTGAGATAACAGCTGGAGGAAACACAGTAGAAGGTTTTTTTTTTTTAATTTATTTATTGATATCTACAACTGTATTACAATAATACAAGTAAATAGGCTAAGTGATATATAATGATATGATAATGACAAGTAGAGAAACTACCCACTGGTAGTACTCAAATCAAAGTTCAACTAAGAAGGTCATGTAGCCATCTTCTTTTCAGACGCCTCGGAGGATTATCGGGAATTGAAGAGTTTTCTATTCTAGGTTTGAAACTAGAGGGTTTGAGTGGTAATGAAGTTTGTTATGAAAGGATAGATACCGGGTTCGGGCCAAATCAGCAACAAAAGGGACATTAAGGTCGTTATGGATGACTTTATTCTTAACAAAATAAGGAGCATTGAGAATTTTACGAAAGATTTTGGATTGTAAGGATTGGATACGAGAGGAATACGATGGCTTAGTGGAGCCCCAAAGCTCTACTCCGTAAGTCCAAATAGTTCGTGTGATGGTCATGTAGATGAGTCTTTTGTAGTTAATTGGGAGCTTAGAGCGTTTGTCTAGTAAGTGTTGAAGTAGCCTGAAACGTCGTGCGGTTTCTTGTCTTTTCAGTCTTGTATGAGGATTCCAGGTTAATCGTTTGTCAAGGTGCAACCCTAAGTATCGGATCTGTTCTACAGGCACCAGAGGGATATTGTTAAAGGATACTGAAGGGCAGGAAATCATTGGTTTACGACGTAAGGTGAAAGTGATTTGATGCGATTTTTGAGAATTTATTTTAATTCTCCATTTTGAAACCATTCTTCAAGATCAATGATATGGGATTGGAGGCTTTGGGATGCAATAACTGGATTGGTGTTGACTGATAGTACGCAGGTATCATCAGCATACGTGGTAAGGATAGTATTAGGATGAGTTGGGATGTCAGCTGTATAAACTGTATAAAGGATTGGACCAAGGATACTACCTTGAGGAACACCAGCAGATAGGGAAAAGAGGGACGAATAGACATTGTTATGGTTTACTTGGCAAGTTCTATTTGTGAGATAGGATTGGAGGATGAGAAAGTATGTAGGGTGTAGGAATTTACGGAATTTGTAGAGAAAGCCGGATACCAGACTCGGTCTAGTAGAAGGTTAAAATGCCACAATAAATTTTGTTTAAAATTTAAAACTCACCAACTAGGCAACCTGTCTTTATATTATACGTTTAGAATAATTGAATAATGAAAAAAACTAAAGCTAATTTTTATATAAACAATTTTCACAAAATAACTTTATCTATTAAGTGGTAAGCAAGAATAATACAAACTCGTGTAAGGTATATATTAAATTTTAGTTATTGTTAAAAGGTTCGCATCTGTATTGAGGCCACGCTGCATAATCAGTTCATAGGTCCAATTTGGGAATAAGTTTGGATATGACTCAGAGGTTTTGTCCCTTCTAGCCGACCTTAATCTTTAATAATATTTAAAAAAGTTTGATTTAATTCAAGAATATTTTTTGATAATTGTGACCACCAGGGACAGCAACTCATGCACCCAGGGCAAGAATGTTTATGCTAGCTCGAATAGGCCTTTAAATACCCGACCGTTTTCCCTCGAGAGTCTTGAGTTGAGAACTGTTACTGCTGGCGCGCAGGGTTGGGGTCTCCTGGAAGGAAGATGGGCTGATCAGAGTTGAAGACTGGTGCCGATGAGAAGTATCAGGACCTGAGCAAGAAGCCAGAAGAAAGGTAGGAAATCTCTCTACTCTGTATTTCTGTACTCTATATTTCTCTAAACTGTAGTCAGACTAGATTTGGGGTGAAGCCAGATGGTGGCTCAGTTGTTGATAGACCCAGTTGAATATTTTCTTTGTCATTCGTTGTGTTTCGGCCACAAAACAGATGGGAATCTTTTATTTAAGTTGTAATTATTAGTAGTGCAGATGGAATTATGGTTAGGGATGATGGATCATGTTTTAAATTGAAATTATTATTTTATTAGTGGCTTTAGGGATTATGATTATTGATGGAGAATCTGGTGTATGATTTTAGTTGTTAGGTGTATCATGTTATTATTTAGAACTATTATTGATGTTGAATCTTATGTTAAATTAGGGTTTTATTTGTTGACTAGGAATTTCGGTTTAATTTGTAATTATTATTTTATGAATGCCTTATTAATAGTAGTTGAATGTAATTTTTATTTTAATATAGTAGAGATTAATTATTGTACAAGGATGTTTTGGGTTGATTTCTTTACCCAGTTTCCCGATATATCCTCAACTATACCCGGTCCTCTCCCAGCCCTTTTTAGGTGTCCTTAGGGTCCAAGAGTAGATATATTATTTTTATTTTTTATTTTTTTGGCTCTACAGACCTTGCAGATCTTTGGCCGCCTTTACCAGCCTTCTCCACCTCTATCTATCCTGGGCCGCTGATTTCCAGTCTGACATAGCCACATGTAGCTCCTCAGCTTCTTTGTTGACCCTCCAGGAGTAGATATAGTAGTGCATATATATATATATATATATATATATACATATATACTGTGTGTGTTAAGTATATATACTAGTGTGTCACAGGTAACACTAGTACATATATATACTTTTAATTAAATTTAATGTGCCACAACTTAATTTATATTGATTTTTGTATGAAAAAGTGCAGAAGAATTTGAGGAAAATGTTTGGGGCATTGTTCTCTTCAATACTGACGAATTATAACTGCAAATATTTCAAAAAAATGTCAGGTGTAAAAAAAAATGAATGAGTTCAATCTTATGGCCAAAGTTTATAAGCTATAATTTTGTATAACTTGGTTACAAATTCATTGCACTCATTCATTGTATTCAAAAGGAGTTCATTATCCTAATTTCTGTAATAACAGTTATAAAAGAATGATATTAAAATAAAAATACTATCTTTAATTTTATCAAACTTTTATTTTCTAATCGCCGATTCATGGCCTTCATGCTCAGACTAATACAACTCATTATTTTGAACATTCAATTTACCATTACTGAAGAACTTGGAGTGATTTGAGTATAGGAAAATATAGCCATTATGAGCTGTAACATTACAATTGAAATAATCATAACTAACAAATTATAAATTATACAAATTATAATCATACAAAAAACTATAATTCAACTAAAAACTTTGTTAAAGAAATAATACCCAATTATTTTAACCAACTTGTTCCTGACCCTCTTTCTCTGTAACATTTTCCTTTGAATGGAATTCCATGAACATAAATAAATTAAATAAATGTTTAAGCAAGGTTTTACTTACGAGTTGTATTATATCTTTGGGTATATACAATGCTCCAGCAAATACATAATTGGGGTTGTGATTACCCTGTTGAAATGCCCTATATGTAAAGAAACATAATGGTTATTTCATAAATATAAGGTTAATTATATATATTAATTATATAATACACCCAAATTATATAATTATATACTGAATAATCAGAAACTATTCATAATTGGATGATTTAAATTTATTCTAAACATCGACTAAATCAATTTATGCAAAATCGAATTGACATGACCTTCATATTATCCCTATAGTGTTAATAGTATTAATATTATAATAAAGTATTAATATTGTTTCTATGAACATTATGGAAGAGAAAGCCTTAAGAAAAATTACCAATGAATAAGTTATTTGCCAAGCTGAAAAGAATATACATAATGTTAATTTATTATGCATTAAATTTCAAATAATTTCTGAATTTAATTAAATGTAAATTAAATAATAATAATTGGCTGATAGCAGGCAATGAGAAAACACAGAAGGATGTACGCGAGCTGAATAACAGTAATAAAAAAATGATATTAAAATAAAAATACCAACAAAAAGGGTATTCATCTATCTTATAAAGTTGAAAGTCACCAACAGGAGGTGGATTAAGGAAACTGAAAATTACATCAAAGAGTTTGAGGTCTCTCCACATGGAATTGAAAGACATTTCTAACTTAGGCTGGGACTTCAGAATGTTCCTGATTTTCAAGAAAGTCTAAAGGGAAAATGTGCATAGTGTAGGGGTGCAGGAGAGAAATCAAAAACACAGGGCGAGAATGAAAGATATATGGAATAAAATATAAAAACATTTGTAGTCCATAGTGGCTCAATATAAAAAAAATATTCATATTAATTTTACGATTCAGCCTACTTTCATGAAACGATGCAAACAAAAATGTTCAATGCCAACATAATACCTTTATTTTCTGTTATTTATTATTTATATTTTGAAAGGACTCAGCAAAAGATTTAACAGACAGCCCAAAATGAATAAAACATTCTCTTCTATGACATTATTTATGCGTGATCCAGCTTTTCCTTCTCATTTCTTGAGAGTATGCATATGGCTTTGATTTAACTCATATCAAATTGATTTAACATTTGTGTACTCATACCAAATCGAGAATAGACCTTCTTGATCCAAAATAGTTTAGGAGATTTGGATTCATACTTGGCGATTTTACCTTAGTTTTCTTATCCAAGTCTTTGCTTTTTATAAGATAGTTAGCTGTTTTGCTTTGATGAATTATTAACTTCAGTGAACTATTATTACTTTTTAAAATAATTTCCAGAGTTTAGTTTGAAATTCTCATTTTTCTAACATGATTTATAGATGTAATAGTTAGTTATAATAACTAAATTTTGTGATAAAAGAAGCTATTTATGACTGGTGAAATATGCATAAACATGAAATAATTGCCAATAACTACATTACATTTACATTAATATAAAACCTTCTTTGAATGATAAAAACCCAGTCAATAATCTCTGATAAGTTGGATTGCTAAAATAACTATAATATAGTATATTAAGAATAAAATAAGATTAACTATGGGTTGGTTTTTGAAATTTACAAATTAAATTTAAAATTTAGGGGAGTGGAGTGGCTCAGTGGTAGAGGGCTGAGTTGTCCTTCCAAAAGTTCTGGGTTCAAATCCCGCTGCTTGGAAGATTTTCATTTAATCTGCTAGCGGCCTGAGATGGATCCTATTGGATCTAGGACCCCTCTGGGATTCACCCAGCTTCTATAAAGTGTACCAGTGCCCAAAAAGAAGGAATAAAAGATTGAGCATGATCTAAGGTTGTATATCTGTGATATACAAGTTCCTACAAATCACAGATCACAGAAAAAGTACAGTCCCCCAAACCCATCACAGGTAATAGTGGTAAAGGTTAAAACAAATATTATAAATTAAGTTAATCACTGACTTAACAGATTCAATAAATAGACACTAAAAACCCTACCTATATCATTGTTATAATTATTATATCACATTTTTTACATTGAAATTTTTAAATGTTATTAATGACTGTAATAAGCTCACCAGTAACTTGATAATATACCTTTTGTCAACATACTCAGGCACCAACTGCAATTCGAGGCCTTTGTTTTCCTTATCCTTATCTGAGAACACATAACATATTTGTATTAATAAATTATTTATTATACAATCAAAAATATTACAGTATCAATCTGAGGTTTTATTAAACCATGGTTAAAGTGAGAAGGATTATACTCTCCCCTTGCCTAAAGCTATTATCTAGTTTTTTTAGTCTTAAACATTTTCATTTATGAACAATGAGCTTTCAAATGACCATAGTTGATATACATTTATAATTAGATTAATTAAATTATGTATACTGTTTTAATAGTCCTGACTGTTGAAAAACAAATAAGTTTCTCCTTGGACTTATAAAAGAAACAGAAGTGGTTTTGACATATAAAATTAAAAGACAATAAAATAATTAATGGAAAATAGTTAGTATGTTAAAAAAAATGTTATTGTATTATTCTGATTAGGACACGCTTCCGAAAAATTTCATTAAAATCTTTGGATAAGAATAAAATAAGAATTCTTCCGAGATTTCTAGATAAATTTCGCAGCCAGTGAGAAATTGCTTGGGAAAGAACATTGTAGCCATATGGCTTAGTTAGCACAACCTCTTTAGAAGGTTTTTTGGAGCTCAAACTCTAAATGAAAATTAAAATATTCCAATTAATTAATTTCCGATTCCATTCACATTCATCCATAGGATTTCAAAACTAGTAGCCTATAGAAATTTTTCGCCATGGTGTACAGTAATAACAGGTGTAGTATCAATTAGCCAAAGAAAAGAAACAGAAAACAAAACCCTGTTTTGTAATCTAATGAACGTCTTATTTTAGGGCATAAGATCTTTAGCTATGATATAACAGATCTGCTATTATGGCTAGCATTGTAATAAAGATCACTTATCTGGGATATTGAAAAGAGAGAAAAAATTAGTGGTGAAATATTGCCTGGTTCGCAGACCTAAACCTTCATTTCTGGACGGCCCGGCGGAAAAGATCGATAACGTGTTCGCTGATTGCACTCGTTATGCGGACCTTGCAATTAGTTTTAATGGATGCACACTTTTCTAGATTGTGGATTCTGTAGACATAAAAGACTGATATCATCGAGCTAAAAGACATATTGTATAAGAGCAGAGGGGTTCGTATCTGATCCCGAGATGGGCCATTTATTGTATGTTTTCCAATTACATAAGAAAGGAGGGCAACCACTCTCGATAATTATCGAGCTAAAGGGATGTTTCTTTACATAGCCTCTTAAACAGCTTTACCCGCTTTCAAAATGTTTATTTATCTAATAACTTCAACAATTGATGAAAAGATTAGAAAGAATAAATCTTATATTTATTAAACAAAACTGTAAACTAGAAAATAACCTTCAATAAGTTTAAAATAAGAACAGATTTATAAAAAAAAATGAAACAAAACATTTGATCGTGAAAAGCGTAGAATGTTTTATGCTAATTGTTGTAAATATTTAATTGAACTGAGATTGGTAAAAGTAGAAACGTTATGAAAATATCTTAAAAAGTACTCTAGGCTCTTATGCAAAAAATTAACTTTTTTGTTCATTCTATTATTATTTCAAAATTTCAGAAAATTATTTTCTGATTTTTAGTTTTGTTTTCTATTAAAGCATGTTTTTACCTGTTTATTATTTTTCTTTTAAACTATTATTTATTTTCCACTTTTTAGATCGGCTGGCTATAAACTAATATTGTTTACGTATTAGATCGGCTAAATACAAAAGCATGTTTTTTTAGGTTTTCAATCTATATAATGATAATAATAATAATAATAATAATAATAAGCTTTATTTTTTCCTCTTTCTTCTATGTACAATTTTTACATGGTTTTTATATTTACAAGGTTTTTTTTTAAAAAGAAAACAAGGCCCTTCTTTGGGCATAAGCCTCTCCCAATTTACCCCAGCTACGTCTGTTCCAAGCCGAACGGTGCCATAATACTCCTATGAAGTTTTGTATGTCGTCCCGCCATCTCGTAGCTGGTCTCCCTCTTCTCCTAGTGCGGTGTATTGGATACCAATCCGTTGTTGCCTTAGCCCAATGTGTTGGTGCCATTCTTGCAATGTGTCCAGCCCACTGCCATTTAAGATCAGATACTGTCTTGAGAATATCGCGCGTACCAGTCAGCTTCCGTAGTTCTGTCTTCTTTATTTTCTCCCTTCTACTTTTCTTTAACATACTTCGCTCCATTGCACGCTGAGTGATTGCTAGGGATTCAGATGTATCATTATTTAGGCTCCAAGTTTGGCATCCATAAGTTAAAGAGGGAATGATGCAAGCATCGAAAACTTTTCTCTTGTGATGTATGGCCATGTTGCTTTTAAAAATATTTTTGTGTGACCAAAATTTGGACCATCCTATTTTAATTCTTCTATTCACCTCTTTCTTGGATTTATCTGCAAATGATATGAGTTGCCCTAGGTATATTGTTTCTTTAACCCATTGGAGATTGCTGGTACCGAGAAATATTTCTTCTTCTTCGGCATTTGTCATTAGGACTGATTTGTTAAAATTTATCTCCAGCCCAGCCTCATTTCCTACTAGGACTAGCTCTTCTAGCATTTTCTTCAGTTCAGATGGTGAGTGTGAAATGAGAAGTACATCATCGGCGAATCTCAGATTTGACAGTTTGTTACCATTAATGTCTATCCCAAAATTCTCCCAGTGAAGGTTTCTGAAAACATCTTCCAAGACCGCGTTGAATAGATCGGGTGATAAAGGATCGCCCTGACGAATCCCTCTTTCGATTGGAAAATCCTCTCCATTTAAGTCCAGAACTACTCTCGCTTGGCTGTTGGTATACCAACATTGAAGAATATCCAAAATCTGTTTATTAATGCCTTGGCGTTTTAGACTATTGATAAGAAATGAGTGCTTGACTGTATCAAAAGCTTTACTGAAGTCAATAAATGCAAAATATATTGAGATTTGGTATTCATTCGATTTCTCAATGATTTGGTTAACGGCATGAAGATTATCTATTGTAGAAAGGCCCTTTCGAAAGCCAGCTTGTTCTATTGGTTGGTTCTCATCGAAGAATCTTTTTAAGCGGGTTTTGAGAGCTTTTGAGAAAATCTTGGCGAAGATAGGGATCAGACTTATGGGACGGTAATTATCTAATTTCGAAGGGCTACCTTTCTTAAAAATCAAAACAATGTCTGATTTTAACCACTGATCGGGTATTTCCCTAGTTTTCATAATTATATTGAACAGTTTGGTTAATATAGGAGCAATTAGTTCTGTTTAATTAGTTTAAACTATTATTTATTTTCCACTTTTTAGATCGGCTGGCTATAAACGCGTATTCTTCATCTATTTTTAACTAATATTCATTGTTTACGTATTAGATCGGCTAACTACGAAAGCATGTTTTTTTAGGTTTTCAATCTATATATTGACATCTTTTATCTCATTCGTTTAAAGTCATTCCAATGTAGATTTTGAATAGGGAGGGTGACTGAGCCCTGCAGTCACTCTTTACTGGTCGAAAATTCAGGTGACATATTCCTACCTATATATTTGGAGGAATAATATGACGAATAATACCAAGAAGCCCATATATAAGTCCATAATTGAAAGCTTATTGCTATGTGGAGCAGAGATGTGGACGATAAGTTCTGGTTTAGGAAAAAACTACATGCTACTGAGATAAACTACTGGAGGAAAGCTGCCAGGGTATCCGGACTAGAAAGGACCAATGCCGACATTAGAGAACGAATGCAAACTCAACAAAACATCTTCTAAAATACAGAGAAAAAAAGATTGGAAAGGCATGTCATCTCAGAAGGAAGAAAGATTGGCCAATTTAATTTTCAATTGGAATGCTGAAGGGAGGAAACAGCGAATCCACGAAAAAATTAGGGAAAGCTTTTTTTTACTTTTGAGGGAGGAAGCTATACAAGATATGGAAATGGAAAACTGAAAACTGAATTAAAGGAAATTTTCGGTTGAAGGAAACCTCAATCTGAGGAAACCCTTAGAAAAAAAAACTATATATTTTATTATTTTTTTGTAAAATATTCAAAACTCCCCAGTGATCCTATGACACGCCTTAGTTAACGGCACACGACACTACCGTATCTTCGGGTATGAAACATCGCTAATCTTGAATATAATGAAACAAACTTATTAAATTTTTGTATTGTCGTCGGTCCTTGAGAAGGATGCAAAGTTTCAATTTACAGTAGACTGAAATACTAAATAAACACGAAATCAAATAAAATATTTTATCTAACACAATAAAGCTATGTATTGGATCAACCCATACATATTCCTGAAAATATAGTGGGCTTAAGCTATCCACTGAGTCTTGGATTAAAAAGGTTTCTAAATTACTAAAAACATTGTAATCTCATAAAAAATTAGTAATATAAAAATCACTAATTTTCGATAGGAGTAAAAATGGCATAATTATTGTGATGTAATGATTACGTTTGAAGTAGACGGAAACAAGTATTTTGTAGTTGATGGCGATCTTCTGGAAGATTTTAAATACACTGTTGAAGCCGAATAGGATGCCTCAACATTAAATTAACTGAAAGTTTAAAAAAAGCAATCTTTTGGAAGAGGACCTTCTTTTAATGCTGCCACGAACTTTGTGAGGTCATAATTTTGACTGGAATATAATTTCGGCAACCCACCTTCACCTGTGTGAAGTAATACGTCTCGTGCAGACCAGGCGAATTTAGAAGTCATCACTAACAAAAGATTCAACTTGGATCATATACAATATAAAGGAAAAGCTTTCGAGATATTTAAATCCTAAAGTAAAGAACGAAAAAAAGCATTATTAAATGCATACAAAAAGGCATTAATTAAATACTGATCGGATCGGAACTTAAAAACACGTCAGTTTTACTTCGAAACAAATCAAATCCATACGTTTTTCAATGTATAACAGTAGAATGTAAGTTAATTATTGGCTAGCGGAAAAGTTGATAAATTGATTGTTATTGTAACAGATGTTTCTGCTATCACTAACGACCCCCTGAGTTATGGACACCAATATTCTCACTAACCATAATGTAACCGACAAATTTTTTAATGAATCCAGAGTGGGAGCAACAAATTTGGAACTGCCATTCCTTATACCACGGCTCAGACTTAACTATGAAGTGTTCTGATAAGTTCTTAGCCATTTTGTTACTGATGCTGTGGAGAAATAAATTATTTTTAAGAAAATAAAAAAAGTGCATTATTGCAGCCTATGAGACTCATAAACCCTTAACAGCAAACATGTAATAGTTAGCAAATTTATAAACAATAATAGAAAAGGAAGTAATTAATCATGCCAATATAATGTTTAGTTCCTACAAACATTGGCTGTTAGTTGTTTCCCACTAAACCTCTTATAGGTATAATAACTATAACTAGTGCCATAATTGGTTTTTTGATTCTCCTTTAAAATTTCTTTTTCATGACTTACTACCTTTTCTATGTCAACGCCTCAAATATATATACAAATATAAGTTTATTAAAAATTTTAGTCAACATGTGTCCAAGACTTGGCCAGGGTTGAAGCGAGCAGAAAGTTTGCTCTTTGGGTCAATATCCAGTGCTATTAATAACAGGCGAGACCATCAGGATGCTTTAGCTTCATCGCTAACCAATCATCTTATTTCTCACATTTAAATAAGAAGAATTAGAAGATACGAAACTAGGTTACTTAATGCATTCTAACTTATATAAGAGAATCAACGAATATTAATGACAAACAAACTGATTTAGTTTATTATTATATAAAATTTAACAAATTTGTATTAACGACATAAGCATCGATATGGTACTAAGATCGTAAACAGATGAGGTGTGGCGAAGCACGGCGCATGATCTGGTCTGCATGTTGCGAACTATATTCACCTCTCATCTAACCTATCATGCAGAGGTTACCGCTTGCATCAGTCGGCTTCTGCCAAGTGATGAAGGATAAAACAGCTTGAGTCGTTTTGCAATCTTAAAGGCATGCACAATTTAGGGGTAGAAGAATGTAGAAGGTATAAAAGAAGGATCTCGCTAGTAATAATTCAAGAACATATATTAATGATTTATTGTAATGGGTTGTTTACAGTTATTGGGCTGTTCTGATTGGCCGATAGAGACTTGCCCCATGCAAACTAAATCAATAGAATCAAGTACCTTAAGTTGATAAACAACATTCGCACCATTACATTCTACCATAATTCAACAACGAGGAAAAAAAACAATGACTAGTAAAGGAACGTTTTATGGATTTTTGAACCAGTATTGTTCTCGTTTACGGCTTTGTGTAAAGCCGGATTCAAAGAATACTAAAGGATAATTTCAAAAATGTCATAATTTAGAAAATGTTTAATAATAACATACTTTAGATATACGGAAATAAAAAATTGTTTTAAATAAACTAATTGGTTTCAGCTACAAGAAAATGCGATAGAGTAAATATTATTCAATTTTGATAGAGCTCTTTAAGACACCAAATCAGTAATATGATGAAAAAGAATCCCAATAACTAATATTAAAAGATGACCATGTGACTACTTTCTATAAGATAATTACAATGCTCCCAATCTTATCTATATCTAGCTACATGAGGTTCCATTATTACTATTACTGGTATAAAAATTAAAAATATGCGCTCATCTTGATTATTCCCATAAAACTGCATGCTTAAACGTGATACACCTCAAAATATGACTTTATTAAAAAAAAAAATGTTGGAAATGGAATATCGGATAAGTCGTCCCTGAATGACCTTCACCCTATACAATTGCTACTGTAGACTTAACCCAAAAATACCAATTTTTGATTTATGCTGTTCTTTTGAAAGAGAAGCATGTGTCACCTTTATATCCACCACTTCAAATATGAATTAACATTCTTAGTTGTTACATCTTTTGTTTGGAATGATTTATAGAAACCCATCCATAGATACTCGACTACTATTTTACTCCAAAGCAATCATGTCGATAGAATTTAAGCTCGATTTAAAATCGATGATGATAATAATGAAAAGCGAACCAGAAAGCTCGTTATTCCCACCCGAAAGGCATTCCATTTTAACCTGAAAGCCACTGCCATACCGATTCTGTTTACAAACGTCCGTTCAAGGATAACAGCCCAAACCCAAATCACAATCCTCCCACTTACCCCTCGGTCTACCCTTCATAAATTCACCAGTCTGCATGGCGCTGATATACTTTTTAGTAATTCGTTCTTTACTAAGAGCAACATCTTTACAAGCCCATCACAATCTTCGTGATGCTATCACTTCAATTCCAACAACCGCGTGCATGCTCTGCTGTTCCGCGTTGTATAACCTTTAAATTGTTCATTGAACTCCTCCTTTTTCGGTTCCAAGATTCTACACAATACCATATTTCAGTAGACTCTAAGTCGTCATTCATCCTGCAATGTTAGTCACGGAAGGTCGATTAACATTTAGAATTTAAATGCCGACAATTTCGATTAATTCTAATACAACCCTTCTTGCTCGAATTGATGAAAAATTGTTCATTAATTAAGTACTGTGAAGGCCAATAGTATCTGCAGCTCCAGTGAATAATTGGTTAAACCCAATTTCGTTCAGAGAGAGGTAATTGCATTCGGGGAAGTAGAACGTGTTATTCTCGTATCTTTTGACTTGAAATGGATTTATAATATAAGCAATAACTCCATTTCAATTCAATGCCTAACTAAGCCCCTTATTCACTTCGAAATTACGATTCTACTTCCTTAAGAATAGAGATGTTATTTTGGAGAATATAAGACTTAACCACTTATTCACTATATGCAATATCAATTAAAATCTCTTTACACTCAATACCTATTATTATTACTGATTTTCTCAGATTCAAGTTATTTTTATAGTTTATTTATCACATTTTTGATAACTCACCCTTGAGAATAGGCTTGACATCCAAACCGCTCTTCTTCTTCTTTAAGCTGGTCATTGTGAAAGGCGTTTCCTCCGTCAACTACAAGATCCTGTTCAGATTTTCACTAGAATTTTGGTGTTCACATTTTGGTAACCAGTGCTCACTGGGTTGAGAAGAGGTTACGGTTATCAACAGGTGATTTAAAGTAACTTTACTGTGTGCTTACATCATATGGTTTAATTATAGGGATCGGTGAACTTTACGTGGTAAGGGCCCACATTCAAAAGTTGCATAGTTTATTTCATAAAACCGCTAAGTGAACTTTTTTAATTAAAAAAAATATATCACTTCTATTTTTTAAATTATCTAGATTTTGATTAAAACTATTTCTATCTTCTGTCTTCTCCACATTAAATGTCACTAATAATTAACTAGCAAGCAAATAATAATTAAATATTTTTCTCAGAGGTAAAGGATACCATGTCACATTTTTGTATTTGTTCAGGAGAGCTAATAATCCACAACTTCGAACTATTAAATTTGTGTTTTTTTTCTTATAAATATTGATCGTGGAAATACTGGTCATAGTATTTATTTATGACAATTTACTTAAACTGTTACCTAAATTGTGGACATTTTTCCTTTAGCTCCGGACACAGAATTGATTGTAGTGAACAGATCTCTACAATAAAACCCGTATTTATTACAAACACGGAACTATCCAATAAAATGTGTTTTGTTGGAGTATTACGATGCTTTAAAAACCAAAACCAAATTTTAAATACTACTTTTATTTGTACACAGAACAATAACATAATATAATGTGAAACTGAAGTATGTATTTTTGAACTGATTAATGTTTTCCGCGCAGCTTCTTTTTAATGTTCCGATAGGAAGCCCAGTTATATTGACAGATATATAAAACAAAATAATTTTTACTGAAATCGGTGTTTAATGTATGGGTATTTTATGTATTGTTACGAGCTACTGGGTATTAAAAATGAATTAAACAATTCCTTAATTATAGATACTGTTACGGGCTACTGGGTATTAAAAATGACTTAAATGCTCCTTAATTAAAGATACTAATATTTATTTACAAAAGTGATAAAAGAATACAATTAAACTATTAACAATTACTAACAAAGAAACTAAACAAGGAAATTACTAACAAATAGATTGTTAACTGAAATAAATTTACTTACTTACTTAATTACCTAACTTCTATTCTATAACTGCGCCTGTGGAGTTAGCTCGTTAGACTCTACTGCCGGTCCCAAGCCCGGATAAAGCAGGAGGGTTAGCAGGGGGGGAGGGGGGGGGGTTGACAGCCCACCTGTTGTAAAAAACTATCTTGTTATGAACGCTCATTCATCAAGCCTCGGAAATCGGACGGAATCACGGAAACAACAAGGATCTCGGAAACGGACTATAAAAATTGGAACATGGAACGTACGTACACTCTACAGAGCAGGAACGTTGGAGGAACTCAGAATACAGGCCAAGAAAAGTAACCTGGATATAGTAGCAGTACAGGAAGTAAGGTGGACTGGCCATGGAAATGTACAGGGAAATGAGTTCACATTTTTCTACAGTGGAGCAAAGGACAGACATGAGTTTGGGACAGGATTCCTTGTATCTAACAAGATAAAGAACTCAATACTGGACTTCATGCCGAATGATGAACGGATATGCAAGCTTAGGGTGAGAGGACGCTTTCACAATATCAGCATTGTGAATGTCCACGCCGTGACAGAAGAAAAAGATGAAGAACACAAAGAGGAATTCTTCGAAAAGTTAGAACGGGTGTATGACTCCTGCCCAGCATATGACCTTAAAATAGTTCTGGGAGACTTTAACGCTCAGGTAGGAAAAGAAACAGAATTTAGACCCACCATTGGAAAATATAGCCTACATAATATAACGAACGATAATGGCGAACGCATGATAAACTTTGCAGCCTCCAAGTCACTCGTGGTTATGAGCACTATGCTCCCACATAAACCCCAACATAAACAAACCTGGCTGTCACCAAATGGCAACACCGCGAATCAGATCGACCACGTACTAGTGTCAAACAGATTCTTTAACAGTATCAACGATGTGAGATCGTATAGAGGTCCTGACATAAGTTCAGACCATTACCTCGTTGTAACGAAGCTTAAACAACGAATAAAATGCCTACCGAAAAATCAAGCAAGGAAAACAAAGGCATGGAATCTAGACCTTTTTAGAGATGAAGAGAATTTGCCAGCAGCAGAAGGTATGAACAAAAACGCGACTCAGAGATGGCTCGAAATTAAAGGCTGCCTAAAAGATGCTGCTGAGAGAGGTTGTGGGCAGGCAGAAAAACCTCCCAGAAACATATGGTTTGATAAAGACTGCGCACAGACCATAAATGACAGAAATGAGATAAGGCAAAGATGGTTAGCCAGAAATACACGGAGCACATTTAGAGAATACTCCAATGCCAGAAAACGAGTAAAGAAACTGCTTACGGAAAAAAAGAAAATTGCACTTAGGAATGAGATCCGAGAACTGGAGGATGCGAGACGGAAGTTCTTCCAGAAAGTGCAAGGAATACAAACAAAAGGGAAGAATCCGGCTTTAGGGATAAGGGATGAAGAAGGAAACCTACAGATCCTTCCTGACGAGGTGCTGGACAGATGGAAAACCTATTTCTGCAATCTGCTGAATGCATAAACGGAAAGAGTTCCTCTATCCGGAATAGAAGGAAAAGCAAGCCAGGAACCTGGTGACGAACACATCCCGCCAGATGTGGAGGATGTTGAGGAAATAGTGGAAAAATTGAAGAACAGGAAAGCATCCGGAATAGATGGTCTCCCCGCGGAGCTGTTCAAAAAAGCTGGAAGGGAGTTAGAAAAAGAACTCCACGAGCTCATAGCACAGATCTGGGAAGAAGAAGCTATACCCAAGGAGTGGTGCGAAGGCATCATAGTGCCAGTGTACAAGAGAAAGGGCGACCCCTCGATATGCTCTAACCACAGAGGAATAACGCTCCTCTGCACGGCATACAAGGTGTTTTCAATAGCAGTATATAATCGACTGCTGCCATATGTAGAGAGGAAGCTGGGGGATTACCAAGGAGGCTTCAGAAGTAACAGGTCGACCACTGATCAGATATGGATCTTAAAAAATATCTGCGAGAAAATAAAGGAGTTCGATCAGACAATGTGGATGCTGTTCATAGATTTTAAATCAGCATATGACTCAATTATAAGGGAAGAATTGTTCAGAGTAATGCAGGAGATGGAGATCCTTGGGAAACTAATACGACTCGTACAATGCACGATGAAAAACACATACTGTCGAGTAAGCATTAGAGAGGGACTGTCGGAACAGTTTGAAATAAAAAATGGTCTAAGACAAGGAGATCCTCTTGCCCCTTTACTATTCAACATTGCCCTGCAGGCAGTTATGGAAAGAGCAGGATTACTTGGAGGCGGGAATATTTTTAATCGACTAACGCAGGTACTCGCCTATGCAGATGACGTGGTAATTATTGGAAGGACATTACCTAGTATTAAGGACAACCTGCAAAGGCTCGAGACTGAAGCAGAAAAGTTGGGGTTAAAAATGAATGAGGAAAAAACCAAACTGATGTTTTTGAGAAGAGAAAGGCAAAATCAGCAAATTCGCCGGCAGCAACTCTACGTAATGGGAACACATACCTTCGAGGTGGTGAACAGCTTCCAGTACCTTGGCTCTGTCATCAACGACAAACTAGATGAAACAGAAGAAATCAGAAGAAGAGTACTGGCTGGGAATCGGGCCTACTTTGCTATTACCAGTTTGCTGAAAAGCAAAAATGACCTCAAAACCAAGATCACTCTCTATAAATCGCTGATTCGGCCAATAGTGACATATGCTTGCGAGACATGGACCCTAAACAAGAAGGATGCACATCTAGTGGATAGATTCGAAAGGCGTATCCTCAGACGCATCGTAGGGCCCGTCCAGGAAAACAGTGTATGGCGCATATGAAAAAACAGAGAGTTGTATGAAAGGTATGATGACATGACGATCTCCTCTTTCGCCCGGTTACAGAGGATGAAGTGGCTGGGTCACCTGCTGAGAATGGGAGGAGAAAGAACTGCTAGAAGAGTTTTCGAGAACTGCCCTGATGGAGTGAGGCGTAGAGGGAGACCCAGGGGCAGGTGGAAGGATAGCGTCCTGGGAGATCTTAAGAAACTGAGAATAAGTCCCATACATGCGCAGGACCGAACCAGATGGAGCTTGGAGATTGAGCAGGCCAAGGATCGCTTTAAGCATCTGTCGCGCCACTAAAAGAAGAAGAAGAAGAAGATATAAAACAAAATAATTTTTACTGAAATCGGTGTTTAATGTATGGGTTTTTTATGTATTGTTACGAGCTACTGGGTATTAAAAATGATTTAAACAATTCCTTAATTAAAGATACTGTTACGGGCTACTGGGTATTAAAAATGACTTAAATGCTCCTTAATTAAAGATACTAATATTTATTTACAAAAGTGATAAAAGAATACAATTAAACTATTAACAATTACTAACAAAGAAACTAAAAAAGGAAATTACTAACAAATAGATTATTAACTGAAATAAATTTACAATAACAATATTTTAGATATTTATAATCTAGGCCTAACTTCTATTTAATTATTACAATAATATAAGATATTATTATTACTAAATAGCTTAACTATTTACACAAGCTTGTACAAAGCACATAAAATTACAACTGCTACTTAACTAATTAATTACTACTAATTAATACTTACAGTTCACTAATTAAAGTCCACCGACCGCAAGAATCTCTGAATATAACAAACTGACATACAATTACACTCACAAACTGTCACTGACTTATTACACTGGCTAATCACTGTTTCCGATGTTAACCGTACCGTGTGCTTTAACACTCTGTCCGTACTCGCGCCGAGATGCTGTTTATATACAGAATGACAGATCTAGATCATACGGGAAGGATCTCGAAGTTTCGCGAAAAGGCCTCTTTCATCTCTGCCGACAAGGGGGCTTTGTTCTCTTCCAGGAATCGCCAATTCCCGCGCTCGTAACAATACTAATATTTATTAACAAAATGATAAAAAGGGTACAATTAAACCAATAACAATTAAATTATTAAACTAATATAAATTTACAAAAACAATATTCTAAATATTATAATCTAGGCCTAACTCCTATTTAATTATTACAATAATATAAGATATTACTAATTCTAAATGACTTAACTATTTACATAAATTTGTATGAATATTATAAAACTACACTACAATTTATAACTAATAATTAACACTTACAGTTCACTAGTCCACCGACCGTAAGATTCTCCAAGTATGACAAACTGACACACAGTAACAAACAGAAACAGTTTATTACACTCATGAGAGTGTCACAATTCACTGATACACTTATTACACTGGCCGGTTCAACACTGACTAGTTTATCACACTGACACTCACTTATCACAGATCTTCATCGTGCGTGGTCTACTCCCAGACTGAGACTGACTCGCTCGAGGCGAGGGTGGTATTTAAATAGGCAAGGCCGAACATTCTAGAACAGTCTCCACTCTTCCGTGTTCTAGAATCTTCTTAATCTCTTTCCGACAAAGCAGAGGCGGATCTACTATGCTGAGAAGGTCCTAATCCTATTTTAACTTCTCCGCCGACGGATTTAAGCCGCTAATCCCTTGCTTCCGTCCTGTCGGCGACCGTAACACTGCCCACTCCTTAAAAGTGCTCTGCCCCAGAGCATAGTCCGCCATTCCAGCAGTAGCAGCAGAAGCAGAAGGACCTCCCTTGAAGACCTCTCAGAAGACCTCCAGTGAAGTGCTCTTGTGAAGCTGATCTTAGTGCTCCCCAGTGTTCATCTTGCTTAGCTAAGCGCCTTATGCCGACGAGGTCCACACTTATCTAGTGGAGATCACCTCAACGGCCAAACGGGCAGCATTGCGCTGGCAAGAGCCCCCTCACTATAGTGCCTTCGTTACGGTCCGTCCGTTTCGAAGTCTCTACCTGTGTTTACTCGTTCCCTTCAACCTCTGACATGGCAGACGGTGACGTATCACAGATTGAAGTTGTGGATGCCTCAAGAGGAGAGAAGAGGCAATCTGAGGACCAGCTTGCGGAAGAGGCCCCGTTCACCAAGGTCACAAACAGTTAGAGGGCGAAAATGAGAGCCACGCCCAAAGTAACTCCTGTCACCGTGAGCAACAGGTTTGAGGGCCTGAGAAGAGAAGAACCCGCCTCCTCGTCTACAAAAGCGAAGAGACCTCCGCCTATCATCATTAGAACACCGATATCACAACCGGAGCTAAGAAAACTACTGCGATCAGCACAGATCACAAAGTTTCTAACAAACGCCTCTCCTACTGAACTGAGGCTATACTTAGAAGACGGAGTGGACCATCGCAACGCCCAGATCGTACTCAGGATGGGTGAAAATGTGCAGTTTCACACTTTCGCCCCTCGCGGAACAAAGAGATCCAAAAAATACGTATTATACGGATTCGACTTGGATATAAACATAAAAGAAATAGAAGAAGACTTGAAAACAAAACTAACAGGCTTCAAGATGGCCTGAAGACTGACCAAGATGGGTTCGGACAACCAGAGATACGACATCGAACCCATCCAAATTATCTGCGATGCCCATGCGAAACTCGAGGACATCAAGAAAGTCAGAGCCATCTGCGACTGCATCTTCCGCGTGTCGCACTTCAAGAAAGACTGAGGCCCGGTGCAGTGCCGGAAATGTCTCGAGTATGGACACATTTATAAATATTGCAGCCGCCTCGAGACGTGTGGGATATGTGCCCAACAACATGCAACCGAAAAGTGTCCCAAAACAGCTGAGATTCGCTGTTTTCACTGCAACGGGAATCACCTGGCATCCTCACGAGAATGCCAAGTGAGAAAAGGACTAATCAAGGCTCACCAGGAGAAGAAGACGGCAGCTATACCAGCAAAGAAGACGAGCAGAACCACCAGCCCGGATCTAAAATACTCTTACCTCGCCAGTGGGTCTCTACCTGGTAAGAAGGACACTCGCCAGCAGCCTACCCCAGCGGACCAATCAGGAGAGACCACTCGTCCCCACCACCAACCCGACACCCACCACCAATCTCATCCCCACCACCAACCTCATCCCCACCACCTACCTCAAATACCCGCGCCTGCACCAACTGGAATCACTTAGACAGACCACACTTAAAAGACCACCACCCATTGTCCTCAGTGGCGCCACTAGCGCTGTGAAGACAGTAGTCCAACTAAAAGCCCAAGGTTTTCTGGGCTTTCAAGTTCAAAATATAAAAAATGGAGTTAGGATATTTCCTTCCTCTATTGAAAGCCATAAGGCCATGTCTGATTTCTTCACGAAATCAGAAAGTCAGTTTCATACCTACGCTACTGCCACAGGGCCAAAGAACAAAAAAATTTGATCTGTAAGGCCTAGATCTAGACTTTGACCTAGAGGACGCTAAGAGCGAACTGGCAAACAAATTGTCCGGCATCCTTGATGTAAAAAGGATGCAAAGGAGTAACAAAGATGGGAAGAAATCAGATCTTCCCCTAATTATCATCACAACAGGTCCAGAAGTTACTCTGGACAAAATCCAAAAACTTAGAGCCTTAGGAAGTGTTACCTTTAAGGCCAAGCCATACACGGCATAGAAGGGCATCGTACAGTGCCATCGATGCCAGCTATTTGGGCATACCAAAAACCACTGTAGGCGTACAGTGGCTTGTGTCAGGTGTGCCGGACCCCACCGCGTAGCGCAATGCTCTAGAAACGAGGTCCCAGTGAAGTGTGCAAACTGTGGCGGTTTGCACGTAGCCTCCATCACGGGATGCGAATTTAGAAAAAAGCTAGTCGAGAGACTAGCAAATTTAAAGAAAAAGTTCGTCAAGCCTGCCCCGACTCAGGTCAGACCGGCCACAACAAGGGTACCCCCCACCACCAAACGGACCCAGCCAGAGATCACCCGCCCTACAGGGCCAATCAGGGAAGAGGACTTCCCCCACCTCAGACAGACTAGGGCTCAGGCCCGAGCTGCAGCGGACCGACCCGAACCGACATCCCCACCACCCCCACCACTACACGACTGGACACAGACTCCTCCATGGGCCATGGCCCTGGCGGAAAATATTAAACAACTTAGTTTATCTACAGCTAAACTCGTCGAGATGCTCTCTGGTTTATCACCATGAATAGCAACTTAACGTTATTGAACTTTAACACAGACGGACTTTTGCCGAAGATTACGGAGGTATACGCCTTAATAGCACAGAGCGACCCTACAATAGTTGTACTCACCGACACCAGAGTGAGCGACCAGCGTGTGCGCATACCAGGCTACGATCTGGCGGGAGATCAACATGATGGAGTCCTGATAGCGATTCACCACGGCATCAAGTGGAGGAAACTTCCCCCACCTGCGGCTATCACGGACCAGAAATTACACACCGTAACGGTCCAAGTTCTTCTGGACAAACCCACCACTATCACAGGCCTATACCGGAGACCTCGCACATCCCCAGAAGAATTTCAGAGATTGCTCAACGAATGCGCCAAGAGGACAAACCATTGGGTAGTGGGTGACCTGAACGCCCGACATTCCCTTTGGAATAACAACTCTTGCAACGCAGCGGGGAAGATAGTGTTAAAATCGCCGTTCAACGTGGTCCATCCAAATACCTATACATTTAGGCACAGGGCAAACCCTTCTTTTAGGTCTACGGTTGATCTCCTACTCACACGGCAGCCGCACCGATTCATCGATTGCGTCACGCTTGATCTAATAACGACGGACCATCTACCCGTGCTTTACCTGCTGGACGGGGAAGCACCGGTGCCACCTCCGCCGAATAGGTACAAGTACCAAGAGGCAGACTGGGAATTTTTTAAATCTCAGATCTACCATAATCTTCCGACGGTCCCTACTCTACGTACGACGAGTGAAGTAGACCTCTATATAGAGTACTTCACTGATGTAATCAGAAGCGCCACTGATGCAGCAATCCCCAAGTTCAGGCCCTTACCACCAGCTCTGCGTCTCCCACCTGATCATATTCTAAAACTTATCGCCCTCCGCAATAAGTGGAAGAACAAGTGGTACAAGACCAGAGACTACGAGGTCTAATCGGTGGTAAATTCACTTACCACTCAGATTCGAAACCTCATGACACAATGGCGGACTGCTCAGTGGCATGAAAAGCTTCGGTCCACACATGGTGACCAAAGAAAGTTCTGGAAGCTGCTTAGGACGAGCACTAGAAAGAGGAACTACACAAGGCTTCAGGATGGAGACAAGATACTAACAGACCAGGAGCAGGCTGTTAAGTTTGCAGATCACTACGGTGACGTAATAGCAAAACGGACCATAGACACGCCCGAATTACCGACAGAAGAGATCGGAATATCTCCGAAGCAGCTGAAGGCGATACTCCATCGTTCGCGAGGTAGTAAAGCTCCAGGCTCCGACGGGATACAGACTGTATTGTTGAAACATCTACCGCGGAGAGGCTTAGCTCATCTGACAAACCTCTACAACTCCTGTCTCAGGCTGAGATACTTCCCTGAGGCATGAAAAAGAGCTACCCTCTTCCCGCTCCTGAAGCCTGCGAGAACCGGAAATCAGCCAGCCGACTACCGACCTATTAGCCTGCTTCCGCACATGGGCAAAGTTTTTGAGAAAATTATTCTTAATTATCTCAAAACCTATTGCTCGGAAGTAGCACTAATCCCACCGGAACATACTGGCTTCCAAGCCGGACTGTGCCCGGACCACCATCTGGCGAAGTTACACGCGGAAGTCAGCGAGAACACCGCTAAGAACACGGCAACCGCTATGATATCTATAGACTGCACGGAGGCGTCCGACTCAGTGTCCCATAGTCTTCTATGTAAGACACTACAGGACAACGAGTTTCCCGAGCAGCTCTATACTATAATACGGTCCTTTCTGACGCGACGTTCAACTAAGGTTCGAGTCGGCGAAGAGCTGTCCAATCCCTTTGATCTCACTTGTGGTGTGCCCCAGGGCTCTGTGTTATCACCAGTTCTCTTTTCGATCTACACGGCGGAAACTGTTAGAGCGAGGTACAGCAAGGCCACTGTCGCGGCTTACGCCGACGATATAGCAATTTACAGTAGCTCACTGAATGCTAAGATAGCTCTACGACAGGCAGAGGCGGCCTGTAAGGAGATAACTGACAAGCTGGAGAGATTAAATATTACAGTCAATCCCAAGAAGACCGACTGTGTTGTATTTTCATTTTAGAAAAATAAGCGCCCTCTACCGACGGTCTATAGAGTGGGGGACAGCGAGAACCATCCGGCCAATCAGATAGTGTATCTGGGCGTCACCCTAGACAGGCACCTGACGTTGTCCCAGCACTGCATGAGAAAGATAAAACAGACTAGGATAAAGTCCTACAGGTTGAACCACCTGCTTACTTCACCGAATTTATCATTACGCCTCAAACTAATGATATACAAGGGGGTCCTCAGTCCTGCCCTTCTCTACGGAGCACCAATGCTCAATAACATATCTCCGACTACCACGAAGAGACTCCAGCAGTTCAAAACACCATATTAAGGCGTATAGTACGACATACTACACTACAGCGCTCAAAGACAGACATAATTCATGACACTCTCGGACTACCGACGGTGACAGATTTTATAACACGGAGGCATATCAAATTCTTTGATAGCCTCCAACACTGCACTAACCCGCTATTCAGCACATTGAGACCAGCGAGCCGGCCACAGAGCTGGCAACAGTATGTAAATTCCCTCAGTATCGACTGAGGTGCATTATCATTACTCTTAGTTTTAGTTTAGTTTTAAGTCTTAGTTTTAGTTTTTATCATTTTTCAAACAACCAGTGAGCCCCATCCGATCCTATTTATACCCCATGACCTCAATCCTTAAACATCCTCAAAACCATCTTAAAATGCACCCGGTGCAGGAAAAGAGTTGTATATATGTACATATATAAATTTCTTAATATACATTAGTATGTAAGTCTGTTTCAGGTGATCACCATTCCAGGGGCTTGGAAAAAAAAAAAAAAAAGAAAAAAAAAAAGAAAAAAAAAAGAAAAAAAAAACCAGGAATCACTTTACATTCGATCCTCGAAGAGATGAGGGAACAGAGGAAGCTTATCGCCAACCTTCTGGAGATGATGACGAAGATTATTGCCAAGCACTATGACTGGTCTGGCAATAAACAACAACATCAGAGACCTAATGCAGAAACAGGCCGAACTGGAACTCCTCCTGCAGCAGCATCGACCAGCAGTAGTGGCGCTGACTGACATCATAACACCCACCTCGGCCTTCGTATACTTTCACGGCTACGCTGTATACAGGGAGATGTGCCCACCAGGGACTCGGGAGAGCGTCGCCATCCTGGTCAGAAGAGATCTACAGTCCAGGAGAATTCCTAACCATGTGATGTCGACTACAGGTACTCACATAGTCACAGTCGACGTGAAACTGAAGCATCGGTTCACGTTCTGCTGTGTCTATAGGAGACCTAGAGCCATACACACATCAGTGAGGATATTGCGTCAACACGCCCAGTCAGTTAGTCGGTACGTGGTCCTAGGGGACCTCAATACCAGACACACTGCCTGGCTCTGTGGTAGCAATAATGCACTTGGTACTTATATCACCAAGACCAGGCTGTCCGTCTTTCACCCTGGTGTCCACACCTTCAGGCATGCAGGCTGGGCCACAACTTCAACATTGGACCTGCTCCTGACCAGAGATCTGCACACTGTTACGGATTGCATTGCGCTCCCGTACGGCCCGTCAGATCACCGGCCGGTTGTCTATACCCTCGAAGGAACGCCCGCAACTCCACCAGCGAGCAAATACCTCCTATATAAGGCCGACTGGACTGGATATAGGTTCAGTGTTGAAGACGAACTACCCATGGTGCAGCCAATCCGCACGAGGGAAGAGGTGGATGAAGCGGTGTCAGCCATCACCACTACTATACAGCGCTCAGCCAACCGAAACATACCGAAGTTCAGCCCGCAGCCCAACGCCATCAGGAAACCCCCTAGGCACATCCTCGCTCTTATCAGCCAGAGAAACAATCTGAAGAACATCTTCCATCGCACGCGGGACTACAGCCTGAAGCCAGCCATCAACTCGATGACCCGGTAGATAGCCTCACGCGTGACTGGAAAGCTTCACTCTGGCATGATCAGCTTCGGAGAACTCAGGAGGACCATCACGAATTCTGGAAGCTGGTGAAGACTCACACAACCAAGAGGAGGACTGTACACCTAACATCTGGAGGCAATCTGCTGACGCCACAGGAGCAGGCTGAGCTCTTGGCCAAAGGCTACGATGAGAGAGAAGCTGCCCGGCTGATAGATGCACCAATACTCCCTGAAGGGCCCCTGCCTTACCCCAAAGAGAAGCACATATTCTCCACATCCGGCCAGCTCGAGTCCGTGCTACGCCGCACAAAAGGCAATAAGTCATCGGGACAAGATGATATACCCTATGTAATGTTGAAGATGTTACCTAGGAAGGGTAAAGCCTTTCTACTAAACATCTTTAACTCTTGCATGAGGATCTCGTATTTTCCTGATGTCTGGAAGCGTGCCGTCGTAATTCCGCTACTCAAGCCGGCGAAGAAAGTAGGCCCACCGGAGCACTATCGACCAATCAGCTTGCTCTCTCACATGAGCAAGATCTTCGAGAGGCTGGTTCATCAACATCTTCTGACTCACTGCAGGGAGGAGGATATCATTCCGCCGGAGCAGACTGGTTTCCTACGAGGGGTCTCCTGCGATCACCATCTAGTAAAACTCCAGGCACACGCCATTGAGCAGATGCACCAAAATAAAGCCACAGCCTTCATATCCCTGGATTGCACGCAGGCCTTTGACTGTGTCTCACACACTTCTACTCCGTCGTATGGAAGAGTACAGGTTTCCCGACCCTCTTCGACGACTGATTGAAAACTATCTTAATGGAAGATCTTTCGTCGTAAGAGTTCGCGACAGCCTGTCTACTCCTTACCATACCACTTGTGGGGTACCTCAAGGGTCTGTACTGGGACCACGGCATTTGTCATTTTCACGGCACCAGTGGTCTCGGCGAAGCATCCAGGAGCAGTAGTTGCAGCCTACGCAGACGACATTGGCATTTACGCCTCTAGCATAAATGCCAAGAGTGCACTAACGATCGCCCAGAAGGCATCATCGACTATCATCGAAGACCTCAGGCTAAATGGCATCAAGGTGAATCCTGCTAAGACGGATGCCATCGTGTTGTCGTTTCAGCGAGGCAAGAAAGCTCTACCCTCAACCTTCACTATAGAGGAAGAGGAAAAACCGGTATCTTCATCGATACTATACCTCGGTGTGACTCTTGACAGGCACCTCACCTTCTCAAGACACGTCCTGAATCGGCTCAAGTTAGCGAGACAGAAATCCTACAGGCTCTATCACTTGCTGACTTCACCACAGCTCTCTCTACGGCTCAAACTACAGATATACAAATCATCGATTTGTCGATCGAGCAGCGATCATCCGACCCACGCTGCTCCATGGCGGACCACTGCTCCGGCACGTCTACAGCTCCACTCTAAAAAGGTTACAGGTTTTCCAGAACGGCGTCCTTCGGCGAATAGTCAGCGGCAGCAGTCTACAGCGGGCGAAAAACAAAGTCATCTATGAGGAACTGAAACTACCATCAGTTCCCGAATACATCAGACGGAGGCACATCAAATTTTTTGATCGGCTGAAGGCCTGTGCCAACCCGCTGTTTAACGAAATAGCCCCACCACCCATACCTGGAAGATGGCAAGGAACACTCCCCTTAGTAGACGTCGTCGCTAAGGCAGGGGGTCTGGACTCCCCTAATCCCGTCCATACCCTATCCTATCCCTTCCCATCCTTAATTGCTTCCTTTCCCATCCCTTCCTATCCTAAGACCAGCTGAGTGGTCCCTCCCCACTTGTAAATAAAGAAATGAAGGCCAAAAGGCCATAGAATTAAGCTCCCGCATACAGCGGTAAGAGCACAGGAACTTTAAAATACCCACGGGTAACAAAAAGATAAAATGTAAATAGTATATATTTTAGGTTAGACTTAGATATATGTAGTTAGTTCTAAGTTTAATAAATAAAGGAGGGTAAGAAAAAAAAAAAAAAAAAAAAAAAAAAAGCATAGTCCGGCGAAATCGGGCATTTATGAGCTTCTGCTGATGGAGACGCACTTTCTTTCCAGGGGTTGAACGTGCACACCAATATGGCAACTCCAGAGTTGGCGAATGTCCGTTCGATCATATCCCTGACAACCTTCCACTCCAGGCCGTCGTATCCACAGCCCAACTTCGGAATGGCGAGCTTGGTGACACGCAGTCTCAGAAGCTTACTCCGTAGGTCATCGAGGCTTCGCCGCAGTGCGTCATATGTCGGCTTCTGATCAGTGGCACGCTTGGTAACCAAGTAAAACGGGAGTCTGCCCCGAAGGCGAACAGCAGAAAAAAAGATATCAACAAAAAGGTAATAAGAGGCAGAAAAGTAATTTAAATTCTGTTCTGTGGGGTAAGGACGTCATGATGGCAACAAAAAAGAGACTTTACAATTCATTTCGCCCTGTATGCCTCAGATACCTGGTCCGTTTCAACTGACTCCGCAAGAAAACTACTTTCAATGGAGATGGATTTTTGGAGGCGTAATTGTAGGATATCTAGACTACAACACGTTCCGAATGACAGAATTAGGGAAGCAGTAAACAGACCACTTAACATCCTGTACTCAGTTGAAACGAAAAACTGAGTTGGTTTGGTCATGTTATGAGGAAGGCGGATGACCGATGGCCTAAAAGAGTACTGAAACATGTAACATCGAAAAGAGGGAAGAGAGGTCGCCCGGAAAAGAGGTGGATGAAAGGGATCCCGATAAATTGCGGCAAGAGGACTTATAGAGGAAGATTGCTGTGATAAAAAGAAATGGCGGTAGGGCTTATATGGATTAGGCAACGACATATGATGCATTGTTAAATTAAAGTCATTCATATGTACAGTCCCTGGTCATATTAATGTGGCCACTGGTTAGATTCGTTCTTGTTACATGTTTGCATTATCTTTTTGTATGCTTAATGATGTAAATCGAGTTTAAATATTAGTTTTATGGGTAAGTTTAGTTATCTGATAATAATATAAAATTGAAAAAAATAGTTTCGAACATAAATCTTTATTTTTTTAAATATTTTGTGGTGTCACCCTATTTACATCCTATTTTACATATTGATGAAAAAACTATCAATATATTTAAAATATATGATACAAATAATAAATCAATAATAAACTTACCGAATCCGACTTGTATTTAATGAAAAAGAAGCTATAAGTCCACAAAAATTTCAAACACAAATTATGCATGCCGTCACTCGTAAAACAAAATGGATGAACTAAAACCAATGCTGCCATTACTAAAAAAAAATACTTTAAAAAACTTATAACAGTGTTGCCATTACTTAAAACAGCAATTTATTAAGACACGCGAAAGTATATAAAAAAAATTAGGAAAAAACAAAAAGAAAATAATCTTTCTTGGTGGTCACATTAATATGGACTGTATATATATTCAAATGAAAGAAGTTTTAAATGTTCGCTAAATGGTCCTACTAGGAGTTTTTCAATAACTAAATCCTCATTATTTTTTATGTAATTAGATTAGTGGAGTTAGTAAGATCATTATTTAAAAATGAAAGAAAAAAGTAGAACGAAATATAAATTGAACTGTGTCGTTTGTCGAGACTTTGCACTAGTATGAATTATAAATGAATGAAGTAGACTTTAGTAAAATTGTAAGTTGTAATAATGAATAATATATGACGGGTTTTGTAAATAAGAAAGTCCTTTCGATTAGAAATACTAAATACGGTTATGCACAAATTTAAAAAAACACGTTAACCAATGTCTGAAATGAAGAAGTATTACGTTGCATGTTTATTTTTATTTTTAATAAGATATTAAACTGCTGAATTTTCATAATGTAAACGAATTAAATTGTATTTAATTCAAAATATGATATGTGCATGAAACTGATCACTGAAAAAAAAAATATAAATATACATTTTTTTCTTAGTTCACCTTAGGATTAACCTAGATCTTTATACACTTTATAAATGTATCTAACTCATTTAAGTTTGACTTTATATGAATATTATCAATTTGTACTAAAAAATAACATAATAAAAATGGAAAATATAACAAAAAAGGCAGCTGATATAAGTTATGCTTTATTAGGTCAGCTTCGTTTATAATGATACATGTTTAAGTATTCCTTTGTTTACATGTGAATGTATTCCAGATATGTTATTGCTACCGTATATATTAATGTACTAAATTAATAGTACTGGCTAAATAAATGCAACTGAAATACTTCATATTTTGAAGGCCAGACTACATTTAATACCAAGGTTATAAGGATGCTCTTAAGGGAAAACCATGGTATGAAAAATACCTCCTTAAACAGTAACCCTACCGCACTAACATATAGACACTCTAATTTTGACAAATCGGTCAATAAATCCTCCTCGACGACTATTCCGTAGGTTGCTCTTTCCTTAATGACCTACCCTCAGGTCTTCAATAGAGAGGGCTGTTTCAGTGCTGACCTTTGATGATGGATGATGGCACTTCTTCCCATTCACAATTCCAACCGATCTAAGAATGATTCCTAGTTAAAATGTTACTCTGAAGTTGAAGGCGGAGAGTTCAGACTTTCGCTTTTACCGTTTGACCAGAGAATGATTTAATACTATTATTATTCGTGATGCTTTAGAAAAAAATGGGTTTTCTGCTGCACAATCTTCAAGGGACTAAAACGAAGTTGTTTTTTTTATTATTGAAGAGAAAATTATAATCCAAACCACAACATATTAAATCGAAAACTGTTAACGAAATCCCTTAAAAGGCAAACGATCTTAGCTAAGCGACGATCAGCTTTTCCTCGTACAGGTTAAAATGTAATGTAAGCCACTTTTGTGGCATTTGTCTTTCTTCAGTGTTATCGAGGGCTTATTAAATAATAACAATAATAAGACTGGCTATGGAACTGATGTTCATTTGGTCGCCGGAGATTTAAAGTATGTTTTAATTAAATTTAAACTGTTGCTTAAGAAACTATTCCTGAATACATAGACTATAACTAATAGTATTTAAAAAATACTCCTTAATCCGGATAGGATCATAAATGTTGTATTTGAATTTATCGATTAAGACAGTTAAGGATATTTTAGGAGTACTGAATAAAGGACATCGAATTGAACGTGGCAATATAGAACTTTCCTAACTTCAAATTTAAATGTACCTGTTTTATTTATTTTTTTTATCTGTTAAGATATTTTAGGCAACACCGAATTGTATTCACAGCAGCCTTTCGCAGTTTCTAATAATTCATATACTCTCATGATACTGTAATGTTACTATTATTTTTTTTTTACCCTGCTTAGGTATAAAAATTGATATTTGTCATTTTTTTAAATTAGTAATAAAACTTTAAAAAAATAATTGTACAAAAAAGTTATCTTACGCTAATGAAATTACGTTGGTAAAGGATTAAAACAGATTTATCAAAGCCTTTAGCACTCATCTCTTTAATAAAAGTAAACATTCTAATAGCAGTAATAAAGGTGATACAATTAAACATTGACATGTTCATATATTCAGTAAATTCATCAGACATAAACCATTACTGAAAGCCAAAACTATCAAAAACGAAAAAAAATGTTTTTTTTACTTATGAATAATGAATATAATGTCTACACCTAATTGATTTCAAATTATAAACTAATTTATAAAAATTGACAATTATTCCAAGTTTTACAATTCCGAATATCTTTGATGAATAATCTTTGATCATTCAATCATTCAAGAGTTACTCGTAACAGTTTTAACAACACACAATTATAATTGACTGTCTGAATCAAATATAACGCCCACTAATTATATAATAGTACCCTTTATATAAAATTGCACTTTTTTCAATAATGTATGACCTAATTTTTTTCCATAAAAGTATGGAAGATTCTTTCACTTACTGAATCATTAATTAAGCTTGAACTAGGTTCACCCTTCATCACATTTCACTAGATTGGGCATCAAAATCAGTACATCTCAATACTGTATCTAAAACTTTATCTTTATAGAGAAGAAAAAATAATGAACTTGAATTATTTGTTTAACATGAACAAAATTTTTTGTTTATCTCATTTAATTTTCTTAATGTTCATTTTCTATTGGAAAACTTTGCCTGAACATTCCTCCTTCTCCTCTAGTTGTCGAGCTTAAAGTCGAGGAAAGGATTAGCTATTCATTTATTTTTCGTTATTCCCTTTGTTCTTTATGACCGTGTCGGGTAACAATTACGGAAAGCTAAATGTCATGGTACAATTACTTAATGGCTTTGAGAATCATAAAGAAGAATATCGTAACTTTCTTTGAGGAATGCGCTGTAAGATCAAATATGATAAAGGATTTATTGCAAATGACATTGGATACTGAGTATTATGGAATTTCATCGCATGACTATAAGCTCGAGGGGATGTAAAAATGTTCAAGGACTTTCTTGCTAGATCAAAGCTGAGATCGGAATTTTTTAATTATTTTGAAAAATCGATGATGGCATTGCTGATGTATTGGTGACCTCCGAGGGTTTAGAGTGTCAATGATGCTTTCAGAAAATTCAGACTTTTTTATTTTTTTTTATTGGATAATATTATTATCCATATATCGAACTTCATATATTGAACCTTGTACAATATTTTTTGCACTGCCATTGCATTGCCCTGCAATTGCACTGCCAGACTTCAATAATGCAGACCTCAAACAGATCGATTCGATCCGTACAAAAACTGATTCCATTAAGACATTTCCATGTCCTCACATTGGTGAAGGAAATATGTAAAAACTGATTTATTTTATTTTATTTTAATAATATAAAATTGTTTTTTTTATTTTTTATTCATTTATTGCGTCTGTTCATTTCTATCATTCAGAATGAGGAAAATCAACACTAAAAGAAAAATGCATTTTCACTGAATCATCTGTATATTTGTCATATCAAACGCCCCAATTATTAGTATCATTAGTAAAATAAACTCTAGGCAGGCCATATCACATAGGAATAGAGCGAAAGCTCTAGAATCATATTACTATCCTCAGACCATTTGGATATTCGGAACTGCGGGGGACCGCAAAACCTTCGAACATCAACCGCATCCAATCCTTTCAATCAAAAGTCCTAAGAACCATAGTTAATGCTCCCTACTATATTTCCAATAAAACCCTCCACCACAACCTTCATACTTGACCATATATCAACCAAATTATATAGTCATACTTGCTTAAAAAGCATCTGTTGGGGAATTGAGATGTTGGAAAGGATTTTAATGAAGAAATGTATTGGGTGATTTAGCATTTTTCACTATCTTGTTTTGTAAAGCTCGATCTACTAACCTTACGAATTGGCATCAATATTTAGGATTAATTCAAATTGAATTAATTTTGCAGCTTTTTTTAAAATAATCTTTATTCATTATTGATGGATTATATGTAAATTAACAATGTTATTATTAATTTATGTTTTAGCGTATCTTGTTGCGAGGAAGAATACTCTGACAAGACGTGGGTGGTCCGGGCATTAGCGAGGATCACAATGGATTCGTTCGAATGGAAGACTGACACTCAGACTACAATCATGGCGGCCTTGACACTCGACCCATTGTCCGTTGGCTGGGAGGTGTCAATGAGGAGGTGAGGTGAGGGCTTTTAAGCATCCTATTCAGCAATGATTTTTTGACCTTATGGAATTGCTATACTTTACTATACATATTATATATTTATAAATAAGTGTTTATTATTACATATGTTCATTGGTCAATACAATCTTGAATATTACTGCTGAATTACTTCAACCCAATTCCTAGAGCAGAGGACCTGATCCTATAAATTAACCATACGAGTAAGAAAATGTCTTTCCAATACAGTTTGACTGCCCAGGCTCGGTTTGACGTATAAGTTACTGCTCCGAAATCACGACTCCGTGACTGTTTCATGTTTTCCATCTCACGAAAACCACTCGTCCGAAAAAAATATTCTATGGCTTCTGAGGGTTGAAGCTGTTATCGATAAGGAACTACAACATCGAAAAATGTTATTTACAAGGAAAAAGAATATTCGACCCCCACATTCTATGAAAGACAATAGATAGTTTTCTGTGCCATAAACCTTGAGCTTCTAAAAGGGATCGCCATTCACTTCAACATTGTCATTTTCTTCTTCAATGAAAATATGTTGTGTTTATATTATTTTTTTAAATTTCGTTGACATTCATAAAAAAAATTATATTTTTTTTTAAACATCGCTGATTTGTCTAAAATATCCTACTCAAAATAGTAAGTCGGTTTGTCATTAATGTCTTTCTAAGGTTTGATTTTACTTTGATCTAAATCTTACAGAAATCGATTGCAGTGATTTTCCAATACGACATCACCTAAGTTTATGTTATAAATACTGGATGATTTTCCATCTAATATACTAATCTAAAAGAAGTACAAGTTTAAAATATATAAATGAATTATAAAAATAATTTTTAAAATTTAGCATTTTACAACTGAGAAGCTTACTTTCAAAAAGGCATTTACCCGTAAAATGGTTAATGCTTTTTCTCTAACCTGATTTATTGGAATAAATAAATCAAACCCTCCCATTCTTTACTAGAATTAAGATAATTACTTAATTAAGTTTATTTCTTTTTTGCCTTACAATGAGACAAGTTTTTTGTGTTGCTGTTCAAGAAACAATGTACTTCTGTGTAACAGAATATGAACTCTTTGATATTGCTATATGTGACTATCTGAAGCATTAGACATACCTAAGTGAATATGGTAGGGGGCCTAGGCCAGGTAGTGTGAAATACACTACTATAAACTTTTAACAATTTATTTTGGTGACACTATACGATAAAATATACCACAGGACAGTTTTAGAGACTTTTTGAGTTGGATGTAGTAAACCTCTTTAATAAAGTCCATCCGGCATTGTTCCTATTTATTGTTCTATAAGTTCGATTTTTTTAGTTCTGTGCGATAAATATATCAAAATACCTTTCATTTTCCATTATTTTAATATGTAATAACATATTTGGACACAGTTTAGTTTCTTCTTCAATGCAATATAATTAGAAGATGATACTTCCATTTTATTTTTATTTCTTGACTAGTGTAAAGTTAATTGCTTTAAATATTTTATTTAAAAAGAAAAGATATGGCCAGGACCGGGACTCGAACCCGGGTATTTCACCTCTCCGTGGTTCATTCATTCACTGCCAAAGTGTTACTATATTTAGCGAGCTGGACATAATGACCGACAGAGCAGACCCGATGTCTATAAACAAAATGTAACATATTCGAATCCCGCCTGGATAAATAATTTAGTAAGTAATGAACTAACTCCATAACGGTATAATGTCAAGGCGTTATCCAAGAGCATCTTGCCTGATAAATAACTATTATTAAAAGGGGAACAGCGCACAGCTCTACGCTGACCTTTACCCATCTGTAATTTTTCCCCATTTTTTTCGAGACTTAGATCCTTCTAAGTATTGGAACTAAATATGTGGCCATGCGGTTATTATAAAGCATTCTATTAGACTTCATTCAAGTGATAAATCCAGAAGAGGATTAATTTTTCTTTTATTTTTATACCATTTTATTTTACTTGTGGTAGATGTTACTCGCCTTATTTTTTTTATTCTTTGTCCAAATTAGGGTATATAAGAGTAGCTAAATTTAACTTTAGCTAGACTTAAAAAATGTCACCAATTTGTTTCATTAAATATCATTTTATACCTATATATAAATTTATATATCGCTTATATTGGCTTACTGCCCAAGCAATGGTCTCAAGGAAAGGCCAGATTCTTTGATCTGAATAATATTTAAAAAATAAAACAGGATGCCACCCTGAGATCGTTACACCTGATATATAGTGATTCTATGAGAAGAATCTATACATACAATGAATAAGAGACATATCCCTCTTCTCCAAATAAAGATAATTCTTTATTTAATTGAATAACATTATATTTATAGTGTGCTGATCATATTCACAAGGTGACTTATAAAACTACTTACAATTACTTCCTCGCCTTTTTGATCTCGTCTTGCCAACGACTGCCGCGGTTCTATAACATATCTCAAGAGTACGCCCGGGTAAGCTACCTGCTCTATCACCCTAACCCTATTTATTTAGATATTCCTAGATTTCCAAAAGTCTCACATATAGCAATATATACGTGAGGTAGAATTTTTCCATTTCATATTAAATTTGGAACAGCACAGATTAGTGAAAACGCGAGAATAAACTTGGCATTTAAGTAATAATTTTAGATTTTTTTCACTGAATCAAAAAGTTTCTCTAAACATAATGTCTATCCTTTTTTTGTCTTTATTTATTCGTTATTTTACCTTTTTATCATTCTCTTTCTGCTCTGAAGGTGCCTGAATGTGCGAAATATTCACAGGTATTTTTGTTTCCTATTTTAGTTTGGAGACTTAAGGCTTTATAGTAGGAAATTTTTCCACTAGTGTCTTAGCATGTATTTTATCTCTCTTTTGAACTTTTCCTCTTCAATATTAATATTTTGAAAACTATTTTATTGTTAGCTATAATTCTGGAAAATAAACAAATTGAAAAATATTTTCCTTAAAATTTGTTCTTTATTTTATTTTATTCCTTAGGTTTATAATTTATAATTGCATCAATTTATTTTAGCATAGTAATTTTAGTCTTGTATCGATAATTTAATCGAAGTTTAATACTGCATATAAATGTAGGGTTTATTTATAGCAATATATTCCCTATTCCAAATCTCGCTACCATGGGAAAAGCATACCACCTTGCCAAGTTTTTCTGGTGGAGGTGATTTTATGTTTTAGTAGTTTTTTTCTCGTCAACAAATCAAAATGATGACTAAGAAAAGTGCTTTATTCATAAATGTCTTGTGCCGATAAAAAATAATTAAAAAAAAACACACTTCATTTTATAATTATATTTTAAATTGAGATTCAAAGTGAAAATACTCTCGATACATAAAGCAATTACATGAAGCAGTCAATAAAGATTGATACTTATTACTGTGGCTCAATCAATGTTTTGATAGTCTATGCTATTAATTTCATATATCATGGTTTTTATTTATTATTACACAACTTCCCAAAAACGTTTATATATGTTAATGGAAAGTGGATTATTCAAATCGATTTTAACGATTTTTTCTCATAATGCTGTCATCGACAATGTTCCGTTTATCATCTCATAACAGCCCTTTAAATTTTAATATATATAATCCACCTCTCCAAAAAAAGTGAACAAAAGGCTCTTTCTAGCACTTGTAATAATAGGAAGATGAAGATCGAACTTGCCTTATTAAAACATGTGTGTATTTATCAGGAAAATAATCAGTTTTTTTTTTAACATGTTCCAAAATATATATACAATATATTTTTTTTTTTAACCAAAGGACCGTATGGCTTTTGAGTTTGCTAAGGCCCTGGTGGATCAACAAATATGCAACCTTTCCCAAGAACAGACCTTAGGCGGAGGATTCGTTCCGTAACGTAAGCCAGGCTGGAAATTATGCCTTTCATTATTGCACTAAAATATCGCACCTTCGAGAGGTATGTTCCACCTTGAGGCTGTTATTTCTTATAATTTTATAGCTTCCAAGTGACCTGAATCTTCTTGCACAAGGTGGATCTACACTCCAAGATCTACCACCCAACACTTGATTTATCGTAATTGGAATAGGAAAACCATTTACAGAACTATTTCGTACTGGAGTAATTTTCGTAGTATCATTTATATATGTATTTTTTGTAGAAAGGTTTATTTTATATTGAGGTTAGTTTTTATCGGATTTCCATAATTTATTGGAAATTCTAGAGAAATAAAGAGCCAAAAAATGAATACTTCATAATCTATAGGAGATGATTCTTTATGGCGCTTAAAATGAGTACGCCTCTTGACGTTTTATCCCAAAAAAAGTGGCAGTGTGCAGATTCCAGTTTTAGAATTTCATTTACTGTTATTATCTTTAATTAAACACATAGGTAATACAACATGTATACATATACTTAACAGGGAAGCTACCAACAAACCCTGATATCTAATTTTTTAATGAGTAGAGCTGAAACTCCATCCTCAAGATTTTAATGTCTATTTCACTAATGTTATGAGAGATGTTACAGAGCAATATTCGATGCTGATTCGAGACCAAGATGGGCCAGGAAGTGATTCTTGGTACAGATGAGGCCAAAGAATTATATTGCTACTGATTTTGAAGAGTTTCAGACGCAAGTGTGAATCCTGAAGAAGACTAATTTGGATTTGCCTTACAGACGATATTTCATTCTGGTAACGTATGGTCTTTCATGAAAATTTTCAGTAGCCGATTGAAATCTGTCATATAGTTCAGGAATACCGCTAGGGGATTTAGCTGAGTATGACGGCTAACTATATTTCTTTTAATAACCTTTTGTTTTGTGAAAATTGCTATGTGTTACCTCAATAACTTGTGAATCATACCAGTTTGGGGGATCATAGACATCATAACGGCTAGGTATTATAGGAGTTTTAAAACTTGAGTCTCACTCACCTTAGATTATACACTTAGCATATAAATTCAAATTTCTAGTAACAATAAGTTTCCCTTTCAAAGAATGAGTACTATTCATATTACTATATTTTTATATATCTATCTGGGAAAGGATTTGTGAAAATAAAATCACTATTAGAAAAGAACTGTTAACAATCAGTTGAAGTTGTACCATTGACCTGTTCAAACAAAAACACTACGAAGCATTAAATTTATTATGCCACGTGATTCTATGTTTTATGCAATTTTAGAGCATGTAGACCAATCTAATGACGTTGAAAGTCTTTACGATTCATTTTTAGACTCTATGTTTACCAATTCAAATTGCCTAAAACAGATTAAAATATGGGATGTTATTGTAGTTAAATTCTTACTTTCACACGATGAAATTGGGAATATAGTAATGATATTTTTTTTTAGTTAATGAGAAAACTGTCTCTGTAGTATCCAACGTAACTTTTAAAACTGTAACATGTTAGCGAAAAAGTTTAGAAGACGTCTTAAGCTCAATGATGGTTATAAGCATAACAAACACCCTGTTATATGTAAAATACAATACATCTACTATAAAACAATTATTCTATCATGTATTAATTGAATATTATTATTTCTATTAAATCAATAACCATAAGACATAAGACATGGCCAAATAGTTATGAATTCTGTGTAACTTGATATCATTATTATGTTGTCGATTAATCTGTTCGGAATATTTCACGTAAATAGGTAACAAGACTAACATGCAAAGTGGGTCCATTCATGCTTATAAAAAATTCAAACATGCTAAAAATTATAAGAAAGAAAACTTAAATTTTTTTAGAAGCAAGATTCAAAAGTATTACCATTACATAGACGGAACTGACCGGAAAATAAAATGCTGAAGCTTAATCATAAGAGGCCATAAGCTGTAAAGGTCATCCTTGATGGGATCGAAATAATTGGATGCTACTCCAAGAACAAGTAACCCTAGATCGGGAAATCTTAAGGGTCGGATCTTGCGAAAAAACAGAAAAATGTAAGTCCTTGGAGATAAGCAGGTCAATCGAGCGAAAGGGAAGACCAGCTTTCAATTAATTGTTATTAAACAATTTAAAAAAATAATCGTTCAGTTATTGGTCGAGACATTCACCTGTTTGAATTGAGCGCTTTTAGATCGAATTCAAGTTTCATTTATGGTACCGTATATTTTTTAAACCTTCCTTTTTTTTAAAATTTCTTATTGATCACATAGGATCACGCAACAACCTCATTTCTTTCCTTTTGTCTGTAAAATATTACTCGGTCTCGAATATTCCTTCCAATGTTTCCTTTGATCCTCTGTCACACTTCGTCCAACCTTCTGTGGTCTTTCATCATTCTGAAACCCTTCCAGATTTTTCACTTTGCTCACAAATTCTGTTCCTTCTGACATTTGAGCCTCTGTGTTATTCAGTGTTTAATTTTTGTAAATTTTTCCTAACTACCATAGTCCACGTCGTAGTGGTCTTCTAGTATTAGTCGATTATTTGTTTGGGCAATCTATGCTAGTTCATTTTTTGCCCTTATTGTATTCGAATTTTTACTATACCAAAATTCAACTTAGCATAAAACTTAGGCGGCATTGACGGTATCTGTTTTGCCTGTCTTTATCTTAAAGAAAATTGAAATGAAAATAAATCATGACAGCCCATGAAGCTTATGGCCCAGAAATTAACAGGGTTTGTGATATTGCCTTTTTTTATGTTTAATGACTAACAGATGTGGTTAACATAATTTGTAGGTAGGTGTAGTACGAATTTTTTTTACTAGATGCGTGCCATAATATCCCAATCTCAGATTGAATCATTGAATCATCAGAATGGCAAAATAAATTATTATTAGTAAAGTCAAATTTGAACCCCTGAATTTGGTACTATACTGGTAGTATCATAGCCAGTATATTTTTAGGTAAATCATGAAAAATGTTTGAAACAGTAATTATAGCACTAATCAATATACTAAAAATGTTGCATAGTGATCATTAAGTTCAACCTATACATATCTTCAGCTCCGGTGAATAAGTGGTTAAGTCGGATTTTTTCCTGAGAGAGTTAACTGCTTTCAGATGACTTGAATCGTATCATTCTCTTAGTTTTTGGCTTGAAATGGAGTTGTAATGTAAACAATTACTCCTTTTCAAGCCAACGCCTTACTTAGACCTTATAAAATGCGTAAAATAACTCGATAAGTACTAGAAATTAGTTTTGGAGAAAATTAGACTTAACCAATTATTCACGGGTGCTGTAGATATATATTTAAACATGCGAAGCATGCGTACCAAATTTCACCAAAGTCAGCAAAGCTCTTAAAAAATGTTTTTGAAAATCAGCACTATTTGCGTTAGAAATTAAAAATTGTATTAGAAAAATAATAAAAACCTTGTCTTAGGTTGCCTTTTTAGTAGTCGGCTCCTGATTCTGCTTCCTTAAACCGATAGCACCTGTTGGCTGCCACTATCTTCTTTCCTATTTCTTTCGATATGCCATTGGTGGAAGTCACTAGGGATCCGAGATACCTAAATTTCTGTACGCTCAACGACATCACTCCTTCAGATCCATTTCGCAAAGACGTTAGTAGGTCGAGCTCTTACTTCGGTGTAAAGAAAAACCAAACATGCAAAATTTGGAACAATATTCAAATACTCTTTCAAGTTTCCATGGTCACTATTTATACAAAAAAGTTCTGTTGTTTCTTCTGGTTTAGACCGTGTCGGTATGGTGGTACCCTAATCAGTAGGATTTCCGAAAATGAGGTGCTAGGAACGCTTGACTTATAGTTAAAGAAGTGAACCGAGTTAAGGTCACAGTTACTAATTCACCTTTATTATGTTAAGACACAAACATATCTGTGGCACCTGTGCATAGTGGACTAAGTCGAATTTTGTGAATTTCGAGCTATCTACTTAGAATCGTAATTTTTTTCTCTTTCCTTGAGCTTAACACGCCAAGTGTTCCGTCCATTGCAAGGAAGGATATTCCTTTGTGAATCATGGGCTGATACTCCAATCTTGAACTTAAAATAAGTTCAGAAAAATTACGATTCTAAGTAGGTAGCTTGAAATTCACAAAATTCGACTTAGCCCACTATGCACAGGTGTCACAGATATGTATTTATATACATATATAGATATGTGTTTGTTTAAATATATAGATATGTGTTTGTTTAAATATATGTTGTTCCGGTTCCCGAGATAAAGTCAGTAATATATAACGAAAACCTGTAAAACTTTTAAAAATAGTTGAGAAAAAATAAAACCAATATATACCTATAAAAATTTCAATGAAAGCATGAATTAAGAAAGCATAATAGTCATAATGAATAAACATTTTCCCATTTTCCTGATCATAAGTTTTTTAAGAACATTACCCAATTCCATTGCATCATTAAAACTTCTCTTCTCCTTTCTCAAGAATCCTTATAATTTACGTGTGAGGATCTAATAAAACATCGCAGTAATAAAATGCATTGAATTGAATAAAAGCAGACAGCTGCATAAAACTGCAACCTGCAACTAAGACTGACCTTAGCAGTGTCGTTTAGGACTGCCTTAGAAGGAACGGGACCTCTGCTAGATTGTGGTCGTGATTTACTTCATCAACGAAAATCCTCTTTACACAACTCCTCATAGATCAGCTTGAGATAGCTAATCTTCCAATGACCGATTCTGATTCATAGCTTTTTTCTGGAATGTCTGGCCAGATGTGAAGATGGCATCATGCTTGAATGGGAATAGAATCAGGTGAAATACGGTACGGTTCCCTTCTAATATTAAAAAACGTGTGAAATTGTTTTTGTTCAAAAAATGCATCCGTATAGTTGGGATGTATAATAATCCCATTAGTGGTTTATTCAGTTAGGTTGTGATATATAATAATTTAGGGAATGGATGAATCACGATAATAAATTTAACATAAAATGTCTGTGGATTTACAAATAAAAATAAGAAACGAACTGGGATACAATGAAAGAAACTAAGAAACAATGTATATCTATCTATAGTTTAATGTGTTTTAAGTGAAGTTTTCAATTTAGCTCTTGCTAAGATATCATAATCCACACAGCATGTGATATCTTTGATATCTGATATATGTTTCTTATATGCCATAATATCTACATATCTTTGCAACGATTTAACAATTTAAAAAGGAGTTTCTTCAATCGGCAGTGACTATCATTATCATCGTTTCACACTAAAAGAGAAACCATACCCATTCAAAATGAAGATTCAGACTATGTTCTTTGTGGAAATGTGATTTCGAGAAATGTTTTCAATGTTGCTGTTTCTTGATGTTTCTCCAATGAAGTGTGACCTTATCACCTTCAACCGCTTTGACTCGTTTTGTAACATTGCTGAAACTGATGCCATAAAATCGGTTTTGGCCTTAATGTCACTGGTCATGAGCCCACCCGCACATGGCCCCTAATATCCCGTTAATGGTTTATTCAGTTAGGTTCTTGGCCAAAAGAGTGGGCGGTTGGGTGTTCGTTCCGTTATTCAGCTCTCTGACTCCAAAAGAAAATAAAAAAATATTCAGCTCTCTAATAATTCCGAAAATTGGATTGCTATTGATACATCGACATTTTTATATTCTTAATTAAGTTATTTTTTTTTTGTACAGATTCGTTACTGTTGAAATCTTCTATCCGTTCAAAAACAATTATCAATATTTACATAAGAACATGTTGTGACCTTTGCCCGACTTGCGGAGCTTTCATACTAATGGAACATTTATAGACCAAGAGATCTTCTTGCAAATGTTTCCTGTCTAACTGGAATAAGGCAAGGTTGCGGGATGGCTTCTCAAGAATTCGCAGTGGAGGATTTTAGTACGAAGTGAGGTTATAGCTTTTCTGAGTCATCTTGAATATTTTTAATTATGTAACTACAAGTTTCAGTTTTAAATACATGTTAAGTAGTATGCGCTTGTCATAGTAGCAACTTAATAATTAGAATTCATATAACATATGAATTAATTTTAATTCAAATAGCATCTTTCCGTTCACCTCATTGGCTGTCTTAGTATGGCCAATTAAGTTTAATTAGCTTTATTTTCATAAAATAAATAGTAGTTTACTAATATTATTTATGTATTCTGCTACAATTATTTATTTATATAAATCATACAATAGAAAAAAACCTGTACCACCACAATCCATGAAGTTTCTTGGGTTCAGTGCATGCTAGAGACTGTACAGTCTAGGACAACAGTTGTGTAGGGAAATGATTTTTCCTAAGTGACACTGTTTGATTAATAAAACAAACAAAAAATTAATTTAGTTAGTTTTAACTAATTTAGTTAGTTTTTTTTTTGTTAGTTTGTATGAATTAGTTTATATTTTCGGTAATAAGAAAAGTAGTATTATATTTTTAAAAATTATATCCATGCAATATTGGGACATGGTATTGTTAAAATTATTTCGTAAAAAACCGCTTATTATTAAATAAATGATTTACTGAAATGACAAATATAAGTGTTTATATTTTAAATAATAAATAAGTACTTTAATATTTGAGAGTCATTTTTAAATATTACTCGTTATTTTTATATTGATAAAAATCACTATATACTATATGAGTTTTATTTTTTATTATAAGATACAAAAATGTTCATTTTTCAATAATAAAAAATATAATATGCAATACATATTATAATACACAATACATAACGCTATGGATAATGTGTTAATCATAAATATAAATTAGAAACTCTTCAAGACTTTTTTGCACTTTAAAGGTGATCCCTTATTTTATTGTTTACATCATGTAGAGTGCATCAAATCAAAGCTCATCGAGAACTAACCTAACTTCAACAAAGGATGGAACGAACGGCATGTACACAAAGTCCCATGGCAATAAATTACCCGGTGAGGACACAGTTATGCACAGTCATCATATCTATTTCCTCTTAAGAGCCATCAATAATCAACGGCATTGAATTGCAAATACAGAACAGAAAATAACCAGTTACTCGTTCATCTAATCATTGCGAGCATCCTCGAGTTTAATCAGCGAGTTTAATTACAATGTAAGATGAATTTGTCCCTTATTAAATGAAGCTTCGACTAATGTGAGATGATCCATCACCATTACCGGATGCACCCTCCAATATTCCTTGTTCATTAGCTAGGTTTTCAGTGATTAATATAATTGGCTACTCTAGGAAAAATAACTAAGTAATAACAAGGAAAAAGGAGTCAGAACTCAAGGTGGCTTAAGCTAGGAATATTATTTGACATGATTTGATTGATGGCTCCTGATTTTATGGCTCCTGATGGATCCTCTTCAAAGAGCCTATAATATTAAACTTTAATAAGAAACAAGAATATAAACATCCTTCTTCAAATACATATCTATGGTCAGGACATCAACGATGGTTATGTTAAAATTATATTTAATATTAAAAGTTAATTGAAATTAAAGTTATACCAAGAATACTATTTTGTTATATTAAAATATTTAAAAAAATGGCGTATTAAAATAAAACATTACACTCCACAATTTTCTTGTTTTGTATATTTTGTCAGATCAATCATTTTCCCTTAAAACGAGAAAGCATGTCAGTTCAATGTAACCCTAAATTCAGGTTTAACTTAAGGACAAAAAAAATCCTTCCGAAGGAAGATAATGCAGTCTCAGGTGAATACCTTAATTTAACTTACCCAAAGGTTACATTTTAACGAGTTACACTGAAACACTTAGGCTCATTACAAACCCTGAAGAAGACCTACAATGTGAGTCGAAATGTTGGCTTCAATAAACAGTTCTGCCTTTTTAAGAGAATTTGGTTGACCACTACCCAGAAAATTATCTTCCTTTATTATAAATTAAATATTTTTCAGGTAAAAAATAAGCAACTTTACTGATTTATCATAAAATATGCTTGTAATTGTAAAATATGCCCTTCTGTTAACTCTGGTTTACAATATGTTTATAATCTCAAACAAATGATTAATGTTTTAACATATGTTATATACGTTGTAAGATGTGCCCAAGATCAAATCTTACAAAATAAAATTTAAAAAACCAAAAGAAATTCCCTTTTCAAGTGCTATTTGCAGTGCTGTTCACCCGGAAGCCACTAAAGACGCACTGTGCTTAAAATTTTTAAATATTTTCGTAACAAACAATCTACGAATATTACACTGGCGGTATTCATATGATTAGACCAACAACCTTCTCTCCCCTGCATCACCACGTTTTTAATTTTTTTATAAAAAATTAGGAAGACTATGGCTTGGTAACCTACCAATAGATCATTAATTTGTCATAGTATTTTCAATTCAGGAAATTCGAGGACCGAAATTGAACATCAACATCAGAATCACTGAATAGTAATGCATTTCCTAACATAATATAAACATATTAAATCTGCGAGCATTATTTAAATCAGTCATTTCTGGATATAGGTTATTGGATTTAACGGAGCTATTCATTTATAGCTCAGAAATGATTAGTGTTTGTAATAGTTTTGTCATCCGTAGTGGTATCAAAGATAAAATTCTGATATCAATTTCTAATTGGCGATTTCAAGGCCCACGATTTTCTAGTTCATATGTGAAATCCTCTGCAGAGTAAATTTTATTTTATTTCATTACATATATACCTAAATTACAAATTTGGTTCCTATTTAGGAAGCTGTTCTATAAATAACCATCACTAATCCCTCCAAACTTCGCAACATATTGGGTCAATGTCAGGCAGTTTCATGGGCAGTCGTCCTGTTTATTTAGATTTTGTAACCAAAACTGACTCGAAGCCATCAGTTTCATTCAGTGACGGAAAGAATTATAGTAATCAGGGGATTTTAGCCTCAGATCTCGCATGCCATATCCCGGCTTGACGTGTACCTTGCAATAGCTCGATCATCTTCCGTCCCTGAACTGCTCTACGGTTGCCAAACCGACCTGATGGACTGCTAACCTGACCCTAAGGAAATCTTCCTTTCTCGTTGATCGGAGCATTAATGGAGTACAGGAGTAAGGATTCATGCTTAATGTAAACTTGATTGCAAATATTTCTATAGGGAGCGCTATGGTTCTGGAGCACTTAACCCTAATAAGGAAGTACATCTCGTGACATGGCTGCCTCAGGAGGAATCGAATCATTATAATTTACACTAATGTAATTTATTATTTTTAAATAAAGGATCTGTTGAAATTTTTGTTCTCGGTTGAACATAAACCTATGGACCAGGCAATAACACTTTTAAAATAGTAACCAGAGGGGAATTTTACTTTTCAAACATCTCACTAACAATGATTTATTTTTTAAGACTACTGCACTAGTTATTTCGGTTTTCTTACGTTTTAATCCTACCAAATTATAAATTCGAAAGTTTGTCTCTCTTTCACGCAAAAACTACTGAACGCATTTGGATAAAACTTTACAGTAATATAGGTTATACATCAGAATAACACATAGGCTATAGCAAGCGCGGATTTAGGGGGGCACGTGCCCCTCCCTCAGACAGTTTTTTAGGTACTGTGGAGAATCCATAACAGTGCATAATTAAAGGCAAATCAGGAACGTAGCATCTTGAAATTTGCAGATAGGTTCTTTGTATAATTTAAGAAAGAAATTTGGATAGTTCCACTCCCAAAGGTTTCCCCCTTAATATAATAAGGGTTCAAAGATTGTATGGAATCCGTCAGTTTTGAAGTTAGAGGTCTTAAATTTTGGATGTACGAGTAACTTATATTTAAAAAATTAAATTATTTAATTAAATTATTAATTTATTTATTTTTTAAATTATAGTTTAAAAAATTAAATTATATATTTAAAATGATATGTCACGAAACTTTATGTGGCAGACAAAATTCCATGCGAGCGAATCCGCGGGCAAAAGCTAGTATAATAATAATAATAAATTCTTTATTGGCTTTAATGTATAACATTGTAGCCATTGAGTCTGGCCCACTTACTGTTAATTTTTAGTAATTAGTATATCGTCACTTAATTACAGTTATTTTTATTTACAGTTATATAATATCTACAATATGTAAATATTTTACAATAATTAAATAATCAACACTCGTTTAATAAATAAATAAACAAAATTTTTAGTCAGAACAGAACAGTATCAATTATAACAAAGGAATAACAATATTCAAAACAAATAAGGCATATACCTAAGGAAATAGATAAATAAAATACAATGGAATTAAAGTATTTAGGTACTAACCCGCTGATAGTTTATTGTAACAGTTATTCTTTCTATACATTACAATCAAGGTATTGTAGAAGTACCCGAAATCATAAACCACAATTAAAGCCCGGATTCCGAATTTTTACATATAAACTGAAGATAGAAAAAAATGTTGTTTAATTTTTCCACGCTGTCCATAGTGAGTATATTTTGAAGTGATAATTCATCCTCATGCTGGACAATATATTTTTGCAGAAATTGTTTCCGTGTGTTAACAAAAAATTTACAATGCAATATTATATGCTTCAAACTATTGAATATGGTCCCATGGCACCACTGACATTTTTCATCAGTTCTGAGAACACAGGTGTTGTTCCTATAAAATATTTTCAGGCATTCAGGGTTTGAAATTCTTATTTGACTCACGGTTCTTAATTTTTCTATCTTTATCTTAAATTTTAAATAGCTTTCAGGTTCAGGGTTGGTATAGGTGCAAATAGTTCTGTATATTGGATTGTAATTTGAGTTAAGAGCTCTATCAATATCCTTCGACAGTAAATGATTTGTTACTTTTTCAAGAATAGCATGTTTATTAGCTAATAAAACATTGGGGTTATGAAAATCTGCAAAATATTCTTCAATATGATGGGTCGTAGCTACCATTTTAAGTTGTGAGATCCAGTTAAAAGTCAAGTCCTGTTTTTTCTTATCTAGCTCCAAAAGTCTATCGAAACATTTACGGGGTAATCTATAATCAGGGATAGACAGTATTTTTAGGCAGAAGTTAACAATTTTCTTTAGGATTGGTACGATAAGTGGGTTACGACCTGTTTCTAGACGTACAATATAATTTGGAGTGCATTTCGGCCAATAATATAGGTATTTTAAGAATTTTAATTGAGCTACTTCTATGTTTGTATAATAGTTTAAACTCCAAATTTCTGCAGCATAAAGGAGCGTTGAGGATACCATAGAATCAAAGAGTGTCATTTTTGTCTCCCATGCATCACTTTTACCTCTTCTGAGAATGTCTCTCACTTTCGCAACTGCTACGTTAGATTTTTCAATAAAATACTCAGATGCCACAAAGAACCTTCCGGAAGATGAAAATGGGACTCCTAAATAGGTATAAGATTTTGTATATTCCAGTATTTTAGCATTCCAAAATAGTGGCTTTAGTTTTTTTATTTTGGGGGATTTATGCAACACTAATGTTTTAGATTTTTCAGGATTTAAAATTAAAGAATTTTGAACGCAATATAATTCCATTAATTCTAGGTTTCTATGAGTATCATGCCATGAAGTATTTAATAGTACTATATCGTCGGCTAATAGGAGCATTTTAATTTCGTTTTTATCATCAATGGGGACTCCTTTGGCACCATTATTTTGGAAAACCGTAATTATATCCGACAGAAATAAGATAAAGAGGGTTGGACTGAGACTCTCCCCTTGTAAGAGACCGGAACTAATACCTATCTCCTCGGATAATTTGTCGCCGATTTGAATTTGCATTATTGCATTGTCGTAGAGGGCTTTCAGTAATCTTATTTTTTTTACCACTGACACCAATGTCGAACAGTTTTTGCCAGAGAAGGGGGTGGTTTATGGAATCAAATGCCTTTTTGAAATCAATAAATGTAGCAAAAACATAACTCCCCTTATTACGAAGATTAATGCCAATCAATGCCATAAGCGAAAAAATGTGCTCGACACATCCTCTTCCCGTTCTAAACCCTGCCTGTTCTTCGGGGATCAGTTTTTCACTTTCGGCCCAATCCTGTAATCTATAAGCCAAAATAGCTGTGAATAGTTTTGTGATATTGTTGATCAGGGATATACCTCGGTAATTATCTACATCTTTTTTGTTCCCCTTTTTGTGTAGTAGAATTAGTTTTGATTTAGACCATAAGATCGGAATTTCTTCCGTTTCCATTATGGCAAAAGCTAGTATATTATAATTAACGAAAAAAATGTTTGAAATTTTCCCTCATGCTTAAAAATTACTTGACCTACAATTGTACAATTTTATATTAAAATTTTATATTACATTATATTATTTGCTGTCAAGTATTAAAATAAGATTCTATTTTGTAATTTCACATATTATAAAAATATATTATTTAATAGATCAATATAAATTATATTGTTCAATATACAATATTAGTAGTAAGCCGGGTTCGAAACATCTTGAAGGAAGCAAAATTAATATATAACATGGAAACTAGGTCGCTATAAAAATTCAAATAAGAAATATATGATAATAAGACACCATTAACGATAAAAGTAATTTTTTTTCAATAATTAAGATTTGTTGCTATTATGTTCTTAGTTTTTTAAATAACTGGTCTGAGCATGATGCAAATTTATCATAGCTGGGAAGAATATTTTACAGTAACTACGTACTATTAAAATATTAATTCTTGAATTTCATCCATAAGTATAAATTAGAATATTTTGAAAAAAAAAAAAAAAAAATGTTTGTCACTTTTTTTCTATTACTTATTATTTCTTGGCTATTTCCTGGGCAAAGGACCAGTTTCCAGCCCCACTCAATTTCCCTATTTCTACATTAACATCTTGACAAATGGGGATTGGCTTGTGAAGAGGAGTGCCGTTTATTTCCCACGATGTCTGCAATGCTTCTTGCCATCTTAGTGTTCATCCAAGTAGCAGGAAGCAATAATTTTTATTTTTTTTCACTTTTAATATTTTGATTATTAAAATCACACTCTATGATACTTTTTATAAATTAAAATCAATGTTGTAAATTATCACTCCGATTTCTACCAAACGCATTTATTTGGTTCGCTTTGTTGTTTTTCACAAGCATTTTGCTATGCGATACGAAGAATACTGGAATAATAAATTTTTTAACATCAATTAATTTGATGAAACTGGTTCATATTGGTAAATTGTTGTTTCAAAATACTGGCCTGAATGATGAAATTATGTATATATTGATTATTTGACAAAAATATGTCTTGATATGTATTTTATAATATAATGTTTTTCAGGAATTTTGAGGTGACGTGAAGTGTGAGTTGAAGTTGAAGAGATTCTATAAGACAGTTTATCAGACATAATGGACTGCCTTAAGATGATAAGGACATAGAAAAATGAGATCAGTTTTCCTTGTAGAATTATACTAATGGACGGGGCGAGAAAAATAAAGCAAGAAGTTTTACAATAAAAAATAGGGTTTTTACCATTTTCTGTATATACAGATATATTTTTATTCATTCATTTAATGTCACTATATGCTGACATGGCTAATCGGAATTGTAACTCTTTATTATATTTTAACAGTAGAAATGATTAATAGAAACAAATTTGGTACACTCCTACCAGTGCAGAATTTTATACTGTACTTGTCCATGGAATATATTTTTTACCTCATTAATTCTTACATCAGTTTAGTTTACATTATTCTAGCCTACTAGTATTGAGAGAATATTGTTATTATTCTTAAGGGACGGTCTTATTATACGGTCTATGATTAATGCTTTTATTCAAAATCGCCAAATTTACATTAACTGTTTTTCTTCTGATAAATACAATATAATAATAAATAAATGAACATAATATATAATATGATAATACGTGCGTTTCTATGTGTGTAGGTACTTTTTTAAGCCACAATATGTGATAATTCTAATTGTAATAAGCATTTAATACTACAAAAATACATTTATATTATTTTGAAAAATTGTTACTCAAGGATACTATTACACATAAATTGAAAAAAATGGTAAAAATTGGGGTGGGAATTCTTAATAATAACATTAAAAATTTTACTGTGATAGTTAATGAATAAACAATTTAAATGAATAACATTAATTTTGCTATTTCATTGTCCACTATTACAGATGATGTTAAATACCGCATTTATAGAGAAATAGAGAAATAAAATTAATAAGATTTTATAGAATACAGGTAAAGTTTAGGCTACCTTGTGATACATATTTATTTATACTTAGTGAAGGATAAAAGATGCTGAAAATGCCATTGATTCTGACTTGTTTTAGAACTAAAAAGATATTTTTTAATGCGTTATTGTCAGAATCAATACAGAAAAGTTGAGTTTTACCTAACAAATATACATAATTATTGGTTAGATAGATGATGAGTCCATTTAGTTTTTAATATTACTTAGCTCATTACATTGAATGCATTTTTTACAGTGACAAAGTTATGTTTAGCCTAGTTATGATGCCCTAAATTTCAATCTCACTGCTCATTCATCATTACTAACTACTTAAGCAGCTTAATGTAGAAGTGCCAAGGTGCATACACCATGACCTCAAGAGGTCACAGTCCAAGGTACCAACCCGAATTTCCAGAATACCTCATAACTCAATCAGTTACAGTGCGGTATGCAATCATATCCAGGTCGAAATTAGTTCTTCTTAAATACTGATGGGCTTTTGCAAGAGACCGCCGGGCCTGGGATTGCTGGTCACGAAATTTGGCGGAGGATCGAGCACGCAGCCTTAAAACTGGCCTAGGGTACATCTGTAATTAGCCTTAAACGGTCTGCCTAAGTAACCGAATAAATCGGATTTAATCGCCATAAACCACTGATTGAGGAATGTTTTCACTTTCCCTTGTTAAGTTCCTGAACCTGCGTTCTACGGATGTACAAGTATACCTCTGGATGAAGGTGCAAGAAGAGCAGTCCCAAAAATAATATAATGAGGAGAATACGGTTTAGAAGGTGCATCCTCAACAGTTTAAATGTTTGTTTGAAATATATTCACTTAAAAATAATTAAGTGTCTTTTTTGGACTTCAAACTACCTTAAAAATTACACGTAGGCTTGATGCATTTGCATTTTTATCCTTTTTTTTTTTTTGAGATACCATCAAAATACAACTATTAGACCTTGATGTTTGATGAGTGTAATAGCAAAAGTGTCTGTTTTTGAATAGACTCGTAGAATATAGAAAATAGAGAGTTTTAACCCTTTTTTAAAATTAAATATTCATCATATGATATTTCACCAACGTTAGATTTTAGAGATTTAAAACTGTTGAGCAATGTCTTATGGGGAGACTTAAATGATCTTTTTGAGTGTTGAATCCAAATCTGCCATGGTTTTCGGTGTGAAAAATTTATGAGGATAATATTATATTAATTGATTATGATTTTATTTATGTACTTTCAGCAACTGATATTTTCCTTTCAAATAATATGCTAATTAATCTTCTTTTTGCCATAACTTATTTCGGGACTGTATATATCATAATAGTTAATTTTTCTTCGAGACTTATGCCAGATTAGTTTTTAGCGAAAAAACGCTCAGAGAATTTCCAAGTGAATCAAAGAACAATTTTTTACCGCTCTGTTTGGCAAATAATGTCATAAAACCGGGATTCTGCTAACATTTCGGCAGTTATTACGAAATCATGCACGATTTTATGCCTCCGCGTATCTCAAACTCCTTTGAATCGAGTTAGATAGTGAAAATTTGTTTATATATTGAGAAGATGCTAGAGAAGTAAAGAAGGCGAAAATAAGCTTCACCTATTAAGGCAATGTTTTAGTCATATATTTATTGCTTGGTTTTAAGGGGAACAAACGGTTTAAGGGGGTTATAGCTCTCGCTCTATATGAAACACGATTTAATTATTAATTTAATAAAAGTAAAGGATTGAAAAGCTAAATCGAAATTAAGTCACATTTAGCTGAAAAAATAAAAAAAAACACATAGTGGCCAAAAAACAGAAAAGAAAAGCAAAAATAACTATTGACTATTGAATAACTACAAGTGAGGCGTTTAGGATCAAAAGCTGATAACTTCGAAACTTCAAAAATTGACTCTATTTTTCGCTTGTTTAGTCAAGCAGCTTTGGTTAAAATGTCACTTGTCCGTCTTGTTTCTCATGGTTTTAGTCAGGTTTAATCCCAAAGTTTTAGAAGCATAAAATAGCTTGACTTAGCAGGCGAAAAAGTTGAAAGTTTTTTGGGGAAAATTGGAGTTAACCGCTTTTGAACGCCTCATGTGACATTGAAGAAGTGAGAAAACGAAATTAATATTTAAGTTCTTTACTCACCTGTCCAGCATTTGTAAAAATGTTATTACTCAGGAGGAATCTAAAATTTTTATCGGTATTTCCTTGATGATATCAGAACTCTACATCTGGAAACAGTGGGATCACGAAAACGTGATGAGTGCTATTTGAGCTACACGCCTATGGGCGATCTTACCTCATCCTCGCAGCATTACCATCAGCCAATGTTATCTTTCTCATATGCAAGTTCATCGCATACGATAGGATTAAAGAAGTGAGCTAAATTCTTATTATTATCGGCTGTAGCCAATACATAAGTTCTACTTAGACCGGAAAGAAGAAAAGTATTAGGATTCAGTCAATGCTCATACGACCCCCTGTACACTTATTGGTTTTTATTATGTATATTAAAAGTTATTATGTATATTTAGTAGTAAAAAAACAACAACACCGGAAGTAGTTACGAAAACACACATGGTCCCTAAAATTGAAATAATTAGATTTTAAGGAAGTGCAGATTTCCTTATGTAGTAGTTCCGAATAGTTTTTCATGTTAAAGAGGCTTTTCTTAAAATTTGATAGTAGTATTTTTTTTAATGTTTTATTCTTTAAACGGAAGGAAAACGTTGCAAGTTAATAAAAAATACCTTATAATTTCCAAATCAAAACGATGCTGAAATATCTGATATATAACCGTTCAAACGACTTTTATTGTAGATTTGATTTAGTGTCCAGGAATTTCGATGGTGTGCCAAGAATTTTTCAGTTTTAACAAATAATTAGACAACGGTATTTAACCACTAAAAAGGATCAAATTTCAAAATGATACATACATCTGCAATTAGAAAGCACTAGGAGAAATCCGAAAAAGGAAAGCCTCACGTCTCTAAAGTACTGGAAAAAATCGTTGTTTTTTTTTAGTTTTGCACGTTTTGATTGATTTAATTTGTGGTATAACCGTTTTTCCACTGTGTTTAGATGCCTCCTGATGATGCCTTAATTGGCGAAATCTTGATTGGATATCTTTCCATTATTTTCGAGACTTAAGGCTTTGTTTTGGGGAAATTTTTCCTATTGCATTCCAAAGGTATTTAATGCATAGTAAATTATTATATATTATACATAAATTCACCAAGTCAAATGTCAGAATAGTAAGTCCTCTGGGTAAAGCACAAACTTTTCAAATTACTGCTCTGGTGACAAGTGGAAAATTAAATATATATAAATCATACACATACAAATAACTAGCAATATAAACAAGTAAGTAACCAAAAAATAAATATTAGATATAGTACAGTAAAATTAGCACTATCATTAGGACTAAAAGAAACACTAAAAAAACCCTGCACCACTACATCTCTTGAAGGATCAATGTATATGGTAGAAAGAGTTGTGCAGAGAGGTGATTTAATCTACATCACTCTCAGGGACCAGATTTCTCCTCCTAATTTCGGTACCCACCTTATAGAGGATTGAAGAGCCCCAGTAGGGTCTGTAGGTCATGCTCGTGCTATTTGACATATCATCTACCTTCGATAGTGTGTGGTGACCGAGCGCCCTGTAACAGCTACAGAGATAGGAGGTGCCGAGAAATTTGTATTCCCTGGTGAAGAGTTACCTCGAGGATAGAAGAGTAACCATACGGGGTAACTACCATAAATACGAGGACAGGTTAGAGAGAGGTTGCCCGCAGGGTTCGGTCTTAGATCCGGTGGAAGCTGGTCTTCGACGAATTTCTCGGCGTCTTGGAGGAAGAGCGGTTCCCTGCCACGGCATATTTAGACGACCTCGCTGCGATCGTATATTCGGATAGCAGAGCCGGGGTCTCGGCAGAGGCTGAGAGATATGCCAACTTAGTAGCAGCTTGGTGCGAGAGGAAGAGAATGGGGATAGCTGCTGCCAAGACACAGGCCATTCTTTTGAAAGGAAGGACCGATAGTGCTCACCCTATCAACATCAGCATACAGGGATGCAGGATAAGGGCAAGTGAGAAGGTCACTTACCTAGTTGTAAAAATTGGAAGGAACTTGAACGTGACGCCTCACTTGGACCACCTTGCTACTGGGGTGAGCCAGGCACTGAACGGCCTCAGTCGAATTGGTAATGCTTTTTCTCTTAAATCATTATTTTGTTATTGGTTTTACTGTGTTGGTAATTTTAAATGTATGTGGTTGTTTAGTGGTCCCATGAAATCGTTTATCAAATCCTTTCAAAGCTATTTTCAAAGGTTTTTCATTATAATTTCCCGGTAGAGAAACGAATTTGGACGTAGGTACTACATTATTGCCAAATATTATTTACCAGTTCGCTTCTACCAATTATTAAATGATTTCTTCCATAGAAAACGGTTTATCCACTTTAAATGACTTGCTACATATAGGGAACAAAGCGTGAGACTATGCATCCTATCAATTATTCCAAATTGTCGGTCGAACCATCTCGCGATTCTCATTTCTTCACCGATGAATAACTTAGAGCTCAAGGTCATTGACAACGAAGCACGTAGGAATCATGCGCGGGGAGAACAATACCTAGCGATCTCCTAACCTACACACAAATGGAAAAAAGACAAAGGGCGGTTGAATGGTAAAGACAAGATGAGAGCCAGGGCCGATTCCCACCAGCGGCGGTATAATGAGAGGAGACGCTTTACATCCGTCGCGCATTAATTGCTCTCCGGTGCCATTCAATTGTGCATCAAATATACAATTACTAGGGATAATTTAATAGCAACGAATTATTGTCTCTCTGTAGCGGATCTTATTATGGATTCCAAGCACTGCTCGCTATCGGCGAATTGACACTTGATTCAAATGACTGTTCTTGTATGAACTAATTGGTAATTAGTGAAGAATAATCACATCCCCATGCTATTGACAGCTAATGATCGTCAAGAATTTACTCGTTTTTAGATATGTTCAAAAAACAATAGCATAATAATGAATTGTTCCTTACTCGTCCTCCTCTAGCAGTTTGGAATTCCTTCTCATCTAATATCTATATCCTCATTCAAACCCATGTTTATCTAACATCCCCTGAATTCCCGAACATAGCACCATAATGCAGATAAGTGACAGCTAATGCACTGTCACACATGCACATAAAAAGCACTGTCATTTATGTAGTAGTTGATTCCCAAAACTGACTAAATTCTTTGAAGTAGCATAAAGACATTATGTGGTTTTGCAATTTCTATAACATTTTCTTATAATAATTAAAGTTTATCCATTTAGATTTCTTATAAAACTACCAACTTTTGGCAAAATTATAGGTACTTCCAAAAGCATTAAAGAATTATTGTAAAATCACATTTTATTAACTCCATATATTTCAAGTAATAAAAATCGAGATAGTTTAAGATGATGGAAAGCATCTTCTGCAATATGTTTGATATTGGCATTAAATCTACATTTCGTCCGACGTGATCCAACAATCAAGAAAAACATTTGCATCCCATAACATTAACTTTAATTTTTTTTTTTTCCGCATCCTCCAAGATTTTATTTACAATATAATACAAATACAATATAATACAAATTACAATAAATAACTGAAAATGCTTCTTTATAAACCAAAAGCCTCCTGTTACCTTTCGGTATTTTAAGTCGTTATAATGGCTGAGTCCGCTGAAGGCGGTTATGCATTCCGTAACTTTAACTTTAAAAAATCCCAAACAATCTTCATTTGCTTGCTATGTAAACGAAAATATTAGGATTAAATCAATAAAGGTGTATTTAATATAAGTAAACGTAAACACTTAATACCGACAATTTACTTGTATGAAATAAGCAAGAACTCTTATAAATGTCTGCTTTCATATTAACTTTACATGAACGGTTGTAAGAAAAAAAATATCATGCATAAAAAATGATCGGTTTCGTCCAATTTTACACGAAAACGCTAATTCGGACTTTAACTCATATTCCCAAAATATCACTACGCCCGGCAAGTTTTTATATTGAAAAATAAAGTATATAGTTAGCCTGTACCACTGCAATCCATGGAGGGTGGACCTTCAGTTGAATCCTGGACCTTCAGCACAGCAACTCAGCGTTCTATTTACTGTGAAACCCCACTCCCCTAAGAAAATATATAGTATATTATGAAGTTTGAAGTTTTTATTACGAAAGACAAGTAACTGCTTAACAGTTTTGAACTACTATGGTCAACCGTCGCTGCAAATTCGTGATCAGACAATCTCCTCTAACCAAGCAAGAGAATTTTGAGTGGACATTGTTGATTGGTAGATAATTTTTCACAAGAAGAGCAATTATAATTCTCCTTCGAATGAGATAGGGACGATAACATCAATTTGATGATCATTAATGCCGGCATTACAAATGTGTGTCATTCATTGAAGAAGGGTCATTTGCATTTCCCATTCACATGTCCGCCATCGCCGACTTCAAGTTATTTATAGCCGTTAAGAATCCACGACTAATTGCGGACAACACATATTGATTTTCATATTGGATGATGTAAGTTTTTAGAATGTATTTGTTAAATTGAGGGCTTAGTTTTGTGAATGTTGTTTGGATATACTATTTAATAAAATACGTAGTAACTAACATGTTAACTTTATTACACACCTGAACACTATAATACATGATGTTACTGTTCAGGAGGTAACCCACAGATTATACAGATGTTTCCAACCTAACATCCCTCTCCTTAAGTTTTAAATACAAAACAAAATATATTTACAATTTTGTTCATATCGTATTAACTTATGATCTAATTCGTAACAATACCGTTTTGGAAGTAAAGTTTGGGGAAAGAAAAAAACATGGAGCAAGAACATACAATATACAAACAGAAAATAAATACCAAAACAAAGTACAGAGATTGAATTTAAAAATAAACAATACAGAGTAAGAACTTAAAAATACAAAATACAGGACAAGAACCTACAAATACAAAATCTTACTACTCCAATCATTCTGTTTTTTTAATTACTCTACCTGTTCGAGTTGTAACAAAGTCAGGGACGTCCAATGGCAAGGAACAACCAGAGCTATTTAAACCCTCAGTAGTCCTGTCTATGTCTACATAATTTGAGTCATCAGCATTTTCATCAAAATCAAGATTGTTATGGCCAGTAAAAGAATTGTTTTACCTTTGTTTTGATCTTGCTAAGGCCAAGATGTGTTTCATGCAGTAAATAAAAATTGTTGTCTCTATGCAATGGGGGAACAATTAACCTTTCATCATAATATATTAAGCCATTTTCTACCGTGATACTGTTTCTTATATTAAAATAGTGAGCTGGTTCTCCATTACATTTTACAGATTTTGGCCAACACTATTATAGTACCCAACAATTTGGTTTAAAGATTCATCTGAATTTGGTTCAGATTTTAAATTCAAGTTGTGGGTCAGAGCAATCATATAAAACACTCCCGGTGTGTTCAACATCATTCATTGACATATCATCTGTAACATTTCCTACAATAATATTCTTTGACAATAAGTCACCAATAACCATTGACCTCCCTGGAAGATACTTTAGTTCAAACTTATATGGTAAAATTCTTAATAAGAGCCGCCTGAGTCGATTATTTTATTCAGATCTTTCTGTTCCGTTGGTGGAGCATGACCTGTGTAAACAATCACATTAGGGAGCCATAACCAAAGTTGTGGAGTTTGTAAATCCAAATGTTATAGCAAGTTCTTTTTTAATTTGTGCGTATTATTGTTCACAAGGGGTTAGAGTTCTGCTAGCATACAAAACAGGCTTCCTTCTTGTATCAAAGAACAACCAACAGCTTAATTACTAGAATCAGCTTGTATCTTAACGGTCTTAACAGAGTCAAAATAACCAAGTAATGTTATATTTGAGATAGCAGTTTTTAATTTATCAAAAATTTTCATCATGAGATTTTAAAGCAAAAATGTAAATGGGACTACTAAATCAGATAGGTTAGGTTTGAAATTTCTTAAAAAATTAACCATTCCCAAAATTTTTTGAAGGTCTTTAACATTTTTTGTGGCTCCAAGTTTATTATTGACTTAATTCTTTGTGTGCCAGGTTTATGACCAAGCTCATTAAATAAAAACCCGAGATATTTAACGTCGTAAACAAAATATTTTCTCAGAGTTGAATTTAATGTTGTACTTTCTAGCAACAGAAACAACTTCCCCAACTGTTTCCTCCTCAGAGTTAGCGTACCAAAAAATGTCATCAAAATAAACTATGACATTCTTTATATGACGGAAATACATTTTTGAAAGCATTCTGGAAAAACTGACACACCGAAAGGGGCTCTTAGATATTTAAAAACACCAAATGGTGTACTAAAACAACATAGCTTACTGGATTCCTCATTTAGTGTAATTTGATGAAATCAATTTTTTAAATCGAAAAGACAGAAGTGACTTTGTTGGAAAGTTTCAAACTTACTTCCTCTAAGGTAGAAATTTCATAGTAGTCTCTAACTAAACACTTCTTTAAGTGTTTAGGGTCAATGCACAACCTTAGTGAAGAGTCAGGTTTTTCAACAATCAGAAGTACGAACAATAACAATATTAATCCACTCATAAGGCTCGTCCACTCTCTATATTATGTTTGCAAGCAATAAATCATCTAAGCAAGTTTTTAATTTATTCTTTATTTTAGAAGAGCTCTGCGAGCAGTATTTGCCTTGGGAGTAGCATCACTACTGAGTTTTAGCTTACATATGTCTGTTAATCATCATAGTCCACTGAAGACATCCTGATTCTGTTTGATAAAATCATCAACTGGGAGAGTAACATTGTCTATCCGTGGAATAGGTCCAAGTTCAACACAGGAACGTAGTCGTAGAAGTGGTGTTCTGTCATTATCTACGACCATGAATGAAGAATTGTTGTACTATGTTGTTATAACAACTACAAATGGTTATTATTACCCTCACCACTAGAGAATGAACATATTTACATTACCTACATAATTACATATATACATTCTTGTTACATTAGTAAATACTTAGTAAAAATATTGTTAAATATTAAGATACCATGCTGTATTAAACATATAATAGAAAGATAAATACTTATATAAAGTTTTTCATATTAAAATAAAACGTTATACCTATTTATATATACTTTAAAAAAATGTAATATGAAATTTATATTGTTTATATAAACGTCATTCATATTAATAGTTTAAAGCGTTATACATATTAATATATTAATTTATATAAACGTTGTACATATTAAAAGGTATTTTTCTTATACATATGCATAGCTTATACATATATGCATGCTTGTGTCATTAATGAATTATTGTTGCAATATAAAGTATTACATACACACATACATATATTAATACATATATAAACTCATATAGGTACACACATACTTATATATAGAATGAAGAGTTTATTTTCACACTGCCTTTTTGAAGATCGAGATTAACATAGCCGACTGTTCGAAAAACAAATCCACCAAAGAATTCAAGTAGTACATCAGTTTTTCTTATGTTTAAATCAGCACCAAGTTTCTGTAGAGCAGTAGTTGTTATAACATTCACTTGATATCCAGTATGGAGTTTTTTTTGTTTGTTTTTTAAACACTTTATTGAAACATTACATTTTTTGGGTTGCAAAAGCACCTCAGAAGTAAAGCCTTATCCTGGACCACAAAGATAAGAATATATAAAACTCCGATAAGGCCTGTCCTGACATATGCTTTGGAGTGTTGGACTCTCACAAAGGCACAAGAGCTCGCTATCATGAGGTTTGGGCGAAATATATTTGGTACGGAGAATCTATGGAGCAGTCTTTCAGAATAACACGTGGAGGAAAGGATCGAACTTAGAAATAGCTGGACTATACAAAGATGTCGGCATTCCTAATAGTACTTATAGCATATATAATAATAATAATAATAAATTCTTTATTGGCTTTAATGTATAACATTGTAGCCATTGAGTCTGGCCCACTTAGTGTTAATTTTTAGTAATTAGTATATCGTCACTTAATTACAGTTATTTTTATTTACAGTTATATAATATCTACAATATGTAAATATTTTACAATAATTAAATAATCAACACTCGTTTAATAAATAAATAAACAAAATTTTTATTCAGAACAGAACAGTATCAATTATAACAAAGGAATAACAATATTCCAAACAAATAACGCAAATAAGGCATATAGCTAAGGAAATAGATAAATAAATTACAATGGAATTAAAGTATTTAGGTACTAACCCGCTGATACTTTATTGTAACAGTTATCTTGTTCTTTCTATACATTACAATCAAGGTATTGTAGAAGTACCCGAAATCATAAACCACAATTAAAGCCCGGATTCCGAATTTTTACATATAAACTGAAGATAGAAAAAAATGTTGTTTAATTTTTCCACGCTGTCCATAGTGAGTACATTTTGAAGTGATAAATCATCCTCATGCTGGAAAATATATTTTTGCAGAAAAATTTTTTCCGTGTGTTAACAAAAAATTTACAATGCAATATTATATGCTTCAAACTATTGAATATGGTCCCATGGCACCACTGACATTTTTCATCAGTTCTGAGAACACAGGTGTTGTTCCTATAAAATATTTTCAGGCATTCAGGGTTTGAAATTCTTATTTGACTCACGGTTCTTAATTTTTCTATGTTTATCTTAAATTTTAAATAGCTTCCAGGTTCAGGGTTGGTATAGGTGCAAATAGTTCTGTATATTGGATTGTAATTTGAGTTAAGAGCTCTATCAATATCCTTCGACAGTAAATGATTTGTTACTTTTTCAAGAATAGCATGTTTATTAGCTAATAAAACATCGGGGTTATGAAAATCTGCAAAATATTCTTCAATATGATGGGTTGTAGCTACCATTTTAAGTTGTGAGATCCAGTTAAAAGTCAAGTCCTGTTTTTTCTTATCTAGCTCCAAAAGTCTATCGAAACATTTACGGGGTAATCTATAATCAGGGATAGACAGTATTTTTAGGCAGAAGTTAACAATTTTCTTTAGGATTGTAACGATATGTGGGTTACGACCTGTTTCTAGACGTACAATATAATTTGGAGTGCATTTCGGCCAATAATATAGGTATTTTAAGAATTTTAATTGAGCTACTTCTATGTTTGTATAATAGTTTAAACTCCAAATTTCTGCAGCATAAAGGAGCGTTGAGGATACCATAGAATCAAAGAGTGTCATTTTTGTCTCCCATGCATCACTTTTACCTCTTCTGAGAATGTCTCTCACTTTCGCACCTGCTACGTTAGATTTTTCAATAAAATACTCAGATGCCAGAAAGAACCTTCCGGAAGATGAAAATGGGACTCCTAAATAGGTGTAAGATTTTGTATATTCCAGTATTTTAGCATTCCAAAATAGTGGCTTTAGTTTTTTTATTTTGGGGGATTTATGCAACACTAATGTTTTAGATTTTTCAGGATTTAAATTAAAGAATTTTGAACGCAATATAATTCCATTAATTCTAGGTTTCTATGAGTATCATGCCATGAAGTATTTAATAGTACTATATCGTCGGCTAATAGGAGCATTTTAACTTCGTTTTTATCATCAATGGGGACTCCTTTGGCACCATTATTTTGGAAAAACGTAATTATATCCGACAGAAATAAGATAAAGAGGGTTGGACTGAGACTCCCCCTTGTAAGAGACCGGAACTAATACCTATCTCCTCGGATAATTTGTCGCCGATTTGAATTTGTATTATTGCATTGTCGTAGAGGGCTTTCAGTAATCTTATTATTTTACCACTGACACCAATGTCGAACAGTTTTTGCCAGAGAAGGGGGTGGTTTATGGAATCAAATGCCTTTTTGAAATCAATAAATGTAGCAAAAACATAGCTCCCCTTATTACGAAGATTAATGCCAATCAATGCCATAAGCGAAAAAATGTGCTCGACACATCCTCTTCCCGTTCTAAACCCTGCCTGTTCTTCGGGGATCAGTTTTTCACTTTCGGCCCAATCCTGTAATCTATAAGCCAAAACAGTGCTGTGAATAGTTTTGTGATATTGTTGATCAGAGATATACCTCGGTAATTATCTACATCTTTTTTGTTCCCCTTTTTGTGTAGTAGAATTTGTTTTGATTTAGACCATAAGATCGGAATTTCTTCCGTTTCCATTATATTATTGAAGAGATTTAGCAGGTAATGTTCCCACTCCGGAGATAAACTTTTAAAGACTTCATAGGTTATAATATCGAAACCGGGAGATTTATTATTTTTCCTAAGTTTAATACAGTTTTGGAGTTCATCTAAAGAAAATGGCAGATCTAAAACTGGATGAGTTACTGAGAAAAACTTAATTTCTAAAATATGTTTTTGTCCATACAGTAAACTATAATGATTTACCCACTCATCAATACTTATTTCATTAGGCCACATTTTAAAAGGTCTAAAAGAATTCACTGCTTTCCAAAATTCGTTGCTATTCTTAACATTCTGCAATTTCATAATGATATTTTCCCTGTATTCCTTTTTTTTATTGTTTAGCAGTTTTCTAAAATTATCCTTTGAATGAAAATAATCTACGACCGCATTGTGAGAGAAATTATGTTTTAGCATGAGTTTGTATTTTCTTCGGAGACTTCTTTTTAGTTTCCAACATTCGGTGTCAAACCATTTATTTTTTGCCTCAAAATTCACCTTATTATTTTGGTTTTTGTATACCATTAGGCCAGAGTCAATTAAAGATTCGGACATGCATGTAACAAAGTTATCGTAGACTGCATTCAAATTCCCTGAGTGGAAGTAAATTCTGTTTGACGAGGAGGTATATTTTTTAAAATATTTAGCTTTATTACAATCCCATTTTAAACACTTCAGTGATTTTTGACCGGGGTTTTGAAGTTTAATGTTTTATATAATTAATAGTATAACAATTAATAGTTAATTGTGAAAAACCAGGCTAAATGATCGGAAAAATCGGAAAAAATAGAAATATTCATATCTCTAAATAACCCGATGCAATTTTCATTTATCCAAATAACTCTATTGTGCTCCTGCCTTTCTTTGAGATATATGTGAATTTGCCCGGCCTATCAGATAGTGACCGTCCATTACACAGAATCAGACCCAGTGACTCCATTGCATCTACGAGTATTTTACCGCGCTTATTAGTGGTTTTATGACTAACTACTCTTGTTCCGTAGAGGTATGAGTTTTCCAATATATTTTCATCCAAATTATTTAAACGGCCGACGTGACTGTTAAAATCGCCGCATAAGACTATATAGCTGTTAGGAAAATCAGTTATAATATTTGACAATAAATGAATAAAGCTATCTATGCAGTTATCAAACTCACATTCTTGTGGTAAATAAAAATTTCCCAGTATTATGATCTTATCATTAATATAAAATTTCACTATCACCATATATTGATTACATTCTATTATAGTAATATTGTGAGCCATAACTTTGTTTATAAAAGTGATAATGCCTCCGCTTGCTCTACCAGTACGTTTCGTTTTAATACCATTACTAATAACAGAGTTATAGTTCCTCAACCAAAATGGAGTAATACATTTATTATCAGTTAACCACGTTTCTACGATGCATACTGCTAAATTGCTATCGGAGATATTAATATCAGAAGGGCTTACATTTAATAGATTTGAATAGCCTTTTATATTACAAAAAATTATATTAGTTGTTAGTGTGTTAGTGACATTTTTTATACCAGTTGTATTTCCTGTACACCTAAATGGTCGGTAGGGTCCGAGGGTACGAGAGGAATAGGTCAAGAACTGTTAATCTGTTTCGATGCTGAAGTAGAAGCAGCCGCTGAATTAGATCTTGGCCGGAACCGAAACTCCTCCAACTTTTCTTCTATTTTCCTTTTCTTGTGTGAAATATTTTCTACCGCACTGTTATTTCCAAAGAAATATTTGCAATTTCTTCTGCTTCTTCTAAACGATAATTAATTCCTCTGAATTTAAAAAATCCTCGTTTATAGGTAGGATTATTACCAATCTCTTTTAGTTTATTAATGCAATTATAAATTCGCTTCCCTTCTTCCCTTTCCTCTAAAGTTCTGTCATGGCTGATTCTTAGGCCTCTGTTCTGAAAAGCCTCTCTTTTATTCATAATAGCCTCTTTTATGATGTAACTATTAAGGGATATCACTACGGGTTTGGGATCTGGTCCTTTTCCTATACGAAAACAATTGTTAATAGAGTTTTCGGGTAAATAAATATCTATTTCTTCTAATGTTTTAATAATTTTTCATTTTCCGAGCTCGGCAAGTTAAAAACCAAAAAGTTGTTTCTTTTTTTGTCTTTTCTCAGCTTTTTTATTTCATTTTCGAGAAAGTTTATTTTTGTTTCTTGATCCTTACATTTTTTTCCTTATCTCAAGGATATGAGGGCAAAGCAGGATATTTTAAGGATTTCATTAATTATCATTAATCTATTTGATATAACGTGAGGACACTATCATTCATATAATTGCTGAAATAAAGATCTTTTTACCGTTTCGATTGAATCCAACGTAAATTGACAGCTCTGACTGAATATACTATAATTAAGTAAGAAATAATCCTATTATTTTATTTCTCGAACAAAATTACTGTGTGCAACATAAATGCATTTTTTTTTTCACCCGAGGTTGAAGCCTTCCGTCTGTAAAAAGTGTGTGAATGAATATTACATTGCTATTATACTATGGACAAACATTAAACTTTAAAACGACTGTTAGTCTGTGTAAGTGAAATGTATACACATATATATAAAATATAAACAGTCTTCTATTAACTTAATCGTATAACCCGAAATACCTAAGACGAAAATTAACACAATATTTGACCGTTTAATTTAATTTAATTAATATAACTTTTTCTTTTTATTACAAATTCAAATATGCTTGCACTTAAGGCAGTGTATTATGAGGTTTAGGTAATCCCCAAGGAGGTTTTGAAGTAGTTTTTGTATTTTTGACTACAATACTAACATTATAATTAGGGACATAACGTAACAACAACTTAAATGCATTAGTCATTGATTATAATATTTTTTCAATACTGTTATATTTAACAAATATTTAAAAATTGCTTCAAGACTATGTTCAAGTAATGAATTCGTTATTAGAAATTCAAAATCTGGAATTTGAACATTTTACAGAAAGTAAAAAACAACTGTGTAGATCAATTTTTTTTTTTAAATTCCTTCTGTAAGCAGTTGCAGGCATCACCTTTGGTAAGAACGTAATCTTTACTACCTAGAATCTTTACTTCTTTGCAGTCATAGCTATTCTGCGGGAGCTAGAGGAATAACATATGTTTTCCTAATGTTGTTCCTGTAATTACTTATTAAATCTAAATAATTTTAGTGTGTACCCATGATTAGTAATAGTAATAGCGGCAGTATCAATTCATATATATGCATACATCTTTATGCACATAAATGCACAAACTGCTTAAAAAAGCTACATATAAAAGTGACAATTTATACAGATATTGGGGTAAACTATGTAAACATATAATGTGATAAAAACGAAGTACTTTACTTTTTATGTTGTTGATGAAGTAAAAATGATAGGAATATTTAATCCAAACAATAAAATTAAATATTAAGAGATACCTGTAACAAATGTTAAGTATGCATTATAATATTAGGTAAGTAGTAATACCATGTTACAGAAATGAGAAATTCTTCACTAGTGGAACGATCATCACGACACAGAAATACCAAACAGCGGATCACTTGTAATTTTCCAGATTGAAAGAATGTCATTGCTGAAATTAAGGAAAATAGGCTGGGATCTAGGGAGCGACCCAACCCCTTGGCAGATCAGGAATCCGTTTTCGAAAGGAGAATTGGTCTTTAAAAGTCAATCGTCTAAACGAAAGAGATCTGTTTCTGCAAGACCATGCGTGGGATCTCAGTACTTTCCCCGGGTCAAGGACGGCTGACACGGATCGCCGAAGAGGAGGAGTCCGACAAAGGAGAGGTTCGGTCAGAAGGAATAACGGTGTATCTTCCTGGTTGTTGTTAGCATCTTAGCATTGTTTATCTTGCATCGGAAAATATTTAGACTCCTTTAGTATTCACGAATAGCGAATAGTCTGTTGCAGGGTCGTTAGTTACATGAATCATTGGAATTCTGAAAGAGATCATAGATAATCTTATTACAGATAACAACCATAATGTTCATGGATGACCAGCAGATTAAAAACAAACAAACAAAAACAGAATAGAAAACTCAGACTACTTACTCTGCTTTGAGCTTGGATGTCAGAAACTAAAAGAAATTTTGAAACTGAAACCTCAAAAAAAAAAAAAACCAACAACAAAATTCTGCAAGATTACGAAATGTAAAATTTGGAGAATCTTCTCAAGGTTTACGGGACTAAATCATTCAGGCAAATCATTCCTTTTCATCAAGATTAATCGACCGTGTACCAGGGAAGGCAGGCTAATGCGAAACAATAAATCTTTTAGGACCCAAATTTAAGATCTGTTGTTAAGTGTCAGTATAACTTCGATAATCTGTGTCAGTTGTTGTTTACATTCACATTAACTGATCCAAACAGTCAATAAATGAAGTATCAATAAAACTAGTAACATTAACTTTGACAATCAATTTAACTGTATCAAGGAAGCACTAACGTTGTGAATAAATAACCAGGCCCGGCTTTTACCTGTAGAAAACGTAGATAGTATCCAGGGACGGAAAATATTTCATAGCAAAATTATGTAATAATGAGTAGCCTTTTTTTTAATAATCATCTCATTAGCATTAATTAAAAAATTAGTGTGACTACTTCAGGATTATAAGTGTATATTGGAAGTAAAATTGTAATGACGACTAATTCATCATTTGTTTGACTGTTTTGCGTCTTCTATATGATGTCGAAAAATATTTGCACTATAAGAGCTATCTTTGAACTGAATAGTATGTATGCGAGCTACTTTTTTGTAACTGAAAAGTATGAAGCATTTCCTGCCTTTCAACAATTTCTGTCATAATTATTTTCACAAGTAGTGAACATTTTTTTTCCAATTAATAAATAAAAGTGATACTTTTGACGAATGGTGAAAAATTACAAGGGTTTTAATTCTAGTGAGGAACTCAATATGTCGTGGAAACATCTGCCTGAAGATCGGAAGAAGGCACTCAGTGTGGGGCTCAAGAGATCTGGTAGGACATCAAAGATGGTAGGGAAAAAGATCCAGTGACAAAAATGAAAATACTATTGATAGTTTTTTTTTTTTTCGAAAATTTGGCTTAACGACTTTATTATCAAAGTCCTATTTTGCCTATCGATAGTTAATTCGCAATATATAGCGGCTCATACGAATTCAAAAAACAAGTCTTTCATTTATTTTTTTATTTTAAAAGCTTAGTTAATAAGGAGTATATACAAGAAAAAATATATTAGTTTTACTCAGATTTTAGTAAAAACTTAAACAATAATAAACTTAATCTGTAGGTTATGTATGAGTGAAATCAAATAAATATTTTTTTGTAAATATTAAGCTGTTGCACTAAGATTATTAGTTATGCAGTTATTATTAATCACTAAAATAGAGCCAAAAACTCAAAAAGAAACACTACTATTTATTATAATGCAATTGGGAAAAACCAAAATGCAAAGCCTTATGTTTCAAAAAATACACCTACTTACCAGTCGACGTTTCGCCTATTCAGGCATTATCAAGACACCAAAATCAAAAAGGGGTTATGTAAATCGCATCTCGAAGAAAAAGGTGCAATACATCCCAACGATCAACAGCCCAAACAGGCTCCAAACATGAGACAGCACCCCACCACCAAGACGTTCAACATACAACTCTTTTTCTTCGAGATGCGATTCACATAACCCCTTTTTGATTTTGGTGTCTTGATAATGCCTGAATAGGCGAAACGTCGACTGGTAAGTAGGTGTATTTTTTGAAACATAAGGCTTTGCATTGTGGTTTTTCCCAATTGCATTATAATAAGTTATTATTAATATTTATCTCATTATATCAAGTATGTCAGTGATCCTAAATTTGCCGTTTTAGTTTTGATTATTGCGTAAATGATGAAAATATACAACTTTATGAACATTTTAAATAATTAAACATAGTTTTTACTGACATTTGATTGAAAAAGTCGGTAGGGGGGGGGGGAGCCGTTAGAACTGCGCTTTAGCCTATCATCTATCATAATTTCATCTCCGTAAATGATTAATTTATAATACATATTTATGATTACCAATAAAAACTCAGAGGTTAATACCTCTTTATTTGGTTACGGAATTAAAAAAAATAATATTTACTATTGGCAATATGATCCAAAACAATAGCTTTTCCTTTCAAAGGACCTTGAAGGCCCTGCCGGATATCTGCCATTAAACGGGATTGTTTTTTACATTAAATGTTTAGTCATTGTTATTTTAAGGGTCGCTTCATAACGATTGAGTAAAATTTGTTATTAGATACCATCATCCAACAGTTTATAGTTTTTAACCGTGGCAATTCCATTTCCATGGTATGCGCAGGATTCATAAAACAAAAGAAAGAGGCAATAAAAAAGAACATTCGATATTCAAGACTTTGCCATCCTTAAAATATTGTCATCCCGCCATCCAAACGACATCAATGTGACTTGTATTCTTGAGCCGTTGTGTATTCTAAAGTGATGTCGGAATGGATGAATAAGGGTGTGGAATCAAATACATCGTTGATTTAACGAGTACCATCAAATAATTGGGATGAACAAATTGACGACAAGAATTGATAGAATGCTTCTCATTCCTACTATGTACATAACATTTATAATTAAGTATAACATATATAATACACACATATTTATAATAATGAACAAATATAAATATATGGGTATGTTTTTACGAGTATGTGTATGTGTATGTGAGTGTGTATGGATTGAGTCATACTGAAATGATTGAGACGTTTCATAAGCATTACCTACACATGTACTGATTGATATCCAAAATTAATCGCGTGGGTTCGATCCAAACGTCCTTTACTGCAAATTCTTTTGTTTCAAATAGTTCATAAATCTAAAGAACATAAATGCTTAATGCTTAATAAATATTTAATGCTTGAATAAAGATTCTGCTAGATACAAAAGTTATAGCAATGAAAATAAGTGGTTTTAACATGAATCATTTTTCCGATAAAACTAGGCGGGTAATAAAAACGCTTTCATTAACAACGTTAATGCATCAACCATCATCCGATAACAAATTCCATTTTGTAAGAACATATTATGAGTTGCCAAAAACTACATTACTTATATAATAATTAAGTATATTAAATAATAAGAATGAAAATTATGCTATTAGCAAATGTCCCTCAATTTATATGCCCTTTCCTCTCCAATGTGCGCTCCACTCCTTTACAGCCGCTTGTACATAAATTTTAAACAGGTTAGGGGACATACTGCATCCCTGCTTATGAGCCTTTGAGGGAGAAAAAGGCTCAGATAAGCCAGAGCCGAGCTTCAATCTGTACAGCTCTTCCTTTTTCCATTCTCTTTTCTATGAGCTGCCTAAGGACAAAAATGCTGTCTGTACAAGACCTGGCTGCAGTGAAACCAAACTGTTCCTCTGGGGTGACAAACTCATCTTCTAATTTTCGCTTCAGAATTCTGCCCACTATTCTTGATACCGAACTCTGGACACAAATACCTCTATAATTTCGCCATACATTCCTGTCTCCTTTCTTATGTATATGTGTAAGAAATCCTGTCTTAAGGTCCTTTGCCAGCTCTTGCCCTTGTAGTATCAGATTTATAAACTTTGTAAGAGCCTTTAACAATCCACCCTCCCCCTGTCTTTAACAACTCTACTGAAATGCCTCCATTTCCGGCAGCTTTTCCACATTTTGCATTTCTGAGCAACAAGAACTTCATCTTCCTTTAAAATAGTATTTCCTTGTGCATGATTCTCAGTTGGATATGAACCGGACCATTCTGGCCTTTCAGTGAACAGTTTCTCGTTATCGTCCACCCAGGTCTTCTAACTTATCAGAGGAATCACATTTCCTTTCCCGTGTGTCCTGAGCGCCTTGTGTACTCTTGACGATTCACGTATCTTATTTCTGTGTGTTAAGGCTTCAGTATTCTCTCCAATCTTCTTGGCTTCCGCTACATAACCATTTATTGAAGATCCCTTTATTCTTGCCTACCATTTTTTCTATTTCCATGTTCCACCATTCTTTTGGAGGGTTAGTTTCTATCTCCCCTAAGGCTTCACTAGCTTCTTCATGGATTCATTTCTTAATGTGCTCATACAGTCTTTACAGTATTACTCTCCAAATTATCGCTAATTTTGGCTTCCAGGCGGCGTTTGTAGAGATTGCTTATGCTTTCATTATTAAGCAGGTGAAGCATATACTTTCGTACATCTAAGTGTGTGGATTTGGCTTGCTTCGATGCGATCTTCTTTCATTTCCACAGTGATATGCATTTGGCTCTTAAAAAAATGTGGTCACTACCACATTCCATGCCGCGCAGGACTCTTACATCTGCTACTGGTAGGAGGCTATGCTGCTTGGTGATGCAGTAATCCAAGATGGAAGGTCTGAATCCCGGTTCACTTTAAGTGAACTGATGCTCCTTTCTGTGTTGGGAGAAAGTATTTTGTATTTTAAGGTCAAATTCCTCGCAGATATCACGCAGCCTGAGGCCATTATCATTTATATCCTCCTCCCCGCATGTATCCACAACCGAATTTCCTTTGGCTTGTTTTCCAACTCGGGCAGTCATATCACCAATCATAATCACTTGGTCTTTGTGCCTCGAAACCGTCCTTCTCGGTGGCTTGTATTGTTATTTGGGCTGTAGGCTCCCAGAATTGAAACATTGTAGCCAAACATATTTACATCCAATCTTATCATCCTTTCCGAGATCATTTCATAAAACCTTACGCACCTTCTGTGCTTCCACCGGATCACAATGGAGACTCCAGCCCTAACCCGCTCACCCTTATCCACTCCACTCCAAATGTGAACTAAATCCCCAATCCTTTCCTGAACTCTGCCTTTCACCTTTGTTTCTATCAAAACAACGATGTCGAGTTTTGACTTTTCTATTTCCGCGAACACTTCTGCTTTTTTATTTGTGAGACTGTGCACATTCCAAGTTCCGATTTGTAATGTTTTTTTTTCGTTTCCATGCCCGTTTACAAATATTTCCATCCGGCTTTTCTTTACTGTCTTATTTTAGCTGGTTGATTTTTTTCAACTAACAGGGTGCTGGCCTGATAGAAACCCCCAACCTGGAGGACCAGGGATTTTCTGTCGGGGTCACCTTCCCTTAGACCGGCGGCCATCCCTGACTCACGGGCCCTGTCTGCCCGGGCATCCCTCGCTCTCCAGGGGAGGCTGCACTTATTTAGAGGCGGTGCAAACTCGCCTCGTCACAGCTTCGTCATTGGGCTCCTGGGGTACTTGTGACAGTGGCCGCGCCACCAATCAACTTCCCTCCAAACTGATAGCGCTGCCGTTCGTGGTTTGGGGCTGCTTATTCAATATATTCACAGCTGACCTGCCGAGCTGGCAGGCCGTCCCTCTATTCACTACCCGCGGACCAGCTCGGTAGCTTGAACGTAGTCCCGAGAAGATAATTTTAATTTTAATAAATTATAAATTCTTTAGACCACGGAGATATTTTGCTAAGCGATGTGGTCATCTTGCACCTACACGATTGTAAATAATTTACTGGAGAACAGAAAGCGTAGAAAGGGTTATCAAACTTCACATTGCTGCGAACCATGGTTTGCCTACAGATCCATGACCAGTCCCGTTGGGACCAATTCACCAGTTTCCAGGGACCAATTCTCCGACACACACTCGAGTGCAATGAAAGTAACAAAGTGATCTAGATCAAAGAATTATGGCTATTCGGAATCAGCAGAAGCACGACGACCTATTTTTCTTTTCTGGATAGTCCATATATAGGACTAAACCTATAGACGGCTATTTGACATCCTGTAAAACCACAGTGATTTTCAGATAGATGAACACGGGTTAGGGCCATTACTCCTAAGTTTATGAGTTGCCTCCATTAGACTGACTAGAGAAGTGGAAGAATCCTTAAGGAATCCCGAATATTATACACAAAAAAATATTTATCTTAATTTTATAAATCAATATTTTTGAATCCAAAATTATAAACCGTTCCTAACTTATTTTTATTGTAACTTTCGTACTTTTTTTAGAAGCTAGATCTTGTATCATGGATATTATATTTTACCATCTATTTATCATACCCAATGTATGATACATCTAACACTCAATATTTATCGAATGAGAATTCCATGTGCGTTCTCTCATTCATCTGACTCTTCGCAAGGTCCTTCCTTGACCATCGTCGCAACATGTCCTTGCCGTACTTGGATCGCCTCATTGTACTGATGAATCGGAAGAGGATTGCGAGAAGTGATGATTGATAGTTGATTAAGAAAGGTTGTTAGGGGAGGCATAAAGGTGATTGAATAAAAAACAAAAATGGATCACTTGGCCAAATAAGTGCAATCCAAAGTCGTGACTTGGATATTAGCCTTAATAAGCGAGATGGTACTCGTTCGGAAGTGGTGATTCCTCATCGGCAAATGCTACTTTTTTGAGATCACTCGAGTAAAATATAAGCAATTTATGTTATCTCACTGTTTGGTGTTTCGCAAGATGATAATGGCGGGCCATCGTATCTGCAGTCGATTTACTAGTGCAATTACTGACCTTTACAACTAGTCTTTACTGAGTAACCATAATTGGACTAAGTGGGATCGAAATCGATGGAATACTTATCATCGCGATGTGAAGAAAAAATATTTTTTAGTAATTGTACAGTCATTTTCTGGAAAAAAATTAATGAAATAGGAAGACTGTTAGGATTTGACTGTATTAGGATAATTTAGGTAGGTGGCCAAAAAGATAAATACTTATTTTTCTAAAGGTTACTTGTATGAAATATATGTTTTCAGTTTTAATGAGATTGAAAATTATACTTTCTGCTCTGTTTGAAATAAATAGCTTCTAATTCCATTTATGACTGTCTTCACATTTTTAAACTGTAGCACGACTCTGCAATGTATGCTCTAATCATACTCCAGTTATCTATTTTCCTTCTGAATTTCAACTCACGTCGATGACACGTAGGAAGTCCTTAAACAATATTAAATTTTCGCATACAAAGATTTTCCTCTCTCATATCTCTTACTATGATGTTTGGGATTAAGAACTATTTTTGAAACTTATAATTAATGTAATTATATTATTTTTTTCGAATATTTTGGAGAAAGTTTTAAAATTTTGAGGTTTAGTAATGATAATGTGTATCGCTTATCATGTTGTCCGTGTAGAGACTACTCTTACTTCCACAAGATCGGAAATGTGTTTTAATATTTCTGACTTGAGCAAGAACTGTTCAACTAAAGTAGACAACATATCCCATCTTGTACCTTACTTCGCCAACTCTATAAATAAAAAATATATTCTAGTTAGTTATGTAACAAACACATACGAAATTTGTTGACCATGCAGAATAGATTGTACTGAGCAATTTGAATACAACTGAAATGTTAGTTGTTATAAAATATTTGAAATAGTAAAAATAGGTAAACCTACTAAATAAGTTCAGAAATTCAATAGAACAGCACGAGGCTACTGAGAAAACAGGAGTATATGAATATGTTGCACCACTACTAAAATTAAAGTGAAATTATTTATCTTTTGATTATTTATTTCAAGAGCCAAGTAAGAAGTCAATAACCAAGTATGTAAATTGAAGTACTTTAAAGCGAGACATTTTGAACATCAACTGACATCTTCTCCGTTACCGATTAGTTACGTGAAGATATCCTTCTTAATCGCTACCATTCAGGAAGACCTTATTGAAGACTCAAACGATTTGCTGTATAAAGGTGAGCCACTGATAGGAGAATTCTTCGATTATATCATTTCTCTTTAGTGACTAAGACTTGTGAAAAATGTCTGTGATTTAATTACATATAATTTGTGGGTAAAATATTTAGTACTCATCAGTACCACTGGCTGTTCAGTTCTTTGCGTAAAAATCTCGGTATTCGTTACCTGAGTACTTTCCGCACATTGTTACTAACTTTGAATACTCAATAATAAACTTCCTAGATATCGATAATACTCTTTCAATAAATTAATATTATCCAATATATGATTCGAATAATTGGATGAGTACATGTATCAATAAATTCATTGATACTTTTAATAGAATAAATATATTCCAAAGGTATTTAGTTAGTGATAGTAAATAATAGACCATTGCTATTAACGGAATCGATGTGAGAAGGAACAAGCTTTGGTTAAATTAAAATGAAAGTTTGCTACATGGCCTAGCTATCATTAAGAAGTTTATATATAACGATTATTTTTTATATTTTATGAAAATGATTGATCAACATGGCAGTTTTCCCAAACAACAATCAATATAATTGTTGATATTTATATTAAGAAAAGATTGCTGACGTTAAGAACAGGCCCGAACCAAAATCACGAAACAAGGTTTAGCTCAATAAAAGTTCCATTAATTCTAGAGTAAGAGGGTGTAGACTAATTACACTCTAGTTAACGAGTGTTTTTCCTGTAAATGGTCCATGACTATTAATGGTAATTGTGAGCATAATATATGTGAGTGGGGATTTGAAACATTTTAAACAACCCTGCAAATACAGGGGGTCGTTCTCATTGTTGTCAGATTTTTTTGTACTTCTATACATATTATAAGAGTCCTCGGCGGAGTTTGTTCGCGGTAATCTCAATTACTACTGCATCGATTTTCATGCGGTTTTCACCAATAGAAAAAGTGATTCACCAGGAAGGTTTAGGTATATAATTTGTCGAGGTTTTGTGTAAAGGGTTGGAATATCGATGGGTTTCACCCAGTGGCGTAACTAGAGTTGACTCATGGGTGAGGGGTTAACCCCCACCAGTCAACCACTCCAACATATTACTCCTTTCAAAAAAGATGTCTCGTAATATAGATATAATATAGATTATACTATAAAATCATGTTGCTTCAAATTAAATAAATAGATTATAATTTTTTATAAATGTTATTTTGGAAGCTATAAATGTTATTTTTGGAAGGGCAATCAAGAAATAGCTTTTAAATACAAGTTACCCTATTTATTGGTCACAATAACTTACTATACTTAATTGCATAGGGAACTTTGTAGACCCATCCAAACTTTACTTCTAGATTTTAAGAATTGTCTTAACTGTCTTCTCACATTTGTGATCTTATTGTTGCCGCTAGATGCCACTTCTACAATAATATAATTAATTGTAAATAAACGGTATTACGTTTTGGATTGTCATTTTAGTGTACTTTTTATTCATTAAAATAACTGTGTTTGCACTTTCTTTGTTGTGTTTTTGGCATTATTGAACCTTACTTCTGTAATCCCAGAATAATAACTAAAGTAAAATCCATCAAATTTTTATGTTTAAAAAATGTTTACAATTTTTTTTTTAATTTCTTTTAAGCAATGGGGGGGGGTACATCCCCAATAACCCCCCCTCGTTACGCCTATGGTTTCACCGAAGACGCTGCTTGCAGAATCCTGTGCAATTATCTAACGTGCAAGATAATAAATTCGTATATGAAGTAATATTCGGTTTTGTTTTTATTTTTATAATTTCTATATAATAAATTCCACTAGCTGAGATAGGAAGGAAGAAAATCAAGAGTCCCAAAGAAGCCTAACCAATGATATTCGCTTGGTCCTTAGTGGCCGGTACGTAATAAAAAAAAATACATTACACAGACAAATTATGTAGGCATAATACTATGCCTTATTACCAAAGCAAAGCTGGTGTGGTTCGCTAGTCATTAATAAATTCATCATCTCTTTTTACTCTGACATTTAACTTCTATGCGTAATTTGGTAACAGTTGAGATATATAAAAGAGTAATAATATATAATACTTTTCGATACTTCTATAACTAGTGGTGTGCTATTTAAATGGTTAATACCTCTTATCTTAATAAATAAATATAATATTAGATAATATAAAGCAATGGATATGTAACAATAAATAGAACAATAAAATAACAATCGACTTATTAATTACCGGGTACCAGGCGAAAGCTGGCAGCAATAGATTAGACACCTTTTTATCAATGGGAAACAACTAGAATCGGCTGAAGCAACAGCCGAAAAGCCCGGTAATTTCTTCATTTATGTTCTGTAAAATGACGTGGAAAGGCAGCAATTTTAGTTTAGTTTAATAAGAAACTAATTACAGATAAATTAATTAATATTTAGTTACTTTGTTATTTATTAGAATTTATCATCCTTCAGTTAGGGCATGATAGATTACTATAATTAATATCTGAAGACCGAATAGACTTCTTTCCATCATTAATTAATTGCAAATTGAAAATTCGAAAATGCATGTTTTCAGAATACCAAAGGATGTTATGAGGCATAAAATTATTTTGTTATTAAAGCGTGATGGAAATTGATCTCAACGACCTCGACGTTTCAGCATTCAAAATTATACAAAATTAGTCTAAAGTTCTTTCACTAGTCATAACTAATAAGATGAGCTTATAATTAAGTTTTGGAAGTAATTTCAAAAATTATACAAAAACAAAGTTAAACTATCAATTATATAATATAAAATATAAACGATTGATTGATTAGAATAATTGATAATCAATACCCTGGATAACACCCAGCTTCTTTTTCCAATTATTGTCATGGTATTAATAAGCAAAAATTAAATTTTAATTACATTCCATCGATGAAATTTCTTATTAAAAAAAAATATTTTAATTATTTTCAAAAAACTGTATAAAATCTTTAATAATGTATCTTAATAATGTATAAAATCTTTAATTAATTATGTTTATTTCTTTAATAAATTAATTTGTATTTTTTGCAGTTTTTTATCCTAACCTTACTAAAGACTAATGTTAATAAATGTAGTTTGTGTGTTCATTAAAACTGCACCGGAGATATTCTACCGATAATCATTAATTTGGCTGAAAATCCTCCAGGTCCTAAGAGGAATAGCAAAACCCGCGTTTCTGTCAGTATGAGATGTTCCAGAACCACATGGAAGATCTCTAAGTGTCCTGTATCATTCTTCAATAAATTGCCATGATGGCCAAGTATCTGAAACCTCAAAAGGCGACTAAGATTGTTCAATGCTAAATCCACCCTTTTTATTTAATGTTAACTTATGAATTTAGTATATCAATTCGGGTTTATTAACGCATGTAATAAAACATTTTTTTACTTAAAAAGATGTTTATCAGTAACCAAAATCGAATTGATTCTATTATAGCTACGTTTACCAGAATAGAATGGGAGCGGGACAAAGTGTGTAGCGCTGAGTTGCTGGACCGAATGCTCCGGGTTCAAATCCTGCTGTGGCAGATGTTTTATTTAATCTGTAAACAGCCTGGGGTGGACCCAGTGGTATCGGACGACCCTCTTACGGCTCATCCAGCATCCATAAAGTGGTACCGTTAATTGGAGGAAAAACCTGAGGGTTGAGGGACATTCAGACTTTGCAAAACCTTTGTCCTAGAAACAGTACAGTCTCTACCACGCAATAAACCCAAGCCACTTCATAGGTTGTAGTGTACAGGTTACCGGTAGTGAAGTACTTTTGAATGAAGAAATAACAATCACTTTTAATGATGGTTGTTAATCCACTTCCTAACAAGCTTGTAGTTGGTAATATATTTACTAAATTACGCAATATCTTCATCATAGGCGTGGGTTGCAATTAGCGTACAACCTGGTTAACATCCGAAATCGAAATAATAGATCAACCTTCTGTTTTTGAAACAAATACGTTACGAAGGCCTCCGTTAATTAACCCTATCTTGATAGGATCAGTTCCTGAGACCAATTAATGGTTATGTTTCTGTGAGTCGGTTCCCGTTTCTTTGCTTTATAAAATAATATTTCAGCAATTGCTTAACCTACAAGAAAAAATATGTCAGGCACTAAAATCCTCTCTTGTCTCTCTCTCTCTCTCTCTCTCTCTCTCTCTCTCTCTCTATATATATATATATATATATATATATATATATATATATATATATATATATATATGTATATATATACATACATATAGATCGATAGATAGTTCTAATTTATTTAAGATATTGTATATTGGAACAAGGATTCTTCTGAGGATTAGGAACAGTGCTCTTTTTACAGAAATGGCAACGAAATAATCTATTGGATATTATTTTGATTTTGATTATTGGATATCATTATATATTGATTGATTGGATAGTTTGGAGTAGATGTTTACGTTTGTGTAAGTGTGATTCAACGACTTGTGGTTCGCTTGAAGAGGAATTTAAATGGTTACAAGAAACAGAACCACAAACTCTTCAACACATTTATTTATAATTTCAATTTAAATATGAACAGACAGTAAAATTATTTAATTTTGAATATTTAAAGAAAAATAACAAACATAAAATGAATAAATTATTTCACCTCACAGTCAAAACAGTAAGCCTCAAGTCTTATTAACTTTTGGATACTTTAATTTATATAATTTTCATTCAGCTCTATACCTGGTAGATTGTATTTTGTTGACTGGAAACAAACCTGGATTTTGTTTTATATATTTTCTGACGATCAAGCCTCATCCCAATCAAAATTTTCTTTCACTTGTAACTGTTTTCTGGCTATGCGGCTTTCTTTTTTTGAATCTCTCACCTATATGCTGGACAGTTAAACGGCATTTTTTAAACAATAATTTAGGCAATTTGGTTAAGAGATTTCCTATCATTAAAATGCTGAATGACCAACTTCATCACTCTTTAAACCTTGTTTATCCTCGCATTTTTGAAACAATTGGAATATGAGGTAGATATTTGGCAACTGACTTTAAATGAACATTCGACAGAAGAGTATAACTAACGCAAAATCATTTAAGGTAAACCACTATTGGGAAAAACAAAGGTGTATCACTTTGACTATGAGATATGCAACCATAAACAAATGCGTTCCATTTTTATTATTAAATATTTTAAATATATATATATATATTTTATATATTAAAAAAATAAATTGAACAATTTATAAATACAATGATTTCTACGAATATCCAGGTATGAAGGGGGCAGCTATTCTTGTGATACAAATCTTTTATGTTCGAAGCTAAAGCTAAACCAAACAGATACATATATCTAATTATATTTTCAATCCTCACATAAGAGATCTAAACCTATTATATGCATCTTAATGAATTATTTAACATAGATCACTGATAGATATAAATAATCTTCTATCTATGGTCTGAGATACGATTCACGAATTTGAAGGGACGCTGACAAGACTAGCCATGTTGGCAGGTGCAACTGGAAGAAAGGTCGTATTGCTCTTTAGCCTACTTGACCTGAAAGGTCAAATGAGAGATGTTGGGTTATGTCCGTTCTAGACTTTTCATGCCTATGAATAATATATTTCTCTAGTGTTAAATGGTCACTATAAATATTCCAGTTAATTGAGCAGGGGAAATTCGTCTCAATGTATGCATGCAGGATAGTGCAAAAATAAACAAACTCTCTGTTTTAATTTATTTTTTCTCAGGCTTTTATTATAGGGGTGTTCGACTTTTATTAAGATCGATTACTTTTTAATTCATGATATCCACTAAAGATTTGTATCGGTTTTAATTTTTCAATAGCTAGGCATCGGAAGAGTATAAAACTTAGGTAGTATTTATTATAAATATTAGAATCTTATAAAGGGTGGCTGAAATTTTACATTTTATTTTACATCTATATCGATAACATAAAACATTTGATTAAGAATAAACATAGAATATAGAAGTAAATATGATTAATGAATGCATGGTCATTGATCTCGATGCTCCAATAGAAAACAATTCAACTTCAAATTAATTTACCATAAATAAATTAATAACTTTCATTATTTGGAATTATAAACTTACATCACTACAACCCATGAAAGGGAATTGGTACAGTACTTGGTGTAGCTGGATTGTTTCGAGGATAACGGTTGTGAAAGTAAGTGATTTGTTCTAGGTCACGGCTCAACCGCCAGCTTTCCCCCAATTTGAGAAAATTTAAAGGCCTAGGAGAGCGCCCCAAATCTCACATTGTCCATCACTGTCAGTCAACAGATTCAATAAATTATCTGTCACAGCCGAATTTGAACCTGGGAATTCGGCACGGCAGTTCAGTGCTCTACCACGCTCCTCTTTTTGAAATTATTAAATTAATTATTTGAAAAACCCTTCTAAAGATTTTTGTCTTAAATCATCTATCTGGTTGATTTGGCTTAGAGGTTGTTGGGGGAAGCATACTTGAGTTATTTTTTTTCAAAGTTTAAAAATAAATAAAAAAAAAAAAGAAAAAATAACGTTACTTCTGCCATTTTATTTTGCATTTTATGTATCACCAATTTTATAAGCAAAATAATAATTAAAAAAATTGTAACTCTGCAAAACACAACGTTCAGCATTCCCCTCATTTTGTTTTTATTTCATTTTGTCAGCGTTTCATAGTCTGCCGCAGCAATAATAGTGGTTTATTGGGCATTATATCGACCAGCGAGATCAGTATTCAGTTCCCATCGACAGATGAACCAAGTGATAGCCTGACCGGATGATCATCATCTCTGAAAACTTGACTTTTAATTTTTATATGTTGATGTTTAATCGAATGGATTGAGGCTCCTCCATACTAAAAAATATATGGAGGAAGAAAAAGGTGAAGAAGAACTTTTCCAGCTACTGGAGGATATTGAGTTTATGAGGGCGTATTGAGAGGCATGAGAGTTTTTGACTTCAGTATTTGGTTAGGACCGTAATTTTTTCTGGACAGACGATAAAAGAGATTATTTTGAGTTCACCCTCAACCCCATTGTTTTATGTCAATTAAGATTATTTATTTACTTTGTAAATGTAAGTCCACGACCGTTTACAAAATAAATTATTTGCCACACTGCCCCCCACTGCTAGTACCGAATCCAGGGCTTTCGAGTATATAGAATAATTCAAAATATTTGTTTAATTAGTATTTCGTTTAATTAACATTGTTTTAACATATTGAGTTTAAAAAATCTGAAGTATATTCCTAAATTTTTCATTATAAGCACGTGCATTATTGCAATAAGCAATTTATACTAGGTAGCTACACTGTGTTAAATTACGACCTAATATTGTATGGAATATATCAGATTCCTTATATGTGAGTGCGTGAGAAATTAGCGTATTTAATTCAAAATACCATGTGGGTGTGAGATTTGGAATGCGACATCTAACATTGGGAAATGTTACGTCACTTTTGACACCCCAGCATGTGTATGTATCAAATTCATTAGTATTTGTTAGTTTTGAATGTTAGACGCATATATTCCACACACACACGAGGCCGATAAATGCGGAATGTCATTTTACTTTCAAACTAATGCATTAGCATAAATTTTGTGTTCAGAAATAGGCATGAATATATTTTACCAGTCATGCTTATAATGGCTTGTCTATATGGCTAAAGAAGACCAGATTATAATAATTATGCAGAGAAATATATAGTCCGGGGCGCATTATAAGGTTGGCCAAGAATTTACGAAATTTAATGGATCCCTTATCACCACTAAAGCCAGGTAAGGTGTAATATAGTGTAATAAAAGCAATATACCTGCACTGCAAATAACAATGAAGGATCTTGGGCTCAGTAAACTAGAGATTGTACTTGTTCTAAGCCAACGGTCGTCCAGGAAGGTGGATTTGGCCGGAATTTTTCGGGCTATTAGTTAATTTGATAAATACATTCATAGCGATACACATGTTTCCCTGAGCGGTAAGCAGAAAATGGAATGCAATTTGCCACTTCCTTACATATCTCTCTCACTTCCTACACAGATATCAATCTCTTCATGCACACTCGTCGTACTTCGCCCAATCTTTTCTGTGAACGTCCCTAAATTGAAAACTCAATTTAAATTTAAATTTACACCCAATCTAACTTTTTAAGCAATGGTATTAATGAACCCCATCCTGAAACAAACGATAATATACAATACACCCGAAAACCTCTGAAATCCTAGCTATTCTGAATATGCAGAAATTTTTCAAATGATGGATTTTTCATAAACTGTTATCGCAGAAACAGAAACTCTTTTACTTTTTTTTACTTATGAATTATTACAATATAAAGTAGCTAAGGCATTGAGTTATGAAAGAAGCACCAACTTATCATAAAATATTTTGGAAATTTCAAATAAGAACCGATTTGGTGCAAGAAGTTCGAACATTAGGCTTCACCTACTCGTATTTTTATTTATTAGTTCAGCCGCAATTAAGATTTTCAGGTTTTTCCCCTTATTAAGGTTAGGAGGTCCTCAGGAGGGTCTACAATCCCACAATGCTCTTCTATGGATGTTAACAGATTAATTAATTAGTAGGAATATAATAGGAAGGAATGCTAAACACTAGTAAATTAGGCATTATATCATAAAGTGTAAATTTAGATGTTTCATACCACTGCAATCTCACCGCATTTTAACAAGACTAGAAAATAAATGATTATCCATCGTTGTGATTGGCTCAAAAAATTTGTATACTAAAATCCTGGTATGGTTTAAAAAATGGTAAACATTATAAAGAACTTTGTTAGGATGAATTGAGATTAAATTAGTGGTAAGAAATTAAATGGTAAGGCATTCGTATTGTCCACTAATTATGCTTTCAGTTGGTTTTGATTTTATTGTAGGTTCTATTATTTAAATTTTCATTAGTTATACATGTGATAATGTGATGTTAGAGGAACAACTGTAGGTATTTGCTTTTCTCCAAGATCTATCTCGATTTCTATGAGGATAAGATAAATTATTATGCTGGAGAAACGGATCGTCCTAATCTATAATATTGCTTCAACGATTGCTAAACAACTAAGAAAATTATGGGTCTTTAAGTGTCTTATTTTTTCAAGAAAACGTTGTATTAGTTCGTAACTCGTTTGGACGTAGAATGTGTTACGTCTGCAAAGCCGTAACACATCGGAGCTTTTCGTTTCCGTAAGATGAAGTGTCGTTTATCTATTGGGAGGTAATTAAGGTCAGGGGGTAACGTTATATTCTAGTTAAGGTTAAAAACTCACTCATAATTGTGAATGGTTTGTGTTGGCTGATGAACTACGTCGCTCCATGCTTTTATGTCAGTATGCTAATATGACGTATTGTAAGTAACCTATAATTTTTTCTGAGGCTTAGAGTTTGCTTCGATTCTGGTTTTGTAATTCCGAGGCTTAAAGAACTTACAAATTTTTAGTAGTAAAATTTTTCAGTCATTGTAACAATAGAGTACCTGGCATATAATAAGTATAAAAATCAAAGTCATCAAAAACACAGCTACATCAACTAAAAACAAAAAAAAAAAATCCTTAAAAATGTTAACGATATACCTAGGAGACATCACAAATACGAGCTAACTTAAAAAAGAAGATGCCCTAAAGGTTGCATGTGAAGAGTTATGATAATAACGAATGAGTCGATCAAATATCATACTCATCAGTGTTACAAGAATCATGACGGTTCATTTAATTTATAATTGCAAAATATTTGTTTGTTTATTTATTTAATGTCAATTTATGCTGCTATGGCTAATAGGACGATATTACATTGGGATCTCTAAATTTTGCATCTCCAGGTTTAATTATGATAAGAATTTTTAACGAGTAACTAACATCGTACAGGCCCGGGATCCCTATTTAACGCTCCTCCGAAGGACGACATAATCAAGGGTTTTTTTTACTGCCTTTAAAAAATCCTAAGGAACCTGCCGGGCTACGAACCAGCGATCTTGGGCTTAATAGTTCGTTATGCTAACCACTAGACCACAGGTCACCCCTTTGCAAAATATTTAATCTCTTATCTAGTAGGAGAATTAATGTAGTTAATATCAGATATCCACTAGCCTAGTACAATGGCCCTGTCAACACGGCAAGATAGTTTCGTGAATGATAAGACTGAAAATATTCCGAACAAGTACTTGATGACGTTGCAACACGTGGGAGTTTCCCATTGTCGATATTGTCCACTTGGCCGCCATTTTAAAATGGAAGCCGTTCTTGACCTCAAGCTGAGAACCTGTGTCTGAGGAAACCCACTTGAAATTTTATAAAATAACTTTTTTCTTGATCTCTAATCTTTTATATATTAATGTTATTCAATTTACTAACCATAATTAACAACTAAACCAAAAATGAATCATAAGGCTAAAAATGATTCTACTGATTTGAATAACTATTTGTTATCGACAAACCAACACAGGGTTCCCTTAAAATATCAAAATCGTTATTTTGATTTTTTCTATGACTTATTATTTGAAGTATAATTGATTAAATGTGTCGACAATAAGGATTGCATATCCCATAACAATTATTGTAGTGGTTAACATGTGCATCTTCGCCGTAGGTCTTCAACTAGTTTTAATGCGTCTTAAACTTGTTGGATAAAACTGTATCAAGGTTTAATGTGAACTTAGAATCGAGGTTTTATTGTATGGAACGAATGAATTAGATTAGTTTGAACATATATTATGAAACTAAATAAAACCCATAAATTACTGGGCCTTTCATAATTTTTTTTGAATAATGACTGCATTAGTTTTGAGGACACTATTGAAAAATGATGAGTATTGGATTCTTACTCTCACAAATGTATAAGTCATTAATAACTTCAACACTTACAGGAGTGGGTGTAGGATATTGCGACGGTATCTGAACTGACCTACCAAGCGCCACAACTAGAATTTTATTCTTCATTCTTTTGCAGTTATCCCTCAACCAATAAAATAAACGACTTTTTAAAATTGTACTAATATATTACAAAATAAATGTCATCATCTTATTGCACCCATTAATTTTTTTGCATGGAATTAGGTATCTCATTCTACTCCCTGCCCAAGTGCTCTCTAGTTTCCACACTGGAGCTACCATTATTAGGCATATCGCTACCTGGAAATGATCTTGTTATGAATTGGTTCTGATTCCGAGCGGGTTAAATTTCTTGCGCAAATGCGCTTCCTTAAAAACGTAAGGCCGTGAATAAGAATGCTGGTTTTGGGATTACTCAAGCACCCTCCCACCCCTCGTATATGTGAGGCCCATCATCCTACTGCAGACGACTGGGTGTAGGAATGATACTCTACTCTGTGTTTTCGTATTGGGAATCGCCTTATCGGTAGCCCAGGATGTCAAATAGCCGTGTGGTGATTCGTTCAATGGACGTTCTTTTTTGGGGGATGAAATATATGTTCTCGTGCCACAGCTGACCCCGAGCAGTTATATTTCTTGGTTCTAGACCGATTTGCTACTACTGTCCTTGATCCCTAATGTTTCGGAGGGAACGCCATCGGTAAGTCACCTTTACAGGGTGTGGTTATGAAGCTATAAGCAGCCCGTCACTGCACCATGGGATAAATGGTTCCTACAAGTAAGTAGACCCCCTTCAGGTTGTTTAAGCTTGAGCAAACAATGTATGTATTTAGTATAAGGACAAGGCGTGGCCAAAGATTTTCATGGCTTATAGCGCAAACCGATTTTTTTCCATTTATTTATTAGAACTCACTACTGTATTGTAACAATACAACATGTAAATAATGACATAGGTAAAGGAAAGTAAAGAAACTACCCAGTGCTAGTACTCAAATAACAAATTCAACTTAGAAGGTCACGGAGCCATCATCTTTTCAGACGCCTCGGAGGATTACCGGGAGTTGAAGAAGTAGCTAAGTTTGAAACTAGTGGGTTGAAGTGGGAATAAAGTTTTTCATGAAAGCAATAGTATCGTGTTTGGGATAATTCAGCAGCATATGGGACATTGAGGTCATTAAGGATGACTTGAAGCATTAAGGATTTTTAATTGTAAGGATTGGATACGAGTGGAATTCGATGGCTTAGTGAAACCCAATAAGAAACAGAGGCTTCGGAAAAAATAAAGTGAAAAGTGGTTCTGGTATGATCGAGTACCTAAGCGTAGATTAGGTACATGTTTAGTTCTAGTTAACATAGTTCACATAATTATTTATTTTAATTACGAATTCGGGGTATTTATAATAGTGATTATACTACAATTGCTAAAAAATTACAGAAAAATCTACACATTAATATTAAATGTAGAAGACACATTAATCAATATTTTTAGCCTAATTGTGAAATCATATCATATATTATAATAACAATTTTATTTCTATTTAGTAACAAATCCTATTTTCATAATATAAATAACATTTGTGAATGTATTTAAAAAAATTATAATCAGATTGGATTACATTTGCTATCCCTATACCTGTGTTAAGCATGTAAGGAGTATCTGGTAATAAAATGTGGGATTCGATTTTGGAACTTAAAGATTACGTGAAACTGTTATATTCAAAATTTATTATTAAGTCAGGCTTCTACGTAAAGTAGATAATTTTCAGCTAAACCGTCAGTAATTGAAGTCCTCTTTCAGAGGATTACATATCCTTGGCGCTTATCTGCTTCAGTAAACGCCATTATGCACCAACGTTTTCACGTCTTCACTAAATAGCGTTAATGGAATACCATAAATGATCTCTTACATTGGCGTACATTGTAAGATACCATATATTTTAGTAGGCTTTACTGCGCATTGAAGGAGAGGGGATCAGCATTACAAGTCGTTATTTACTCATTTTATTACTCTTAGCTTTCGTTTCGACCGTGTTGTTTGCATATTCAATTGACATAAAATTATGACGGGAATTATTTTACCTATTGCCAGCTTATGTTTTTATTTATTTGTTGTTGTTTTATAACTCCTTGTAATAAGCAAGGTACTTTTTACAGAAAAATCCTCCATTCACTAGTGATGCACATTTATTGCACTTTTGAACTGATGCTATGTAGCATGTTATACTAAATAAGAATTTTCAAAACCTAGGAATGATTTTTAGTCCATGCTTTTAATTATACTTTAAAGTGTCGCCAACTTAAGGAAAAAAGTAATGTCAATTTTCGGTATTTTATTGTACTTATTTACTAGAATCGTGTATATATATATATATATATATATATATATATATATATATATATATATATATATATAATCACGGATGCAGGTAGTGCGTTTTACCGAAGGTCCATGGTTCAAATTAGGCTAATGCAGATAGTTTATTTCATTTGTTAATAGTCGAGAAAAGACCCTGTAGGCTCTGGAGACCTTCCTAGTGCTCATCTAGCCTCTATAAAATGAGTAACCTTAAATTGGGTGGAAAACGTGGAGGTTGAGCGTGATCTAGGACCCCGAATCTCACCTCTCAGCACAACTATTGTCCTAGAAACACTACAGTCTGCACTATCTACTGAATCCAATAACCTTCTTTGTTTTAGTAGTACACTTTTTTTTTTAAATTTTATTTATATAAATTACAAACACAGTTGTATCGGCTTTGCAATTTTTTATTTGTCTGAGTATCATTTAGAAAATCTTGTATTTGTATCATCAATTTTTAATAAGGTTTGGGTGTTTAAAAAAAAATACCTTTAGTATTTATGATTAAAACCATCCGATGAATACAAGGTCTAAGACGAGAGTAGAACCATGGCTGATTAAATAATAAATAATTTATCCGACATAGCCGGTTTCCAACCCGGTACCTGCAGATTTAGTTTCTTTAATACTAAAATAAGACTAAAATCTGTTGTGCTTCTATTAGACATGAAAAATTGATTTGGCGTGTAACTTGTAAATAACTATAATCATTATTTATTAGGTAACGAAGAAAAAATATTCGTCAGTCACGAAGTTGTTTATTATGATGATGCGTGAAAAAGATGATGGATATTGTAAGGTTGACCCATCGTTAGGAGGTGATCTATGGCTTCATATTGATCTTGCGGGAAATTGATCCAAGTAAAATTGGGAGTTGGTATAAATTGGTCGCCCTTACACCCTGGAGTTATATAATGGTTTTGTCAGTGTTTTAGACCTGTAATATTATTGCATATTCGTGCATTGTGAAATTTATCTGTAATTAATCAATATTTCAAGAAACTAAAATAATGCAGAACAGTAATTATTGATGGGACAGGGCTTAATGAGGACACGTGGGATTAATTTTCGGCCATTAGTAAAAATGTAAGTTAAATGTAACTTATTTCATCAGCCAAAGAGCTCTTAGTCAGTTGGGACCCTTTGCTCCTAATCATTTTCCACGTTTCCTGAACAAAATTACCCGTAATCAGAGAGCGCATAATCAAAATTGTTGTATTGAATAAATTTAACGATTTAGCTTCTCTTGCAGGTTTTGAAAGAAGTTGAAAGTGATTGGTAACAAAAAAGTATGACAAACCTAAAAAGGCTTGGACTACTAATTCAACTGAAATAAAAATAAATTAAAATAGGCAGTCATGAGGACTGCTGACTGGAGTGGAAAACTCAAAAGTTTGGAATAATTGTGTTTATTTTTTTTTTTTAATAGTAATAAAACATTACCCAAAGATCTCAACATACCACTCGTGACTGACACAATCATGAAAAACTTCATGACTCTCTTGCTGGACATCCAAACTTACTGGTACAATCATTACTGACAGACACATTTCCACATAATCCGACAAGGAGACTGAAACGTCTCTGGAAAAGGGATCTGCTACAGTGATATGAACCACGCTAGCAGTGCCTTTAATGGGAAGTTTCTCCTTACACACTTTCAAGAGAATCCCTCAGGGGAGGTTTTCTAAAGAACATAAAAACTACAATATGTGCCAAACGGCATTTGTATGATTTCTCAAATAAACATATTATTACATATTATTATTTTAATTTATAAATCAATATTTTTCAAGTTCATAATTTTCAAATTGAAATTATTAACATCAGTGTGGTTTTCACATGTATTGACATCCTTATAATAATTATATGCATTTTCAAGTAGTTTATTTATTGATCAAAACAAACTATGGGCCTCATAAGCTCAATAGAAAATATCGATAGTTTAATTGAAGTAATAATTATTACACGGTATATACGTTGTATTTGCATTTAAATAGATATTATTTTCATTTTTAGCATCATAATCATCGTTAAGTTCGTCAATACTTAGATCATTTGTACTTTCAGTTATTTCATAAAACAAGGCATTTAACCATTACAAATAGAATATTTTATGGGAAACTTAAAGCAAGATATTATTAGTACCAATTGCACAACTATTAAAAGACTTTTTAGATAGATATAATTATTAATGATCAATGTAATCTAAACTAAAGTTGATTAATAGAAATTAGATAACTCATGCACAGGCCGCCAGGTATCGCCAGTCTCGACGCGGCAAAAAAGATTTCACTTAAAAAAAAGAAAAAGAATTCCTAAACAATCCAGAACATTACCGTCCTCGAAGGATCTTAAAATATTTGCCATAAATCACCAATCTCACTTCCTTTGGGAAATTGAATAAATAAAATAAATTGACTAAAAGTTTGCGGATGTCTACCTGTTTGTAGGAAGATAAGTAGTATTGCAGTCATAATGATTTTACATAATTGATTGGCCAAAAAAATAAATACTACGTCTATTAAACGTTTATTTCTATTTTTTTTTTTACAGTTTAAAACAAAATAACTTTCCAATATTAACTTTACAGTAACCTGAGCTTGGTTTATTTATTAATTTCCTGAAAAACTTTGTAAATCAGCTTAATCACGTTTTTCGTGTACAACTGAAACATCAATCTTGAAGCGGATACATCTGTAATTAATCTTTAAAATAATAAAATAAACTAAACATATACTCTTCATTACTATTTTTCTTTATAAAAATTGGCTGAAACCTGTTGAACAATCCAAACAAATTAATTTACAGAAGCTATTTACAAAATTGCCATTAGAAAGTCAAGAAACAGGTAAACGTTTAGTTCAATTGAGATTGCCATTTACTTGTCAGCAGATGGATTACAACCATTGTTTCATTATCATATGATACATCATTTACTTTTTACAATGATAATTCCAATACAAATACTATTTATATTTTTAATGTAAATAAGTCCAAATAAGTTATAATGAACTTGTGGTTTTGCAGACAAGATATTATGTATTTACAGATTTAAACTCTACATCTTCGTATCTTCGAATGTCGAAACGTGTTTAGCGATCTGTTTTTCGCAGTTGTATGTTAGACTTAAGAGTTGGGTTACGGAGAGCAAGTAAGTTGAAAGCTGTAAGACACTTATGCGATTAATATGTCTGACCTGGGCCTAAATATCATATTAAGAACTGTAATATTGACTAACATAAATACTACAGCCTCTTTGGCCTTTTATTTTACATTGGTATCTTAGTTTCTTTAAAAAATAGCAAAATAACAATTTTTTTTTATTAATAGTATATAAAACAAAATTGTTAGCTAATAGATAATTAGTTAATAGGAAGAAATGGCCCGGGTGGAGGTCAGATAATATTATATAAATAAATAATGCAAGTGTATAATGGGATGGTCGGGAACATAAACTTATGTATTTAAAAATAAATTTAATTAAAAAAAGTATACATAAAAAATTAGCAAAGGCCTCAGAAATTTGTAATTAGCGTTTTAATGTAATTATATGAAAACATCACTAAAAACAAAATTATGACACACTAAAATAAAATAATGTATTTAAAAAATAAATATATTAAAATATGTAATTATTAAAATTCTTCCTCTACCTATCGAAGTCATAAATAAATTGTTTAGTAGTTTTTTAATCCTCATATTGAATTATGTGATCAGTTAAATTTATTAATGAGCCTTTTATTTACAATCTTAATTTTAGTCTTCCCAATCTGCTGGTGTATCTCAAGGTAGTATCCTTGGTCCAATCCTATATACAGTTTATACAGCTGACATCCCAACTCATCCTAATACTATCCTTACCACGTATGCTGTTGATACATGTGTATTATCAGTCAACACCAATCAAGTTATTGCATCCCAAAGCCTCCAATCCCATATTACTGATCTTGAAGAATGGTGTCAAAACTGGAGAATTAAAATAAATTCTCAAAAATCGCATCAAATCACTTTTACCTTACGTCGTAAACCAATGACTTCCTGCCCTACAGTATCCTTTAATAATATCCCTCTGGTGCCTGTAGAACAGATCCTATACTTAGGGTTGCACCTTGACAAAAGATTAACCTGGAATCCTCATACAAGACTGAAAAGACAAGAAACCGCACGACGTTTCAGGCTACTTCAACACTTACTAGACAAACGCTCTAAGCTCCCAATTAACTACAAAAGACTCATCTACATGACCATCATACGACCTATTTGGACTTACGGAGTAGAGCTTTGGGGCTCCACTAAGCCATTGAATTCCTCTCGTATCCAATCCTTACAATCCAAAATCCTTCGTAAAATCCTCAATGCTCCTTATTTTGTTAAGAATAAACTCATCCATAACGACCTTAATGTCCCTTTTGTTGCTAATTTGGCCCGAACCCGGTATCTATCCTTTCATAACAAACTTCATTACCACTCAAACCCTCTAGTTTCAAACCTAGTTTCCTCTTCAATTCCCGATAATCCTCCGAGGCGTCTGAAAAGAAGATGGCCACGTGATTTCCTTACTTGAACTTTGATTTGAGTACTACCAGTGGGTAGTTTCTCTACTTGTCATTATATATCACTTGGCCTATTTACTTGTTGTATTATTGTATTACAGTTGTAGATATCAATAAATAAATTCAAAAAAAAAAAAAAATTTTAGTCTTTGATATCACTGCAATGTTATGATTTCTTATATAAAACATATAACCATGAATCGACAACGTTTGCTGATTAAGAGGGTATCTTTTTACTTTTACAGGCTTTTTCCCTCAATGGGTTGCCTGGTTAAGTCAGAGCGTCCCTCCACTTTTCTCTGTTCCACCAGTCATCCTCCTCAAGTCCCCTGCCGGCCATCTCCTCTTCCACGCAAGTCCTTCCACCGGGTTCGGGGTCTTCCTTTTCTTCATCTGCCTGGCTGTTCCCATAGCATTCCTCTTCGGCCATCTACGTTCTGGCATCCGCTGGCATGTCCGTACCATCGCAGCCTGTTCCTTCCAATCCTCTCCTTCGGTTACGCCCAGCCTGTCTCTAACATCTTTATTTCAGATTCTATCCAGGCGGGTGATCCTCAGGCATCTCCTCCAAAAGTCCATCTCCGCAGCTTGTTATCTGGAGTAGAGTCTCGGGTTCAGTGTCCAGGTCTCTGAGGCGTAGCTGAAGGAGGGCTCAACAATACTCGTGGAAATACGCCTTTTGTTGTCCGTTGAGATGACTGTGTTCCAAAGAACTGGGTGCAAAATTCTAAAGGGTATCTTAATTCGGGGAAAATCTGACGGCTTAGGCAGATCCTGGGCGAACACCCTCCAGTAAAACCGCTGGTTTAGAAACACAAAAAATCCTTCATGGGTTGAGTTTGTACTGGGTTTTAATTTTATAAAAATAATAATTAATCATCAAAACATAGGCTCTAAGTGCCTATATATTTAAGATCCCAATGTGCACCTCTGTAAAGAATATGCAGCAATTATGTAGCAATCAGTAGGATATTGTAAAAGGGCTATAATCAAGTGAATATTTACCTTCATTGACGAACTGAATAGTGTCAGTGTGGATCTTGATGGAGTTACGATACACGACTTTCATAATCCATCAAGGATAAAGGAAAAGTCATTGAAGGATTAGATAGTAATAACTAATCACGAGATGTGAATTGAAGTCTTGTTGGAATGTGCAGAGTGCATTCTGTTTCCTAGTACATTTGAAAGTACTGTATACTCTTCAGACGTCTTATTTTCTTCCCACTGATATCTAAATGGATCTCGATGAGGAACATTTAATCGTAAATCCTGGATTTGCTTGAATACTTCAACCTGCCAAGTTATGATGGAAGACCCTCTCATTGCTGTGAGTGTTGGTACCTTTCAAACTTGTTAACGCCTCTCTCCTTAACCTTTTACCAATTCATCTAATATTAGATGATACTATCATTTTCGCTTACGTGGCTTTGGCCCAAAAAAGATATCTCATTCATATTGAGTAATAAATTGAATATTTAAATTGAAAACTCAAACTAAATAAGTTCCTTTGTATTCTCAATTTACTAATGCCTACCGTCTTATTTCCACTTCCTCACAGATGTTCGCTCAGCGTAATATTCATTATTTGTGTTAAACGTTTCTGTGGCTCCTAATATATATTTATCCAGACCTTATCACCTTTAAGCAACGCTTAGGTTATACCCTTGGTGCATGATGTTTGTAATCATTAAAATCTTAGAGACAGACATATAGTCGAATGTACACATGGCCTGTGCTGTGATGTAAATCATGACCTTAATATATATCATTATAAAATTTAATTTCATTAACCTTGAGGAAATAATTTAAAATTTTATTTGAATTAGTAAGCTACAACCCGTTCCATCACACTTTGGAACTCACTCCCACCTGATAACCGTCATGCTTTTGCCTTATCTACATTAATATACAAGCTTTCCCTACATCTCCTAAATTCCCAAACGGATACACTCTAATCAGAAATAATTAATATCACGTATTCATCAGAAGTATTAGATGAATTACTTTAAATATTATTCATTCATAAGGATATTATATTTTTATTTTGTTAGGAACTTTTATTTTATTTTCTCTCAGCTCAATTATTTTAATTTTAAATTTGTATGCTATTTCTTTTTAAATTCTTCTCTACCAGAACACACATTTTAGTTTATATTTATTTTCAGGTCGTTATTTAAAAAATGTATTATTTTAATAGTATAGCCCTTTGGCTAGATATATTAATTATTATATTGTTTACACATCTGTTATTCTTAAGTTACGTCTGCATTATAATAATCAAAATAAAAGTGCCAGAATGTTACAGATTAAGTAATTATTACCACCATTCCAGTATTCCAGGAAGGATGGAACGAAACAAGAAAGAGAAATGTCATAAATATACACACTACATTATCTGATATCTATCGAAATTTATCGTTAAATTACAGGAATTTTTCTTAATGACAAAGAAGCTGTAGGGGATTCGTTAGTAATTAATTATTTTATTTTATTTTTTTTTTGAAAACACTTTATTGAAGCATTACAATCTGCCTGCTGTGGGCAATAAGTAATGGTGCTATATAGCTACAATCATTCCATAAAAAATCAATAATATAAACGAAATAAATGCATAAATAAATATATACAAGCAAAAAAATATATACAAAAATAAAGTAAAATAAATATATATATATATATATATATATATATATATATATATATATATAATAAAAAAAAATATAATAATAATAAATAAAACATAAAAGAAATATACTGTACACATTCATACTCTATTTACAATTTGCCTAGGGTCCCCGAACTGAGCTTCTTCCTCATAAATGAGGGCAAAGCAGGAGTCCGGGAGGCCCCAGCTCCCTTTCCCAGCCGCGTCACTGGCATTAAACGCCAATGGAAGCTGGTTAAGGGCGCTTCACACACACACAGGTCGTGAGTGGAGAATCTGGCCAGTGCCAGTACTCCAAATAGCATTATTATAACAAGTCTCGAGGCCATTGCCGGCTTAGGCGGCGGGGTGGATTGTATGGATGTGTGGAACTGGATAATGACTGAGCCAGGGGATTGGGATGACAGACAAGGTTTTGGTGAAAGTTTGAGAATTTAGTAGGGATGAGGTCGAGGACAAAAGGAATGTTGAGATCATTATGGAGGGTTTTGTTGGAGACATAATAAGGAGCGTTGACAATAGTTCTCAGGACTTTGGATTGAAAGGATTGAATGCGTCTGATATTCGATTTTTTTGCGGTCCCCCACAGTTCCAGTCCATAGGTCCAGATAGGTTTGATGATCGTCTTGTATATTAGAAGTTTATTGTCTATTGAAAGATGGGAGGCCCTACATAGTAATCTGTATAGTTGGCTGAAACGTCTGTTAAGTTCTTGTCTTTTGAGTCTGGTATGAGGATTCCATGTAAGTCTTTTGTCTAGGAAGAAGCCAAGGTATCGTACTGTGTCGGAAATAGGCAGGATGGTTTCGTTGAATTGGACAGAAGGACATGTTCCCCGGCGAAGTGTAAAAGTAACGTGTTTGCATTTTTCCTCGTTGACTTTGATCCGCCATTGGTTACACCAGATTTCAATGAGTGAAAGGTTCCTTTGGAGGTTCGAGGAAGCCATTTCAGGATCTGGATGAGATGATAGGATGGCTGTGTCGTCTGCGAACGTTGCAAGGAAGGTTTCAGGAGTAGTTGGGATATCAGCGGTGTACAATATGTACAGGATAGGACCCAGGACGCTGCCCTGGGGGACTCCAGCTTGAATTGGGTAAAGATTGGAGTATTCGTTACCACAGCGCACTTGGAAATAGCGATCAGAGAGGTAGGATCGAAGGACTAGGAATAAGGATTGAGGTAACTGAGTTTTGAGCTTGAACAGCAAACCGGCATGCCATACCCGGTCGAAAGCTTGTGCTACGTCCAGAAATGCGCCTGTGCAGTACTGTTTGCTTTCAAGAGCAGAGGATATGTGATCAACAACTCGGAGACCCTGCTGGACCGTCGAGTGCCTGGGACGGAATCCAAACTGATGTAAAGGAATATTGGATTCGATTATGGGTAGGATTCGTTTCAGGAGGATCTTTTCAAAAATTTTGGAAAGAATAGGAAGCAGGCTGATGGGTCGGTATGATGAAGTGTCATTTGGTGGTTTACCAGGTTTAGGGAATAGAATGATGATGAAGTGTTTTCACAACAAAGGGAAGTGAGTTGTGCGAAGGATACAGTTGTATAGATAGGTAAGGAAAATAATCGCTTTTTGGGGAAGGTGTTGAAGGATCTGGGTGGTTAGAAGGTCATGTCCTGGAGATTTGCGGACTTTTAATTTTTGTAACAGGAATTTGACCTCAGAGGGGCTTACAGCGTTAGGAGGTAAGGATAGTGGAATGGGTGAAGAGAGGAATTCATGAATATTGGATACGTGCGTAGGGTTGGTTTCAGGATGTGGAATAAATGTATTTGAAAGGTGTTTGGCAAATTCTTCTGCTTTGTCCTCATCTGATGCAGCCCAAGAACCGTCTTCACGGCGGAGGGGATGGGAAATAGGGTGGTATTTAAGGATCTTTTTGGTAGCATTCCAAAGGGAATTATCAGAAACGGATAGTGTGGAAAGATAGGCATTGTAGGTTTCAGATCTATAGGTTGTCAGGTTCTTTTTAACTAGTTTGGTGAGGTAGTTATACAGTCTCCGATCGCGAGGATGCCTAGTTCTTTGCCAAAGGGATCGGTAACGGCGTTTGGTAAGGATAAGATCCCTAAGATCTTGTGGTAATGGATTTTTCTTGCGGGGTTTGAAGGAAGGACGAGTTGAAGATGCAGTCCAAACTGCTTGCTGGATCAAATTGGTAAAGGAATTGACTGCATCATCTAACTCTTGGTGTGTTTTTAGGGAAACTCTGAGGTCAATGGTGTTGGATACAAGCTGATGAAAAAGGTTCCAGTCAACTGGTCCCCTAATAAATGATGGTGGTGGAAGTTTGGGTATTGGAGATACAGAAAGGGTAAAGATCAAAGGACTGTGATCTGAGGAAAGTTCATCAAGGCGTTCTATGGAATAGTTTAGGGGACCTAAGCCAGCATGGATAAAAAAGTCGAGGAGATCAGGATTTCTGTTTGGATCATTGGGCCAATATGTAGGAGTGCCGGGAGAAATAAAACTGGAGTTGTGGGAATTAAGTGCAGACAGTAGCATGCGGCCTCGGGAATTAGTAGTTCTTGATCCCCACTGTTGATGTTTCGCATTAAAGTCTGCACCTAAAAGGAAATGGATCCCTAGGGAATCGAGGAGAGAGCTGAATTGGGAATCGGAGATGGATTTGTTAGGAGGACAGTACACCGATGCTAATGTGATAGGAAAGGAAAAGGTTTTGATTGAAACAGCTGTAGCCTGAAGAATCGTTTGAAGGTAGGGGAAATGACTGTTGGGAAATGGATTGATGGACTATGACAGCAGTACCACCGTGAGCTTTTCCATCAGGATGGTCAGTCCGGTAGGTTTGGCACTGTGTTATGTTGAGCTGCCGTTTACTGGTAAGTCGAGTTTCTGTAATTAAGGCTACATTAATTTTTTTGTCATACAGTAAAGATGTCAGTTCATCAGTGTGGTTTCGAATACCATTCGCATTCCAAAGGAGAATAGATAGGGTGGATGTCATTTAAGGATGTTGTGGGACAGGAAAGAGATGGGAAACAAGATTTGTTAGGAGTGATATTAATGGTGTGACCATTGATTTGAATTCAGAGAGGAATGATGTGAGAAGTGTCGTGAGATCAGTAGCATTTGAAGGAGGAGGTATATGTGGGGTAATAGGAATTTTATTCATGGAATATTGTGGTTGCTTGGGCTGGTTTTGTGCTTGTATAGGGTTGATTTGTGGTACTGAGATGTGTTTGGAGGGTTCGGGTTGCAGCGTGGCCCCGAGACTTTTCGTAATTAATTATTAAATTCAATTACTGGTCTTCCAAAGTTCAAAATCCGATAATTAAATTATTACTTTATATATCATAATGAAATATAATTCGGCTTTGTTCATGGCAAATACTAACCATTTTTCATTAAAATGTGCTTAAAATGTCATTAAAATTCCCTTGCGCAGAAGATTTATATAGGTAACACAAAAACGATGCTAATGTCTGGTGAATGAGACCATGTTCTTCTCCACTTGCGTTTCGAAAGTATCTGATTTATCACGGATTTAAATCCTCTTTCCAACATCCCGACCGTTTAAATCATTACCGGACGAGAGTAATAATTTTAGACAGTACAAGGTTTGTTGCTATTAAAGCCAGCGTTTAAGTTGTGTTGTAGCTAGGTAGGTATTAATATTAAAAAGTAATATCTAACTGGATCTGGAGATTCTCCTAAAACATGACACTTATGAAAGTTTGGACTTCAATTATTCCATTGATTAATTTTTGATTTCTTTGTTGTTTGTCGGTGATTTTAAATTAATATCATCTTTAATAATTAATAAAGTATTAAGTTGCGCTTGCATTATAATAATCAAAATAAAAGTACCAGAAAGTTACAGATTAAGTAATTATTACCACCAACAGTAAATAAACAAAAACCATTAAATAAATAAAATGTTACAAGAAATACATCTTCCTATTTTTAAACAAATTTAAAAAAACAATTATATTTAAAATATTATAATGCAATTGGGAAAAACCACAATGCAAAGCCTTATGTATGTATGACCCCCTCAGGGGTCCTGTCTCATGTTTGGAGCCTGTTTGGGCTGTTGATCGTTGGGATGTATTGCACCCCCTTTTTTGTTTTTGGTGTCTTGATAATGCCTGAATAGGCGAAACGTCGACTGGTAAGTGGGTGTATTTTTGAAACATAAGGCTTTGCATTGTGGTTTTTCCCAATTGCATTATAATAAATAATAGTGTTTCTTTTTGAGTTTTTGGCTCTATTTTAATTATATTTAAATTATATAAAAAATATATTTTTTTTTGTAGTCCATTTCTAGGTGAGTGTCCAACTCCAAGTCCGCCTAACTGCGCGGCTATAGTGTGCAACCCTTACTATACGAATCATGATGATCATGATTTAATTATATTTACATTTTAATACAGGACCCTATATTATCCAAGAAATTGAAGTTCAGTTAAGTACTTATCATATACCCCCGTTGTGAACCTATTAAAATATGAGTACCCACTAAGTTTTTTGTTATATAGTATTAACAAAAAAAACCTGTACCACTACAACCCATGAAGGGTCTGGAGTGCAGTACATGGTAGAGACTGAACTGTTTCATGGACAACGGTTCTGCAAGGAGGTGACTTGTCCAAGGTCACGCTCAACAGCCACATTTCCTCCTTATTTTAGGTACCCTCTTTTTATAATATTTTATAGAGGTTGGGTGGGCCCCAGGAGGTCCTAGATCCCATATGATCCATCTCCCGCTGCAAACATACTAAATAAAAATCATGGCCTACAGCGTGATTTGAGCCAGGATTTCTGGCATGGCAACTCAGTGCTCTACCACTGAGCCATTCCACTCCTTGTGTTATATTGTTATTTAAAAAAATTATAAAATAAATGTTTGTTTATAATACTTATATCAAGTTATATTTCCCAAGACAAATGTTTTAGTCTTTTTTCTCTGCTATCTGTTGAAATAGTAATTTTAAATTGAAATGTTACAATCAGATGTTGCGTGTTTTATTTCTTTAAATCGATGCATTCCACTTTTTCCATTTGAATTAAAAAACAGAGTTATATTTTGCTTAACGGCTTATAGAAGTCAGGAACTGCAGTTTTGTGAGGTAATAATTTTAAATAAGGAAAAAAAAAAGAGCTTCTACAAAAAACTAAACTAAAAGTATTGCGAGAACATGGAGATCTAGGATCAGTGAAAGGAAAGGAAATTACTGACCGAGGAGCGAACCAGGATGGCTGAGGTGGCTGAACACCACGAAAGAATCGAGGGAGACCCGGTTTCGAGCCCCGGTCCTTGTCATATCTTTTCTTTTCAAATAAAATATTTAAAAAATTATAACATCTAACAATAAAATAAAAGATATAAATTATAATAAAATATAATGACGTAAGTCAACAAGATCCAAACATAAAGTAATGTTTAATTAACATTCTCCCCGTGTATACATCGCAAATTGCGAGAATACGGAGATATAGGATCAGTGAAAGGAAAGGATATGTCTGACCGAGAAACGAACCATGATGGCTGAGGTGGCTAAGCACCACGACGGAAACTTTCGAGACCCGAGTTCGAGTCCCGGTCCTGGTCATATATTTTATTTTCTAATAAAATATTCAGTAAACTAAAGAAATAAACGGGTTTTCTAACTGTTGCTAGACACCGCCTATAAAATAATACTTCAATAAAAACTTCTTCATATAATAGAGAGATAATTCTTAGGAATATGCAATATTTAAAGTTCATATTATTATTTCTTTATTTTTTTCGTACACGATTCTAAAAAAAAGATAAAATTTTAACTATAAGTAGGCACAGTTATTTGTAAATGTATCCATTTGAATATTTTTTTTAAAACTTCTCTTATATTATATTTATATACAACTTATCTTGAATTATGTTTTTATAAAGGAATTTTAAAAAACCCTTGATCATTCACTTGTATGCTTCCATTTGATTTAGGTTCTCTCTGTCATTGATTCATAGTTTTATATGTATAAAAAATAATTTTATTTGTCCACATCAGATATTTCATTATATATCAAACAATTCAGAATAGACTTGAAAAATTAATTCATATTGAAGTAATAATCACTTCGTAAATTGCTTTTATTTCTCGTACTGAGTTCAACTTTTCTCTATTGAAAAAAAAAGGTCATTCATGGAATTCATTAGTCAAGGTAAATGGTAAGGTATTTATTGGAAAAAGAAGACCGCTTTCAAAATTTCATAACTTTGTAGTGATAACTGATTTTGATTTGAGATATTAATATAATTCAGAACATATTCTGAAGGCTATGTGAAGAAAAATAACTATTTGAAAATTCTGACAATAGGGAAAAACGTTTTTTTTTAACGAAAAGTTTTTAGCCCCGTTCTTTTCATTAGGCTCCAAATTCAAGCCAACAATTTATTCGGATGATATTTCCATTATAAAACGAAGAAAACTTTTCAGTTTCAATATGAATGAAAAATGTAAATATTTATACCTTAACTTAAAAAAATTTAATAAGAATTTAAAGTGATAGACTGAATGGTGAAATATTTACCTTTAAAGATTGATAATATGAATGAAAAAGATGATGAAAAAAATAAAAAAGGTGATAGCACGGTGCAGTACGGAAAGAACTGAGAAACGGAAAGAAATCCTAATCGTTATTTTTTAAGTCCAGTAATGTCTAACCTTACATTATCTGGCTTAAAGATTTTAACCACTTAAATTCCCATTACTCACTGAAGAAAATTTTGAAAAATTGGCATTTTCTGACTCGAGAAATCTTGTAATGATTTACTGCCTCGGGTAGGATATATGCGTTGCTTTTTATTCCTTATACGGACTTTTAAAGGACATATAATTTTATTTAATTGTTTAGTGGTTGGGGAGAAAGGTTTAATTAGACCTTATGGACGACTCGACTAATTGAAAACAATTAATGAAATTAAGATATTCTAAATATATTACGAAGGAAAATTTCTAAAAATAACTAGTTTTTAAAAATAAATGGGAATATATTGATATATATTTTTATATACTGTACAAATACATATATGCTATGTGATTGATTCTCGAAGAATATTAGATATCATAGAAAAATATTAAGTCCAATGATAACTAAGTTAAATTTTATATATAGTGTTACGGGCGCCGGCAGGAAGACGGAAGCAAGAGGATTAGCGGCTTAAATCCGTCGGCGGGAGAAGTTAAAATAGGATTAGGACGGTTCTAGATCGTCTCCTTTTGTCGGCAAAGGATTAAGAATATTCCAGAATTGTCTGGCCCCTCCGTGTTCTAGAATGTTCGGCCTTGCCTATAAAAAGACTTCCCTCACCTCGAGTCAGTCAGTCTTAGCCTGAGAGTAGACCAGTGAAGATCAGTGATAGGTGTAATAAGTGAGTGTCAGTGTGATAAACTAGTCAGTGTTGAACCGGCCCGTGTAATAAGTGTATCAGTGAACTGTGACAGTCTCGCGAGTGTAATAAACTGTTTCTGTTTGTTACTGTGTGTCAGTTTGTGATACTTGAAGAATCTTACGGTAGGTGGACTAGTGAACTGTAAGTGTTAACTATTAGTTATAAATTGTAGTGTAATTTTATAATATTCATAGAAACTATTGTAACTAGTCAAGCTATCTAGAATTAGTAACATCTTATGTTATTGTAATAATAAAAGAGGAGTTAGGCCTAGATAATAAATATGTAGAATATTATTATTATAAATTTATATTAGTCTAATAATTTAATTGTTATTAGTTTAATTGTATCCATTTTATCATTTTGTTAATAAATATTAGTATCTTTAATTAAGGAATTGTTTAATTCATTTTAATACCCAGTAGCCCGTAACTATATATATATATATATATATATATATATATATATATATATATATATATATATATATATATATTTTTATGCATTGTATATATATATATATATTGTAAATATTTTTTAAATATAAATAAATGGAGATTTGAAACAAAAAAAGTTAAATTAAAGGCAAACTAGCTAATAAAATGCATAATATTCATTATCTATGTTATATTTTGGCTATGGTCTAATAAAAAAGTATTCAAAGGCCAAGCCCGGTCTATAAAGTTCACTAGCCCATTGGATCGTGTGGGCGTATGACATTAATAATATATTAGCCCTAAGAAATATCTTTATTTCTGAAACATCATTTATATTCACGGCATCGAGGTACACGATGTTAGCTTTTTAAAACACATTTATGTATTATCCGACAATTAGTTAATTCCATAGAAGGTGATATGCACCAGAGGATTAGTTCAAAAGTTCAGAGGTGAAGTTCTTCGCAACTTTGCAACAGTTCAGGCTGACTTATAATAGCTACGTAGGCGCTCATTATGCCACCTGCCAATATTGTACCACCGATCTTTAACCGACATGAAATATTTGTCAATATAAATTAAAATTCTATCATTTAAGGTACATAAATTATACTTTCATGTATATATTAAAATATAAAAAATATAATTAAAATATATACAAGAAACAGCGAAGAGGAAAACTGGAAAGGAGAGAAAGCAAAAACGCGAGGAGAGGATCAAAGAGATATAGAAGATTTAAATAAGAGAGGAGTTGAAACGGCCATAGTCCATAGTGGCTCGATCGGGAAGTATATACATATATAGTTATGTAAAATATAATAGAAACCTCAAGTCCAACAAAATATAATTTTATTTATACAATGGTTCCTTTAAAATTTGCATTAAAAACATTTATTTATGGTATACTTCGTGACATTTCGGGCTATTCAAAACCATTGACTATTCCAAACAGTTGACTCATAGAGTTTAACAACTGAAAATTGCATTTGTTTTTTGCTACAAAAATAGTTTTTCAACCAAAAAACGACGAAGGTGACCTTTTGTCTAATCTGGTGAAGAATATGATTTAATGTATGTATTCTTATAATGATTAAGTATGCTGTAGAAGATAATTTTTTTTTGATAAATTTTGTTAATTTCAATTCTTAATTAATATTGTATATCATATATTAATTGTGTTTGTTAATTTGCTAATTATAAGAATGGCCGAAAATCACATATTACAATAAAAATTGTTATATAATATTGTTCTAAATTATTTGTTAAACAACTTCATATAACAAAATAGTTATATAAAACTTAAATTTATAGACATAAATTTATTTATTCTTTTTCCTTATTTCTTAAAATTGAGACATTATTTTTTTATCGAAAATAAACACATACGAATTTTTTTTAATCACATTGTTGGATTAAAACTTGGAAGGAATTTCGTAGGGAATAAGGAATTAACAAGTAATAAATAATTTTTAGTTAACACTATGTGTAATAAGTTCATGATTAACTTTTAATGTCACAAAATTGTAAATAAATGTACTTACCGAATAGGGATTTAGTTTTCATTCAATATTTACTCCACAAAAAATCTACTACCTTTGATTGGAATTTTCTTATTGTAATGAAACTTGTTAATAATGACTGTAATTATCATTTTCACTGATCTTCGTTAACGTTGAGAAGCAATAGTATATGTATACCTTATCAACTTCAAAAAACTGCCTGTTTATAGTTATCACTTATTAATGATTTGTATATTTGACCCAGATCAAACATTTTAAGAATGCTCCTTAGTAAGAATCCATATTAGTATCTCAGACATAGGGTCAGATCCTGCATAATCATGCATTATACCGAGAGAAATGGTATGAAGAGGGTTTGGGAGTAGTCAAGGAATGACCTAATACGTGAGAAAGGGCAAGAATTTGCATCAAGTTTTGAATAATGTTGATTCGCAATACAGTCATCTTGGAATACACCTTCAGTTTCATGGATGAACGAAAAAAATGCATGAAACAAGAAACAGACGTTCCCCAGAATTGCCTATTATTTTTTTATTTAATGCTACCTGTTTTCAATTTTATTCTGTAAAGTTAGATTTATACGAATAATAAAACATGAAAACTAAACAAAACTCTTATTTTTTTTACATTTATTATACTTTCCAATTAATATTTTGTCTCATGTTCAGGAAATCAAATACAAATTGTATTTACACTTTGTGTAAAATAATATTACGACGAAATGTACAATTTCAATTATTACAAATTTTTGAAACGACCCATGTTACACAATATTAACATTTTATAACATATATACCTACTTATATAAATTATTAATTAAAATGTTTTATATAGATACGCATTTTTAACATGGGTAGTAGGAGTAATACATTTCGAACTGCGTAGAGCATTATTTTCAACATTTTTCATTACTAATTCCTTTTTTCTGTTTCGAATTCAATCTATTTTTCTATTTTGTTTTACATTAACATTAACTACAAATTTTGCTAACATAATTATGATGTTTAACATTATTTTAATTATCCATTATGCCTTTAAATAATGCGCCTTCCCCAATATAGAATACGTATTGATTTACTTTTAACTTTTCAGGCATCCTCAATAATGAGAGCCATTATTCGGTTTGCTATTACTCTAATCGTATAAATGATATCCACTATATGGGATTTACATATTACTGAAAATATGTACCTTTTATCTATAGATTTTATTTGAAAGATTTCCTCGGAGCTTAATAATAGTTGAATTTTTGTGTCAACTGTTGTTCCCATAATCTATCTATCACAGAGATTTTATTATTTCTAAAATTAATTGAACCATTATAATTAATTAATTTTAATTGTTGATAAATTTTATTTATAGCTAACTATATTTTCACTAGTTAGCTATTTAATTTTCTAAGATTATAAATATTTACATATCTAAGTATATATTTAATTTAAATACGTTGTTATTTTAGCTAAAAGACAATTTCATCTCATCAATCAAACCAATTTTCTATTTTATGTTTATTTCCTTTTATCTCAGAATGATGTCATTGGAGCCATTATCCGTCGTGAAGTCTCATTGCATTTGTTGATACTTGACTAATTTTTAAAGTATTTTAACGATAAGATTAAATTGGAAAACAATACTGTTAAAGTTGGGGGTGAGGAACCTGGAATACTTATGAGTTTAAGAACTTTTTTTCTGGGAATAAAATCACTATCCTGTCTTAAATGCATCTACTGATTAGTTCACTAACTCTATGTAGTTTTTATTTTATTTTAAAGGCTTTTTAGTCATACTAATTATAAAATGTACTTATATTTCCTCAATTTTTACAAATGATCGATTAATGGACATTTTATTAATTTAAACCGAACACCAATCAAAAGCGAACGAGCGTAAAGAAACGTCAAAATGATCGTCATACGTTACCTCGGAGCATAGGCCCCAAATTACATGAATATTGGTTCCATGATCTCGAAAGAAGACAGCCGATGGCTTTCGATGAATAGAAGGATGTTTTCTCCCATCATATGTGGATTCAAATTTTCAGGTGGGTTACAATTACTTTAAATTTTTTCGGTAGATTTTAAAAGTTGAGAATTATAAACAATAGCCCTGATATCACGGAAACACTTGTATATTTTACAATAAATAAAAAGATATGGTATGGGAAAGATAGAGAAATGCCAACACATTTAATATATATGCCAGAGTAGCAGTAAATAAGAGAAGTTTTTCTTTAATGATTTCATAAATCTAAACAAATCTGGCATTTCGTACGTTCCATCCCAACCTCTCGTTAAAGCATTGACTATTAAGCTCCACAAGAAGCCGTCCTTCTAACCTCTGCCTCATTACATTCAATATTGCAATGTTAAAACGATCTTTCTAAGCCCGTGCATTTAATTACTGCAACTGCCTCGAAGCCTTGATACGCCTCCGATATTCAAATACCACATCTTCCTTAAGCTCATCAATAACTGTTTGCAAGTCAAAATCTTGATTATATTCACTTGTCAACAACCAAAAATGTTTGAAGTTGATTATGAAAATTATAAATAATAATTCGGAATATTTTTTCAACAGAAGGTAGTGAAAATTCCACCTTTTAGTGAAGTGGCTATATTTCAATGTACATTGACTTTCTTACTGTCAGCTAACCTTCAATTTCGAACATTGATCGGATTTTTTGAGACATTAAAGTTTTATTTTAATTATTAATAGGATGTATTAATTTGGGAAAAAAAATTGAATTTTGTAAACCCTAAAGATAATTTTAATTTAAAAATTTGTATAATTTAACACAATGGTATGGTCTCACAACTGTCCAACTGTTTAGAAGTCCCACCAACAAAATTAATGTTAATAGCCAACGTCTGAAAGGCACTGTAAGAAGAAAGAAAAAAAAGGAGAGTGTCTCAAAGACCTAATTTTTAAATCCACTCGAATTATAATGTGGACAAAATTTATGGTCATTAACAGTACATTTTACACTATCGTATGAGAGCAGTTTAACAGTGGTTTCCTTTGATGAATACACACCCGCTCACAACATAAATAATAGGTATTTGAAGGGAAACATTTTTCATACAAAGAATAAAGTGTATTCAATAATTTGTCCGACGTTTTAATAATGACCTTTGGCCATTTTCAGACAATTTAACAATTTCGCTCCTGTAAATCGTTTGTGGTATAGATGCGAAAGACTGATCGAGATATTTTTTCACATATCTCTCATCTGCGGACGACTCCAGTTGTGGAGAACTATGTGGTATAAGAAATATGAGGTAGTCCGTATAGTTCAAGTTCCGGAGAATATGTTAGGTGTACTAAAACATACCATCCAAGGTGCACTACCTTTAGCAGTGTGATTCTTGTGGAGTGTGGTTTAGCAGTGTCATGCTGGAATACACATTTGTCGTCAAATGTGTGGTCAATTGTTGTGTGTTGCTGTCAGGTGATCTGGTAGTTTCTGTCGCAATGCTTGGTCCAATTTAGTTCGCTGCGTGCAGTAGATTATCGAATCAACCGTTTTTCATTATGGAAAAAACTTGTAAAACATCATGCCGCGATAATCCCACAAAAAGGAGAGCTTTTTTTATGCCGGCCTTAGGTATGGCATTAGTCGGATCATCAGAAGTTGTATAAGATTTTGCGCGCATTATATTATCACGGATGATCCACTTTTCTTCACTCCTTATTATTGTGAAATGGGCGCCTACAGTACAGTTGAGAAGCAAATTGATATTTGGTTGGCCAGGTTTTACTCAATCAGTTTGTGTGGCACCCGAACATAGCGGTGGGACGTGTAATCAAGCCATGAACGGATCCAAGACATATTTCCACCGTCCGTGCCAAAACCAATTTGTCGTACCTGTAGCTACCGGTTTTGTTCCATCAGAGGCTTGATGTCTACTGCGCGGCAAACCAGCGTACTGCGCGGCGTTGGTTTGAAAAAGTTAGTGGAATCCGACGTTGGCAAGGAAGAAGGGCTCCGGGTAACCATTAATGAATATTGATGAGGCTCTGCAGGAAGCTGTTGAATCAAATCCATCAACAAGAATTCGAGAACTGGCCAGGGGGTATTATAAACTGTTGCCATCTACGGTCTATTGAGAAGGTGAAAAAGTGCTGTAGACTGGTCCATCACGGAATTACTCCTCACCAATCAGCTAAGAGGTAATACATTTGTGAACATTTATTGAAAACCTCTTCTGATGAGATTTTCATCCGAATACCCGTGAGCAATGGCTATATCGCTGTAAAACTGCTTTTCCATTTGTTGAAAGGAGGCAATTTGAAAAATAGATCGATGCTTTGCGTTTTTTGGAATTTCGAAGATGTTATTCTTCACGAAATTATTCGTTATGGATACTCTATTACTTATGAATTCTACTACGAACAATTGAAAATATTGTACGCGAAGTTGTCATCTTCATTATTCATCTTATGTGGTTATAGAAAAGATTTGTCCTGGCCGGGATTCGAACCAGGGCCCTCCGCATCTCTAGAGCGGTCACCAACTAAACTGTGATGTACATATGGGAGGAAGAATGTTCATTGATGTGTAATATTAGTTGTATTTAAAAATCACTCGTCATATCTACTATTTATCCAGATACGTATATATCTTTACACGTCTTAAGTACACACACACACACACACACACAAACACACACACACACACACATATATATATATATACGTACGTATATGTATATATATATATATATATATACGTATATATGTATATACGTATATATATATATATATATATATATATATATATATATATACACTTCTTTACGAAATACTTAATATCAAAACCAATGACTCACCCCTTCTTTTAAATGTTGCCTTCTCTGTTAATGACGATTAATAATTAAACATTCCTATGGCACTACCGACTGCGCAATCGGGGAAAACCTGTTCTTTAAAGTGGATTATGATATAACATAAATAATTTTAATAAATTATTCAACAAAATAAACTGGATACAAAATAAACCCACTGTAGGCTTATCTCCGAAGTATTTCAACATGCTTTAGTGATGACTTGGCTTTCGTTGTGAATAGTAAAATTCATTTGAACAGAATAAACAAAGCCTTATTTAAGTGCTTTCAGCTAACTACTAGTAATAACTTTTGTTTCTTGTGAATTATATCACTTCTATATAACATGAAAAAATATATAAATTAATAATTAGGATTTCATTAGTATTTTATACATCACTAGCTATGTCTTGTAAAACGAAAGAAACTTTTACCTTCAGTTTCTTGTTACCACGTCGAAGAAACATTATCAAAATGACAATAATTAATTTTTTAGGAACTTCTTGGAGTTTCACTCAAATAATTTTCTTTTGTTTTTGCACTGCTCCTGTTTACATCACCTCCATTTTACTTATAATATAACATTTTTATGCTTACAAAATAACTTATTCTATTTCAATTAATTTGTTTTATTTTTTAAGATTAAAAATAAAATCATTTGCAATTTAAATAGTTATTATTAGTCAATCATTCACGTGAGTAAATTAAAACCTTTTCCAGTCATATATTATTTTTCTTATTCTAAAAACGTTTCAACAATTCCATGTCATTTTCAATTTACATCATTTTTAAGTCCTTCATCACTATTTAATTTTAAAAATATTCTCTAAAAATTATATTAAAAAAATTTTTAGAGAATATTTTTAAAATTAAATAGTGTTGAAGGACTTAAAAATGATGTAAATTGAAAATGACATGGAATTGTTGAAACGTTTTTAGAATAAAGAAAAATAATATATGACTGGAAAAGGTTTTAATTTACTCACGTGAATGACTGACTAATAAAGATGCACTCCAGTTACAAAAACAAGATAATTGAAATAAAAAATAGTTATTATTATAAAATAAGATACCAAATGAATTTTACTCAGTCCAAACATTGATTATATTATTAGTATTAAAAGTCGAGAGTAATAAGTAATAAAATTCGATTATTTTTTTTAATTATTCATATTTGTCATGCATGAGAATAGTGAAACTCATAATAAGCGATGTAAGAGTTATTCTAAACTAAATTCTTGTTCGTAATATTCAATATTTTGTTCAACTACATTTTCCAATCTGTAATTTTTACCTGGATTCGATTTACGATAAAAACGTTTTTTTGTTTTTTTAGAATAATTTATTGATATTTACAACTGTACTTATATTACATCAAGAAAATCTGTGTATGAAAAAGGACATGAAAATAAAAAACACTTGTGGAGAAACTACCCATTGATAGCACTCCTATAAAGTTGTATAGTAGAAGGTCTCGAAGCCATCTTCTTTTCAGACGCCTCGGAGGGTTATCAGGAATATTATGGGAAGAAAGTTGAGAGACTAGAGGATTCAATTGTGTATGGAGCTTTTCATGGAAGGATAGGTACCTAGTTTGGGTCAAATCAGCAACATATGGGATATTAAGATCATGATGAATGAGTTTGTTTGTGATATAATAAGGAGCATTGAGGATTTTACGAGGGATTTTGGATTGTAAGCATTGGATACGAGATGAATTTGACGGTTTAGTAGAGCCCCAAAGCTCAACTCCGTCTGTCCAAATAGGTCTGATAACTGTCATGTAAATGAGTCTTTTGTAATTAATTGGGATCTTTGAACGTTTGGCCAGTAAATGTTGAAGTAGGCGAAAACGTCTTGTCTTTTCAGTCTTGTATGAAGACGATAAAAAAAGTAGATCTCATATATAAGAATTAATGAAATGAAGAGATTGCAAAACCAATTATTCCAAGTTGATGGCTAGAAATGAAAATCCTTTGATATGGTTTCAATAAAGTATTTTTTTAGTTAAATCCTAATACTAGAGTACAAACTCATAAGTAAAACGAAAAAAAGAAAAGAAAATAATAACTAGTTATTAAATGTTTTAATTTTAAAATATTTTTATTTGAAAAGAAAAGATATGTCCAGGACCGGGATTCGAACCCACAACGTCTCGAGCGTGGTGCTCTCCCAACTGAGCTAAGCTGGCTCGCAACTCGGACAGACAAATCCTTTCTTTTCATCCGTGTTGTTTGCAATTTGCGATGTATACAAGGGCAAGAATGTTCATTGAACATTACTTTAATTAGGATCTTGTTGGCTTACGTCATTATATATTATTATAATTTATTTTATTTTGTTTATAAATAATTGTTATAATTTTCAAATAAAAATATTTGAAAATATTAGTTATTTGCACATTGGGGATTTGGGAGCTGAAGAGACAACAATGAAGCAGAGTTTAAGCAAAATAGTCCATAGTGTCTTATTCGAAAAAATTTAACGTTTCGCGCAAATTATTTTTGATAATTCTTTTATTGTAATTCACCAATGTCATGAAAAAGTATAATATCCTTAATTATAATATTCGAAATTATTATGGATAGTTTCTGAAAAAGTAAAATATAAGAGGATAATCATTAATTAGAAGAAAAAGTATCACTCAAAAATGAATATAATGGGCAATATTTTATAGGAAATAAATTATATTTATAATTAAGTCCTAAGTCATTAATAGTTCTAAAACCCACTCTGCTTCACAAAGAATCAAAGGTTTTCTCCTAATTTCTTTGGGTCATATCCTAGAGTTAATTACAATTAAACCATGCCGTGTAAATATTAATAGTCAGTTTTCAAATTCAAGACACTTACTTTGTTTATGTCGCTTTTTGGCTGGTTGAAGGTATTGACGCAGTACTTACCTTAGCTACTGGTCGTGTTGGAACAACAAAACGTTGATTTTATGTTTAAAAACTGTATGCCGTTTGTAGAAAGAAAATACGCAAAAATATTTTTAAAAAAATATTTATTTCATTATATTATTTATAAAGCATATACATGAAAAATAAAATATACAGGTAATATATTTTAAATGCATATAATTACCTCAAAACAATCATAATTTCATTGCCTGAATTAATAGAAAAAAATAAAAAAAACGTTTAAGCTATAGATTAAATTGTTGTAATTTAAGCCTACCATCAATACTTTGCTGGTGAGTTTAAATAGAATTAGTTTTATATGAAATTACGTTAGCACTATTTTATAGGATATTTTTAGTAATGAGATGGCTATTGGTATTTAAAAGAATTAGTTTAGCTGCTAGCAATTACTCAACTTTGTCTTGTACTTTGTCTTGTCTTTATGCTTAAACAAATTAGGGTATTAGTTCCGCAGGTTGACGCTTCGAGCTAAGTTACAGCAAGTTACAACTTTTCATGCGTTTCCTTTTTAATTTTCTCGAAAATAAAAATAAAGTTTTAGTATGATAGAAAGAGTGTAATTATGGGAAATGTGTATATTTCGGTAACGTTACAACAAAAATAGATTGTATGACCTCAACATTATGTTTAAGTCTTTCATCTATATACAATCAGTAATAAAATTATTTTTATTTTCAAGAATATTGTATAAAACTAAACGAATGAAAAGTTAAAACTTGCAGTGACTTAAGTGGAATCCACAACCTGCGGGACTGCTACCAAAATCAGTAATAAACTGTTAAATTAAAAAAAAGAAGTTAAAAAGCATACTAATTATCGATTAAAACTTCTACTAGTCCTATAAGTGTTACACTACAAAGTGAAATAAAATAAAAAACGACCTTGATATCTAGCAAGCCAGTTGTATTGAATCATCCCCTTTGCTATCCGGAATCGGAAATATTTTTCGTCAATTTCGGTCGTACAAAAGACTCCATTGGTCGTCACAAAGGTACGAATCCGATCTGGATCTTAGCGGATATGAATGCGATTGCCCGGGCTTGGTTTGACCGAAGAAGTGACCACGGACAGGTAGGGAAGATAACGAACTGGGCATCGTGATGTGTTTCAGCGTCTGGAGGGAGGAGAGTGGGGGTTAGGACCCTGCCTTGGTCTGTATAAAAGAACTAGGACACTGGGTTTCAAGCATAACGCACCTTACCACCAACCAACAACAACAACATCATCAACATGATCTCTCTGGTAAAGTCCAATATATATATCTATCAGTACACCTAAGGGATGTACTCCCCAAGGCAGGCTGTACTCTGCCGCAAGGAAGTACTGCCCTTAGGACTTTTCTTAACCTCTAGTAATAAGTTTACTAAACTTATTTTTCTGATCACAACTTACTACTACAAATTAAAACTCCACCTTAAATTCTGCTCTCTTTATTAACTTTAAAAATAAAAATTACTTAAAAAGAATTGCAGTTAAATTGTGTACATGAACAGAATTACTGTTACTTTAAATGTATAAACTCAAATGTTAATACTGGGTCATGTTTATAGGAATGACATTAACAATTTTATCTTATAAAATAGTACTTTTTTCACTTAAATTTTCTTGTAGAAATTATAATGTTATTACTTTTTTTTTTTTTATATATAAATTTACCTCCAAACTAAGTAGAGCTTATAAATAAGTAAATTTACCTCTAAACTAAGTAGAGCTTATAAATAAAATTTTAGGTTTCATGCACGCACTCTTATTGAACAGATCAAAACATTTTATTTAATTAACTGGTTATATAAAGTTTTTCAAGAAACTGCAACTTCCTCATAAATTCGGATTCTGACCAGGAAACTCTAGGTTTTGTCCAATATTTTTTGACATAGACATGACTCTTCTTCCACAACTCAGTATCAGTGCACTTTATTTTTTACTTTTTTCTCTACATTTTTTTTTTAGTAGCCTACATTACACAACTACTTCAACCTTAAGGCTAAGGTTTTACAATTTGAAAAATCACTGGCAGAACTTCCCAACGAGTAAAATTCAATACTTGTAAGGTTTTCAGGTTCATGTTTCTCCTTAGTTCAAATCCGAAAATTGTTTTTCACCAAAGATTTTTTGTATTCTTAAATTTTCAAAATTGAATAATATTTTGTATTTTCTCAATCCATATATGTATCTACAATTTCATAGTTGTAAAACATATATAAAACATTTGATGCCAGATTTAAACTATATGGATTTCAAAAAATTTTAACAGTTTTATTGTTGCTTGTATGTTATCAAACAAATTAAAGTATAAGAAAAAGGTTGTAGTGGTATTCTGTCATGATGTCAAGCAAGATTTCAATCTATATAATTAAGCGCTTATTAATTATTTTAATAGTGGGAAAACGTTATCTAGACGATTATTTCAGTAGATCGTTAGTCATGGTTGAAGATGGGAACTCACAACTCAGTGTATCCAGTCAGGTTATTATACGTAGTTTCCCAATTAGTACAATCATCTTGTAAATTAATTCATTATTTTTGATTTATTATAGGATTTAATGATACTTATATCCGGCTCTTTGGCGTTCCACCTGTGTTTCGTATAACAATATAACTATTTAAACTCAAAACATTTCAGTTAATTTTATAATAAGTCCGTTATATTGCTAAATCTAAGTACGAGAACAAAAGAATTGCTTGTACTGTTTTGTGGGTATTATTCATTTTTTTTTTGTTTCTTACGTTCCATATTTTATAAAATAAACTTAGTATTCATTGACCTTTACATTTTTACATAAAATGTCTAGATTCTGTTTCCTCTCGTTAACTATGTGTTTCCACATATCCATATCAATTTGGAACGTGTACGTCAAGCAACACTTCAATATCGGTTGGATTGTTATCAACAATTATTTTCTTTTTCCCACAGCCCAACATTCTGAACTGGCCAACGAAGTATTGTGTAATAAAGTTCCTCGTCCATTTTGGGAAATAAGTGTTAATTCAATTTTACGACATATAAAGTACATAAACTGAATATAAAATGTGCATATAAATATTACGGAAATTAGTTTTTTGCAAAAAAAAAAAAAATGTAAGATAACACATAAAATGGTAAACTTCATAAGCAAAAGTCACTCAATTTCATTTATATTTTGCAGAAATTTTATATTATGTGAAGATGTGTAAACTATTTAATTTGTAAGAACTAATATTTTCATTGAATCATGAATGATGTAAATAGTGTTGAAAAGATAAAACCATATTTTTGAACAGGAATGGCTTAGTAAAAAATAAAAAAATCATATGAACCCTTTAAGATTGAATTTCGGAAACTAGCTTTGGAAGTATATAAGGCGGAAAAAATCACTAGCTTGCGCCTTAAAGTTAGGAATGTTGTATTTGATTATGTTTTGTTTTTTAATTTCACAAACTTAACAAAAAATAAAATCAAAGTTATTAGAAATATTACGTAAGTTATAAGTTATAAGAAAAATTACGGTTTAAGTTATTAGCAAAGATTTCTCATCAATATTTTTCGCTTTAGTTAAATTTATTTAATCCATATTGTCCTATTTCCACAATTATGATGATACACTGATTCAAATGAAATTTTAAAAATGCTTGAATTTAAAATGTTGTGCGAGATGCTACGTGCCTTTAACTTAGTACACGCTCGTATCTCATAAAGAATTCACTTGAAGCATTCGATGGAGCAATAAAATCTTGGGGCGATCGATTTCCCTCATAAAAGAAGTCGGTGATTATCTTCGACGAACTTTACATCCATGGCTTCTCCAGCTTAGGTAATACGACGTTCATTTGAATATCTGGAACGAAAAGGAAGTCTAACCAACACGAAGAGCAATCGTACATGGATTTGTTTTAGTTGTAATGTGTGGACAGGGATTCAGTTTTCGAAAACGATCCAACGCATTTTAAATTTAATATTCATCATTAGCATCAACTTAATTGTAGTCACAAATATCATTAGTCTTTGTTTGTTATTATTGCTCTCTCGATCTGATGATTCGAGTTTGAATTAAAATATCGAAATCGGTTCGAAGCCGATAAAATTAACACTATGTTTCTATGTTTTGGTCCCCTCTTGAACATTTTCCCTTCACTTCAGCGCTGCTTAATTTCCAAAAAATTCTAATTTAATGATATTTATTTATTTAAACAGGTCGCCCTTTGTTTCTTGGCTGGTGCCTTCGCCGCCCCACAGTACAACCCCTACTACAACAGACCAGGCTACCAAGCTGCCCCAGGAGCTTTCGTTCCAATCGTCTCTCAGCACTATGACCTCAATCCTGACCAATCATACACTTTCGAGTAAGTATAGTTAAAATAAGTAACTTAAAAGCGTTTTAAGAAACAAAACACACTAAATTCATGTTACACTGTAAACGATTATCTGTTACTTATCATAAATAAAAACGCAGATATAACTGTAAAACGATTTCCCAAATTTACTTCTGTTTACTTCAACCTTTTTCATTAAGCTGACCATTTCAAATTTAATTTTCATCTCAATGATAAGATATTTGTTACTTGTACAATTTTCCATGAAAATTGCCATGCATTAAAACATTTGAATCTAGCCAACTTCTTCATATTATTTATGATTTTGTGAGGGGATTGAGATTTTAGAGGCAGATTTTACTACCTTAATTAAGTGAGTTCTATCTGTATGGCTAGAACAGAGTTCACTTAAATCCTTCACAATACTGTCGATCTATAGTTGCCATAATGATTCAATCTTGTAACACCGTAATCGTAGTAGAAATAGCGTCGAAGAAACGCCTCAAGGTAATATACGTCTGTGAATTGCGTGGGTGGACCAATATATACCTGTCACGTTGCCTAGATTAGCATTCCACCTAGAGACAATACTACTGTAAATAATTTTATTTCTAAAGCCATAAATAATCGATACAGCATTGTTAATGTTAGTCAAGTGTCGTAAAAAATCCTTTTAGTTCGATGTTTAAAAGTTTAAACATAAAAAACTTTAACAATAACTTAAGATTTATACGGTGATGTTTACGATAACCTTAAAAATTTAAAATCCTGAAGAGTGAATGCAAAGTAGTAAACTGATTGCGGAATAATCGATTCACATGCATCATATTGCGATAAAATTGATGTGGATTCCATCAAAAAATGCGTTTTCCGCAAGAACCCAACCAATGGACGATGAACCATTAGCCACGGACCAAACCCGGCAATAAGCAGCCGCTAGTGGCTCAAATGTCAGAAGATATCCAGCGAGGCGAACGTTAATGAGGCGCATCATCACGCAGTGGGAGGCGATAATCTGGCATCTTGCCGTCCGCGTATCGACGCGAAGGCGGCAATTTATGGAGCCTTGGGAGTGAGCTGTAGTTAAAAGTGTCAGAATGTAATAAGTAGCTGTAAGGGTACTGAAGAGGGAAATCATAAAATGACCTCGAAAAAGTTTACCTCATTCGTAAGGATAATGCAATATGTTATAGCAAAAAAATGACCTAGAGCTATTCACATTAAACAAGACGAAATCCAAGCTTCATTCATATACTTTTTAAGTACATACTTCATTATGTAATGGCATTACTTCATAATGAATATGGGTTCATAACATAATGTAATGGCGTAATTCCACTATTCCTGTGGATTCATTGCATACAGGCGTTTTCTAAGATTAATCTTGATTTTACTGTACAGGTTACACCACAGAGGTGCAGGGTTGTGATTTGTTCTAGACCACGCTTAACTGCACGATTTTTCTCCCGGTTTTGGATTCCCACTTTGTATAGGCTTTGCGAGGCCCGGGAGGGTTTGCTAGCCCTAAAAGGTCTATCCGTCATTGTTAGCAGATTTTAACCAGGGACTTTCAGTACTTTAACTCAGGGATCTAAGACTGAGCCGCTCCGCTCCCATATATTATTTAAACTTTATAAGAAGTCTTTGTACTGATAAAATATCTCATTGATATTCAATTTCCAGTCTAAACAAAGATGCATTTTCCCTCTTAAATTTCTACTCAAATAAGATCAGGGAAATACAAAACATCACTATGCTACACTAATCCTTCTCCCCCTGCAGATACACCTCAGCTGATGGCTCCAGCAGACAAGAAACAGGTGCACCCCGTGCCCCAGGACCAGAAGGACCAGCAGTGACCGTGCAAGGAGCCTACGGGTACCAGAGCCCCGAAGGCCCCGTCCAGGTCAGCTACGTCGCTGATGAGAACGGATACCAGCCATCCGGACCAGGCATCCATCCTGCCATCCTCAAGTCCGTAGCCGTCCAGGTAATTCCCGGATCCATATCCAGCTGGAGGATCTAGTCTTCTAGATCATAAACTACAATATATCTCTCATTATTCACCTAACTCAATAATATTATTAATAAACTTTAATAACATTCCAGGTTGCCGAAGCCAGGGGAACCAATGCCTACCCAGGCCAGTACCCAGGGGCCTACCCAGGAGCCTACCCAGGAGCTTACAGGCCGTACTAGACTACTGCATCTAATCGACCATGTGCCCTCAAGTTACCGGATCATGTACCATTTAGCAATAATATAAGTGATGATACGAATAGGTTTTTTATATGTAATAATTTTTTTTAACGATTTTGTATGTAAACAAATGAAAAGCCAGTAATAAAGTACTACTAGGCAATATAGTATTTTATTTTAATAATAACAATCTTTCTTCCTTATTGGACATTAAATTTGCAATGCCCTGGAAAGCACAAAAATTAGAATAAATTAGAAAAACATTTTCCCAATTGTGCATGAATTTTTGAAATTGAATGAACAGTTTCTAAGAGTTCAATGAGTATTAGTAAAAGTTGATTATAATAGAAGATGTTGAATTGCTACAGTTAATAAATTCATCTCCGATATTAGCAAATTATAGAATAGTTGATAAATAAGCAATGTGAATCAAAGAAAAAATAATTAATAAAATCTATGTATTTTTAATCCATAATACCACCAACATGTTTATATTAAAATGTATCCAAAACCAACACTATGTTCTATTAAAAAGAATAATTAAATCAGAACAATTTTGTTTTGTAAAATATTAATTTGATTAATATAAAATGAACAAGAAAGGTATTTAATCTAGGAATTAAAATATATTTTATTATCCTTTAATTTTAATATTAGTATAATATTAATTTAAATTTAATTTTTTTAACAAGTTATTTGGCTGGTACTGTTATCTAATACTTACGCAAAACCACTGAAAAACCTAGAAGCAGCTCCTAAAGTTCCATATATAATTTTATCATTTTATTAGACATAGTTCTTAATTCTCACATTAAAATTGCATAAGTATGCTTTACAAAACACCTTACTAAGTAATATATTGTAATGTTGGAAACAAATAATAAAGAAATAATTAAGTACAGTTTTCTTAAATAGAAGAGCGAAAACTCAAAAAAAGTGGACATTAAACAAATAGTAAAATGTAAAGGTAAAAACACCAAATAAGGTTCCATTCAAAATATCTTAAATGTTTTGCATATTGTTTGAAATTTAGTTGATTGACTACAATTTCCATATTCGTTTGTTGAATTTCGCTTATTATTATATGTTTAAGTAAATCAGTGATCGACTACATTAGTTAATGAACGTCTTGAAATTCAAAAATCTTCTTCAACAACTCCTTGGACGGAAATGCTTTGAAAAATAATAAATAGCTTGATCATTGTTGTAATATTGTTACGGTCAGAGCACTTTTAAGGAGGGGGCAATGTTACGGTCAGAGAGAGGAAGACGGAAGCATAGGATTAGCGCCTTGAGCCGTCGGCGAGATAAGTTAAAATAGGATTAGGATCTTCTCGATCGTTGTATCAGTGAACTGTGACAGTCTCGCGAGTGTAATAAACTGTTTCTGATCTGCTGTTCACGGTCGGTGGACTAGTGAACTGTAAGTGTTAATTATTAGTTATAAATTGTAGTGTAGTTTTATAATATTCATACAAATTTATGTAAATAGTTAAGTCATTTAGAATTAGTAATATCTTATATAATTGTAATAATTAAATAGGAGTTAGGCCTAGATTATAATATTTAGAATATCGTTATTGTTAATAGTTTAATTCTATTCTTAATATCACATTGTTAATAAATATTAGTATCTTTAATTAAGGAAATGTTTAATTCATTTTTACATCCAGTAGTCCGTAACAATATGTAGTTCTTAGGTTCTTGGTGGTTTCTGTGAGTTCCGATTAAGAAAGGACATGGGAAATGTAAGCACCTTCATTGGTTTTCTACATTTCTCGTAGCAGACAAAGGATGTGGTGCACATTCCCATTGAATCACTATAAGAACGAGTAATATCTGTTAAATAAGTCTGTTAAGAAATAAGGCCTAAGAAAACTATATAATTCCTATTAATTATCACGTTTTTCCTATATTTCACATAAAACAGTATTTAGTGACCGCCATGTTGTTTTCAATTGGCATATAAGGTGGAATCATAAAAATTGGTCGTCAAAAAATGAGTATAACTGATGGAGAACGAAATTATTAAAGATACAATCTAATCAGTTAGACAAAAAGCGAAATAGGGATAGAATTAAAAAAATGAACAGTTATTAAACTTTTGAACCGGCAGTGAATTTAAAATGAAATTCAGTACAATTTAAATTAAAAAAAAAATCAGTGCACTTTAAATTAATTAGAGGAAAAAATGATTACGAACATTGCACTGGATTGAAATAAAAATTAAAAAGATGAGATATAAACTTAGCATTGATTTAGTTTTGCCTGCTTCCTATATATAGAAAAAACATCAGATTACATATAAATTACAGTTATATAATATGAAACACGAATAGTATCCTTAATATGTTCACTGTCTGAATAAACTGTTAAAATGAATAAAATATTATTCATATCGCAAACATTAAAAAAAAAAAATCGGAATAGCCCTTATAACGCCTTCAAAATATCTGGATACTGTCTTCCACACATTGACTTTGCTGGTGTAGTATAACCTCAAAAATTGAAGGCGCCTAAAATTGTGATGGGTATTCAATGTATTGATCTTGTGTCTTTTTTAGGCAATACCTAGTGAAGCAAATTTTCATAAAATCAAAAGAAAAAAAACATAATTAAAAATGTAAAATAATACATTAAATAAATACGCTCAGTTTAATGTAAAATTAAATTGTTTATTTGTTGTATCCATTATCTGCGTCAATTTTATTTAAATATTTATCATTTCATACTGTAGTACATGATAATACATACATACTGTAGTACATGATAATATTTTTTTATATTATTTGATCAGATTAGGTCTTCTTTCCGTTTATTTTACTTTTGCAATACCAATACTTTTATAACGGATTTTATACCGTATGTTTCATACGTTTTCATAAGGAAAAATCATTCTCGGCAAAAAATACAAAACTAGTTTCCGAGATGTTCTAAAATCACTACAGTGAGTTCCCGTAAGAAATTATAAAATTTGAAAAACAAAATAAAATAAAAATCGCCGGTACTCTACTGCAGCAACAGTAACATTTAAAAAGAAACTAATAAAATTTTACTAATAAATGAATAACAATAAATAGCAAATGTAGAGGATTGTCGAGGAAATGTTAACTTTTTTCAACAACGGTTGTAGTTTGGATTAACGGATCGGACGAGTTTCTCGACTTGATCCTTGAGACCTCTTCAACAATAATAGCTTTAGCCTTTACTACATTAACCATTTAGAATTATGAATTATTTTTATTTTTTGTAGATCTTGCTGTTGATTCGTTTTGAAATTTGTTATTTATAATTTTTCGCTTTGCGTAATCTAGCTTCTACACCTCGTGCCATAAAGGCAAAATTAATACTTAAACTTATGAATTAACTTTTATTTCTGTTTTAATTAATATTTTATTTTCATTTTTTGAGAATTCTGTCTCTCTTCACCCAGTTATATTTATTAAGTTCGTTGTCCATCCTCACTAAGATAGAATTATTAAAATTAACTTCGAAAGTCATGGATATTAATGCTCATGAGATTGACATATCCCCAAAGTTTCTTAAATAAAAATTATTTAATAGAAAAATTTATAATTATTATTTGTAAATGTGTTATTGAAGCGTTCCATATTTGATGCATCAAAGATCAAAAGTGGGTAATGTTTTTCACATTTCTCTAGTCTAGTCAAGCAATGACCGAAAGTTCAGAGCCGGACTAAAAACTGAGAAATAAAGCGACAAAGTCGAGTAAAGCTTGATTAAACTAGCGAAAAATTTGAAAATGTGAATTCTTGAAATTTCGGAATTAACCATCGTGAATACCTCAATTAATACAATTGTTAATATTATTTCAAATAATTATATTCATCATTAAATGTAATTAGTGAGATGGTATTATCTACGACTTTGTTTTGCTTGTACGCTTACCATGTGGAACATACTATAGTTTGGGAATTCGTTATTTACTGCATAATCTTGGCAGGTATTTGAAAACATTAATTGGTTAACTCACAGCTGCTAAGAGCAGGTTGGAGGAAATCATGCTTGAAGGAATAAATATAACAGGGTGCAACAGAGCTTATTGGACGGGTCAAGAGGTAATAATTTAGCAACGCGAGATAAAACGTTTAAAAAACACAATTCTTTCGAAACAAATAATTACATAATAAAATAAAGTAGAGCCAATACTAATAATTATTTATCATTCGATTAACTCCGAAAATAGTGTATGTAATTTCAATTTATGTTGGATTTATAACCAACAACCTAAAAAAAAATGATAGATATAGCAATATAAACAAACTATCGAATCAACCGCGAAATATTAGCATAGACAGGTAGTAAATTGTTTTCATTATTTTCAGATCTTGGGATAAGTGTCAGAGTGTAATGCATAAAGGTAATAAACTTCCCGAGAAGGCTAGAAGTACGACGATAAAGCTGAGGTTCGAGACCACACGTACTTCAAGGTGTTTCATGTCCGGGATGTTCCTCTTCCACCTCGTTTTGTTTATTGCTGTCCTTGAACTGATGGTGGTTCATCATGATTCCAGATATGGCTAGACATTATACGTTCTTCTTTTACATACGTTCATGAATATACAGTTAAACAACTCTTAGTCACCAAAAAATAAATAGAATAAATAAAAGATTTCGAACTAAAATACGTTAATTTGTAATTGGAAACTATTGACTGAATGAAAAAAAATAATTGGACTCGTGTTAGGTAGATATTGAGATTAGACGTTACTATGAAATAAAAATAACCGTAGATACTTTGGACAATATATTAAATTGATAATAATCTTAACATTGGATGAACATAAATATGAAGTAATAAGGTTATAAGTAACTGAAGAAAAACTTTACAGCTGGAAATTTCTGGCCAGTTGTTTTCAGTGGTTGTCATGGCAATGACAATATAATATAATATACAATGTGTTCTATATATTTTAGGAATATGACAAATGTAGGGTTGTTTGGACTGATTATTTTAATATTGTTATTGTTATAATGGTTCTTAGAGCACACCTGGTGGCTAAAAGAGGGATATTACCCCTACGGCTATAAGACTTAATCCGGATTAGCCGAGAGCCATGTTCGTAAAGCAAAGAAAGAATCGTCAAGAAGAGAAGTTCTGAAGAAGCTTGGACGACCACCACAGAGATAGTGGCAAGACGTTTTGTGAAAAATAAGATCACTTAGAGGAAAACAAAGCTAGCTAATGAGGAAGACGATGAATGCAAGTGGTATAATTATTGCAGAAGAAGCGCGCATACTAGAGGGGTGGAAGCAATTTATGAAGGGCCGCCAATGATAGACAAGATAAAATATGGGGCGTCAAGAGCTTGCCAAAATGCTCCTACAACTTCTCCAACAATTTTGAGGCAATAAGAAAATCCCAAGATATTGAATTGAAGATGAACAGGCGGTTTTCATCCTAGAAAGCAAACACAGGACCACATTTTTGTTCTTAAGAAGCATAGCGAAAAAGCATAGGACTGAGACAAGCACACTCTTGTATTTTTAACATGTTTAAATTTAACGGAAACAACCGATCCTGTGCAAAGAAAAGAAATTAGGTAAGTATTGACCGCCAAGAATTATTATGAAAATACACAAATATTTTGGGAGAATACAAAAGTCCTGAGAAGTAAAAGTATTAAAAGGATAAAAAATATAATGAGTGAAGATAATTAAATCCTTGCCAAGCCGGAATAAATTCTAGAAAGGTGAAAAATACATTATGAAAATGTTTTTTTCTGGAACACATGTGATGGAACCCAACGAGACAACAATAGAAGATAGCCAGGACAATGAGGAAGCTATCTGGGAGGAAAATATAGAAAGAGCTAGAGAAAAAATCAAGACCGGCTAAGCTGCAGGATACGATTGCATTTCACCGGAAATTATAAAGTATGGAGGACAGGAGATGATAAAAGTCAAAGGCTCTATTTCAGAAAGTATGGGACACCAAATAGGTACCGAATGATTGGGATATCAATGACACAGTCCCAATATACAAGAAGGGGAAGCAAAGTGACTGTAGCATCTATAGGCCAATTTGTCTCTCCTAAGTAGTATATAAAATGTACACATCAATCCTTCAGTATAGGCTCAGAGAACTGGTGGAGAATCAGTTGGAAGAGGAACAGACTGGCTTCCGTCCTGGGAGGCAAACTCAAAATAATATCTTCATCCTGAGAAATATATTGGAAAAGTCGAAGGAGAGTTCCTTGCATTCTTAGGCCTGCAATCTGCTTTTGATTCCGTTCCTAGGAAATATATATGAGAAGCCCTCCAAACAAAGAATGTCCGAAATAACCTAATAGATGCAATAAAATCGACATACTAAGACCCAAAAGGGGTAGTAGGTATAAATGGGCAAGCATCCAAGCCATTTGGAACAGGAAGTGAAGCAATGAGATAGCCTTAGCCCACTCCTCTTCATTGCACTAATAGATGAAGTGCATAAGATTTGCAAAAGGAGGACAGCATAGACATCGTTGGGGAAGTGGAATCTCAGGACAATCCTCACAAAACGTTACCTGTCCGCTGATGACATTGTCCTTCTTGGCGATACTAAAAAGTTAAGAAAAGTTACAACAAGCAATGGTTGAGTGGCAGGAAGAACTTCTGCGTAAAGGAATGAAAATAAGCTCTAACAAGAGTAAAGTACTCGTAGTCTCTATAGAGGAGAAAACAGAGGTGCATTTCTACTGCAATGGAGAAGAGTTAGAAAGCACTAATGACTTTACTTACCTGGGAACAATTATTTGCAAGTCGGGAAGGATAGACCAAGAAATTTCCAAGAGGAAAAGCTAACCAGGTCTATTATCAGATTACCAACACAATTGTGGGCAAACGAGAGGTAAGTATAATAGTAAAACTCCATATTTATAAAGTGGTATTCCTCCTCACCTTGATGTATGTGTGAGTTGGGCTTCAACGGAGAAGCATATAAGCCGAATTACCGCAGTAGAAATGAAATACTCCGCAGAGTCGCTGGCAAAACAAGAAGAGACCGGGTGAGAAATATAAGAATTAGGGAAGAATTGGGAATCCCTGCATTTAAAGATTCTTTGTAGAAACAGCAGCTGAGGTGCTTTGGACAAATTTGCCGTATTAGTCACGATCGAGACTCACGGAAGGTGTTCGAAGCGAAACCTACAGGCATGAGACCGCGAGGAAGACCAGGATTGGCACAGTTAGGTAGAGGCTCCCCACACTGAAAGGTATACGGAGGAATGGAGAGAAGCAAAATAAGTAAAATAGTCTGGGTTAAGGCATGCATCCAAAACTCATGCCTATTTAGTCAGAATTAAAACACCATATTTTAAATATGTTTTGTTATATGAATGATGACGTATAAGTACGAGTACACACCAATTAATTTAGTTTATTAAGGGTATAAACATTGTAACATTTTCAGGCATAATTTTTAATGAAATGAAAAAATAAAATAAAATAATGAATAAGTTAGATGAACATGAACTTCAGTAACATATAAATATCCCAGCCCACTTTGATAAAAAAAAACTGTCCAAAGTAACTAGCTTAAATTGATTAACACATTTGATATAGAAGCTATCGGGTAAAAATTCAATATAAATATGACTTTTATGAAAGAAAACGTGAGATGCAGGAAAAGTATTTTTCAATCCTACCTGCATATAACACATACTAAAAATACATTGTTTAGACAATTAGCTGAACACAGGATTTGAAAATCAAAATATTTGGACGTTAACCTTCTTCATGTTAAACATATCTAAATTTTAGAAGACTTTAATATGAATTATCTTTGGTTATACAGAGGAACTAGTGTTTATTTTTTCTATCCTTATTTCATACATCCAAGCTCTTATGTGAGGGTTTATGAAACAGATAATAAAAATACAATAGACCAAGGAAATAAAAGACACATTTTTCAAGTCACAAAAAATACACTTTTTTTGTTTACTTACATTTCATAATAAATATTCCTCACTTACTTCCTCATGCTAATTATTTTACCCATTATGATAAAGTTATAGATGTAAAAATATTTAGTTTTATAGTATTTTACAATATTACATTAAATGTGGTAATTTAAATTTTGTTTAATTTTACATTACAAACATCTATCTACAGTTTATTACTCAAATGCAAAACCCTTTTAAGATCGTCTATTTTATATGAGTGAGATCACCCTTGATATAACTCTCCATTTACGCCTTGGTATACACAGGAGGCATTTATTAGTCAGCTCGGAACTTAGGGATATTTTATGAATATTAGGGACTCCTTCATTACAAAAATAAATTAAAAGCAAATCAGTAGTTATAATGCGATCACTTCCATTACATTTTAAATTCTCCAGTGGACTAGTCCTTTCTCAGGAGAAATGTTATTGCAATACCTCATTCAGTAATCATATAAATTAATAGGAAAATTAACTTCAACCTGAACTGAAGAGTGGTATATTAGCAAAGGAAAAGTTTAGCTAAGGGATTTTGTGAACTGACATTATGTGAGAAGTTCCTGATAGATCAATAACTATCACGAACTTCTTCAGATGATGAACACATTTCTACTTTTCCATTCCACAAGCAATCGATGTTCAGATTAGCCATAGCACAATAAAGTGACGTTAAATAAAGAAACAAAGAACAATTGATTAGTTAATAAAGAATAAGTTATACTAAAGAATATCAGACATATACTAAAGAAAATATTACACTGATTAATAATTGAAAGCTTCTGGTTTTCAATATGTTATCTTTACCTGCTCTGAATTGTGGCTTTGGTGGCAAACCTCATAAAAATTGTATATAAGGAAGAAATAGTTGGGAGTGCGGTCAATAAAAGCACCTTAATAATTGTAACTTATAACATATAAATTATTTAAACTATAATATATAATATAATATATAAACTATTTTTGGCATCCATCATATGTTAATAGCATAGAGTTCATTATTATTTAGCCTCATATTTTTCATCTACTGTATTTCTATACCTATTTTCTATATGTTTATGTTATATTCACATCTTATTTTATATTAATACCACTTCTTTCTAACTGTATACAGTTATATATTAACTTCCCTTACTTATATTTTCTATTTTCTTTTCATACTTTAGAGTTCATATTTATAAACACTATTTTCAATTTTTAAAATTTATCAATCTTTTCTTTCTATATATGCTTGTATTATTACATTTTACTTATGTAACCTCTAGATGTCTGGTATCATATTCATATCTATAATTAAACTATTTTTTTCTAAATCCTTCATATTCCACCCCCTTTTTCTATATTTTAATCTTCTCATTTTGTATCTTTCCGTTTACCTCCTCATTTTTCTTTCCCTTTATATTATGTTTACATTTTATCCTTTCTGGACATTTATTTTCTCTATTTTATATTCGTATTCTTTAATTATTATATCTGTTCCTATTTGAATTTCTGTTCATCATCTATAATTTTATTTTTATCTATAACTATTTTAATTTTATTATATTCTGTAACCACATTTATATTCATTATCTTTATTTATCATATCTATTCACTAATTCATCATATCTAGTCACTATTTTAATTTCCACACTTGTACCACTTTACTGCATTACTTGCCACTATATTCTTGTTACTGCAACGTTTTTTTATATATTTCTGTTTGTTTCTCTCTCTTAGCCCTGAAGATGGCCTACATTGTAGGCCGAAACGTCGGCATACAATAAATAAGTTACACTTATTAAGGTGTTTTTATTGACTGCACCCCCAACTATTTCTTCCTTATATTAGAAGATACAGTCAACCAATTCTTCTCTCTCATAAAAATTGGTTCAAGAATCTCAGAGATTTGTTTTGTTTTGTTATTTGGCTTACTTAACTTCCCTGATAGCTACTGATAGCCTTAAATTTCATGAGTAGACTTCATTATTCAGCATTACATTATGTTATGGTGGATGAACAAACATCTTCTTCCTCTAACAAGGATATAGTCTATGCCTTCATTAACATAGCCTTATCTTCCAACTTAGAGAATGTATCCTTCATTGACAGACTGCAAAGGAATTGACTATACTTCTCTTCACCTTAACCATAAAGATGTTGACCTCCATGGTAGCCATCCATAAATCAATCAATTTCGCTGGCATGTACAATTTATGAATTGCTTACCAGGCTTTTCCCTAATCACTGTATTGTATCCTACCTTAAAATCAATAAAAATTATGATTTAGTATGTATTTATTTAAAAACAAATCTTACAAGTTAAAGGTAATCAATCCATGAAGATAATTTAAATTTTATTCAACCAAATTTAAAATATTCATTCCTTTTGAAATATATAAGTAAAAGATTAATTAGTTATGAGTGAAAAATTCCTCACAGAATTGAGTAAAGATGTAAAGTAAGTAATTCAGCTTCAGGCTTTGATTAAATGTCAAAGAAAAATACTCTTCACTCATTATATTGCAGAACATCTAATATTTTATATAGGTACAAGTTTTGTTAATTTTTTATTTTATTTTATTTAAGAGAGGCTTACTTAAAGTTTTTTTGGTTTTATGTTGTTTATAACTTAAAATGTTTACAAATAATCATTTGCCTAATTAATATTGAATTATTATTAAAAAATTTTCACTTATTCATTGCTTTTCAATTATTTATTCTTTGCTTTGAGATAAATTTATTTTGGTTATCACTAATAAGTTTATAATAAGGTTTATAGTGTTATTATGAAATTAGTTCTTTGTTATAGTTCTAATTCATTTATATTTATGCAAAAAATAAAAACATTTTTATTCCTTAATACATCCAAGCATCTAATAAGTACAAAATGAAATGATTTTAACTATTATGCTGTAATGGCAAAGCTGTTCACCTGTTATATTGTTGGATGTGTATGGGATTTAACCCATAACATGGTATGAAGGCATATAGTACTTTTTTTATTTAGCTATCTTAAATTTGTGGTACCGAGTTATGAGAAAATTAAATTATTGTCTAGCTTAATCTGGTCTAAGTTGCTGAGATGTGTGATTAATCAGTAATCAATCAGACCAAAACTAAATACATGCGGGCAGAAGGAGTGATGGAACTAACAGGTTCTATTAAGATAGGAGGCCTAAGTATTGAAAATGTTAATTCCTTTATCTAGTTGGGAAACCCTCTGATGAGTGAAAATAATGTTTCAATAGAGGTCAAGAAGAGAGTGGCTGGGGAAATAAATGCTTCTTTAGGATAAACGATATTCAGACTCAAGCACTAATGAATACATACAAATTTGTTTTGAAATTTCTAATGCTTAATTTAAATTGATAAAACTTATACTTCTTACATTTTTTTTTTTTTATAATGAATAATAGAACAAAATAGCAATTATTGACTTTTGTAGGAAACCGTTGATTTATAAACAAATGAAACAAGTAACTGAATCTCATGAAAATTATAATAATTTTTTAATAGGACACAACAATTTACAATATTTTCTATCGGTCCTTTCAAAGGATTACTGTGGAAGGAAAAAAATAGGTTATAGTCATTTTGTAAATCATAAGAATAGCATCATATTTTGTCAAAATTTTAAATTATGATATTTGTTTTTTCTAAGAGTTATTAGCTATTCTATTGAAATTTATATTCTGTTTCACAATTAAAATATTAGTGGAGGTTAAAATGGTCCAGTTGGAAGTCAAAATATAATCTCAAGTAGTAAGAAGCTATTTATTACAACTAGCGTTTTGTAATAAACGTTTGCTTTCAATTCTTGAATTTGTTTTAACCTCCACCCAGAAAATGTTATTCTCCTCATAATTTATGCTATCAACCAATAATTATTCAAGATGAAAAAATGAGATTTTAAAAGTAATTTTAGCTGGTCTTTTTATCTAAATCTCTCTTCTTTTTTTAAAAAAAATCGACAAATATCAATACTGAGACCGAGAAAACCATCTACTGTAAGAAGTCAGCACCTGACACCCTTCCACAGTTTAGGTTAAAAAAATCAGAAGGATTTAAAGAGCAACATGAATTTGGTCTTCCTTAATTTAATGGATAGGGTTTTGGACATAGTACACTCAACCTATTTTATACCAATAAAAAGTAATTGATAGTTAAAACACCTGCTTTCTGCCATCTCATACTGATTACTTAAACTATATGCTATACACTTTTATTGCTAACAGCCATTTTCAAGCAAATTTGATATGAATGCCAATTGCTTTCATTTTCACTCTGTAAATCTGTATATTCCATGTAAAAATTAAAAGTTTTCTTACTACTTAATTGATTGTCTAGACAGGATTTTTTGTTTTATTCCTTTTTTTTTTTTATTGTGAAACCACAATATTGCAATATTTTCTAGTTTTAAGTGCATTGAAGTAAAATTAACACCACTTAATTAAATACATATAGAACAGTCTATAATAGTTTAGACAAAAATGTGGTCTAGGAAAGGTTAAAATTTTCTAAGATGTCATGTGAAGCTTATCAGACTGATCAAGATCATACTTCTTGACAGTAGAGGAGTAATGTCGGTTCAGGAAAAGTTTTCAGAGGGATTTCATATTGAGAAAGGTGTTAAGCTGGGAGACCTTCTTTCCATAGTATTATTCAATGTGGTTCTTAAGCAATCATGAGATTTATCTGCACAAGGCCTTGGGGATACATATATCATACATTGATACATCTAGCATTTGGGGATAATTAGTGAAAGAATATCCAAAGCACTAAAAGGAGCATTCAAGGAAAACGAAAAACCTGCTAGGAAAGCTGGACTGGCAATCAGTACTGGTAAAAGAATATATATGATATCCAGTAAAGAAGAAAGGTATAACAGAGTTATTGAGTGAGCTGGATGGTTTAGAAAGAGTTACTGCCTTTACTAGTACAATTCATGCCTAATACTACCTAAGTATTTGGCAGTATTAGGCATGAATTGAAACGAGGCCTGGACGCTGACCTTTACTGATGCTATACTATTAAATATATGGGAGAGGAAAACCCTCAGAAGAATTTCACCATAAAAAGGAAGGAGAGCGATTGTGTTTGAAGACCAATGCGGAATTAAGAAACATCCCCAAAATGATAATGGAAGGACATCCAGTTGAAAAAAGAAGCATAGGTAGACCTAGACTTCATTGGCTACAAGATGACCTTGGCTGTTGATGTCGAGGCATGGATAAGAGCAGCCGAAGATAGAGTTATATGGAAGAGAATTGTTTCTATAGGAGATTGCAGATATTTAAGTATTGCTCCCTTGTTCTAGGATTTATTGAAATGCTCCAAAACTTAATATAAATTAATAAGGCTTAACAGGAGATATGAGTTATGAAAAATAATATTTCTTAAAACTAATTTTCTGCTACATGTTCTGCATTGGCGTAACTAGAGTTGACTCATGGGGAGGATTAACCCTCACCAGTCAACCACTACAACATATCATTCCCTTCGAAAAAGATGTCTTGTAATACAGGTATAATATATATTATACTGTAAATGATGTAACTGTATCTATGTATCTATATTGGCTTTACTGCCCAAGCTATGATCTCAGGAAAAAGTCAGATCCTTTGATCTGAATATAATTAAATACTAAAATGGGATACCACCCTGAGATCGTTATACTTAATATGTAATAATTTAATAATTATGTTATTAATAAATAAGAGACTTATATAGTCTTCTCCAAAGGTTAACATGGTTGACTGACCAGGATTTGTTTATTAAATAAGAATAATTATAGAAGAACATTATATTTTATTTGTGCTGATCATGGTTACAGACTTAATAAATCTTAAAAACAACTTACGATGAAAACGGGAAGCTATAGGTGACTTATGATACATGGGGCTTCATCCTGCATCCTCCCCCTTACGTCTTAACTTGACTGCTGCATACCGACAACTGCTCTCTTCAAAGTAAAAGTAATAAACCCTAAGGTCATTTTACTCTACCTGGCCCAGGCCCACTACCATCCTCACATGTAGCATAACTTCAAATTAAATAAATAAATTATAATTTTTTATAAATGTTATTTTGGAAGTTATAAATGCTATTTCCATTATAAATGTTGTTTTCTGAAGGGCAATCAAGAAATAGCTTTTAACTACAAGTAACCCTATTTATTGTTTACAATAACTTACTATACTTAATTGCATAGGGAACTTTCTAGACCCATCCAGACTTTACTTCTAGATTCTAAGAATTGTCTAAACTGTTCTTCTCACATTTGTGATCTTATTGTTGCCACTAGATGCCGCTATAATAATATAATTAATTGTAAATAAACAGTATTACGTTTTGGTTTGTCATTTTAGTGTATCTTTTATTCAATAAAATAACTGCGTTTGCACTTTCTGTGTTGTGTTTTTGGCATTATTGGCCCTTACTTCTATAATCCCACAATTATAACTTTGACAAAGTAAAATCCTTCAAATTTTTATTTCTTTAAAATTGTTACTTAATTTTTTTTTAATTTCTTCTAGGGGAGGGTTACATTCTCAATACCCCCCCCTCGTTACGCCTATGATGTGCTATGAAGTGAATATTACTATTCCCAGCTTCAGTCAGTTTATTTTATTTTTTTATCATCAATTTACTTTCATAGCTGACATTTGGTTGTCTCATAGGAAAGATATATATGTTAGAGAAGAATTGGTTGACTGTAACTTCTAATGTAAGGAAGATATATATAAATATATCTATAGTAGACTCAAGCACTAATGAATACATACAAATTTGTTTTGAAATTTCTAATGCTTAATTTAAATTGATAAAACTTATGCTTCTTACATTTTTTTTTATTGGCTTAACTATTATATTACTGTCAAGGAGACCGATTTGGGTTATTAATAGAGATTACCAACCTCCCTAACCAGTGTGGGAAGATCATTCTGTTGGTTCACCACTGAACGAATTCCAATCTGCCCAGGCCTGATTTATCTTACTTAAGAGATTACTAGTGCATCTATTAAAAATAAATAAATTGATCAAATATTCTCTTTATCAGTGGTATATTAAATTTTATAAACTGAAAAAACTATGGTGAGTATTTGAAGTATATATACACGGCTATGAATCATACACTAAAAATTTCTAAGGAATACGTGAAGTAAAATAGCATGAGAATTAATCTCCTATGAATGTAATTATTTGTTATTAATAATATTTTGTGCTCATTGTAAAATATTCAGCTGAACACAAATTTTATAGTATTTGGCCAAATTAGGGTACTTCTCATCTTCCTTTGATTATGATATATGTGGGCACATTCATGAAACAAACAAACAATTTTGTACTTCCACTTTCTAAAATTAAATGCATAAGGGGTTCTAAATTTGATAATAGGTAGAGCAATCTACCTTTAGAGTATTTTTGTCTTAAATTGTAAAAATATGATGACTCTTTATTAAAAACTAGAATAAATTTATTTGTATTAGTATTAATTAAAATATAGTATTTTTTTATTAATAAAGAAGTTAATCCTGATAACAGTGTTATTTCAGTAAATAACAGTGTTATTTCAATGAGACCCATAATCATTTATATTTATATATTATTATTTGTGCAGTAATAGTCCTAAATGTATGTGATTAAACAAGGGATTGGTAAAGTTCAACGTGTAGAGCGATGAATTGCTGAAGGTCCCATGTTCGAATCCATTAGTGGTAGAAAATTATTTAATCTGCTAACAGCAACGGATAGACCGGAGTCAGCTTAGCCTCCTGGGGCTCAACCAGCCTCTATAAATTGGGTACTATTAATTGTGAAAAAACCTCTTGGTTTTAGTGTGATTTCACCCAAACCAATCTCCTGCACAACCATTGCTTAAGAAAAAGTAACATCTCTACTCTGTACTGATTCCAAGACCCTTATGGGTTTTAGTGGTACAGGTATTTTTAAAATAAATTAATCAAAACCGTTTTCAATGCTTATATTTTAAGTAAGATGTTTGTATTCTTCTAACATTTTTTTATTGAGGTTAATAGCTGTATTGAAAATACAAAAAGTAAATCTTCATTCTGAACCCTAAAAACTCGACTGTATATTTATATGTTAACAATTTTTCAAACTTAACAACTCAAATATATGTGTATGTGTAATAATGTATTATATTGTAGGAATCTTGATTCAGGAAAACCACATATTATAATTCCTCTTTGTAATACACAGATGTTCCGTAAGATGGCATTAGTCGTTGGGAATACACGATTTTTCTCCTACGCGAAAGATTGATAAAATATAAAGCAAATAATGTAATAATGGTAGGTAAATAATAAAGCATTAGTAAAAATTATTAAAGCTTGCCATGGTATAAAAATAACTAACATTTAAATTTAAGTTTCCATAAAGTTTACTGATTTATGGGAATACAATATTCTTAATTTTCTTTTTGAAGTTACATAGAATGTAATTTCAAAAAGAAAAGTATACTATTGTATTATACTCATTACTGCAGTTTTTCGGCAAATTATTTTTGATAAATCTTATATGAAAAATTAGAAACAAAAATAATTAATTACTTCATTTCGTTTTCAGTTCCGATCGTTTGTTATGCACCAGAAAAAACAGATTATTTTATTTTTAGTAAAATTAACTCCACAATTGAAGTACACAACATAATTGTTGTATAATTTGTCGGACAAATACGTAAGGAGAAGATTTCACAATACTCGTTTTTAATCCCTATTCTAAAATTTTGTCTGTTTTTCAAATATTAGTGGTGACATATATCAAGCTGAATTGTGGCAAATTATCGCATATCTGCGTAACTTATATAGGTTCAAAGAAATAACGATTTTCTCAGTTTAATTCCATTTTTCTCCGATGAAAAATATTTTCTAAGATAATCGTAAAAGATATTTTATCTTAGATGTAACATTTATCTAAGTATGATAATTTCTAAACCTCAGATAAAAGCACCCCTAGCACCCCTATTGTTCTGACAATGGAAAGATTTTCAGCATGCAAATAGCAGAGAATTTCTAAATAACGTTTACCTTATTCGAAAATTCAAGGCGTAGTCTCACGATATCTGTTCCTTATCCAATGTCTCACGCGACACCTGAAGTTCAATCAGTCAGACTATTGTTTTAGAACTGATGGGATCATGAATTTAGTTCAAATGTTTTTGTTCTTCTAACTTGGCATGAGGCGAGCAATCTTTTGCCACATATATGTATTACAAGCTTATGCCCATGGCTTCGCTGGCGTTGAATTAGGTCCATTATGTACCTACTATAATGGATTCTCCACAGAACCTAAAAAACTATTGGGGGGAGACGTGCCACCGTGCGCCCCCCCGACCTATATCCGCGCTTGATATAGCCTATGTGTTATTCTGATATATAACCTATATTACTGTAAAGTTTCATCCACATCCGTTCAGTAGTTTTTGCGTGAAAGAGAGACAAACATACAAACTTTCACATTTATAATATTAGTAAGATTAGTAGGATATCAAACCAAATAGTTTCACTCATGTTCTTTTTGTTATTTTAACAATTATGATCATGATATTTGCTTTAATTTATGTACTATAATGGATTCTCCACAGTACCTAAAAAACTGTTGGGGAGAGACGTGCCCCCGTGCGCCCCCCGACCTATATCCGCGCTTGCTATAGCCTGTGTGTTATTCTGATATATAACCTATATTACTGTAAAGTTTCATCCACATCCGTTCAGTAGTTTTTGCGTGAAAGAGAGACAAACATACAAACTTTCACATTTATAATATTAGTAAGATTAGTAGGATATCAAACCAAATAGTTTCACTCATGTTCTTTTTGTTATTTTAACAATTATGATCATGATATTTGCATTAATTTATGTACTATAATGGATTCTCCACAGTACCTAAAAAACTGTTGGGGGGAGACGTACCCCCGTGCGCCCCCCCCCCCCCCGACCTATATCCGCGCTTGCTATAGCCAATGTGTTATTCTGATATATAACCTATATTACTGTAAAGTTTCATCCACATCCGTTCAGTAGTTTTTGCGTGAAAGAGAGACAAACATACAAACTTTCACATTTATAATATTAGTAAGATAAGATTATAATTTCTCAAGATTTTCCAATAAAATCGAAATTTTCTCATTTTCAATTTTAATAATAGTTAACATATTACTGTCTTATATATTGTTCCTCGCTTGATTAGGGTGTCATTCCGCATTGATACATATGTCCATAATTCCATTAATAATTTCTAGTTTACTTACCCCTTCGCTTCACGAGCTACATCTCCACTGTAGATTATAAAATATGACCTATTATTTTATTTTCAATGATATATTAAGATATTAACTAATATCTACTATTTTATAAATATGATTTCGCATACTTAAGATGTAACTGTCGGCTTATTTTGGAAGTAAAACGTTTTGTCTTTTAAATAACAGTCAGCTATTTTTTCCCTCCCTATTGTTTGAGATGAGATATTTAAATTGAGCTCACATAAAAAGCTTTCTATCAATGAAATCTTTGAAGCACTGGAACTCAGATTATTGGTAATTTCCCTTAACAATTGCAATCTACAATCATGGATAGCATTCAGCTCTCTTAGACTTACAGTAGGAAGGAACGCTGTTTGGCTTAGTTTATTAAACTATCTTTGAACAAACGGATTTTCATTTTCATTTCACAAAGTATGGAAAAATGAATTAAAGGAAATTTTGGTTTAAGGAGAAACCTTAATCTGAGGAAAAACTTAGAGAAAAAATTCACAAATCCCGCTTCTATTTCTGATCGATGTAGGTATAAAAATTGGTATGTTTTGTAATTTTAAATGGAAATAAGTGATTGTAAAAAAAACAATCGGAAAACACATTATACTCGAAGTTTATAATGTTTGGAAAAAATATGAAACTTTGTTTAGGTGTTAAACTGAAAGCGAAAACATTTTTTTCAATCCATAACTACTGACTGACAAAAACAAATATTCGTAGGTCATCTTTAGTTAGAAAATAAATAAAGCAGTTATTTATGTGAATCATAACTATAACATCAAGCTGTTAGTAACCATTAATGTGATATTGACGCACATGTGTCTGGTTCAAAACAATCGGTGGGTACTATGAGCTCAACAAAAGTCACCAACAGGGTCTAGGACGCATATATGCATTTCTAAATTTTTACGATTTTTCAGGTATAGAATTTAATTTAATTCTACTAAATGTATAGCTGTAATGACATAGAAAAAATGACCGTTTTTGAGATTACATATTAAACACTCGTATGTAATTTTCAATATATTAAAAGCAGTAATCCATCAATACTGATGTTGGTATTTTTTTCTTAATTACGATACTTTCAAACCGGCCAATCTGTAAATATTAGCACACTTAGAGTATTAGATTATTTTTAATCGTTAGTTCGAATATAGAGTTCGGTCTATGATCGATACAGACGGATTCGTTTTTACGATTGTTGTGACAATGTAACATACTATAATTAATTAATAAACAATATAACCGTTACTTAGGAGCATAGGCGGATCTATAGGGGTGCGGGGCATGGTGGCACGTGTCCCCTAGATGGTTTTTTGTGTACTGTGGAGAATTCATTACAGTACATACTTATAGGCAAATCATGTGAAGATAGTTGTGAAAATATATGAATAAAATAACAGAAATAACATGAAACTATTGTTTAGATATTTTAATAAACCTTTGAAACCTTTCTATAATTACTAAAAGTTTATTTCTAAGTTATTGTTGATTTTTTGCTCGTCTGCCCGTTGTGCCCCCCAGAAAAAATCCTGGATCCGCCCTTGCTTAGGAACGAACCCAAAACCCTCCAAGGGTAATATATTGATGTGTCACCATTTGCTTTCACTGCCATGATCACAGAATAAGTATTTGAAACATATGAATAAGCTGTATTTTGGCTTTCATATAATTTATTAATTAAAGTAGTATTTTATTCCATTCTTATTCAATCTATAGATATTTTTCTGCATAATAATTTTTTTCTACATTTCATTTCTTTTCATTGCTATTATTCTTATTTATTTTCACCAAATAAACACATTTATCTTAAAAAAAAACTTATTAAGCTACTGATCCGGGCGAAATCTCATTTAAAATTCAAATAGCCCAGCGGGATAATGGGTCGGGGGTCACAAGTTGGGGGAGTCATGAAGGAAAAAATGGAAAGAGGCTGTGGAAGGAATGTCGGCTATGCTAATGTCAATGAGCTCATGAGGACCTAGGGCCGTCACGATTCCTGGAAAACGGAGATATAAAGGTCACCTCAAGGACGAAACAGAAGAAGCAGCCTATCAGAGAAAGTACATCCTGTCCATCAATCTTGATAGATATGGAAGAGGTACTTGCCGTCAGGAGCAGGCTATTCCAGCTAGGCTAAGTCAGAACCAAGGTTAGTTTAGCGTATTACAATTAAGTGAGTCGGATAATTTTATTCAGAAGTAAATAATAAAAAGTGATAAGAAAAACTCAAATTATATGTGAGATATAGAATGTACTATGTGGAACGATTCATATTGACATTAAATTCTTGATGCGGACAGCATAGAGGTTCTTATACACTTATTGCTTCTTCAAAATAACACCGTCATTCTAAGAAAACCCATTTTTCAATAGAGGTATTTGATATTCACTAAGTTAGCGCACCTTGTTTTGATATTATTTTTCAACTATATAACTGAGAATAAGTGTAGTACTGTGTTCAAATAATACCGAAATATAATTTAATACAAAAACATTGTAAACATGTTTTTAAAAGAATTTTAAATTGCTACGTTTTATGAAGTCTATCCTGTAGGAAATTGGTGTGCAGTAAGGCAGTTTTTGTTCTCTTTGTTTAGTGGTAAGTCTTATAATAATTCTCAAGTAAATAATTCTGGTATTTTCAGAGCCTCTTAGTCCTACAGGATGTTATATTTCGTAACAACCGTGGTCCAAGTAACATGACCGGTCTTCTTTTTAATTTAAGATGTAGGATATGTTTTGCGATGTAAGAAAGTGGTTACATCAATAAATGTTGGTGCTAGACGATCGAAATTTCTTGCTGCGATGGTGAGTCGGTGTCAGTTTAGGGTGGCACTTAAGCACAATATTTTGACGCAAGTACAATATTTTACGAATTGGTTTTTATTTTCTATGAAGTATTATATTATATCCATTTAGTTTAGGACGATTTTAAACATTTTTTCTTAGCCATATAGATTTTGAGGATTATGAAACTGGGAAAAATAATTTTACGAAATCACTTTTACTGTAGAGAGTATGTTTGGGATATAGATGGGGAGTGGAAAATGGTGCTGTTAGCCTCTATAAAAATAATAAAATTGAGAGAAGAATTTTAGAAAAAACTATATTTAGAAACGCTATGTGTTATTCAGCTGTGATAAACACCAACTGGTGTTGTATTGATCCTCGCTTTTGACTTGTCTATTAGCCTAGGACATTAGCTAGATTTTGACGTTTGGTAAGATTCAGTCCTCTCTACAATATAAAATATAATACACAGCTTTTAAAATTGTGTATTTTTCAAATAAAATGCTCCGGGCTAATTATGAAAAATGAAACCTTATTAAATTGAAAGATTTTATCCTTTAATCGTTCATGAACTCACTGAAAATAATCGCTTACCTATGAATTGCTGTTTGCCAAAAACAAATTACTGGTATTAAATGATGATGACCCCATCGATCAGCGTTTAGCCAGAGGTTAGCAGTTATTGGGAAACTGCATCGGATGCTACTACGCATGGGAAGCCTCCTGTTGCCATCTCAGCCTCTTATGGTATGTTGTTGAGTTTGTGTAATCTAATTCTTGTGACCTATTGTGCTTCATTCCTGTGGTCAAGGGGGTACCGAGATTCGAAAATAGTCGAAGGCAGTGGCTCGTGGTGAAACGAGGGCACTATGATTTAGGTGAAACGATATCAAATGAAGAGGTTTCAATAAAATATGGGAAAATGGTAAATGACCCAAGAAGGAAATGGTCCATCCCCTAGACTAGTGACTTTCAATAAAGAAGTTATTCAGTATTTTAAGATTTATAAATTAACTGAACACTATATATATATACTAGATTTTGCCCGCGGCTTCGCTCGCATAGAATATGGACTACCGCATAAAGTTTCTTGACAGTGCTTTTTAACAATAATTTAAAATAATAAATAATTTAATTTTTTTCACTATAGGTTACTCGTACAAAATTTTAGATGTCTAACTTCAAAACTGACGGATTCCATACAACCTTTGAACCCTTATTATAATAAGGGTGGAATTATCCAAACTTCTTTCTTAAATCATACAAAGGACCTATCTGCAAATTTCAAGATGCTAAATTCCTGATTTGCCTTTAATTATGTACTAAATGGATTCTCCACAGTACCTCTAAAACTGTCGGGGGTGGAGAGGGGCACGTGCCCCCGTGCGCCCCCTAAATCCGCGCTTGCTATAGCCCATGTGTTATTCTGATGTATAACCTATATTACTGTAAAGTTTCATCCAAATCCGTTTAGTAGTTTTTGCGTGAAAGAGAGACAAACATATAAACTTTCACATTTATAATATTAGTTTGATATATATATATATATATATATGTCATCATCATCATAATCCTTCCCTCTCTACCTTCCCAGGTCATCCATGGTCTTCCTCTTGGTTTTCTTCTGTCTACTCTCGTTTCATATGTTATCCTGGCCGTTCTCTCTGTGCTCATCCTCAGGAGGTGACCAAGCCATCTTAGTCTATTTTCTTCAAGAGTGGTTTCTACCGGCTGTACCTCGAGGATCGATCTTATTATAGTGTTGCGGATCCTATCTCTCCTGGTCCTTCCTTTAACCTTTCTTAGGTATCTCATCTCCATTGTTTGTATCTGCCCTTTGTGTTTTGAGGTAAGGATCCATGATTCAGAGGAGTAAGATAGGATGTGCAGGAACGTAGACTTGTAGACGGATATCTTCGTCTTCTTCGCCACCTCTCTTTTGTTGAGGAAACCCTTCTGGACTGCGTTGAACAATCTACCAGCTGTCCCCAGCCTTCGCGTCACCTTTCCATCGATATAACCGCTTTCGTTGATCCAGGGACCTAGATATTTGAAATCCTGCACCTGTCCTAGGACAGATCCCTTCAGTCTCAATATTCTCACGCACGGTGAGGACGCCTATTCTCATACGTTTTGTCTTATCTGGATTAATATCCATGTTAATGCTTGACAATTCTTCTTGCATGATATTAACGTTGTATTGTAGGTCCTGGTCATCCGCAGCGAACATGACGAGGTCATCAGCAAAAGCTAGAACTGTTTATATAGTATAATGCCTATAGGTTCCTATGCCCCAGTTAAAAACGCCACTATCTGGGTTTGGCTCTCTTGAGAACCCCATCCAGCACCGATATGAACAGTAGGGGATTTAGGCTGCACCTCTGGCGTATTTCCTGCATCGTCTCAAACTCCTTTGAGGTATGGTTGCCAGTCCTTATAATGCTTCTTGTTTTTCGGTAGAGACTCCTGACTGCCAGAATCGTACCAATATCCACTTGCTTTTCCGACAGAGCTCGCTCTATATCCTCAGTTTTGACCTTTTCTAAATCCACAAAGCAGACAGAAAGTTGTTTACCTTTTTCGACGGTCTTCTCCATCACCTGCCTTAAAATGAAAATCAGGTCTTGTGTTCTCCTCGAGTTTCTGAATCCATACTGCTCCTCTCCGATCTGGCAGTTGGCAACTCTTCTTACCCTTGCTTCTAGGATTCTTGAATAGAGCTTCCTTGGCACACTGAGCAGAGATATGCCTCGATGATTATTGCATATTCTATTATCTCTCTTCTTGTAGATAGGCACCACCACCGCGATCTCCCAGCCCTTCGATATCCTTTTCTTTTTCCATACCAAATTTAAGAGATGGGGAAACATTTCTTCACCTTTGCTACCCATATACCTCATAATTTCGGGAGTTATTTCGTCCAGCCCTGCAGACTTGCCCAGCTTCATATTCGAGACAGCTTCCTGCAGTTCTTCCTCGCTGATGAAATCGTCTTCTTCTGCATACTCAACCCCCCCCCATTATGGGTCTCATCTGGACTAACGTATATATATATATACATATGTATGTATGGGAGAGTGGGGTAATGGTGCCACCCTAAGGGAAAAATCTCTGCCAATCCCTGACATTTTTCTTAAAATAGTTTTTGAACGTTTGTATACCTGAATTAGTTATTTCTCTACCTTATAATATTTATATATATGGTGTGCCTTCGTTATTGAGGGTAATATATAAAAAAATATAAATATACACAAAGTGGCGGTATTCCGCCCTGGACGTTGGGTAATTCCGGCATATGCTTTATTTAACATATTTTCTGTAATAGGGATTAATAGTGTAATGGAGAGGACTACATGTATTGGTATCCAACATAATATATATATATATATATATATATATATATATATATGCATATATATATATATATATATATATATATATATATATATATATATATATATATATATATATATATATGTGTGTTTTATTGAAAAATACAAAAATATATCAGTAGGTATGACATTTAATAAGCAGAAAGTCATTAATTTCCGTTAAAAATTTTAGAATCAATTGAAAAATATTTAAGATGAATTTTATTTCTGTTTTCATCTTGTTAATATCTAACTTTATCTTCTTTACAACACCGCCTTTAGATTCGTTCGCTTCTTGAACATCTTTTCTTTTATCAGTTCTATCTTTCTTCTTCATTTTGATTTTAGCTTCTAGGCCTACCTTTCCTACGTTCCCCGTGTCTATCGTTAACGGAGGACCAGACCCTCGCTCGTCTCCCCGCAGCGCAACAACCAAAAACGAGGGGTGGCGGAATTGCCCGAGGTGGCGGATTTGTACCACTCTCCCTTATGTATGGGGAAGTAGTCCGGGGGATATTAATTAGGTTATTTAGCTTCACTTCCATACTTATGACATACATTACAAGCCAAGAAAAGACATACAATGTGGGTTGTACACACGTCGTTTTCTAATAAATAGTTTATCACTATTTTAGGAAAAAAGTTTTTTTTACACCAAAAACTATTATCCTAACTATTACTAATTATCCTAAAACTATTATTAACGTTGGGGAAGGCCACGGGTGATAAGGTCCAAAGTGGTGAAGTTTTGGAGTTACGGGTTATCTACCGCAGCATGGAAACTATGAGTTACAGAAACTTAAAGTTAAGTACAAACTCTTTTCAGGCTGTTTATTCTTCCTAAAGTAAAATAAGTCTAAAAGAGGGTCAGAGAGTCATGCCATTTTAGTATGGCCTTCAATAATCGGTGGGGTTTACTTTGGACATATGTGCTACCAATCTCTTAACATTAATAAAATATAAGAGTAATATTTTAAACCAAACATTTTTTGTTTTGCTTAAACTATCCTTCAATTTCCTTTCCTTCAGTGCACCTTTGATTTGACTTTGAACATCATACAGCTAAAGCGGTAAGCGGTCAAGAAGTCTTAGGTCAACGAAAGGTTCTTGATGATCTCCCTGAGTGGAATAAGAAAGGTCAGAGTTTTAGATTGAGGAGGCTACAACACTCGATATCTCAACGGAATAATGTCATGATTTACCGATAGCGGTGGAAGGGGTTAATATCAGGGAGGAAGATACTCGCACATCGATTGCAGCTTCTCTCAGGATAAATGTCAATATATATATATATATATTCTTTATTTTAATAACATGTAGGAATTAATTTTATTTATCTAATTTCGTCACGATTTTTACTAAATTGTTATTGAACAAACGATAACAATAATTCCACATTTACGCCTCAAGTAATGTTTTTCATAATAATTTAATAATAGAATAATTAAGAACAAATAATTTTATTCTGGGACTAGGTTCCATAAGAATAACAGATGTTTACAAAATTTAATCAATATGTATCAAGCCAAAGGGCTAGATTATTAAAATAATATATAATTTACATACTCGTAATAACATGAAAATAAACATGAACTAAAAGGTACGTTCTGATAGAGAATAAAAAAAACAGCTAATAATAAAATAGCGTACAATTTACTTGAACAGAAATAATCTAGTAGAAAAATAAATTAGAGCATCTAACAGTAAAAAAAAATAATATCATTGTGAGCGAGGAATATTTACAGTAATTCATCAATCATGTTGAAAACAGCTCTTAATTGTTATTGATTATAGAGCATCTGTTTGGGGATTTAGGAGATGTAGGAAAAGTTTGAATATGAATATGGATAAAGAAGAGGCATGACGGATATCGGGTGGGAGTTAAAGAGAGTTAGAACGGGCGAGAAAGGAACGCTCAAATGTTTTGGTTCTGTGGGAACGGATACAAAGGTCGGAAAGGCGAGATATTGTGCCAAGGGATTGGATAGAGGATTTGAATTGAATTGAGCTATTTTGAATTATATCTATAGGAGGCTATAGATGTAAGATGGATGTTGTGAGTTGATGGTAGGGTATAAATAAGAACCTAGGAAATACAGTCTACGGGAAGAGCCACATTAATTCACCATAGGGATGGAACACATGAGACTTCCTCGGGGCGACGAAGACAAGCCGAAGTGAGCACTTCATAATTCGCCTCAATCTATCCTCGACTTGTTCGAAAAGCCCCCATATGCCACACAGCCATAGTTAAAGTGTGGAAAAACGAAATATGTGTGAGGATCTTACGGATAGGCAGTGTTAGATGTAAATAATATACATTAAAAAAAAGTGCTCGATTTTACTTTATTTTGTTCGATAATAATAATACTTACCTTTTATAATCATTCCTCCTCTTCTTTTTACGCCACTTTTCTTGCTAAATCGTTACATAACCCGCCCAGTGGTGCTAGATGTGCTGGATGTGGTGCCGAAGCTACTGACTAACGACTTCAGCTGAGACCAGTTACCTCAGTGCTGCCGTTGTTCTGGGAGTTGTTGTGCAACCCGGGGCGATCTTTCATCAGGGAGTCATTTGGCTTGTTTTCCGGGCACAACAAACTGCAGCCATAACTCCTCCAGACATCTGCGGACGTTAGTGAGGAAACCGCGGTCAGAGGTGACACCCAGCATTGCCGTCATCTGTCAGAAATATTGTTGCATGTCCGAATATAGCTCAATTGTATGGCTCTTAATATGTGCAATATTGATGTAAAGTGTTTAAAAACAACTGTACCATCACAATATTTAAAATCTTTATATATATTGTGCAGCCCAAGGTTTCCTCATATCATATACCCAATACCTCATAGAAAACCCAATTTACAACTGATTAAAATAATTTATTTGTAGCAAATAAATTGTGGGTATTACAGTAAAAAGTATGACATTTATGATATAAGTGTTTTATGATTTAATATGAATTATTTGATAAGAATCGTGGGGGAAATTAAAGACCCTAGTAGATTTATTAATTTTAAGGAAATATTATCAAGATATTTCAGGATACAACTGATAAATAAAAATATTTGTTATTTGTATATAAAGTTGATCTGATTTGGTTTCGAATGGGAATGCTTCAATGAGATGAGTTAAGAGAATATTTGCAAGCATAAATTCTTAACTTTATTAGGGCCGATTTTTCCTAGAAAGAATGCAAACAATATTAATTACATCAGACTCAAGATAAGACTTAATATTCATTCTTTAAATTTATGTGGGGTCACCTTTGGTGTAGTGGTTAGCATAACAACCTCCTAAGCCCAAGATCAAAGATTCACAGACATTATTACTATATGGTGTATAATAATTTATATTGCTAGTCAAAATGTGACCAACAAAATATATTTTTATTTCCAGATGATTTATAAATTATATATAAGGTTTACTGAATAACTTAAACAAATATTAAATCTCTATTTTTATATTACCACATTTTTCGACGGATGCTGATTTTTTTTTTTTGAGTTTATACATTAAAAAAAAAAATCATTGTTTTTATATTAATTTATTTTTGGCATCATGTTGTATAAATTTTTGTAAGGCTAAACTTAACAAATATTAAATATTGTTTTTTTATATTAATAAGACTGCCTTAATTCATTAATAGTAGTGATTTCTTCTTTCTGAAGTGTCTCTTAATCCTTGATATTGTTTTAATTTTTTTTTTCTGGATGACAATATACGAACATATTAGCGTTTGGTTAGCTTGAAAACCAAAAGCCATTCTATATCTCCTCGAACTGTAGATGACACTGGTATTTACCAACATGCTTTCCCTTGAGAAAGAAATTTCGTTAGGCACGTAGGATGATAAACAAAAGGACACGATAGCTAGAAGATTTTTAAAAAATCTGATGCATCGACACTACAACTAAAGAACTTCGTGGGTTCCTATTAATTTCAGTTATTTAGTTACTACTATAATCACTTAGTTATAACCAATATACAACAATAAACTAGTATTATCATATACGAACAGAGCACATAAGACTTAAAAAGAAATCAAAGCAGACATTCATTATTAGTTCATTTGTCACTGAGATATTCTTATAATAATTTTTTTAAATAGTGCCATTCTGTAGATATTTTGATTAATTTACAGTAATATGTTTTTTTATTATTTTTTTAACGTCGCTTCGACAGCTGGGGCCATAGCGACGACAGCTCTTCATATATTTCTTGGATTAAGTTTGTTCGTTTTAGGCACATCAGAGTCCTCTGTAGCTCATTATCATTTTCGAAAGATTGGCACGTTTCAATTTCCGAATTTGTTCTTACTATTTCAAACTTCTTGCATTCAAACAGATGCTTGCGGTAATTTGTACATTCTTACAGCTTTGGCAGGTTGGTTGGTACTGCCATAAAAGCAGGTGGAGATGTGTCAACTTAGTAAGACCGATACTTAATCTGCTTAGTATACTGCACTCTTTTGGAGTTAGGCCGTTTGGAGGGATCCAAGCAATGTTTTTTTCTTTTATTTGACGGGGGTGGTTTTGCGAAAGGTTCTTCCACTTTTCATCCCAATTTTCTTTAATTTTATTTCTTCTTAAAGTTGGATCTTAACAAGGGATAGGCTATATTTACTATACACTATACTACTATACAATGTACATAGACTATAAATACTCCCGGGATGATCCATCCCAGGATACGGAAGAAGATATGATGGTTAGGCGCACCACCGTGTGCCCTCCAGGTACCGAATTGTGCCCACCATGGGATATTTGGGACCTTCGTCTTGCTATGGATAAGCAGAGGATCGGCAGAGCCCCAGGACTCGACTGGATGACCTTCTGGGCATCTTCAATGAGTGGATGGACCAGGGGCGGTTCCCGGGTAAGTGGAGGATCGCGGACTTTAGACTGCTCTACAAAGGAGGGCTCAAGGATAAGGAGACGCCTAAGGCGTATAGGCCGATATGCCTCCTCTCAGTCGTCAGTCAAGTCCTAGAGAGGCTGATTATTAGCAGCGCAAGACCGATCCTCAGTGCGGCGAATCATCCAGGCAGTTCGGCTCGACCCATGGCAAAGGGGACCACCGATGGAGTACTGAGAGTGCGCAGAGATGTGGAAGAGAAGGTGGAGAAGTATGTCATGCTCGTATTGTTTGACATATCCTCCGTCTTCGATATTCGGCCAGCGCATAATGGCCCAGCGCACTCCAGCGGTTGCAGAAGTTCGGCATCCCCAGCAATCTGTACTCCCTCGTGAGTAGCTACCTCAGTGACTGGAGCGTCACGATTAAAGGCAACAATTACGAGGTTGAGAGAAGGATAGAGAGAGGAAGCCTACAAGTATCGGACCAATTGCTGGGGGAACTAGAAGAGGAAGAGTTCCTTGCCACGGCCTACATCGACGACCTGGCAGTCATAGTGGCTGAGAACAGCAGAGCCAGATTGAAGACACAAGCGGAGAGGTGCGTCAGTCTCGTAGCGGAATGGTGCGTGAGGAGGAAATTAAGTATGACCGCAACCAAGACCCAGACCACACTCCTCAGATGCTCCACTGACAGGGCTCACCCTATTATACTGGAGATTCAAGGTAAGACTGGGTGAGGAGGAGACGCACCTGGGCGGACGGAAAGTTCACGAGAGGCTTCGTAGCCACACCTCACCTGGGATACCTGAAGGATAGGGTAACCCCGTCACTCAACGGATTAGGAAGAATAGGGGGTGCATTCTGGGGCCTCAGGTACCCACCAACTATGACCATTTATAAAGGAGAGGTCTTGGGTATCCTGAGGTATGCATCCCCGGCATGGAGCCATAACCTCACGCAGCTGCAGAAGAGGAGACTGGCCACCATCCATAGATTGGCTCTGCTGCGAGCAGCTTCAGAGCAACTTGTTAAAAGTTACCCTCGTTACTTAAGGAATTGGTGCAGTTATAACTAGGTTTGAATATTGCATTTAAACATATAATAGCGTTTAATTATATTATTATTACAATATTATTATATTGTATAATATTATTACATATCCACTCTCAAAAAAAGAAAAATATTCTAATCAACTACCAATTGGATGAAATTAACTACAAGTGAAGCTGAAATAATTGAACCAAAACTAAGCTTGTTGTATATAAACTAATAATAATGTTCAATGCCGCAGAAAAAATACGTATTATCCTAAAATCTGAATTGATTAAAAAAAAATGTAGAATGTTGAATGAAAATTGTTGTAGACATTTTATTGACTGTTATTAGTAAGAGTAGTCTTTTAGTAAGATTAGTTAAAAGAACACCACGTTTTTCTACGATGAAAAAACGATGATACTGCAAATTACTCTCTCCCATTTATTTCTGTTGTGTTTTTTATTTTAAAAAACTTATATTAAAGCGTGTTTTTTAGTTTTTTGTTATCTTATTCAGTTTTAAGTGTTAATTATTTATTTTATGCTTATATAGTTTAGGTGACTATAAACTCGCCCTCTTTATTTTTTTTTTTTTTTTAAATAACCACTTTTCACTTTTTAATTTGGCTAGCTATAATAGCTTTTTATTTATTTTTTTAACTAAACCATTATTAATTTTTTTTTGCACAATTTACAAAACTCTCTAGTGATCTTGGCACACGCTTGTCTCAAACTGAGGTGAGATAAGACATAAGTGATTCGTCCGATATCATGCTCAGTCGCCAGATTTTCCTCCAATAAAGGACACCAACTTTATTTAATACATAATACTCTAAAAAATATCCTATGCCTAGTGTACTATTATTGAGCCTGTCGTCTATGGTCCAGTTAACTTTGTGAATTCTATTATGATATAACGTAATATCTGCTGATACAGGATAATTTGGAAGATAGCAATTTTCCTTGTCTCTCTAAGAACGTGGTCTTGTAATCCAGCAATAAATGTATATAAAATTTGTATTGTCTACATTTAAAAAAATAACGTCATACTAAAGAAGGACACTTTTTTTATAAATAGTAAGACAGTTATTGTAATGGTTCAATATATTTATAAGCACTAAGCGATATAAATTATTATCAGTTTTAATGCTCATTTTTTTTTTATGAGATTTTTTAAATATTGCTGTAAATTAACGACAAAGCACCTGGCGTTTTATCGGATTTCATTCACTCACGAATGAACGCAAAGGTCGTAATTTGATTTGATCTTTGGTGTATCGCAATAATAACTAGTAAAAGGTCCGTTGCTCAATATATACAGGAGATGGTGGATGGTATAAGGTCTCCTGAGCATACTAATAATGTCCAATGGTCGCCACGATTCACCCCAGGCGGTCGGAGAGCGGTAGGCACTTCTTCGGTCGGCAACGAGGCCTAAGGAATCGTATATTTATGAGTGAGAAGCATCTCTATCTTGTGTTCGTTATTGGGCATGATATCAATCAATTGATTAACTTCATGATTCAATCAATTTTATTATGACTGTTACATTTTTTAAAACTTAAAATCGATTTGAGTTAATTATCAACCAACGTATTATATAATTTATCGGAGTTAGTAAGATATTAAGATCGGCCTATAAAAGAAAGACGCTTTCAAAATTCATAAATAAGAATTTATTAAATGCATAAACTATTGTTTGAGCATCAAGGACTCCCAAAACATTTTTTTTTATGAGATTTTTTAAATATTGCTGTAAATCATCAATATTTAAAAAATCTCACCATCCTTTGTCCCTTCGATATAGAGATCTTATATTTGCAATTGGCATAAGAAATATGGCACTTAAGGTACTTGTGAACTTCCAAACCTCTATTACCTCTTGGGCTGAATGTTGCCCTATTATAAAAGTAAAGTAACTTCATTTCATTGTATAGTAATATCCTCGAAATGATAAACTAAAAACTACCGGTAGGCTATCCTCGTATACTGCGATTAAATGGTTCGATGAAAATTACAAATAGCTTTTTCTTGTATTTGTAATGCATTATTCATTTCGACGATTATATTATAGTAACAATGTGGATGTGATTTAATTGTTTTTTTGCAATTTATACAAAAAAAAATTAATAAAATAAATGTGTTTTTTGATAGTCCAGCGGTTTTGGAGGAATTGAAAAAATATGCCAAGTGTGTTCTCATCTTTTAATGAAGAGCCTGAAAAATTGGCTGCACACTCTATGATTCCGATTATATTCCAAATTCCTAACATGATAAAATGATACATCAAAATATTTCTTTTGAATCACACAATTAGTCTGGAGGTACAGTCAATAAAAACACTAAATAAGAAAAACTTATTTATTACTGGTGCCAATAGTGTAGTGTATCTACAACTACTACAGTGTAGTGTATATGTAATAGTGTAGGCCATCCTTCAGGGCTAAGAAGGAAAAGGTTGGCACTAGTAATAAATAAATTTTTCTTATTTAGTGTTATTATTGACTGCACTCCCAGACTAACTGTATCCTTCATTAGATCTTCCAGTCAATTATTTTCCTCTCCAAAATATTTCTATAGTGGTTTGTCAATTTTATTTTTTATAATAATAACGAAACAATTTAAATTAGTTCACCAGTATCTCACATGCTTAAACTCAAATTGAATAAGGAAGTACAATAAGAAACTACATGGATAAGGGACACCTTTTGGTCTTTTCGCTAGCGTAAAAACCGTCTATGTCCAAGGTCACGGCTTCCCTGCCAGGCAGTTGCCTATATGATTTTTTTAAAGGAAGTAAAAAAAGATATTAGTTATGCCTAACTTCAGAAAGGGCGTAAAATTGGGAACCCAAGTCTGTTCGGTAACAGGTACTAGTTAAAGAGGTTTAATCCTAATTAAATCTGGATAGGAAAAATATAGGTTTCCCACTGTATCATCGCTCAATTAGCCACATTAGAATAAAGTGGCGTTAAATGAATAAACAAAAACATTCCTTGGTGAAATAGAGCAGAACATACGGCCACATTTAAGATTCACTAACTTTAAAAAAACTGTTTGAGCTACTCTACATTTCAAAGTGGGCTATAAATCAAACTATAAATGCTGATATAGACTGTGAACGATGACATGGTTGTCAATGAAATAAAAAACGTGATTATGATATCTTGCAACAGGTCGAAAGGATCTGCTCAATTAACCCTACGAAGATATTTATTGTAAGAGGAAACCCATTAGTGCGCCGATGTGGATACCTTACATACACTTTAGAAAATTGCAGTAGATAAATCGTTCCTGAAGTATGTTCAAAGCCATTTGAAACATAATATGGATAAAAAGGTTTCGAGGTTTTTTATTATTGCTTGCCGTTAGCTGACAAACATTCATCAATTTAATGCACGGACGCCTGAAACAACAAATTCAAAGGTGGCTAAGAATGAAAAATAGGAATAACCTATAATAGGAAGCGTTAACAGATTAAAACTTCGTAGAACAAAATGTTAATTTGAGAGAAAGGAAGATTTGAACTTTTAGCTAAATTCAATAAGCCAAATGACGGAATCGTTATGTAATATGTGCAGTAACTTAGTGTGAGGGAAACACCAAACCAAAATGTAAAATGAACGATTTTTTATGTCAATCTTTAATAATTGATAGAATTTTAATTTTAATAAACAATATTTGTTTGAATGTTTGGATTTACCTAACAAATCAATAAATATATGTACCTACTAATAATTCAACATAACCAAGAATAGGCATTATATGTCCAAAGGTCCGAAAGTGTTGTTATTTTCGGTTATTTTATTTAAATTCACAAATGCAAAGGGACAACAAGAAATTTACCACATGAACATCCTTATACAAGGAAGACACCTCGGAATTAGTCCGAAGCATCTATACATTGTTTACATGTACATAATTTGGGTCATGAATGTTCCAAGTGAAACAATTACAAATATATCATATATGTATATTATTTGTTTGTGTGTGTTTACCCTATCTCGGATAATTCGGTAATCGTTTTGAATAGACTAAGAGTGACTCATTAGCTTAAGCTTCCTCACGATCTTTCCATTGAAATTACGAAGGCTAAGTGACGAGAAATATCTAAAGAACGTTATTAACGGATTGGGTCTGACACATCTCTGCATCTCTTTAGCCTATTTAGGATCTGGGAATGCATCAATCGTAACTGTTTACGAGCACCAACGGCAATGATGCGGAGCCAAATGCAGTTGATGTTTTTGAGGTCAAGTATTTTCCCTAGCCTATCATTTTGCCAAAGAATCTATTAATGATTTGGAAATAATATTTCCCCTTGGCTATCTTTTCGCCAAAGAATCTAATAATGATTTGGAAATAATTTTGACCCTTTTATTATTTTTGAGAATTTTTTTTACCCATTTCTGTGTTATATTTAATGCTACGTGATATATTTGATGTATATTTATTTTGGCTGATTGTGCTATCGGTTGATAGTACAATCCTGTAGAGCGATATTTCAACATGAAAAAAATAACTCTGTTTAGCGATGGAATTGGAGGTTACGTAAAAAAATTATCCTGGAACTATATTGCGATTTGTTCAAATTAATTATGATTATCACCATGTTTATAGACAGCGTTTAAAATAAATTAGCATGAACAACATTATATCATGTTAATTGTTATATTATATCATAATTTATTTTATTGTTATATGATAAAATTTTTTTAATATTTTATTTGAAAATAAAAGATATGAACAGGACCGGGAATCGAAAAGGGGTCTCCCACCTGTCCGTGGTGGTGCCTTAACCATCTCAGCCATCCTGGTTCGCTTCTCGGTCAGTCATATCCCTTTTTTCACCGATCCTATATCTCCGTATTCTCCCAATTTGCGATGTATACGCGGGGAGAATGTTAATTGAACATTACTTTATTTTATTGGAACTTGTTGACTTAAGTCATTTATCATTATTATAATTTTTTTTTTGTTATATGATATATTTTTTTAAAATATTTTAATTGAAAAGAAAAGATATGACCAGGACCGATTGCTTAGTACTATTAAATATTCTCCCAGTGTATACATCGCAAATTGCGAGAACACGGAGATATAGGATCGGTGAAAAAAAGGGATATGACGGACCGAGAATCGAACCAGGATGGCTGAGATGGTTAAAGCCACCACGGAGAGGTGGGAGACCCGGGTTCGAGTCCTGGTCCTGGTCATATCTTTTCTTTCCAAATAAAATATTTAAAAAAGTTATATTATATCCTTTGTTTTTCTTTATATGAGCTTTGCGTTTTTCCTATCCCTTCAGGTACAGGCCATTATCCTGTCCTAGCCAAAGTGGTAAGGTTGAGATTCATTCTGAGGGTAAACCATGAAATATATTTAATTTTAAAATATTATGTGTTGTATTTGTGTCCTAGTTATTCAATTCATCCATGGGAAGATTCCCTCCTCCCTTCCACTTCATATTGAAAGAACACCTCATTAAAGATTATCACACAAGTTTATAACAAAATTTTAAAACTTTAATACTTTTTTGTTTTAAATTGCTAAAGATTCTTAAAGCTAAAGAACTCCAACTACATTTAACTGCTGAATATAAAATATAAAAAAAATTCACTCGATATTTACTCTTCATTTATTCGCATTTTGCCGCAGTAGAGGTTAGCAAGATTGACATTACCCGTACTCATTTTAGAAACTGGTGTACCCACCTACATCAAAACCCAAAATAACTTGCATAATTAATCCAGTAATCTATCATTTAAGTATTCCTATGATTCTTAAAACGCTCTAAAAGAAGGAACCTGTCCCGGGGACCACAAATATAAGAAAATAGCTCATAAGACCTGCGTTGACTTATGGAAGGAAACGATGCGTTGCTAGTAACGCCGAAGTTGGATCTACCATCTTATGAAAGTTGTAGGATTCTCCGAAGAATTTACAGTATGACAGAAAAACAAAAACAAAAAAAAATTATTTTGTGAGCCCATAGTAGGTTTTCTTGGGCCGATTGTAATATTGTTTATTTCAATTTACAAGATACTATTTAAAAAGCAACGTATGAATAATAATTCGGTTAAATACTACATATGCGTGCGAGACATGGGCATATAAGAAGGCATTTGCTGACTTAACAGTTCGGTTCAAGAGGATTATTCCAAAAGAAATAGTAAAACAGACAAACACAGGAGTAAGGGAGTCCCCACCTCAGAACTAACAACAAAGTCTATTAAATATATGACTATCTTTCTATCTTCTAGCTCGCTCGAGTTCAATGTATTAAATCATTAGGAAACATCCTAAGATTGAATGAAGCGATGGTCACGTGAAGGATTTTTCGTGGAGAGCCAGCGAGAATTAGGGAGGAAGACCGAAGAGAAGAGGAAGAGCGAAGGAAAGATGGACAAACAAGATGGTAGATGGGAAGTGCTGAAGAGGATTTAAGAAATAAAATGAATATCCTTCAGTTGCGCAGCATGACTGAGTAAAGGCAAATGGATCATAACGTATGATGAATGAACATGTCGAGTTAAGCCTTCTGAGCAATGAGCAAGAAAAATTAATGGAATCAATTTTTGTACGAAGTAAATTCTTCCAACTTATTTACATAAGTCAGTTTTTTAAATATATTACGAAATAACAGTTAAACGAGTATATAAATGTACAAACAAATTATTAATTAATAAAACAGTAATGTTTAGATGAACATTGATTATTCCAATCATCAAATTTGCTACCATTTTTTAAAAAACATCTTAGATGTTTGTTAATAATTTTAATGATTTTTATGTAACGATTTTTTACAACTTCAGTTGTTTTTCATTGCCATGGGCTCATCCACATCCTGCAACCATCTCTTCTTGAATCGCATTCTTTTTCTCCTTTCGGCCGGGCGATAGTAGAACCCAGTTTTAGGAATTTCGACATCCCCTTTATTTGGCCATACCATTTCAGTCCGTTGGTCCCTATTGTGTAGGAATAGGTTTTATTATTTTTAATTAATTAAAATATAATAAAAAATGTCATTCTTCTAATAAAATATCATTTTTCCACGGACTTATGGTGAGGATGCACCCAAAGTGATTAAATATAGAAATCTTCTATAAAATAAGGGGATACAAGAGTGAGGGGGAGTTTGTCAAACAGATGAAGTAAGAAACTAAAAGATTGAACATAACATACCAAGACCGATAAAAGATGAGGAGACCCGAAGGCACACCCTACCAAGAACTCTAAATGTACCCCTGTATCACAGATAAGTGTAATTTAATTCCTTTAATGTATTTTATGGCAATCCGCTATATCTATATCTGAATCATTAAGCGTACCTCTAAAAATATATCTATTGAAAAAATAGATGAGTAAAAGTGGTAATTTCATCCCAACAATTAAAATAAACAATGTTTTAAACAAGGAATTTGATAATTTAATGGTAGCCAGCCTTATTTGGCTGAATTTAAATCTTAGTACTCATCAGTATTGAAATATAACCTGCTATACTATTATTTTTCAATGGATTAAAAAACACAAAATTTATTAAAAAATTATTTTTAATAATTACAAACCTTAAATAATAAGCTGATGTAACAAAATAGAAAAATATTTGAACATATAAAAATTAAAAAAATTGTTAAATTAATGTTACGTATACGCATCAGTGGCCGTAAATGGGTTAAAATTAAATGACTTAGAATACATGAAAATACAAATGATAATTTACTGTTATTGGCAGGCCTGCCATTTAATTGAATAAATGCGTAGCTCGCAATGAGTGATACTGTTTAGGTACAATTGGCTGGCGGCACAATTAAGGTCCTTATGGAAGAGATGCCAGAATAGGAATGGCGTGGACCGAGGAAAGAAGGAAAGAACAATCAGAAAGAATGAGGAAAAGGTGGGAAGAAAGAAGGAATGAGAAAATGGATTGAAAATTATGATATTCGCGTGTTCTATGAGGCCTTTCCATGAAAAAAAAAAGGAATGATTATTTTTTCTTCACACTATTGAAGAAAAATACTAAAAAGACGTGATCATTTATTTTTATAAGATAAGGGTTATTTTTTTCCGTTTGTGACTTGTTTTATATTCATTTAATTATCTTTGTAAATAGGCTCAATTAGAATGTAAAATCTTGATAAATATTTTAATAAATTACGTCATACATTTTCAAATGATGGATTAAAAAATGTAAATTAGAAAGGCTTGAAGACAAAAATGGATGTAAGGCTAAGACTGGAATATACCATTCATAATTGTGAATAATCGCTTACTTTTTTTGGCATATGGAAAAAATGTCTTTTCTGTACCAATTGGTATTTCCGATTAAGCAAGAATTGAGAGGCTGCTTATGATTTTATACCGCAACTTGGGTCAGGGGTTAAGAATGTAATATTGCTCTTCACCAGTATCCCTTCTCCCCCTACCATAGACCTAGCAAATGCTTTTCATAGTTATGTAAGCTATGGTGTAGAAAATTAAATATAAATTATTAATCTTCTATTTAAATATTTAATTGGAATATTTATAACTTTACTCTGGGAACGATAAGCCAATGAAATATTATTGATGTATCAGCCAGCACAACAAAATCGATAAGAAGTAACATACAATGGCCGGATAACACGATATGGATAACACAGTATGGTGACTACCGTATAGTTGTCCCAAAGAACTATTAAATACAAATTAGTTTTAGTGCGTGGCTACACTGCGATCAACCGTAAAGTTACCCACTAGTAAGTTTGCTTTTGTTATGGAGTGTTTATATGCTATCTGAACCTAATTTTATTTATTTATATTTATTTTCAATTGTATTTTATTTACTTATTTCAGTAGTGTCAGTTTTTATAATGTTATATTTAGGAATAAATTAATACAACTTTATAGGCGTTATCCTGAAATATCAGCATTGCCATTCAGGTAAGCGCTCTTTTAAAATTAATTTTTATAAATTAGGGTATATTACAACTGAGCATATGCAATGTCCGCATGTTGTTATAGTTCTGAAATACAAAAACTATAATTTAAAAAAAAAAAATAGACCCGAGAGGATGGAAAATACCGAGAAACCTTTATTTAAGATTAGAACTCAGAAATGAACCATAATTATTAACTATTTTTATTTGAAGAGAAAAGATATACCCCCGGCCAGAATTCTACGATAAAATAAAATATTAATATTTATTTGTCTACGATAAAAATAAATATTAACGATGAATAAGGGCAGAAGAAATAATGGAAGTTATAAATTCCCAACTTCTATTTCTAAGTAATGTTATGACCACTAAGATAAATTCGATTAACACTGATGAGGTACTACTTAAAGAATCATTCCTAATAAAAAGACAATCTTTCTGATTTATTGAAATTTCAACGATTTTTAAAATAAATATTTTGCAAAACATTATGAATTTTATTCTTTTAAAGCAAACATAATTGCACACAATTTTAAATAAATCGTTTGTCAACCTATTAACAGTAGCGGTGATTCACCCTTAATCCTTTCGGTACCGTAAAACGGGGTGAATAGAAACAGTGGGGTGAATAGAAACGAAACTTCATTTTTTTATGTATTATTTATTTCCTACATAACTATGGGTAAATTGTGGCAACTATTTTTTTTTTTAAGTTGCTATACTTTAGGCTGAAAGGGAAATAATGGTTTGTTTGGTTAGCAGCACAGGTTCCTGTTTGTATGTCTTGTTGAATTTTACGACACGATTTTTGTGTTTTTTTATCCACTTTGATTTTTCCATAATACGTAGTGTTCTTCAAAGTAAATAGCTGTACAAAGCATAGTTTAATTATTCATATAAAAGATATACTATATAAAATACATGTTGTGTGTTTTATATTTATGTTAGACTCTTATTTGAAACAGCAGGACCCTGTAAAATGCCAAAAAAATACAAACCGGTGTTTGGAGGGGGCTACAAAAAGCATGATCCAAAAACAATCGAAAATGCACTTTCTGACATACAGAAGGGACTAAGCCTTCGGAAGTCTGCTGAGAAACATGCTTGCATTGTAGTATTATATATCGACACTTGAAAAGAGGTCTCAATATGAAGAACCATGGTGGTCAGACAGCTTTATCTCTCGATTCAAAGGTATGATATTTTTCAAAGATGACCTGTCCGATTTCACAATTTATTAATCAAAATTTGATCTTGTTAAATACGGTAATTGTCTACCTGTTCAATTTCTTTACTTACAGTTATGTAACTTCTTTTGGTTATGTACTGAAATAAATCATTACGTTGAGAAATAAATTTGTATTTATCCATTTACAAATTAAAAATACTATATTTAACTGTTCCATTCACCCTCGATTCGTTTCAATAGAAAAAAATATGAAATCGAAGTACTGTTTCTATTCACCCCCATTTGCGGGGTGAAAAGAAACACCATGTTTTACTTTTTTCTTTAAAATGAAATAAAATTAAATACTATAAACAAATAGGTCTAACAGAGACCTGTGTTTGGTAAAAAAATTGTATCTAGAACAACTACAAACATGGAAAATTTCAAACCAAAGTTGAAAATTGTTTAATATTAGTTTGAAAATTGTTATTAGTGTAATTCTCTTTCCCAACTACAATGATAAAGAATGATAACAAACATAACCATCTGGACAGTTGTTATTAATCTATTTAAAAATTAAAAAAACACCACTATTTTACCTGAATATATATTTGGGTTAGAACTCGAAAAAATACAAACTCATTACAATGTAGTTTCTTGTATTTTTTATCAATGGTAATTCACTTCTGGAATTTAAAGCTCAAACAATTGTAAGCGAGTTGATTCTCCATTTTTAAGCCTGAAATTAAAAAAACTAATTTAGACTTTAAAAATTAAAGTTTTATTTAAAAATAAAGTGATAAACAAGCTGGTTTCGAGTTAAAAATTAATAACGCACTTTATTAGTGCCACTAATCACAAGATTTAAGTGTTTAACAGGTCGAAAATGTTCAAAAACATAAAGCTATTTGAGCTTTTGTCCTTTTTTCCTTCAAGCCCCATTAAAAATAAGATTTTTTAAACTCATTAATACAAAAATGGCGGAAGATTTTACAGCATGGATTATTTAAGTATTCAAAGTAGAATAATATGGTATAAAAAAGTTATCTGGGACGGACCCGACCATAATTAAACCGGTCCTGATACCGGAACATGATTAAAACATTACCTTAAATAAATATTTTACTTTTTGATTATACAGTAAAATATGTAGTCAAGTGCTGATATTAATTTCCAGTAAACCATGAAAACATTAGTTACTTACCTCGCAAACAACTGAGGAAAACATATCACTGGTCAATCAAACCATAAAAAGTATATAACTAATATATATATATATATATATATATATATATATATATATATATTGAAAAATAAGCGTACTAACTGAACCGTCGCATCCTGGAAAACTTGTGATCAACTGTCGTTTAAGCTAAGTCAGAGCGGCTTATCGTCCCGATATTGTGCCGAGCAGACAGGCCAGATAGTTAAGAATCAGGGAATTCCCATTTTGATAGCATTTATAGAATTTCGGTTTTTATATTTTTGGCCAGGTTTTAAGGGCTAATACTCAACTGTGCGAGCTCACCGAGCACATTACCACAGGGTAACCATGCTCACGACCGGCCTGTGCGAATGATACGAGATTGAGCCAAAACGATGAATCCGTTTCGTTCATTTAACTAGAGTTCCTCGTTACTTATTTCACGGTTATAATTACATCATTTTCGTATTGAGACCTAGTAGAAAATTAATAAATGAGAGATATGAATTGAAAAAAGCGATGTCGGTTTAGTAGAAAAAATATTGGTTAATTGCATTCATGTTATAAAGACATATAATTCAAACATTTGATCTTTTCACATTATGTACAATTGTATGGTGACATTAGTATTAATTCGAATATCTCTGCACTAATTCAAATTACAATATTTTAAGTGCCATGATTGTTTATAGAAAAGTCTCCTCTATAACATTTGTAGAGATGTAAAAAAGTCGAGCTAAATGTACACAGTGCCATAGCAAAACTAAAATAAAAGTTATTGGCTGTCAACTATAGTCGATCCTCGGCTTGTTGGCCTTTAAAACTAGCCTTCGACTATAGTCGATGCTCGTACCGAAGTGGTTAAAGGTTTAAAAGCACTTTACAGGTATGTCAAGGTTTGGTTAATTCTCCATCAGTTATTAAGCAACCTTAACCACATATTCCAAACCGTCAACATTTTCTTTCGAGATTCGAATTTACAAAGATTCAGGGATAGATTGCACAAGGGAACAAATTTTTATTAATTTTTTGTTGCATGGAGTTTTAGGCCTGTTGTTTACTAATTAGAGGTTGGTGATTACAAATCTAGCCTCAGTTTTTCTCCAGCACCTTTTGTTTTTGGCAAACAGCTGATAGACATATATTTGTACTAGTCACATTCAAACTTCAATTCAACTGAGTTGTTTAGTGAAAAAGTTTGTGCTCTTGTGTTTAATAACAATGTCCAAGTTAAGAAATATCTGTAGAAACGATCCAAACTATTTCTGTAACATTTGTGGTGAATATACATTCAAAAATTGTAGGCTAAGTGTGTCAGAGTTTATAACACATGTATATTTTGATTACTTTGGATTCGCTTTGGACATCCGTGACAAGTACTAGATCCCTCATATGGTATGTAAAACATGTGTTGAGTCTTTGAGATTATGGGCAAATAAGAAAAGACCCCATTTTAAGTATCAAACACCAATGATTTGGCGGGAACCTAATAATCATCAAGATGATTGTTATTTTTGTGTGATTGATATTAATGGAATTAATAAAAATAACCGGTCGAAATGGTCTTATCCAAACTTGTTATCTGTTACTCGACCAGTCTTGTTCTCTGGCGATGCACCAGTACCCCAAGCTTCTTCATCTGTACAAAATGATCATGATATAGAAAAACAAAACTACTCTTCAAGTGATGAAAGTCGGACAAGTGATTCTTACCCTGATTTTACTTCTGAGCCCCAGCTCTTTAATCAGGAAGACCTCAATGCATTAATCAGAGATCTTGGTCTTTCTAAAAAGACATCGGAGATTCTAGCTTCTCGATTAAAGCAAAGAAATCTTTTAACCCCAGAAACAAGAATTTCATACTATCGTAACCGAGAGGCAGAATTGCTGTCATTCTTTTCTAAAGATGACGACTTTGCTTTTTGTTCAGATGTTCCTGGTTTATTGAAAGCAATGGGAGTACAGAAGTATGATCCAAATGAATGGCGTTTATTTATTGACTCCTCTAAACGTAGCCTGAAATGTGTACTTATGCATAACGGCAATAAGCTGGGTTCGATACCGATTGCACATTCAACTACAGTCAAAGAAGAATATGCTACTGTAGCTTCTGTAATGGATAGAATCAAATACAACGAACAAAAGTGGTTGATAAGTGTTGATCTAAAAATGGTGAATTTTCTTCTTGGACAACAAGGTGGATATACAAAATATCCATGTTTTATTTGTTTATGGGACAGCAGAGCTAGGTCTGAGCACTGGATTAGAAAAGATTGGCCTTCCAGGCAATCTATGGTTCCGGGACAACTGAATGTAATAAATGAGCCCCTTGTGCCCACGGATCGAATAATACTGCCACCTTTGCATATCAAACTAGGGCTCATGAAACAATTTGTCAAAGCTTTGAACAAGGGTGGTGATTGCTATAAATACATCTCTAAGAAGTTCTTTAATTTGAGCCAAGAAAAAATTAAAAATGGAATTTTTGATGGTCCCCAAATAAGAAGGTTGATAAAGGATGAAAACTTTATTAGTTACATGACTGATATTGAAAAAAATGCCTGGAATGAATTCGTTTGGACTGCTCAAAATTTTCTGGGAAACAAAAAGGAAGAAAGCTATGCGGAGCATATTGAACTAATGTTGTTACACTTCCAGCAGCTTGGTTGTAATATGAGCATCAAAGTACACTTCCTCCACAGCCATTTGGACCGTTTCCCTGAAAATCTTGGTGATCTGAGTGAAGAACAAGGGGAACGGTTCCATCAGGACATTCGAACTATGGAGGAACGTTACCAAGGTCACTGGAATGCTCACATGATGGCGGACTATTGTTGGAGCATTAAAAACAGCCCCCGTGAACCGAATCAAGCCAGAAAATCTTACAAAAGAAAATTTTTTGATATGTAGTGGTAATTTTTTTAATAGTTTTCTTAATAAAAAATATTTTCATCTTAAAAAACAGTTTATAATTATAACCCCAAAAGTAAAGCTGATACAAACAAACTGACTTCAGATCTTAAATCAGCACCTCGAGGAAGTAGAATATTAGTCAAAATATTTCATGCAACAAAAATGTTGTTCCCTTGTGTTATTTTTAAAGAGTTTCTCAGAATCTTGTTTTCGTTAAATAAAGAAACCTCTTTTTTTTTAATATAAAAATTTGTCTTCAGTGCTCCTTATACATACAATTGATATAATTTATAAAGTACAAAATAATTTTCAATTTCTAACGGCTTTATTCTTTTGTTTGTTTGTTGCTATTTAAAGACGTAAAACCCTTGGGTCATCAACGCCTAATAACAATAATCTTTATCCTTAATGTGTGTTTTTGGATGCGAGCCTGTCGCTTATCTGTTATCTAGGATAGATAACCTTACCATGAAATTGACAATTTCAATTTCACATAAAGTTACTAAATTTAAAAACAGTAGTACTCTCTGCTTGTTTAAAACAGTTTAAAGAATAAAAATAAAAATGACATTTCCAATCACGAACCTGCCATATCAGAAAAATGTCAATTTATAATCCATCATCGTCAGTATGCCCACTTCATTAATTCTTTCGTTGACAAATCCCTCAATAACCTAAAAGGTTATTGTTTTAATAGAAACAAAAATCCCAATAACTGATTGTTTTTAGTCTTGACCTCTTATGTATAATAAGCGAACAGGCGCCTTTCTTTTCAAAGGGTTCGATTCTTTAACTGTTCACGTCGGGAGACTGACAAGTTAATTGGTGAGGGATGATACTCGGTATTTACGACGTCAGTGAAAGGGCAGGAAAACCGAGAGATCCCACGGCATTTCCTAGTTTCGACATAGGCAGGGAGTACGGAGCAGCAAGTGCCGGTCATCTCCCCGAGTCTGAGGTCGCGCTAGCTTTTTGTGGGGCCAAGGTTAGGTGGCTCGTTCTTGCCACGGGGATTTAGGACGTTCTTCAATTCGTACTTGATTGTTTATTTCGTGAGAGGTTGTAGAATGGACATATACAAGTATTCATTTAAATAAATATTATAAAATATAGTCCAGTAGAACCCATATTATAATGCATAAATATTATTATTTATTTGGCAGTACATCAGTAAAATGCTTTCAATATATTTAACATGACTCTTACTTTGTAGGTTACACTTTAGGTACTCTATAAAACTGTTGAAATTTTTATTATTTGGATTCGTGAATTTTTTTTAACAATTTTATTTAATTTATAATTTAAAAATTAAACGCCATGAAATATTTTCATACAATTTTTTTTTTTACACTTTTCTTTTGATCATACCTGTTTCTTATAAACTGTAAGTTTCTCTTTTAAGCAACTTACAGCAGAACCTATTCAAAGTTATATCTACATATATTAACAGTATATGTATATATATATATATATATATATATATATATATATATATATATATATATATATATATATATATTGGTTTCTACTTATCTTGACTGTTATGGAAATATATTGTGTTTTAGTTCTCGAGTTTCAGTCTTTCTTGAACTTCTTAGGCGACGTGTCGAGACTAGGTTAGTCTCATACTCATGCCCTGACAGTGAACAAATGAGCTTTTTGTAAATACATTAAATAGCACACTAAAATAAATTTAAAATGACATGTGTAAGTTGTAATAAATAGGGTGTACTTACAAGTTCCAAAGAATCAGCCTAAGAAATTCAAGAAAGACTGAAACTCGAGAACTAAAATACAATCATTATATTTAGAAACAATAGTATAATAGAGATGTGGTCATTAATACGTTCACAAAGCTGCCTTGGAAATACTGCGACTCATATTCGTATTCGGTCTGGAAGAGTTGAATTTTGAGCTATAAAAGACGCTAAACACTAATATTTAAAAATAACAATGTTCCAATAATATTAATAGTTAAGGCATTAAATCTTGTTTTTCTAAGAGCTTAATATTTGTAAACACATAAGAATAATATTTGTAAACAAAACTTTATTGGTTTTACTGAAAAATAAACTAAGAGAAACGGAATCGTGTCATTCAGTTTGGCTTAGAATGAAACTGTAAAAGCCAAATCTCCTTTTAAAGTGATTGTCTTTCATTCACTTCGAAAATAAAATATATATGCAGTACTAAACTTCACTTCTAGTACGAGAATGCCCTCCCATTTACCTTAATAACTCTCCCATCCCACAAAGAGACAAAGTACAGTACCTTGGATAGGAGAATGACATGGGGTCCTCAGGTTAAGATGAAACTCCAATCACTAAATCACAAACTCAAATTAATGTACTTGCTATTCTGGAAAACTCCAAATCAGATTACTTGATAGACTTACTAAAACCAGTTTGGACTTATGCATTATAAATTTGCGGCATTGCTAAACAGATTCACAGAAAACGACTGCAACATTTTCAGTCAAAAGTACTTAGACTTATCACCAATGCACCATGGTACATCAATAACCAAACAATTCATATGGATTAAAAATACAAACAGTTGACGAACACATACGATCGTACTACAAACGCTTTCAAGAAAAATTATACGGACACCCAAACCCATTGATACAAAAAATGGCCACGACTCTCATGCCTGAGAACATTAGGAGGAGACTAAAAAGGACGTGGATGAGGGATCTATTACAGTTGGAAATTAAAGCAAGCCAATGGAGAGGTACCGCTGGGTACTGTTCTTCGTCATGCCTTCCATGTCATTCTGTATTATTTTCCAGTCAGCCAATCCGCTGATTGTTAATTACCTGTATTTGACAGGTGTGGATGAAAATATAAAGAGAAAAAAAAAAGAACAAGATGGTTTTATCGATTTGGTCTTACTTTTCCTTTACTAACAGGCTTTACGGAAATCAATTAGAAAAACAATAATACAATATGAAATCTAATTATAAAGCTTTATTATCAATACTATATTTAACTAAAATAAAGCAGCTATTATTATAAGCTAATACTATGATCGATAACTAAATGTCATTCAGTTATGTCCTATGGTAATCTACAATTATAATTTAATACAGTAATTAATTTTTCCAGTAATTAATAAATATTGAAAATATACGATGGGTAAAATAATAATTATAGTGTCTAAAGAGATGGTTAAAATTTAATAAATAGCCAGTTTAAAAGAACGAATAAAATGGTTGAGGACTTGACCCCTGGCGATACGTCCGAGAAGACACGCAGTGCCCTAGACCCCACTGACGTAAGACGTGAAAGGTGTTCGTTCATCTTTGTCTATGAAATGAAGGTCATGGCATTTGAATCATCTCGTGGGGAACAGCTATCCCACACCTTCGTGAATAAAATAGTGTCGTTATTAAATTATTGTGGCGTACATTGCGGTATGGCTATATATCTCTAAACCCTTTCGAGGTTTTAATGCTTGATTTACGGATGATTTAATATTTTAAATAAGAAGACAGTTACATTACATCTAAGAATTTCAAACTCGCTTCTTCTTACAGATTACATAAAAGTGATGCGTCAATAAGCATTGTGTTCTTTGTTGAATAGATGTCTTTCAGGACGTACGCAGGTAAATGTGAAGATGATTGGAGAATAAGCATAGTTGTGCGAAAGGTCGTACGGTATTGACGGAAGAATTATCATTATACTCTGATAAAACCTTAGACACCCTTGTTACATCAAAATCGGAACCAAATGTTTTCGAAATGAACTTGGAATTCAGTCAATGCTTAGTTATTCTAAGATTAAACCAGAATAAAGTTGAAAATATAGAATAATTTGCTTACGGGCCTTTCTTAAAATAATTTTGACTGCATAAACTGACTATTAAAAAGTATTCGGATTATTTAATTCACTCACTCATTTTTTGGCTCTACAGTCATTACAACGCCTGGGCCTCTACCACCAATCTTTCCTATTCCTTGCCATATCCAGCAAATCTTTTTCAATTTCCTTCCCCACCTTTCTTAAATCACCCACCAAATCATTCATTCACCTACTCCTTTTTTTACCCCTTGTCCGTTTTCCTTTTGGTTCACCATTCAGCATTATTTTAGGCAGCCTGTAGTACTCCATTCTTTCTATGTAACCCAACCTTCTTAGTCTGTTTAGTTATATAATTAGTTCGAAGAATTTGTTTTTAATACTAATTCATTTTTATAAAAATGAGTAAAAAAAATAAGTTCTGTATTTTAAAATTAAATATGAAACAAATATGTGTAAATAGTTACAAACTGCCAATTATTTGTACTAAAATAACTAAATTACTAGTTTTCAATTGCAAACATTAACACTCCTAAAATATTATTACGTTTATGAAGCTTATGACGTCCATATTTTAGTGCTTTTGTAGTTTAACATAGTTTCAATTATATCCAGTACATAAATATAATACTTTAAAGCAAGAATAATCAAATAATGAATTTAATTGAAATACATTAACGCTCTTTTAAAGAGTCTTTAATGAAACACTCTCATTTCATAAATTAATTGCTAAACAATATAAACGATAATATAACACAATCATAAATAGAAAACAGATATGCATTTCGGCCAGAATCATAACTTTTCATAGCACTTCATAGAATCATAAACTTTCATAGCACCCTGGATACATTCCCCTTGCTCTATGATAAACTACCATAAGCTTCCATAATGAAACCGGTATCACTTTTATCCTTTAGTGATGTAGGAAGATCTTAACTCCATCCATCACTAAGCTGCACTATCTTCGATGGTTTTATTTACATTTGCTTATCAAAGGCCGAAGGATAAATATTGAAAATATTTATTAATATACGATAGAAAAATAATAATAATAATTATAGTGCCTAAAGAGATCGTTGAACTTTAATAAATAGCCAGTTAAACGGTTAGAGCTCTAATCTGGACAAATAAATGTCTTGTTATGGTTGGCATAGGCAGCGTAAAATTCGTCAAATCAAATTCGCTGTGGTACAGGAAAAGGTAGGTGATAAATTGCCCCTCAAGGCGTAATAGACGTCGAAACAAGGGCAGGGGCAGTATTGTGTTATCTGATATGCAGATTTACCGACTTAGGTTGCACCAATTCCATAACGTGGAAGGGAGGATTGACGATAACTGGCTTCTATTGGCTTGGGATTGGCATAATGATAGTGACTAAGTTCAAGCACTATATTCAACCAATGCACCATAGGCCATACATACCTAATCTCCGATTCCACGTTCTTTTATTCATATTTCATACTAATGCCTGCGATGGGTATAGCAAAATCACTTTTCTGGAGCGAAAACATTTAATTTATCGTTTTCATAATAACCTTCCTATAAAACCGCATTTCACAGACACTTAGCCTCTTTGAAATCATTCACCAACGTTTCATACGCTGTTCTCAATCCGAACAAATCTGTTCAAACTTTTGTTTCCGCTCAAAAAGCCCCACTCTCCAATAAAACCTCCTTCATTTTATATATTTTGCAATAATAGTCTACCGTAACAGAGGCTTTCCATCAATTATTATTATTATAGATGACTGCTATTCCACAAATATTAATCTATTATAGACAATCTTTGTACTTAGTGATTGTAATCGTAAAAGTGTGATTCTAACTTTTTAACTGTTCCTTCTGATTTTGCTGAGGTGCCGAGTATTAGGAAATACTAATAATAAAAAATACTAGGAAAATACTGAATAGTCATCGTTTCGTCAAGACATCAACAAAGTGCAGCATTACTCACATCAATAGTCCAAGAGATTCCTCAAATAGAGATAGCATCCTTAATAACTAATAATAATAATTTATAACCTTAGTAAAAAGTCATCCATCATGATCTTAATATTCCATATGTTGCTGATTTGGCCCAAACTAGATACCTATCCTTCCATGGTAAGAAGCTCCATACATACTTGAATCCGCTAGTCTCTCAACTTGCTCCCCATACTATTCCTGATAACCCTCCGAGGCGTCTGAAAAGAAGATTGCCACGAGACCTTCTACTATAGAACTTTATTGGAGTGCTACCGATGGGTAGTTTTTCCACAAGTGTTTTTCGTTTTCATGTCATTTGTTCATATTTGCAAATTTACTTGTTGTAATATTATTACAGTTGTACAGTTGTAAATATCAATAAACTAATCTGAAAAAAATCTTGATAAAAAGAATAACTTCCCCAGATTTTAGTGCAACTTCGTTGCAGTCTATTTTTGATTATTCTGTTTAGAATGTTTAAGTGAGATGCGTTGCACTTGTCTATTTTGATGTAATTTAATTTTTCTTTATCCAGATCTGATCAGCCTTCGTACTCTTACAAGAACGTATAAGAGAAATTACATGTTCTTAAAGATGAAGATCTGGAATATGTTTAACTATTACTCTTGCTAAAGGAAAAGGAACTTAAATGCAGTTGTTGCTAAATAGTTTGATATTGGAAAAAATGTCCAGTACTTCGAAAATACGGTTGCCTCATGTCCTCATGTCCTTCCCACTCTGGTTGGAGTGCATAAGAACAATAAACTAAATTAACATACGAGTACGACCATTAATCTAAAGTTAATAAATAAATAAATAAATCTGAATCTTCCACTTTCTCACCCTCCTCTTAAAATGTACAACGTACAGTACAAGAGATCCCCTCAATCCTTTCCTAAATCCTACTTAGCAACCTTCGTACCCAAAGGGGCTAAGGAGAAAAAAAAGTAAGACCAAAGCATTTACTGACTATATGTTAATAATATTGCTAAAATCAATATTGACCACCTTCACTATTCCTTTATCTTAGAAGACACCTATGGACATTTCGACATCCCAGACCTAAAATCTTTCTCTGGCAACTTCTATTGAAGCTGCAGCATCCACCGTGACATCACGACCGTTCTTGTTGTCCGCCCTAAAGGATGGACATCGGCGAAGAGGGTGATTACTTCTTGTGTAATCATCGCGTGCGTGTTTTCTTTGCGACCCCTGGAGGATTTGGAGGGGGCATCCTCTATAAAAGGAATTAAACTCTTTCTGGAAGAACCAAACTTAGTACTGGAAGAGATGAAAGTGGTAAGTAGTTTTCTTATAAAATTCTACATACTTTTGTGAATAAATAAAAAGAAAAAAAATATGTTCACAATTGACTAACAGACAGACTAAGAACTTATGCCTGAAACTTTGTATCACTTGCAATTTTAATACATCTGTTTCTAATTCTTATATGGTAGACGTTTGATTCAATAATGTCACAAATGGTATTATAACGATAATAGGAAAAATTCATGACTTTTAAAGGTGTATGATTAACTTTTTCACTGCATACGTAATATTTATTAATTATGAATGAATAGAATCCTTTCCAGATGCCTCATTATCACTAGCAATGGGAATTGATTTCTCATGAAATGATCCTTACTCATTATTGAGTGATTAATTATTACATTACGTTTTCAGTGTGTAATCAATCTAGTGTAACCCACTTCTGTGAATAACCATCTCATCTAGAGATCAGACCATCTCATCTTTAAATCTATTATATAGATAATTTTGCAATACATAAATTTAGATGTTGGATGTATTTTAAAAATATATCGACCTTTCATCGATCGTTATTTCACAGAGTGACCATCTCTATTTGCTCAATGTGTAAAGTTATAATTGGTAAAATATGGCAAATGGCAAATCTCTAGGGGGTCTAAGATGCCTGGAACCCCCATTTTACGTCACATCCGAAGGGCGGCAATACCGAGCTATCACCCTTTTAAAAATCCTAGGACCATCTGCTGGACTGCGCAATCTTGGACATAAAAGGTTGTTATGCTAACAACCACTCTACAGGTCACTCACTCTCTCTATTTTTAAAGTTTAATATGGCCTCTGATTTTTTTTTTAGTTCAATACATTTTTTAATTGAATATAATTGAAATTCTGCCTATGCAAATGTATCGCTGTTACATCCTACTAATATTATAAATGCGAATGTTTGTATGTTTGTTACTCTTTTACGAAAAAAACTACTGAACGGATTTGGATGAAACTTTACAGGAATATAGGCTATACATTAGAATAACACATAGGCTACAGCAAGGTCGGATTTAGGGGTTTTGGCACGTGCCATCGTGCCCTCCAGACGTATTTTATTTTTTTTATGTACGGTGGAGAATCCATTATAGTATATAATAAAGGCAAATCACATGATAATAGTTGTTAAAATAACAGAAAGAACATGAGTGAAAGTATTGTTTTGACATTTTAATAAACCTTTGAAATCTTTCTATAAATACTACAATTTTATATGTACGTGTAAGTTGTTGATTTTTTTTTCCGTCTGCCAGTTGTGACCCCCAGAAAAAAATCCTGGGTCCGCCCTTGGGTTCTTTGTATAGCTTAAACGAGTCCTAAGAAAGGAATTTGGATAATTCCACCCCCAAGGGTTTTCTCCTTAATATTTTATAATAGGGATTCAAAAATTGTATGGAATCCGTCAGTTTTAAAGTTACATTTGAAATTTTTTATGTAAGAGTAACTTATAGTATATTTATTTTATTTTTTTCTTAACCCCTTGGCTTTTATTAATTTTTGAAAATAAAATATTAATATTAATATTAACATTAATAATAATACATGGTACCTCTTTTACTGCACCAGGTGCATTTTAAGAGAGGATTGTATATTGAACTTTCTTAAGATAAATTAGATGGTAGCAGTGGAAGATCTAGTGATGGGGCTCACTAGTTCTTTCTGATTGGAGAGTATATTTATATAAAATGATCTGTCACAAAACTTTAGGCAGAAGCTGGTAAATAATAATAATAATAATAAACAAATGTGTGATAAAATAGAAAAAATAGACAAGCATCGACCTAAGATGCGCTCCCCGACCATGTGTGATGTCTAGTACATGTTAAAGATACCTAACTCCCCTGATTATACCTTTATAGGCAAAATTTAGGTACTTAAAAGCCCTTTGGAAGGGCCGTTTACTTATAGGCACATTCCATACTACAGTATGCTATGTGCCTTTTAATTACCTATTTACAAAATGAATCAATAGCATATGTAATAATGAAGATTATATTCAAAATCATTACTTACAATACAATACAATTAAAAAAAGAAAAAAATTATGAAAATGATTACATATGTTTTGCAATGTATATATATTCTTAATTTGATTTCTCAATTTAAAGTAAACTTTTTAAAATCGATGTTATTATTGAATTTAATAAATTTGGGCCCAAATGTATTATATTATGCAGTTTCCAATTTTAAATTATTGGTTGCTAATCTTGGAATAAACCTATGAAAATTAGGAGATTTATTTGAATTAGCACACCGTTCGTTTTATCTCAAAATTGATTTTTCCATAATATTGCATTTCATGGTGTTTTGTTAAAAGATGGAGATAAATCACTTTGTGCTGCCTCTATTGCTAATTTATCAGCTATCTCATTGCCCTCAATACCAGAGTGACATTTTACCGAATTTATTTTTACAGAAAAAATTAGATGTCGAAGTGTGCATAAGTTAATTATGATGTTTTCTGTAAGCTCGCCATGTATTTCTGTTTTGCGAACTGATTGTATCAATATCATGTTATCTGTGTTTATGAGGATGTCTGTAGGTATGTTGGTTGGAAGGTTAAGAAGGAATTCCGTCTCTTTTGTGACTGCGTACTTCTCAGATTAATTATTGGAACATGTGGAGCCTAGTTTGTACTGGGCACTTCGCATCTTCCCATTCGTGTCCACAAATAGCTAATCACAGCCTCGTTACTTCCACCTGTGTACGGAATTCAAGAATGCTAATACTACGAACAGAATCCCTAGATGGTGTTGCCTAGTGCTGTAATTTATTGTATATATGATAAATACACTATGTATATTGTTTTAATTTTATAGGGGATCATTTTGAAAAAGAGCCCTGATGTCTACTAGTAATGCCGGTATTTGAAGTAATTTGTGAAAGTCAGGAGGGTTTTCTTCTTTTGGTATATTCGTTGCCTGGTATTTTGGAAGTTGTGTAGGTGAATAACAGGACTTCCAGTACACAGACTATAACAGGAAATTCTGTATACTATCGCACTATGAGATGCGTCAGTTTTTGCGTCTAGATCACAGCAATTGAGACTGAAAACGGGGAAGTTATTTATTTTTCATCATTCTGTCTTGTTAATCCATGAATTGATATGGTTTGCTATAATGGGAAAGTGTTGTGCCATGAGCTGCTTCTTCTGTTTGGCAAGAGCTATCATGAGATTTGATTGGTCCGTTAGTGGTGGTGGGGGCGTATTTCAGTAGTTTGTGGAGACAACATTACAAAGATCCGTCAATTACGGGTAGTTTTTATAATGTGGTCCATTCTATATTTTTTTGGTGTGTGTGTTTTAAATCGCGTTAACACATTGTCATCAGTTTATCATTATCATTTGGATTCATTGTATTTAACCTTAATGAACTCTTTCAGAATACCCTGCTTATTTTCTTTATTCGATTTTTTGAAATGTACAACGATTATGAAGAAAGTATAGGATATTTTTTAAAATCCATGCTATATACATATATAACACATTATCCTTATTATTTGAAATTATTTTAATATAAGTCTTTCAGTAGGATTCTATGAGAAACAGTATGTATGTGAAGAACATAGATAGTTCTTCTGATTCTGAAGAACTATCGATTAAATTAGTTTTGGTTAAGGAACGTCTCCGATTAAATAATACCCTTATCAATTATTTCTTAAAATTTTATGAGAATTCAAACAATAAAATATTATTTAGAACTGAAGAAAATCATTTCCATTTGCATAGAACAGTAATCCGTACGCTGCAAGAGATCCACTAGTTTTGAAATAATAATGGAAGAACTAATTGTACAGTAATGAAAGTTTAGTTGCTAGATCACTGACATAATAGGTAAGATCACTATTTTATGTTGAAGCCGTGACGTAATGTTGAAGATATTGGAATTTTTGTTTTATTATTTCCACTTAACCTAATGAACCTGTAAAAGGTCATATCCTGCTTAGGTCCGAAGAATAATCATTATTAAAATTAGTGGATGACCACTAATAATACCATGGGGCTTTTATCAATGATTCTATAAAATTGAGGTTGAAAAGGATATGGCATAACTCAAAGTTGGTAATAGAAGGATAATCATTTCCTGAAAACAACAGTAACTCCTCAATTTTACACATATACTTATCTCAGATATTATCTAAATTATACTATAAGTGAAAAAACATTAATATAAATAAAAACAATGATATTGTAAATGAAAACACCCTGGAACTGATAATGATAACAATGATAAGAATAAACAATCATCAGCATAGACAAATTTAACGCTCTCCTACTATAAATTTTACTTAATACTAAGCAAGAAACGGTTATAAATAACAAAAACACTCACAACCACATACGTGGTAGAGGCTTTACTGTTTCTTGAACAACGATGCAGACTCCCTACACAAAGATTGGTCTCATGTTAGTCTCTCTGAGTCCGGACTTAGTAGACTCCTGATGAATACAGTGTAGCGTCGATTATCCAAACTTTGTTGTCAGGAATGGCTCGGATAATCAATTATTCGGATAATCAAAATTCACTAAATACTGGAAGTGATGAAAGTGGTAAATAGTTTTCTTCTAAAATCCTACAAACAAACAAAAAAAAGTTCCTGAATCCAAGTTTCACTATTTCTCAGGTGCAGGATGCAAGAGAAACAGTGAACCATGGACAATTGTCTATTAATTTAAGCATAATTTCAACCATCTAACATAAAACCCTGATGTAGAGGAAAGGTTCAAACTTAAATAACGCTGCCCTGAAAAGTAGGAACAACGGAGTTAACCACTTATTCACCGGGACTATAGATATATAGCATACTTGCATTTTTCATATTTATGTATACTAAGTCAATAATAGAATTATTAATTTTATGTTACAGTTGAGTATTGTTCTTTTTTACTTGGTCGGCGCCTTTGCTCAGGTGCAGCAGCAAAGGCCTCTGGACTACCCAAAAAATGACGTCATACCCATCATCTCTTATCTGAACGAGAACAACTACGATGGTTCCTATAAATACAGGTAAATCATTCAGGAGCGGAATATTTGTGTATCTTTATTTTGTATAACAATAGATTATATTTTGCGTTAAGAGCTGCTAAACGAAACAAAGAATATTTTTAATAGAGCCAATTTATTAATCTTTTTATATTGATATACATATAATCAACTAATAAATTCATCGAGTAATTTTTATTAAACTTTGTTGTATACCTTTCCTAAAAGGTCTCGCCACAGATCTCGGTCCAACCAGTCTCCTTCTCTGAGACCCCTCACTGCCTCCCTCTCTTTCACATCCTGCAACCATCTTTCTTGAGGTCACTCTAATATCCTCCTTTCTTAGGGTAGTAGTCAAAGATTTTTTTGGATATTGTTCCTCTGAGATTCTTCTTAAGTAGCCATGCCATTTTCGTCTCCTTGTATCTATTCTGTAGAGGTTAGCAGTTAACCGGTTGCCTTATCTTAGTGTTGAATTATGGAAATGGAATACCAACGTCTCCAAGAGCCCATCGCCATGGCCAACAACTTATTTTTCGTTATTGTCCATTTTTCGGTAACATTTTCAATCAATGAGTGAAACACTATTTTTTTGTTAGCAGATATTGAGTAATTACTGAGCTAAAAACAAATGTTAAAAAAATAGATTTGAGGAAAAAGTAATTTCGTTGTTTTTTTTTTAATTTATTCATACGAATTTCAAACACTAATCAATAATATATGTGCAATTTTGATCGATCATTTTATCCCACATTGCTGGAAAAACCATATTTCCATCACAGCAGAACTTTTGAGGCATCTGCACGAAAAACTGAATCAAGTTAATTTCTCAAGCCTCTTTAGAATCCAACTTTGCACCATTAATGGGGTTTTGCAGAGACAGACTCAAATAGTATGGGAATGCCTCAGCCAAATTTTTGTCGAGACACTTGAGATATGTGTGGTCTAAGGCTGTGAAGATGAAAACGAACACCTTTCTTATTGATCGATTCCGGGCATATGTTTAAATCGCCTGCTTCAATCGCTTCAGCTACTGACAGTTCATGTTGGACAATTTATTTTAAACTCCAATAAACACCTCGCGTTATCTTCTTTGACGTCAACAGGTGCTTTACAACTAATTGTAAAGCAGTCTGTGCTTTGACCACTGTCTTTTTTGCACATTATTGTCTTACGTGATCCCCTTTTGTAACTCCCATAATTGATCTTCTTTTAAAATCACTAGATTTCTTTACGTTCCAGTAGGAGCGATTCACAAATGAAAAATTTGTTCATTGATTAGTTAATGTTTTAAATCTACCTCGATTTTTTGAAGAATTTCAACTTCAAACAGATTGCTTCTACGATTGTCAGGCCAGGGTGAGTTTTATATCTACAATTTTCCGGAACGAAAATGTTCTAACCAATGACATTGGCGTTCAGTTATGCACTCATCACTATAAACACCTCAAACTGTTCGAGGGGACTGCACTGAGTTTAAAAATATGGCAAAAAATTCTTTCTGTAAAAACCTTTATATCTAGAAAGTGGTAAGGAGTAAAATCTTTCAATTGCGCTATTGTATAATTGAATACATAGTACTTGAGATACTAGTAATCCTATTAAACCATCTATTGGTAAAACCAAAATTGCTTTTCCCGGACCCGTTTATGCAAGTTCGTATCGATATAAGTACGATTACTTCTCTCGCATAATTAGAAAAAAGTCGCAGAAATTTGAACTTTTTTATTTGGAGTCGATTTGCGCTAGGTTTTCGGTTTGCACTTTACCATGTTTTAAATTTAGTACTGAATAGTTCTAAATCAGCATATCAATGGAAATAATATACTGCATTAAAGTCCAAATATAATTGATAATTCGGAAGTAATACTTCATTTAAACCTATACATTTTTTAGATCACAAAAAATCGTAAAGTGAAATATAGAAGTAGTGCATAAATCACCTGTTATTATTTAACCTCCTTCCCCGCAGCAAAGGACAAAATGCAATTATAGATACTTTCAATTTTTAAATTGCATATAACATTTTCAACATACCTGAATTAATCTTGATCTGTTTCTGTAGCAATCTCAATTATTATATTTTATATACATACAAATATATAATAGCATTATTCTGTAATAAACAATAAATGATAATTTAGTGGCACTTGTTGCTTTACTGAACATTCGGTACTTGTTGCTCTGAACCAATTATAAAACTGATTTACAATTTTATAGGTGTATAGAAATAAGTTATATCTTGAAAAAATCAAATAATTCTACTCGCAATTATAAAATTCACATTTATAAACCTCGATAACATGATCTATACAATACATTTCGACCAGAATTCACTAAATTTATTTACTTTATTGATTTCGAAAAGTTGACATCTACTTACGTGTCACTTTTAGTATCCTTATTCTATTCCAAGCTCACTAATAGTTTTTTCAGTTTTTCCAAAAATGTTGGGTTTCCTTATGTAACTTTAGAAATACTAGTGGGATATATTTCATAACAGACAAAACAATATCTAAGTAAGGATATAGCAATACATTTATTAAACTAAGTAGAACTTATCTGATGAATCTCGCAGCTCTCAACAAGAAATATTCAAATAGCACCAAAAAGAGGCAGAAATTTATGTTGTAATTATTCTTGCAAAATTATAGTTTCGCAAGGCAGGGGATACGGTACAGAGTAGAGAAATAGTGGCTAAACACCTTTTCTAATCAGAGTCCCTAGGAGAAACCGTGAACTTTGAAGTTTTCATGATATGTGCAAGCTGTACGAGCGCAGGTTGAATATCAGGCGCCCCTGGTCGGTAATTGGAATCGAGAAACCGCAACCATCAAACTTGAGGAAAGACGATGTTATTATGGTCTTTTTCTCGAATCTCGAGTGGCGATTGGAGAAGATTTAGTGGTTATTTTTTTCTTATACGCACGGAATTCAATCAGAGATCTCAGTATTACGAGATAATTGATTGATCTAAGAACACTGTGTATAATTTTGAATGATGTATGTTTTTAATACTGGCATGCTTTTGGTTACCAGTTTATATATTCGTATTAATAATATCTCTATAAGATTATATATTACTTTGTATACAATAAACTTATATTTCAAAACAGCATCGTGACATACTTATTCTGGAATTTATATAGTTTTCAAGTTATAAAAAACTAAACAATAGTGAATTGGTTTTCATAGGAACCTGTACTGAATACTTAATGGAATATGTTCTTATTTCACTAGACTTTATTTTAGCTACAGTGTTGATCCGTTTTGAATTTTTATTTTGTGGAGAATCTAGGTAATTGGTTTTAAAAGAAACTTTCAACATAACCCGGCATCAATGTCTACTTGTGATAATTTTTTCCCATTAATTTCAACGTAAATTAATAGAGGAAGTCTTTCAGTGGATAACGTCTTTGCTAGATTTTGTACAAAGGTATATAGATCGAATATCTTCTTCCTTTATCCGGCGCTACAGTCTTTTATGAACCTTGGTCTCCCTTCGGTATCCTCGCGATCATTCTAATTCTGATCTCACTACTATCGAATCCACAACACAATTATTTTCAAATCAAGATTCATTCATGATATAATCTTGCAAACTAATATCTTACAATAGACCGAAGTGTGACTTTTATAAATTCTGTCCTAAGGTGGATTAGAACTATCTTGCCTCTTTTTGAAAACTGAACAATTTCATGATTAAGCAAAACAGAGATTCAAACTTTTATGATATTATAGTATGGCTCTATTGTTCGTGAATTTATAAGTGGTTGAAATGTTAATTACGAATAAAATATTTACCATCAGGAATAGTGTGACCGTGAATGAAAACGTTCATTATTTAATAAACGTCCTTGATAAATGTGGTGAACATCAAATTCTTGGGAATGTTAAATTTTTTGTTGAGGAGATGTTTAGCTTTGATGAAAATGAGTTGGTTACTAGCTAAGAGCAAAAAATCTATAATCAATGAAAAGATTACAATCTAGCTGATAATGTTGTTCCTCAGTGGACGTGATTAAGTTATCGGGGCGTAGATTCCAAATGGAATAGAGAAGCAATCATTCTCATACCAACAGCAAAATATACATTTGGTGAAGTCTGATAGAGGAGACACTGAGGATAAAGTCTATTAAACCAGACTATTGAATCCATTTAGTACTCGTAGATTGTTTCCTTTAGTCTAATGAGAGAGACGCAATATGTATAACAGTCAACAAGAGCGACATCTATTCTTTAATTAAACCTTTAAACTTATTTTTTTAAATAATCGAAGAATTACTCTCACGCAAATTCTATCATGATTGTAGCGCTGTATGGTTACACCTGACTGATATATTCCACAAAGAATACGACACAGATGCCTCTATGGATAGGTAATATGATACTATTGATCTCATTACCTCATCGTATTACCTAAATACCTTAATCAATTAGAGCAAAACCAGAGTTTCGAGTACCTAGCAACTTCTCTGTTCTGTTGGATAAAATTTAATTGGGATGATTAAGAATGAAAAATAAATTAGATGTCTTAATTATCTACATCTAGAAACCCAGGGGTTTTGTAATTCCTTAGCTGGTTCTGAATACATTAAATCCATTGGAGCTGAGTCCATCCCATCAGAAAAAATATTTGTATTACATTTTTTGAACTTCATCATGCGTAACCGTAATTATTGCCAAATCACAGTGAACTTTAGAGGAATTGAACCATTATAAATACCGAAGATCGTGGATAACAATGTCTATTGTTCTCCATTCTCCAGGGAAGACAGACGGATGTTCCCTCAAGGTTCTCTTGTTCGCAGATGACTCGATGGATCGGCATTCCAGGTGAAGAAAGCAGCAGGACCATCCTGCCCGTGGAAGGTCATCCAGCGTATCGGATGACTTCTTTTCGGATCATTGTTGTATTTGGGCGCTATCATTGACCATTTAGGGAAAGTCTGTTGGAGCTCCTATCCAGAGTTGCAAGTTTTCTGTAAAATGAAAGCCAATTTAATTCAAATCTCCAATAAATAGAAGGGCTGTATAAGAATTGCCAATAAAGGTTTTATATCATGTATTAAGATTATATTATAAATTATATTTTAAGGTCCTTCAATCCTATATTTACCTTCAAGTTTCGGGTATTTTTTCCCTAAATAATTTTTCGTGTAAGAGTAGCAGCTTGATATGAGCTCCAAGACAGAAACAATCTGCCTCGGATTAATAATCAAAGAATTTATTACAACGTATTTAATCAAGCGCACTATGCTTCTATGTTAAATCTTAATGTTATTATGAAAAAATAAACAGAAATTGCTCTATTGGGTCAGTTTTTCTCATCATTATAGATCTGTTACAAAACATGGGAGAAAATTAGCTATAGTTTTTTTAATCTACTTTTTTGTCTGATAGATTTAGTTTACGAATTAATTTAGGTTGATTGATCTTACTAATTAAAAACTATTGAATTGGTATAATATTTCTCTATTAGTCTCAACTTTTGAAACTATTACAACGAAGTTGGTTATATGAGTTATTTATTCATAGATCAGGATCAAGGTGGATCTAAAAAATAGGATTTATTTAAAGCAGAAATATCTGGTGAGACATATTTTATATAGAAACAAGATCTTAATTAGCACTTGTTTGTTACTTTACTGGTTACGTTCCCGGCTAATTATCCAATCAAATAGAATTGGTACTTTAAGTAATATTTTTGCTATAAAATTAGGAGAAAAATCAATCAAATAAGAATCAAGACCCTTTTTATTACAGTTGATACCTTTACCTCCCAACTTCTCTGATAAAAAATCTATATAATGTGTTAAATTAGTTAATCGTTAAATGTTTCTTGTCAAGAGTTTATTTTTGTATATTCTATCGAAAACAATAGAAAAATAGCGGATATCCTTTTTTTCTTAATTTTATTTTCAGGTGGAATAATTAGGCCATTGTCAATTAGTTATTTTGTAACATGATAAAAAACTAAATCTTTACAATGGATTTCAAAATGAAATGTTCGGATAATGATATGACTTAATTTATTAGACGAATTTGACAGTTTCAAGAGTTCGTTTGTCATCTTATTAAAAAAATCATGGAAAAAAGAAGGTCCACAAGGAGATAAAAAAACCTAACGTAGTAAGCAAACACTTTTTAGAAACAAAAGTTTCAATCCACATTGCTAGTTCTCATCAGAATTTAATAGTAATACGTATAGATATAATAATCATAATAAAAAAATTTATGGATATAGATATTTACATGAAAAACACTTCAGTAATCAACTCTTAATCCCCCACACACACTCCGCTCCTCCACCGGCGTTTAGGATGTGACCCTCCCGGCTCCTTTCGCAAGGCGGTTCACCGAAGTGAAGCAACCCCCGGAGGATGGAGTTTCGACAGCCATTGTCTTTTCAGGCGAGCGAACATCCCAGTTCTGATAGCCTGTGTTCGATCCCTGTTCCGATGGCATCCAAGGACACGCATTGGTCAGGAGGTGGTCGCTTTTTCGACACAGGCCTTATCTCGAAGTTGGCACGTTGCTCAACGTTCGCAGAGCTTTACTGTTCAACATAAGCTGCTTGCTAAGAGATAGACTTGCAAACAAAGGATACTTGAATATAGTCGTATGGATGTTTAGAAGTAATTGAGAAAGAAACTGTATGGTATGTCATTGAGGTTTAGCTATTGTAATTAACATATCCTACTGATATATATTTTTTTTTCCTGTGCTGTTACAACTAATGGAGAGCCTTGGGTTCAGTAAGTGGTGAAGAGTTTACTGTTTCTTGGACAACGGTTGTGCAGGGATCAAGTTTAACCACTAGGTTTTCCCTCTTTTATGAGTACCCACATTATAAAGGATGGGTGAGCCCCGGGAGGATCCTTCACAGCTGGGATCTTTGGCACGGCCTCTCAGAGCTATACCACTGAACCACTCTGTTGCCTAATGGTTTAATTATTAATGGATTATTAGTTTATAACGCCATTGAGGTATTGGCGAACATATTTGAGACTTGTTACTTTAATGTTTTCCGCATTAGCACCAACATTTCGTGGCTATTTTCCTCATGCTTAAGATTCGATTTTATTCTTTTGACCTGATCTTTATATTTATTTACATTTGTTGATTACGTTACACATGAAAATATAATACATCCCTATTTAAAATATTATTTTAGCGAAATATCCTAAAACAGGTACTATAACATTTTAGAGGGAGGTAGATGTGGTATTATTAAGAAACTAATAAGGTCTTACATGTATCAATACAATACTTGCATTTTATATAATTTATCGATTCTAAGGCAATCGTTATAGATAGAAAACGAAAAATAGTTTTTTCATAATCAATACTTTGAATTTGTATCAACGATGTATAACAACGATGTATGTTTGTATATGCTGAACGTATTCTTTTAGAAAAAAAATGTATTCCATATGACGAAAATAAGACTATCCGCGTTCATTTAGAGTAGTTCTTTTCAACTAGAAAAGAGTAGAAATAACTATAACATTAGAACAGTGGAAATATTTGGGTATATATAAAGCATTATATGCGTTGTCTTAATAAGCTTTTGGGTTTTCATTGAAAATAAATAGTTGAAAGGTGGAAAAATGTTATTTTTATGATAGATTACACACTAATGCAAATGCGGCATAAACAATCATTATCAGTTCATATTTTACTAACAGGAATTTTTAAAAAGAATAAAGAATAAGATAGGTCAAGGCACAATGGACGTATGATGGCTGACATTAGACGATGAGAAGGGAAGACTAGGTGGCAAGAAGTAGATAGGATCTACATGGTCCCTACTTCTTCTAATCGTCGCGCGGTGCCATCCATATTATCATATTACAAGTACTTTCCCTGACAGTATTGAAGGTCTCCATATCTATCAGCAGTCATTAAGCAGTAGTCCACAATACATCACTCATTAATGTTTCAAAGATGGTACTTTGTACGCTAGAGCTCAATCAGTTAATTCATTTTCTTAGTTCCATAACTGCTATTGGTTGAGTTCGTTCATGAATTTCGGCACTCGCACAAATTGGAGCATGAAATTCAAAATATTACAACATTAGCAATTAATAGATTAAATAAAAGCTGCCAGCAGTCGGCTTTTAATCCCAGAGCATTCGGCACGGCAACTCAGCACTCTTCTACAGAGGCGCTCCCATCTTATAAGAATACAAGAAGATTCTAATACAACATTTTAATTTTATTTATTCTGTATTTAAAATTTATAATTTTTATTTTAGTTATACCTTGTACCAGAAAAATATTATTTTTAATTCTATTCTATATTATTATATTCTTAATAATTAACCTGTATAGGATCCTGAAACACACTTTTCCTTCCATTTTTAGCTACGAGACCGGCAACGGAATCTCCGTTCAGGAAGAAGGTTTCTTGAAGAACCCAGGCGTAGAGGGAGAAGCGCAGACAGCCAGAGGGACATACTCATACACAGCTCCTGATGGCCAGCTCATCACTGTCAATTGGTACGCGGACGAGACAGGTTTCCACGCACAAGGAGCTCACATCCCATCAACCTCTTCTCCTGTCTTAGGACCTCCAGTAACAGTGGTACCTGGTCGTCCAAAACTACCGGAGCAGAACGAGTCCTTCGAAGGTTTACCCATAAGGCCTGCGCCTGAAATCTTCAGAGGATAATATTAATTTTGGCAATTTCTGAGTGCCATCCTGAATTCAGTTGCTATCTCATTTGTCAACCAAAGTTCTGTAAAAATAAATGTAAATGGATATTTAGAATAATATTTGTCCATTATTATTTTTCCCTCATATCATATAATAATAATAATAAAACCACACGGGGCAACTGATGGGTGCAGTTGCTGGGGTCATACGCCCCCCCCCCCACCGAGGTTCCTGATTACACTACACCATCCACTAACACACTCAATACACAAAACACAAAAAATACACTAACATTAAGGTCATTCACAGTACACACCCTAGGGCTACCTTCCCTAGGAAGACCTGGCAGCCGGTATAAAATGCATCCCACCCATTAACCTGGACCTACGAAACAGGAGAATTGCCTCGGACGAATCCAGAATAAGGGCTGCTCTGGAGGGATTGGACAACCAGCCCTCGACATCGGCAGGCAGTGCGAGCGGTGCCTCGATGTCGTATGGAACCGTAAGACCTGCTACACTAGGACCTGAATCAAAATATGCTTTTTGCTTGGATACTGATGAGCCACCCGCACAAGAAAGAGTCCCGCAACGCCAAAGAAATGGACAACAACGGATAAAATGGACACGCAAGATGAACGCGTCAGCAATCCAAGCTTTTTTCTTGGCAACGAATTTGGAAACTGATAAAACCGGGTATAGATCACGAATTACTAATCACTGGAATGAAGAAGTCCCACATATTCAAGTCACATCTCAACGCATCACTGATCAGGTGAAGCAGATAGTCAACAGAAAGTTTTTATCGATGGCTGAAATAAATTATATTAAAGAAGAGGTAGCGCGCAGACTAAACCTAAACCAAGCTCATGATATATTGCCATCTCAACCGCAAATCATTGAGCCTATCACTCAAGTGAACCAGGAAGAGCCCTCAGACACTGTGGAAGATGGAGTGAACCTAAATAGTATAAACCAAGCCAGATATCCGTTCCAGTTTAATAACAGAACACTTAAAATTCTAGGGCATACCTCTCGATAGTTGTCCTATCATCCCTAAGGTGCCATATTTCAAGCAAACACTCCAAACTTTCTTAGCAGTGGATAATCTGTTGCAAGAATATATAACGAACGACTGCGACCTCGATGAAATCTGGATATATATATATATATATATATATATATATATATATATATATATATATATATATAGCAGCAAGGACTGTTGTAAGCCATTTGGGACTTATCAAAGAAGTGTACCCGGAAAAAAGAAATAATATAGCTGATAAAAAGAATTTTGATTCACCTTGGAGGAGAAGATTGAAGCGTAAAATTGAACCTCCGAGGCGTCTGAAAAGAAGATGGCCTCGATACCTTCTACTATAGAACTTTATTGGAGTGCTATAAATGGAAAGTTTCTCCACAAGTGTTTTTTTTTTCTTGTCCTTTGTTCATACAGCAGATTTACTTAATGTAATATAATTACAGTTGTAAACATCAATAAATTATTCTAAAAAAAAGAAAAGAAAAAAGATTGATGAACTTATTGTGAAATATATAGGTTTCGTCAATAGATCTGAACTCAATTTGTAGCTGTCTGTGCTCTCAGAACTCATGATCAGTTTATGCTAACAGGGTCAGAAGATATGCAATAGCGCTCGCTATCCCGAAGAAAATAAAATAACTGGTTTTAAACAACTAAGAGAAAAAATCACCTGAAATCGAATAAGAAGGAAGACTGCTTCTCCATGTTGCAACTTAATGAGTCTGACTTTTGTAGTTACTTAGAAAACATCTGGAGCTGTCCAAAAAATTATAACAATAATGCTTTTTGGCTCAGAAATTTGCACGCAGAAGCACAGAATGTTCCTATGATGGATGCAGTGCAAATTAATGCAGATGATGTACAGGAATCTATTAAGTTTGCACACAACTGGAAAGCACCCGGGGCCAGATAAAATTCAAAATTATTGGCTCAAATACTTTAAAAGTGCTCATGGACCATTAGCCTCTTAATACCAGAAACTATTGTGCATTGCGGTTATACCACCAAATGACTTATGTTCAGGGAAGACATATTTGATTCCGAAAGAAATAAAAACTCTCCAGAACCGATGAACTTTTGGCCAATAAGATGTCTTAATGGTGTTTCAACATTTTAATGTCTATAATCAGTAATAAAATAATGGGACATGTACCAAAGAATAACCTTGTGGCACAGGAGCAGATCGAATGTAAGCGAAACTCTAAGGGATGTAAAGAGCTTCTAGTGATTGATTCAATCATAGCTTCACAACCAGAAAGCATTCGATTTGGTTCCTCATGTCTGGCTCATTGAAGTTCTCAAGATTTATAAAGTCAACCAAAAAGTGACGAAGCTGTTGCAACGGCTTATGAAGCTATGGGAACTTTCATTGGTTCATCCGACTAAATAGAACGCTCTAGACGCGGAGAAAATTTTAATAAAATGAGGAATATTTCAGGGTGATTCGCTAAGTCCTTTATGGTTCTGCCTCGCGATTAACCCTCTACACTCCATTTTAAATCAGTCGAGACAAGGTTATTCCTTGAATCAGGAAACAACGATTCCCATTCAGTCCGTTGGTTGACCACAGGAAAAATGTTCCCCGAGACTGAAGGATTCCTTCTGGCAATACAGGAACAGGTCATGGCAACAAACTCCTACAGAAAACACATTATGCACCAAGCAATCGAATGTCGCCTTTGCAAAGCAACGTACGAATCGATTAAACATGTCACGTCTGGCTGCCAAGCATTAACAGGTAAAGAACATCTAACTAGGCACAATAATGCTGCAAAGATCGTACATCAGGCGCTGGCTCAAATATATAAGTTAATAAACAGCCAAAACCCATTTTACAAATACCAGCCACAGGCAGTATTAGAAAAAAATGGCATCAAACTATATTGAGATCAAACTATGATCACAGACCATTATATACCCCACAATAGACCAGACATACTACTCTTAGATAAAAAAAAATTAAATAGGCCATCATCATCGAAGTTGGGGTTCCTGCTGATATCAACGTTTCTGAAACATTGAGTGAAAAAAATCGTAAGAACCAGGAGCTCTGCGAGGAATTAAGGCACATCTAACGACTGGTGGATATAAAAGTACTGCCAAGCATTGTATCCAGCAATGGTTTAATTCCTCAGGAAACCATTAGATCAATGAAGACGCTGGAAATAATTAGGGGACTGGAAGAAGTACAGAAGGCGGTAATGCTGGGAACTGCCAGCATCGTTAGACAATATTTAAATATTCCAAATTTACTATAAAATGAGCCATATCTTTGACCTTGGTCCGAGTTGGTGTATTTATCTGGCACAAGCCGAGAAATCCAAAATAATAATAATAATAAATTCTTTATTTATTCTGGGACAAGTCCCTTTAGAATAACAATACAGGTTTCTATATAGGGTATTATTATGTCTTATTAAATGAGAAAGAATTAATGAGAAAAAAATGCGAATTACCTCCATCTCCATACTGTGATAACATTGAAAAAAGAAAACAGTGTACAAGAAATAAAAAATAACAGAAATAAGATTACAATAATTATATAGAGAGAAACAATAGATAATTACATATGTATGCAAATTACAATGGCAAGTTGAAACAAAGAAAGCTGAAATTGATATATACTTATGCCCCTATACAATTATTTTATCAAGCCCGGCTGTTATCCAGAATTTACTGTCAGTTGTACAAGTCGTGTGATATACTTTACCATTTTCTGTAGCAAGACAACCACTGCCCTTTACCCTCCAACAGGTCTCATTACTTCTCTGCTAAAACGTTTTTTTTATATTTTAACGCCATCCATTGCTATCATATGACTATCTAGTGTCTATTCAGTTTATTATTTTGACTATGTACATTACCCAATGTCTTGTTCAATTCTACCCTCTTACGTTCCCTTGAGTATGTGTACATATGTTCTTATTCATATTTACCTATTGTTATAAGCAATAATCAAATAAATTTCAGCCATCTTGACGGAACCATGCCCATACGAGAATAAATGCCGTCTGTACAGATTTTTTACCCGAATACGGGCTCAATGAAATTGATTATTTATCTTTACAAAAAGCTGCAGCTTTGTAGCATTACTTTAATTAGTACCATTAAAAGATATAAATCATTTAATTATTTTATTCTCTCCCTATCTCAGCATGAACCAGCAGAGTTGTGGAGTGATATGAAATAAGTAACTGAGGTCTCTAAGCCTCTATAAAAACGTGTAATGGCCTCTTCTAATATAAATAATAACATATTATTTCTGACTTTTTGCAATCCAACTACATTTGTAAAATAAAATAATATCTCTTGAAATGACCAAATATGGATATCTACTGAGTCGACCATATTCGGCTAAAAACGTTCATGATCCCTCATCTTCGAGCATTGTGCAACCGTTCATCACCGCCTGATTAGATCGAAACGTCCACCGTCAAGACTTACCAAGAATGGGACTCCCACGCTCATGATTGCGAAAGGACCACTGGCAAGAGGCTCCCATTAACATCTATCAGGTGTCTGGCTCGGATAAATTCATATGGCTTATGGAAAGATCTCGCTGGGTTTTGAAACGTCTTTGAAATCTTCACGTGTCTTATGACCTTTGGTTGGTTTGGACATCAATGTTTCAGAACTGCAGTAAAAGTGTGGATTTAAATTTTTAAATTCTTTCTTAATTCCAAACAGTTGAATAATGACCTATATTTATAATAGATATTTCAGATATCATACTGCCATACCTCCAATGTATAGATTTCCTGAGACGCTGTAGTGTTACACTGATATAAATATTGTTTACAATTCCATCAGATGAACGGTGATAACTCAGTGGTAGAGCGCTTAGTGTTCGTGTCCCGAGTTGAGGATGTTGTAGATAATTTAACTGATAATTTTAAAAATTCCAATGAAAAGCCCTTAAGTCTCCAAACTAAAATAGAAATTGAAAATATCTGTCCTTTATTTGGATACTTAAGGGCTTTTCGTTGGAATTTTTCCACGGTCTTAACATTTATGAGAGGTCTCTTTTTACCTTTTCCTTTTCAATATTATTTTTAAATTAACCCGTTATCAGGAATGGAACTTGTGGGATCTGGAGATCCCTATGAGGCTCACCCAGCCTCAAGAGTACCTTTAATAGAGGTAATAATGCTGTTTAGCGTTATCCCTGATAAAATTACTTCCCTGCACAACCGTTGTCCTAGAAACCCCTGGCCCTTCATTGTTTGTACTTGTACAGTTGTGTTCCATTATTTGATTATAAATAAGTAATAGTGTACCGAACGATTAATCGTATTATCTAAATATCTATATACGATATCTAAATATATATATATATATATATATATATATATATATATATATGTGTGTATATATATACATAATATATGATGTACACAAACTAGGAATGTACTTGATAAAACGTATACAACATAAAAAAGACCCTAGCCATTTGTAATAGGTTCTTACTAACACCTGTGGTTTACCAACATTTTTGTACCACGCTCTCCATGTGGAAATGAAAACCTTTCACGCCCCCCCATGTTCAAATAATTTTACGAATGAGAGTAACATGAAGTAAAACACCTACAAAGGAATGTTTATACCTTAAACTGGTTAACTTAAATCCGTTTTTTCCGTCTAAAAATGATAACCAGCTCTAAAATATAAAATCATACTACAATACAATACTACAATACGACTGACAAACTTGGCTAGCCGAACTTGAAGACCGACCATTATTCTTTTCTATTTTAATATATAATTACCATAGAAAATTAAGAGAGAACAAGTAATTTAGTAAAGACATTTATGACTATTCTACGCCCAACATCTTGGATCCGGAGCCCGGCAAGTGGTCCTAGGATTCCGTCCTTCGGAGGAGACATAAAATGGCATTCCCGAGCTCGTGCGGTATCAGGTACTTGTTAAAGATCACTAACCTAATTATACCTTTTAAATTTAGGGCTGCCGCTGTAGCATCGTTCGGTTAGTCATAAATAGTAACTTAATGTGGCGTCAAATCAATAAACAAACAAACAATAAGGCATTTCAATAAATTTAAGAACAAAGTTAAAAAAATAAGTGTGTATATTTAAACACAATAATTTTCCCTATAAATTCCAGAGGTGTATTTACAGATATCCACAGTATCTTTTTGACATTTCTACCAACAGAAGTGGTTACATAATTTAGCAACTGAAATGAAAAACAAATTGCTTAAATTTTAGATGATTGATTCAAGAAACACTTTGCCAACGTCATTAATCGAACGGAATTAGAAATGAAATTTCACATAATGGGTGTAACCTTCAGCTAATAGATTTAACGTTTTTAATAAGTTTGGCCTACAACGAATCCTTTTAGTCTTTAGTTTTTTAGTCCTACAGGTAAAAAAGGTTGAACTTTGGTAGTTCATCTTGAGATGGTAAAATTTCTACTGAAATTATATTTGTATATGTCATCTCAAGTTTTTATTTGTTCACTAATTAGTTCTGTTCTCTTGACATGAGTGTTTTTCTTATGGGACATTTTCAATTTAGTTTTATCAAAGAAAAAAAGGTCAAACAGTCATATCAACCCCAAAACTAAACTCAAAAAGAATTTATATGTGTAATCATGTTTATCATTACTGAGAAATTTATATAAATAATTAAAAACATTCAAATTTACTGCGGGAGATTGATTGGTTTAATTAATTTCTTATCCATCACCTATAATATCTCCACCAACAATGGTTAATATTAAGTGAATTTTAATAAAGAAAAATTACTTTGAAGAACAAAATAAAAATTTAATGATTATTTAAAACATTGAGAAGTGGAAATGGTTATGGAATTATTTCTGATAAGATAAATAACTGTAAACCCCTGCTTGTGTTATGAATTAAAAAAAAAAATAAATTTAGTGTCCTAACATATGAAATTCGCAAGTTTTTTTTTGTTGTTGTTGTAAAGTAATAACTCCATACATTTTATTTTTAAAAAACAAGATTTTTATGGCAACTGTATGTAGCGTGTGTAGCTTTAAAAAATGTTCAAATTTCTTCTTTCTGTTTTTTATAAAAAACGAAAATGTTTTCTTTTTTTTGGTAGTTGGTGGATTTTTGAATATTTGAGATCGGTTTTGCAAATTTATGATAAATATCAAATGGAAACAAGCTAGTGTTTGAGGAGGGAAAAGTCTATGTCACAGAACTCGGTATCATTATGGTGCAGTGCAGATTATAACATCGATGATATACGACTGACAATCTTGTTATATACCATCTTCTTTGGAATATTATTTTTAATGAAGTTATAGCTAGGCCAAAATCACAGAGATGACTAATATGAACTTAACATATAGTATCCTTGGGATTCTGACAAATAAGAAACTCAACCATGATTTTTTGCTAGTATGATTTATTTTGATTGCGGACAGTAAGTATTATTTTTGAATAATGACATTAATAAGCCGGACTCACTGCCCAAAGCCAAAGAAAAGAACACTTTCTAAGGATCGTCCTGCCCTTGAACTTTGTCGGCACTTAGACTTCCTTATTATTCGCAGTTAGCGCACAATATCTGTATTCCAACGACTCCTAATTGGTGCCCATGATTGATTTAAAAGTTTTTGTTATTTCTTCACCGTCTAATGCTATTAGATATTATTTTTAAAAGTCTTTATAACCAAATAACATCACTGAAATTATGAAATACCAGTCAGTTTCAACACCAAAACGATGTAGGTGTAGATTAACTTTTTATTGTATCATAATCTACAGTTCAGATTATATTCAATTTAATTCCGGCAGTATTATTATTACACCCCTACGCATGTACAAGCGTTTTATCAGATCCCGAGCATTCGTTACTACATGTTCTTCCTATACCTGCAGTACTCCTTCATTCGTTCACTTAAGGCCCTCTTCCTTTTTATGGTCCACTTAAGTCTTTGAATTGGGGATTCTGTCTTTTAGACTGTCTATTACATCCCACTTATATACCTCGTGTTCAAAGAACCTTTTGTAAGTGACATCCGCTGAGTCTACTTGGACTTTTTCCAAATCAATTTTGATTTGTGTCATCCATGTTGTAGTATTCTTGAGCCGCTATACGGATCCAGAGATTCCGTTGGTCAGCATGGTCTGAAGGAGTCTGCTAATGTGGCCGTAAATTTCACTTGCATCTTTTTTGAGGTCAGCTGCGACGTTGGACAACTTATTTTTGGTGTCTCTGGAGTGAAGCTTATATCCTTCATCTGTGTGTTTTGGTCATATAATTTTCCTGATCATTTCTATTTCCTATGAGGATCTTTTCTTAGCCACCCTAAGTGTGTAATACCAGTGTTAAATATATTAAGGCTTATTTAGTCTACAATTTACTCGTACAGCCTTCTTTTCTTTCACGTGGAACTTATTCCCAACTAATATCCAGAAGCATGGCGGTTCTCCATCTTCATTCAAACTCATGCTTTTCCAACATTTCCTAAATGGTGCTCTCTAATCAGTTGTAATCATTAGCTCATTTTCTAATCATTTTTTCTCTTTTTTTTTTAATAACTATTTTTTCTATTTTGTGTTTTTGCTTTACGTTTTGGTTTTTATTTACTTTTTAGAAATTACTTATGTTAATACCACATTATTTATATTATGATATCACTTCGCCATATTTATGCTATATTTTTTTTTATACATATTTGTTACCTCAAGAATAAAATCATTTATATACTCAATAAATATGTGTGGAAAAATCAAACTCATTTCTTCTCGAGCTTAGGTAGCTGGATGGTATTGTAGCAAAGTGCCTTTTTAAAAAATTATATAACGAACTCGGTGGTATATCACAAAAACCGAAAATATAAATTGATCTGTTATTAGAACAATCTAATTGCAAAGGTAGCGAATATTATCAGAATCAATGAGAAATGATTTTTAAAAAAAATTAAAACGAGTAACTTACAAATGGAAATTTTCTATAACTTCCTAAAGATCTGTTTTAAGAAAATCAGATCATTAACTTTTGATAAGAAACTTATAAATTTGCGTTATTCAGGAGATCCATCAGCCTTCTTTGGGTAATTCTTGGGGGAATACATCAAAGTTTCAAAATACCTCTTTCATTTAGTGCCAAATAACAAACCTATTTTAGTTGAGCCTAGTAATAAATTTCCTGAGCCTAATCAGTTCTCTTTGTATTGGTACTTTAAAATTATCTAAAATTAAAATTATAAATTACTTAATTTACGATTTCCTTATTACGAGTGTATGCCGAATCATTTTAAATAAAATATAAGGACAAATAGCAACCTAATACTTGTTCCTAATCAATGATATTTGACTATACGTTTTACATAGACAATTATAAATAATACGTTTGATGTAGCTTTACATTTTTCGTGCATAAGCTTTCGAGATCGGTCGAAATAACCACATTCAATGACACAAAACATAGAATTTATGAGATACTTGGTAATTCATAAATTGTTTTATGATAGAAAAAAATGTAATCAATATAAATTTCATTAAAAGTAAAAATGAGTTGATTGCTTTCAAGTTATTCATTTTCAGAAATTTCACAGATTAAAAAATTTAATTATTTCGCTTTGGACCATGGTTTTTAGAATTATTTATTGATATTTACAACTGTAATTATATTACATCAAGTAAATCTGGTGTATGAACAAAGGAAAAGAAAAAAAAAAACTTGAGAAACTACCCATTGATAGCACTCCAATTTGCACAATGGTAAATCCGTAGGTACGAACTAAACTTTTATTTAGGGAATGCGGATTTCGTCGTGTAAATCATCGAGAATTTATAGAAAGGTGAACAAGAAGGCTTTGAAAATTATGAATTGAGTAGGAAGTATGCAAATTACTAAATAGGACACAAACTTGCGCCATAATTAAAGTATTTTATCGATTTAGTCGTCCAAAAATCAGTTTGCTACAAGTAGTTATTAGAAGTTAACATATTGTGTTTAAAAAACGTCATTATACAACCTTACTTGATTCAAGCTGAATGCATGCGCAATCGTCATCAACGTTAGATTAGAATGTGAGGTTAGGAAATTACCTCTAAAGATACACACATGATTTTAATACGTAATTAAAGTTAATAGGAATAGTTCAAATCGAATTATTTGATAAATTAATGTTCATTTATTTTTAAAAAAATATGTATGCTCATAGATGCGTGATTTTTTTAAGGTGTACAAAATGCGTCAAAATCTTGTATCAAGTTATGTTCCCAGATCAGTTATGATGTATATCAGGCGCATATAAATTATATATTTTTAAAAAATGACTATTTCAAACAGAAAAAATATTCTGAAAGATTATTTAACACAATTATTTTAGTAGATTATTTCGGTTAGTTCACCGGATTTTTCCCAAATTTATTAGATCCAACTGTAGTAAAACGGACACTCTGAATTTTCTTAATCGAAAATATAGAGGAAATATACCTGTATCGTTTCCTGTATTCAGTCTAATTACAGAAATGGACTTAAAAATAAAATAAGTGATGGACTAGTGTAATGTTGTATGCAATATATGTATACTAGTATATATGGTTTCCTAACAAGAAAGAAATATTCCACTAGAACGACATGCTCTATATGTTACTCTATATAGCTTGCGGGAGGCAGGCGCGATGATACAGTTCCAGCAAAACATGAATGCTCTAGAAGGCTGAGGATCATGGATTGCTCCATTTCGCCGTCTCAATAGAAAAATAACATTGAATTATGGTCCGATTAGACTCAGAAATAGTAAGATAAGTTTTGTTTTTTCTTTAACTCACTTTCTTATTGAACAGTATGTTCATAATCACTCAAAACCAATTAGAGGTATTAATTTTCAATTTTATCATGTTTGAGTACTACCAGGGGGTAGTTTCTCGACTTGTCATTATCATGTCATTATATATCACTTAGCCTATTTACTTGTTGTATTATTGTAATACAGATGTAAATATCAATAAATAAATTACAAAAAAAATAAAATAATTATCATACACCCTAACCACCCCAGCTTTGCTCGGGTAATAAGACATATTATGCCTACATTATTTGTCTGCATAATGTATTTTGTTTTTATCACGTACGGCCACTAAAGACCACGCGAATATCATTGGTTAGGCTTCTTTGGGAGTTTGATTTTCTTTCTTCCCATCTCAGCTAATGGATGTACTTTATTATATAGAAATTATAAAAATAAAAACACATAAAAATCAAATATTTCTTTAAATACGAATTTATTATCTTGCACGTTAGATAATTGCACGGGGTTAGGCACGCAGCGTCTTTAGTGAAACCCATCCATATTACACACACGCAGCCGAGGACTTTGTTTTATAATATGTATAGGCAATAAGGTATGCGATTGTTTCTTTACAAATATCGGTTGACTTAATTTCGCTTGTTGTAAAAGAAATTTCAGTTTTCAAATGGTGAATTTATTAATTGATTAGACTGTATAACTTTTGATAATGCTCAGTCACAGAACAGTCAAAGAATTTGGTAGAAAGAAGTAAAAATTATTTCTTTACTACTAAAGTTCCGTACTTATTCGTACCCACATCATCAGGGATGAGAATGATAAGAACTAAACAGAATAGCAACAATAGTGCATAACCAAAAAAACATAACAACAGGATACATACGGTCAATCATTTGCTCATCAATCGTACTTTTATAAATTATTTTATACGTTTTTTTGTTTTTTCATTACGCTCTAATTTAATAAAATTAGAAAAAAAATAGATAAAAATTGGATATTCGAAAATTGTTTCTCTGAAATGGAATTGTTTTCCAGGAAAGATCACATAATTCAGATGATGATAAAGACTCATTATTAGAAGACTTATAACTTAATAATTTTCTGGGGAGGTCGGACCATTGAAAATGAATAAGATATATAAACATAGGAAAAGAAAAATCATACAATAAAAATATAATTTGAATAAAAAAATATATATTTATCAATAACTATTCTTCTCGTTTTTGTCTGGAAATAATATGTTATGTGTATAGTAGAACTAAAAATCATAAATAAGAATCTAAGGATTTAAGGAAATTGAAAAAGAAACTGTGTTTTCATTATCGGTTGATTTAACCTGAGCCTGGTAGTTGAAATATATTGAGATTTAATTTAATTTTAAAGTATTGTACCAGTTCTCGAAAAAGTATAACACTAAAATAAAATAACTCTAGGATGATTGTCCCGTGAAAGGCTGGCCAGTAAGGTGGGGGTGTCCCGAGGACTGTTGCTATATAAGAGTGGATCTTCTTCAGGCTATCATTGAGCAGTGTGCATCAACAGGATTACCATGATCAAAACCGTGAGTATCCAGTCTAGGGGTTTGTATCGGATAGGGGGAACCTATATAGCCCACCACGTTTAAGGAAGAAGAGTCAACGTATGTCATACCCTATTGCAATACATTGTAGGTCGATGTAGTCGCATAATTAACTAACCCCAACCACTCTTTTGGATTAAAGATATCAATCATATTTAAATTTAATAGGGTTTGCAACTCACACAACCGTTTAAAGGATATAAAGATATTTTTAATTTTGTCATCGATCTGGAACATTTTTTTCATTCATTTAGCATTTAGCATTTAGCTAAATCTGTAGACAATTCAGTACATATTCAAACATATATATTCCCTGAATTAAAAAAAGAGTATTGGCGCCATATAAAGCCTATTTAAATTACATGCAAGGATTAAGGTTAATCATTCGCTGTCTATCCTGAACCATTGAGAAATTAATTATCAAAATCACTATTCACAACTATCATATTTATTTTTAATGCTAATAGCACCACAATATGTTAGTACTTTTATTTTATGTAAATATATTTTACGGTGTTAGTTTTTAACATAAACATAAAAAAATACATAGAGAAACAATACAAAATTTATTATTGATAATTTGAAAATTTTAAATAACTAAGTTTTTACTCTCGATTTCCGTTTTGAAATCAAGTTAAACAGTTTGAAGGAAGTTATTTAATTATCTAGCATTTTTTAGAAGTACCTGGACTAAACAGATAACTACTATGTTCAAGATTCATAACTGGACCTAGGATTTTTGTAGTGAATAAAAAATACTGTGCTATTCCGTCCTTCGGAAGGGGCGTAAGATGGAGATCAGACCTCCCAGTGGAGCATCTTTCAATAAGTCATAGCAGCATAAAGTGACGTTAAATAAACAGACAAGAACTAGGCAGTTCAATTAATTATTTAGATTTCATTGAAATACACGAATTTAGTAGGAACTAATAATATAAATAATTGTTTCCATCGTTAATATATCATTATTAATAAATTTTATTATTCTTTATACTTCTATAGGTCGCTTGTCTCCTGATGGTCGTAGCAACCTCCTTGGCGCAGAGACGACCACCCATCCAGGCCTACGATAACCCCAATGTCATCCCAATCATATCCTATGTCAACGATAACAACTACGACGGATCATACAAATACAGGTATATATTATTTCTATATCAACAATGAATTTTATTCTTATTTCAGCGCATTTTTTAAAGAGATAAAAGTTGTATTATTTTAACCTCGAACGGAAGTCCAGAAGGTTGTATTGAGTACACAGACTTCAACGAATTCACAATTATTACGATGAAAGAAATTTTCTTCGAGTATATTAGATAAGCCGTTTTTTTTTTAGTTAAAAAAATATTTTCTCACACCAGTCGTAATGCATAAGATGTTTTTCACACACTTATTTGACTCGTGAAGAATGCTTGCTTAATGTTAATTACATGCAAGTTAGTCGTGACCAGTGCTCATCAGGCGAAGAAGTCTGTTGCTCTATGAAGAAGATTGCACTTTCCATGACTAGTTCAAATGGCTTTTGTGAAACAGTTCACACTTTGAGTCCAATATGTCCAATATCTTTTTCAGCATATCCAACATGTTTAGGGAAAACCTGGCAATATAGGTTGGTAGTTTTATTTTAAGAGAAGTATAATCACTTTCAACTTTACAATTGTAAAATTCTATAAAGGACCCGAGATGTTTCTAGAATAACGTAGATTTGCTGCAAAGATCAAATATCAAATATGTCAAATTTAAATATTTTAAACAATAATTTGAAAATATTGATAAAACTATTTATTAGTGTCTCTTTACTATTATTTTTATTTACTTATTGTTTTCTTTTTATTGTTAGTCTTTTTTTACTCTTTTTTATGCCGTTAAAATTGATTAAATCTGTCTGAAATTAAATACTTCAAGCTTTATGTTATTTATAGTGTGCGCCACTCCTTTCGAAATAATGTTTTCTTAGGATTTGAGATTACACACCGTTATAAAATGAACAGTACACATTTTGTAACAGTTCGATCCATTCGTTTGTCCTCTTGTATAATGTAATTCTTAAGATCACTTTTAGCATTAAAAATAAATTTAATGAAACTAGCATTTTAGTTTCTTATTGTGCATTATTATCATTCCATTTTTTAAACTTAATGATATCCGGGGATAAAGTTATCTCTCTAAACAATGAATTTTAATTTAAGTATAGATTAAAGGAACGGTATTCTAGTTTCAATTGCATTTGTATGACTTTATTACGATTTGATCGAATTATGGATGTCCATGCATACATCAAAGAATAAAATATGGAGCAATCATGGTTTCGAGATGAAGAATGTCATCGTTTATTGAGATCATACCACGGTTTATCAGTACCTCTTGAACAAATAGGAGGTAAAAGGTTCAGACTGAGGCTTACTCACCATAAAATCGAATTAAGAAATAAACAGGGTTCAGAGAGAAAAAAATCAATCTACAAATTAGTGAAAAATCCAAGAGGGGTGTACAACTATGTGTAAATCCACTACGGTACAAATAGTTGAAGAGGATGAGCAGGAGTGACTGAGAGGATTGAGCAGGAGTCAATTTGATTTACTTTACCGTAGAGTAGGGAAATCACTCTTACAAGTCAAATGTGGACGCTAAGTGTATTGTTTTTTTAATTTGATAATTATTTTTCACTGAGACAAATGTATCTCTCTACAGTAGCTTTATAACCAGGAAATTTAATTACTCGTATATTTAAACTACAACCATTAAAAGAATAACAAAGATACAAAAAGTTAGTCTAATCTATTAAAAATAATTAGCCTTCTTTATTATAACGCGTGATATTGTTGTTATACTCTATAACTTTATAGTAAAATGAGAGAAATACAAAATCTATCATTACCGTTTTTCAATGAAGGAGGCATATAATATAATAGTCGCTACAAGGGTAATTGAAAAATTATGGTAATACAAAATGCGGTATAGTAAAAGTGTAAATAATATTATTATTTAATTTTCATTTGCGCCTGCGTAAATATAATGCGAAAAAAAATTACATAAGTGGTTACAGTTTTTTATAGCTCATTTAGTAGATCTTAAGAAAATCATAAATGAACAATTTGAGAACTACTACCGAAATAAATTCCATCATAACGTATATTTAGGAAAATATTAAGTATGGTTTGGAATATAACAACGCCTGAATATAATGAGAGTATGTGTATTTAAAGTCAGGGTAATAACCTGATAATACAATATCAAAATTATCAAAACCATTACGGCTAATTTTAATTCTTTCCTTCTAATAACACTTATACTGAATATACATATAATTCATGCCTTCTTTAAGTTAACATCACTTTCATCTTTAATTTCGTTAGGTATTTTTAAAAAAATAGGGGACAGTTAATGTTTTTTAAAAGAATCATATTACCTAAATTATTTTAATGTTATTTTTACACTTCCAATCATACATAATATTTCGATCTACTTTTTAGCTATGAGACTGGCAATGGTATCTCCGCTTCGGAGGAAGGCTTTTTGAAGAACCCCGGACAGAAAGACCTCGAGGCTCAAACCGCCCGCGGTACATACTCCTATACAGCTCCTGATGGCCAGGTCATCACTGTCAACTGGTACGCTGACGAGACAGGCTTCCACGCAGAAGGAGCTCATCTTCCAACCCCACCTCCAGTTCCGGGTGTACCACAGGCGAACTACCCTAGAGGAAAATGATCGATCACATGGAAACGACTGAAATAATGTTTTGTAATTTTGTATAAAGTCAATTTTTTTTGTAAAATGACCTATTTTTATTTCACCTCAACAACAACAAGAAATCAAAATTTTATAAATTCTATTTTAAACAAATAACTATCTATTAATCAAAGATGAATATGATGTATACGTTTTACTTTCGTTCTTCTTAACAAGTATGAAAAATCACTATACTATATGGGACTAATTACAATAATCGCTTTGGTACTATAGAAGCCACAGTTCCCAGTAATACCCAATCCATATTGTTGGTATCAATAACTGCTCCCACAATACATATACGTATATCAATCATAAACAACAATGAATCTCTAGGAACTAAGCGAGCAGGCTTACATGGTTGGTCAAATCTCAGAAAAACTAGTGATGTTTTATAAAACGAAATCATTTTTTTCCTACTAGCCATTACAGGCATACGGGTTTTCCACAAAAGTGAGGTATTATGCAGGGGATTTGCGTATGTTATATTTGATAATAAAATTATTTTTTTTATTTTACCTATTATTTAACCACTGTATTATAGCAATTGAACATTAATAGCGAGTTTATTTTTTGGTGAAGTCAGGCGCATTAGCACCTTACTGGTTGGATTTCACATTATTTTTTCTCTTTCCTCACTGATTTCTGTTATTCCTGTTCAAACCTTTTTAGTTTCTCTTGGTCTTGATGGTGGTCGCCCTTTCAAGAATGAAATACACCCACCACTATCTTTTACAATCGACTTATAATGGATAAAACTTGTCCTCCGTCAGTACCCAAGAAAGCCTCATTGGTGACATACCTCAAATATTTATATAAAAATGCTATTTGATAATGAGTTGTATCACATTCAATGTTCAAGGAACAATAAACCGTTGACGAACTTACTATGCTTTTAAAATTCTACTGATTTTAAATATATATTTATCGATGTTATATGGACTGTATTCTGTCACCTACATTACCTAATGCCTGCTCGAAGCAATTGCTCTAGAAGGCTCAAAATAGCTATTGACCATAAACGGTGGAGGAATAAATAACATGAGAAATGTGGACGACACGGTGATTCTAGCAGAAAGTATTGATGGTGATCAGTCTCTTTAAGATAACGTACTGGTAGTATGCAACATCTATGTAATGAAGATGAATTACAAGAAAATGTAAATATTTATTATCAGTAAATTCCATGCAAAAAATCACTCTGAAAAGAACCGATAGAATTACTTATCTGGGATGAAACTTAATTTATTACTCAAAAGAAATCAGGTCTCGTACAGGAAAGGCAAGAAGTGACTTAAACCAACTCAGAAAGGTGCTGTGCAACCTATGTTTGAACTTGCAGTCTCGTATGTTACTTGTTATCATTCGGTTCAAAGGGATGGACACTTATGGATTTTTTATGTAAACGTTTACAAGCATTCGAGATGTGATGTCGGTATAAGCTCAGAGCTTCATGGGAGCAACGAAAGCATACTACAGCGAATACAGAAAACCCTCGAGATGTCGGATAGCATCAACGATGACGACGTATTAAGTACGCATCGCATTAAGACGAGTCGTTATAATTGTCAACTCCCATAGAAGATAACACAGGCCAATGATCTTATTCCTATAGTTTTTAGGGTGCTGAATCCAAATATGATATTAAAAAGTTGCATCACCCACAATGTCTTCACATTTTAAAGTTAAGTTAATTAAATTAAGTGATTTCTTAAGAATTGAACAGCTTTAAAATTTAAATAAATAACTGAAAAACTAGGTCTATTGGTGTGGATGAAATTGGTAGCACTGCTGAAACACATTTGCTGGCCAAAAAAGGTTGTTTTTTTTTTGTTAACAGCTCATGTTTTGTTTACTGTCAACCTAGCCTCACTATATCTTTTCATGTGGTCCATTTCTAAGAAAATGGACAAAACGGAGAAAACACCCTTTAAATTTGCAGTTCATATGATATGGAGGGAGCCAAAAAATCATTCCGATGATTGCTACTTTTGCAGTGTCGATATTACTGGTCATAACTCAAAAAAACAAGAGGCTACCCTAACCTTCCGCCCGCCCTCCGACCTAAAAGTTATGGTGTAGATTTACCGGTCCCTGAACCACCACATGATTTAAATTCTATTCCAACGGAAGTATTTACTGATGTATAATCGGAGTTAGATGAACAAGATGATGAAGAATTCAAATGTTTTACAGAAAATGAAGAGCCTAAAGTGTTTACTCAAATCGAGCTTAACGACTTGGTTAGGGATCTTGGCTTAACGAAAGAATAAGCTGAATTGCTGGGCTCTAGACTAAAAGAAAAGAACTTGCTGGCAGTTTGAACCAGCATTTATGTGTACAGGAAGAGAGAGCAACAATTTTCCAAGTTTTTTGAACAAGAAGGTGATTTAGTGTAACTATGGGTGATACAAAAAACTAAGACCAGATTTAGATTCAGCACATAATAATCTATGAAGATCAACTATTAAAGTTAAAAAAGTTTTTAAAAAAAATTTATTTGTTGACCTGTGTAATCAATTCTAGCCGAAGAATAAAAACCGTAGAAATTGATATATTGAATTCCTGATAACGCTATTTATCAATACAAAATCTCAAGCTTGTTACAGTTGACAGGAGCTCGGTTTAGAATAGTGTAAAAGAACTTGCGCCAAAGTTTTATTTTAATGATATTATCGTTTTTTTGAGTTTCTGAATGCAAATATTCAGTTTTAAACATCTTATTGAAAAGTAAAAAAAATAAATAAAGAATACCTTCAGAAAGGCCAAATAATATGCTAAATACATTTTTTTATGATTTCCAATTACTAAAAATAAACTGTTATTCATAAATCAAATAAACGTAGATATATTATTTTACATAGATTGTTTGCCCATTTTTCTTCCACACGATTTAATTAAAATCTGTAAGGGCCGTCTTACAGTGTGAAAAAATAGATGTAGAATAGTTGATAAAGAAAAATTGTTTTCTCATATTTAAAAAAAAAAAAAAATGCATATTTTATGACATTATCAGTAATCTTATTAACATTTATGAAAACAGAAAATTTAATAAAATATGTATTTCATTATATATGGATTCATATCGGGAATCCATTTTAGACCCAGTATTTATTATTATTTACCCTCAAGTACTGACATAGTTTTTCCTGTCGCTAGTACTGACATATGGTCCCACGGACCACCCTATTCAAAAACGTATTAATATAAACAAAATAATATATTATTATTACATAATAATATGTACATAGTTAATTATTTTATTTTTGTTATTACTAGCATGAACCTTCTTGCATTGCCCTCATTCATTGAATATATGATATTTTATCAAAAAACTATAAACAAAAACAAATAAGTTTAGTACAGGAAATAGTAAAACTTAAAAACTAGATGTTTTAAAACTTATGCATTTTTAAACAACCAATTACTATTAATGGAACTAAAAAAACTTTTAAAAATTAAACTTTCCCCTATCTCAAGCTATTGACTCTCAGTTTCTAAGACCACTTCAAGCATTTAGGTGTGATGTATTTGTCAGATCTGAATCGAAAATATCAGCTTCTTCTTTCTCTAAGGCATCTAGCAAGATGTGAATTTTATCATAAAACTTTGGATCAAGAGTCCGAACTATTTTTGATGTTCTAGGCTGTTCGACCATATTTGTAACACAATTAAAAAATAATAATGTATAAATACAAAAAGAATAGGAAAATAGTTTCTATTTTAATAATACTAATAAATTTAAACGTATCAATGATTAATATTAACTAATAAATATAAAACATTTAATGCTTGAAAAGCTAAAAAGCTTGCTTGAAAAAAATCAAAGAAGAACTGAGTATGGTCCGCGGAACCATTCGTTTTTAATATTTTTTTAACAAAGTGTACAAACCTTCCTCATTTACAATCAATAAGGTGCTGACAAGATTGGAGGCTACTGATATACGGAGGTTTCCCATAACAGGTTGGGTGGGAAATGTCAGAAATTGGCCACCATAAGATCCCAGGGACCATGCCTCAGTAAATGAGGGTTAACATTATCATTTATTTTTACTTCTATAATTATAAATGGATGCTTTATTTTCAGAACAAACCCTAATATAAATACATTTAAGAAGAAAGATATGTATGTATTAATTTTAATTTAAAAGGTGTATTTATCATTAACGTTTTTTACTTTGAATATTTTTATTTTATGATATGGTTTATATTTATAAATATTGACTATATATATTGATATTGGTCACTTGTGGTCTAGTGATTAGCGTAACAATCTACTAAGCCCAAGATCGCGGGTTCGTAGCCCGGCAGGTGGCCCTAGGATTTTTTTAAGGGAGTAAAAAATCCTTAGTTACGCTGTCCTTAGGAAGGGACGTTAAACGGGGGTCCCGAGCCTGTACGATGTCAGGTACTCGTTAAAAATCCCTATCCTAATTAAACCTGGATAGGCAAAATTTAGAGCTCCCACTGTAGCATCGTCCGATTAGCCATAGCAGCATAAAGTGACGTTAAATGAACAAACAAACAAATATTTTGATTACAGAAAATCCTAAAAGATTTTCTCTCTACTCGTATATCGTTTTTGCAGTAGAAACTTTTATTGACCTTTGGAAAACCTATGTCCATATCATGCGTATATCACGGCGCCAGGAAAAACAAATAAAAATCCGATGGCATGAGTAGAATTATTACCGTAATAATAATTCGTTCGTGTTTCATGATTTGTATGACAATGTATCGAAATATCGTTTAATTTTTTTAGCGAACGTACCTTATTCAATAACTTGTATATTTAACAAAGACAAACCAATCTTGCTTTTTAGTGTTAAAATACAGTTTCCCGTAATTAAAAAATAAATAACGATGCAGCATATTGCATATTAGTTTAGATATTTACAGCCCCGGTGAATAAATGATTATGTCGAATTTCCTCAAAAATCATTTCGTTATAGTCAGAGAAGAGGAATAGTGATATGAATAAGAGGCAAGGTATTGGATAGAATATGAGTTATTGCTTATATTAAAACCCACTTCAAGCTCAAAAGCTACGAGAATGACAGGATTCCACTTATATACAGTTAATTTTCTCTGGAAAGAATTCGGCTTAATCACTTATTCACCAGGGTTGCAGATACAATATAAAAAATAATAATTTGAGAAAGCAATGTTGAATTGCTCTATATAGCCACCAGGAGCCAGGGGCGAATGATACAGTTCCAGCAAAACACGTGTCCTAAATGGCTTATGATCATGTTTTTACTCTATTTTCACATCAGCAGTAAGAAGTATATGAACAATAATCTCTAATACACTTTTTTGTTGAAATGAAGTAATCAACTCGAATTATTTATGATCTAATGGTACTATAATACTCATTAACAAATATCTATGATTTAACTAATTTTTGTAGTACAGATTTCGGGAAGTCCATTAGTGAACGTTTAATTAAATATACTTTAAAAAAGAATATTTTTCTCATTCCTAAAAAGCAGTTACCTGACTTTTATATTAAGATTAAATTCAAATAGAATGAAGCTAGAATTTCATATGGGATTGCCAAATATTTAGGAGCTGATCCACCAATCAATTAGATGTAAAATTAGGTAAATTTTTTTTGAAATTTGTTTTCTTAATTTACAATTTTTTTTTGTGTGTGAAAACTCCTATTTAATTATCTCCAACTTAACAAATATTTTATAAAATACGAATAGAGCATGGGAAAGGATCAGCAATTGAAACAGGAACAGCTTTAACAATATTGGGGGATTAATTGATATCGTGCACGCTTACATATACGTTGTATATGGTACGAAGTTAAGCCCAAAGTGCCGAATGGGGGACGTATTTATATATAAATTTGCATACGTATATGTGTATATATGAATATAATGAACGAAATCATACAATTACAAAAGTATAGTTTATTAACGACTTTTAATAATCGATTTTAAAATGATTAAACAGGGCTACAATTGTTTAACTATGTTTTACTTTTATACTTTGTCTACACTTTTTCATTTTCTTCATGTTCTTAATGTTTTAATTACCACTTGATTTTATCTGAATATGATAGTTAAAATAAATCATAATTTCGTTTCATTCTAATGTTTTTTATTAATATCAGAATTAGTTAAACAAATAAATTCAAATGACTTGGAGGTGATTGTCCCGTGAAAGGCTGGCCAGTAAGGTGGGGGTGTCCCGAGGACTGTTGCTATATAAGAGTGGATCTTCTTCAGGCTATCATTGAGCAGTGTGCATCAACAGGATTACCATGATCAAAACAGTGAGTATCCAGTCTAGGGGTTTGAATCGGATAGGGGAACATATAAAGCGTAAAACTGTAGATTGAAGTAGTCACTGTTTGTCATTCCCCAGTACGTAGCAAGATCGTATAAATCGTAGCAAGATTTCTGTAGTTGATCACTTTTTCGGAATAAAGAAGATATCAATCATGTTAAAATCCAATTAGATTGGCAACGTACACCGTTTTATGGATTTAAATATATTTTTCTTGTTTTCACTGGGATCTGGGGAACATTTTTTGGCATTATATTCATTTTACTAAAGATGAACAATGATTCAACTAATGTTTAACTATTGAATCTTCCTGAATAAAAAAAAAATGAATCAAGTCCTAATTTTTTTAAATTAGCGTGAGGCTACAGAGAGCATTTAAAGCCAGTAAAAATAGGATATGTTATTTAAATCCTAAAAATAATCCTATTTTTAAATATTTCAAAAATATTTTATTGATTTAAATTTTCAAAATGATGTATCCACAATCGACAAATTATTACTTAGTAGTCTTGGGCAAAGGATGATGTTTTTAATGAGCCATTTAATTATAATGATTAACTTATTTTTTAAATGGCTATAACTAAATAAATGAGCTATATAAGTATTTTGAATTCATCGAAATGCACTTATTTACTAGATATAAAGGACATGTATTTATTTTATCATAAAACATTATGATATTAAGTTTCTGATTAAAATATTAAGATTTTCAAATGTTAATATTATTTTTAACTCCCATAGGTCGCTTGTCTCCTGGTGGTCGTAGCAACCTCCCTGGCACAGAGGCGACCACCCATCCAGGCCTACGATAACCCCAACGTCATCCCAATCATATCCTATGTCAATGATAACAACTACGACGGATCTTACAAATACAGGTATAGAATATTCCTACACCAATAATCATTGGTGAATTAATAAAATTGAGCTTGAAATGAATCCAGAAATATTTATGATTTTGAAGAATGAATTGTGTTTCTTAAAATATTCTCTTCCGCCAGTCTTACTGAAAAAAGACGTATAGTAACCTTTTATATAACTTAATAAGATTGCTTGTTTTATACTTGGGAGTTAGTTGCGAGTGTGTATATTTAGTGAAGAACATTGTTGAACTGTCGAGACGATTGCACTTGCCGTGCTTAGTTCGTACGGTGCTTTAGAAAAAAAATTATTATTTAAAAAATTAATTAGCTAATATAAAAATGTAGCTCACTTGTCGTAGGAATATATTCATTGTCACCAATTCTTTTGGCATCTCATGACAACAAATATCGCTTTCTTTATATTTGAGTATGTTGTTCGACAATCAATATTAACACTTTAAAAATTTTGGATACTCAGGAAGGCAAAGCAAGTTTTTTGTTGGAACTCAGTTTTACATGTCCCAAATTCTTCCACTGACAATCTGCATTATGATGCTGCAACTAAAAATTTGAAGAAATAAAAATTTGGTATAACAATGTTACTTTATGTCAAAGTAAAAAATATTTTTAACGATAAATTGCAGTGACTTACACCTGTTTAGGTGATGCACAGTATCGTTTGAACCTCATTAGAATATATTAGTATCTTCTATGACTTGCAGAGTTATTTTTTTCATGACGCCAAAACATTTTTAACAGTCTAGATATTTGTTATAGTTAGGTTTATTAGTACCTTAAAGAATTAATCTAATAGAAGATTGAAATAAAAAGTTGAAGTTTCTTAAAGTTTGTGTTATCCAAAATTAAGATACCAGACGAATTTTTAGTTTATAAAAATTAAGGAATTTACACAATTACAATTTAATTTGAGTAACATTCTTATTTCAATTAATGTTAACTATATGAAATGCTTAGATCAAAGAATGACATATGTTTGGGTTTATGAAAATAGCTTGGGTGTCAAATAGTGTATGGCATATGTCACCTTTTATTGAGATCACGACATGTTATACCTGTAGTCTTCGAACAATAAGAATCCATTACGGTACCTATACTATGTTATTAAAGATGAAAGGATATATGAGCTGCTAAGACATGTTGCTTGAAATGGTCAATCAATTTTTACAAGCAATCTAGAGCGTTATCCCATAACAAATCAGGATAAATACCCGCTAGGTTTTAGAGGCTAGAGTTTGAAGTTCACAGATGCTCGCCCTCCATGCCGAATTAATGAATAATTAGCGTTTGGAGTAGAAAAGGTAAATTATAAATACTTAATAAGTGCAATAATCTATAACTGTACTCAAGACTTGAAAAGGCTCCGGATGAGTATAGTCTAAAGAGGGACTGGCTTGATTGAACTCTAGAGTGGTATATAACATATTTAACACAAACAAAAACTCAAAGTTTTTTTTGATAGTTGATAACTATTTTGGCCAAGATCTGTAAATTATTTGCCATATTTGCTTCATTTTTAGAAAATGAATGTTAATGCATATTTACACTACAGCATTATTTAAATGTATGTTATACTCGTATCTTGTTGCAATATCCTAGCGCAATTTAGTAAAGAACAGAATGGAAAGATTTTTAATCTTTCGCGCCAAGATATGAATTAGACTAAGAGTAACGGTATAGATGCAGTTGAAAGAAATCATTCGTCATTTGTAAAGTACACCATATCTCATGCCTAAGCCCATCAATTCTTTAAGTCTTTGTCAATAATAAAATCATAGACTCTTTCAAACGAATCTATTGTTTCAAAGGGTTCAATGATAATTTCCACTTCTAATTTATTTAATAATTATTTTTCAGCTATGAAACCGGCAATGGCATCTCCGCTTCTGAGGAAGGCTTCCTGAAGAACCCCGGACAGAAAGACCTGGAGGCTCAGACCGCCCGTGGAACATACTCCTACACAGCTCCTGATGGCCAAGTCATCACTGTCAATTGGTACGCTGACGAGACAGGTTTCCACGCAGAAGGAGCTCACATTCCAACTCCACCTCCAGTACCAGGAGTAGTACCGCAGCAGCCCTTCCCAAGAGGGAAATGATCGACCGCATGGACACGACTGAAATAATGTTTTGTATTTTTGTATAAAAGTCTGTTTTTTTATAAAATTTCGTATTCTTATATTATTTCTATATGAACAATACCTAGAACCAATTCAAGCAAATGGCGAAAATTCAAACAATTTTATTACAAATTTTAAATCAAATTAAATCTGTAATATAATATGTCCATAATATCGCTGGATAAATGAAGTCTTCAAGATGAATTGGACATACCAATACTTTTTTTTTCATTGAAAATATAAAAATGGATTTACTGAATTGAGGCCATTACAATTGGTTTTGTACAACAGAAATTTCTGTACTATCAACTCAATATGTACATATCGTCCCTGCCATCGCAAAGTATCGAATGAGAAAAAAACACAGTTTTCGTTTTCGATTTATAGCAGTTGCTTTAGGATTGATAATTGATATAAAATTCATATAGATGCATCTATCAGTCACAAAAACAGTGTAAAACGAATATCATTGGTTTGAAAAAGGCAACAATTTTTATTTAACCTTGAAACTACTTTTTTTTTAATTCTCCTTAAAAGCACCGATTTTCACATTCGATAGGTGGAAATGGTAAGGACGATATATTTGCCTCCAGAATTCACACATATCAGTTAAAACATTACACGGACAGCTTTATATGCACCTTCTAAGTTTGGAATAAGTCCGATGCGTCTTAGGATCTCAATCGAGCAGGCGAACCTTGTTTAAAAAATCTCTTAATGTAGAGCGATTCCTTTTCCTCCCGAACAGTGTTCCAAGTGACATAAGAACATCTAACCAATGATGATGATGATCCTGTCAACATCGAGATTTATTTGGTCTTAGTAATTCGTAATACATCTTTTCGACCTATATTTAAATCGCATTTCATAATCATAGCTACGAAAAAATTGGAGCTAATTAATTTAATGTTAAATGAAAATAACTACTTAAGTTACAGTGAGCTTTACAAAAATGTATCCCTTTTTTCGACCTACTGACCAAAATTGCCAAACTTGTTTTTGTCAACTTTGTGGTATTATGAGTATTGCTTGCGTAAGGTGTTGGCTGTAAAATTTGTTTGTTATATTACTTTTATTAGATTATTATATTATGAAGTATATACTTAATGTGAAGGCGTATGGAGGTGGCATGCCCATCGCCCGGTTAGAAGAATCTTCGGTGGAGTATCTCTAACCAGCAAAGGAGAACAAACAACGACGTTTACTCAATGTTCAACGAAGTAGTTGTTGTTTACTCCTTAAAAATTAGAAGACTGCGATGGGCTGGTCATGTGGCTAGAATGGAGGACGAGGCTATTCCAAAAAGGCGTTAACAGAACCTCTCTACGGCACGAGAAGAAGGGTAAGACCGAAGCTGAGGTGGTCGGATTGTGTAGAGAGAGACGCGAGGGATATCCTGGGAGTCAGGTCCTGGATGACAGCAGCGAAAAACAGAGACGACTGGAAAAAGCTGGTAGAGGGCGCCAGGACTCGTTACCGAGTTTTAGCGCTGTAGAATATTTAATGTGAATTAGTCCTGTGGGACGTGCGCTAATCCAAATATGCTAATCCGATTTTTTCAAATGAATCAGGAACCTAAGATGTAAGAAAAATGCAGAGCAGAAGCTTTCGGAATTCGAAAGGAAAATATTACGCCGAATTTAGGGAATAATTCTTGAAAGTGGAAAATGGAAAAAAAGGCATAATCTTGATCCATACACACAATTCAACATCTCAATTGTGAAAACCAACAAAATCATGAGAAATCTATGGTACGATTTATGATGGAGGTTACAGCTGATAACTTACTGTAAAGCCCAGAATTTATGTCAGAGGTGCAGTCAGTGTAGTAATTGCACCATTCTGGTTGGACTGCATCTTATTTCGTTTAAATCCTTTCAGTTTTCTGTTTGTTTTCTTCTCATCTCTCAGTTCCTCTATTGGTTTCGGTAGTTGTTGCCTTCGTTCAATTCCATCTGCTTCTATAGGAATTATATTCCTGTCCAGATAGTCCATTACCTTATACATGCAGCCCCGGTAAATAAGAGATTAAGTCGAATTCTGTTCAGAATGGCATAATTGTATTGAGGGAAGCTGAATCATGTCATTCTCACAGTGCAGAATGGGCTAACCCAGATCATGGTATGATATGGAGTTAGTGCTCACATTACAACTCCATTTCAAGGTAAAGACTATTAGAATAACCAAGTTCATTCCGCTCCACTCAATAAAATTAAAGTAATAAATTTTGGAAAAAAAATCAGGATGCTAGTACAACCCCTGAATTAGGGGTGATGAGTTTCATTCATCAATATTGGGAATTATTCCACGCTAGTGAAATACCACGAGTTATCCTAAAACTTTATTAGATGACGTGGCTCAACGCATTCAAATTTCAAGAAAGAATACTTAACGAAAATTATATATATTTTTCTAGTATTATAACCACCGGAGTATCCATTTAGGAACTCCACTTGAAGGTTCTACCTCATTCTGAATACGAGGGGATTTATGAGTGTTTAAATAATGTAAATTATTAGATAACTGACTGTATGATAAATATAACCTTACAACACTCATACCTATGAATAAAATAATCAAAATATTAAGTGTTATTCAGTTAACATCCAGAACGTGTTATTCATAGGAGATTGAAGTTAATTGTTATCGATGTAATTACTACTTATTCATGTTGTTGGATGCAAATATTTATTAAAACATAATATTCATTCATCGTAAAGACTATTTACTTCAGAAATACAATTATACTTGCTTATACAAGTTGTTATAAGCATCTTGAATAACTAAAATTAACTGGAACTTGTAGATCAAATTAATATAGTGTATACCATATAAAATATACCAGCACATTTTTCTAATAGACGAATTATTTTATATATGTTTTGAACATCTTCGCAGAATGGATAAAGATAGATTACGAAATGAAGAAAATTATTCATGAATGAAAAGTATTACTACTTGACGCAGTAAGATGAAATTACAAGTTGGGAATAAATTGACTAAGAACATTGTTATTAGTGAAAGAAGAAAATTTTAATTAGTTCCTTTCATCCCTAAAAGTAAGGATAAAATATTCCATAATAATTGACAATATAAGATAGCTACGTTTTCAACGCTCTTGTTGGTTACATTCATATCCATTCTTCGAAACTCAATCGCCAATTACTGTCTCACGAACAACAAATGCAGTATAAAACATAACTTGTAAAGTAATAAATTTTAACAAAATAAATGTTATTGGTTATGTATAACTGGATATATCAATTTTAATTTAGAAAAAAAGGTTTCTTTTTTAAAATAAAAATCCGTTAAAAATACAAATTCGATATTTTTCCATTTTATTATTATAACATATCTATTACCATTTAAACTAACAATGAACAACATAAAAACAAAATTAGATAAAATCCTAAAGATTAGATAAAATCTGGCATAGCCGGATTTGATCCCGGGATATCGGCACAGAAACTCAGAGCTCTACCACTGAGCCACCCCACTCATTATGTTTAAAAGGAAGTTAAAAATATCAGGCATCAAATACATGTGTATATTATTAGTTATTATGCTTCTTTTTTTAACCTCCTACTACTATTACTCCTATGTACTAATGCCTTTTTTGTTTATTGTGTCGGTTTTCCCCAATATTGATGACTGGTCTTGGGATTAGAATGTGATAAGTATATAGTAATTGAGGTAAGGGAGCAAAGGAGATGTGCAGCGGAAAAGTCATGTTTTCTTAACAGATGAATAGCCGGTTTTGGTTTCGACAACCTTTAGAAAACCATCAATTTACATCGTAGCTTCTTCACAATCGTGTCTTTCACAATGTCGGTCTTCTGTTACGTGTATCATCATCGGTAGGGTGGATATTGCTTTTGCTTGTAACTCGGAAAAACAAGGATCAATTTATGATCAACATACTTGTAACTCTCCTACCAGAAAGCTAAGTCGAAAAAATATATTTTCTTTAAGGAGTAAGATAAAGGCTCTTACAGCTCTTGTAATCAGAGGGAAATTGTAGAGGATATATTGACACCTTATGCTTTATATATTTTGTATACAAAAAAGAAATTTCTATGCATATATTTAATTATATTTCCTTCCCAAGCCGTTATACAAAGCCTATCTATGTACACTTCAACGTCTGAAATCACAATCATTTTTCAGACACTGTGATTTCATCATAACTCATTGTCTGATGAGTTGACATTTCGTATAGTGTATATTCTGTTAACTCATTATAATTGTTAATAAAAATCTGAAATAAAAGTCCCAAGTTGGACCTAAGTTATCAGAATCAAGCTCTTATTGACCATATAAACGATACTATGAGAACATTGATAATAGTAAACTTTTTAAACTTTTCCTATGATCTACAACAAATATTTCTTTGAAACTTTGTATACGTTATGAATTTTTTTTTAAACATGATGTATGTACTATACATGCTTAATTAAATTGTAAGTCCCTCTTACGCTTAAGTTAAGAGGGACTTACAATTTAATCCTTCTCAAAATATGAGATATAAATTTTTTATTCTTGATGGAACAACAGTCAAGAAAGAGTCAAATCCAAGGTTTAATAGGATTGTTTTCAGAATAACTCACTTTTTAAAAGCTGAAAGATGTAAAATAACCTAAAATTTGATGATGGTATATCTGATGGAAAACAATTTAAAACTCAGTAATATTTTCTTCAAACTTCTCAATTACAGTTTCTGAGATAATAGAACGGTTAGTTAGTGAGATTCCTCTGTTATCCTACATGATTCTTGTAGTTCAGGCTTACAATATATTTATAATAATCCCATAGGTATTACAGGCAAGCAGACAGCATAGGCTTATTACGATTAAGCTTTCATGTAAAAAATTAAAATATTCATTTTGACTAGTATAGGTATAATGAATAGGTTCTATATGCACGTTTATAGAAATCGGTGTGTTTAGTGATTCTACCGCCACTAATATTCTATAGAAACAGCTACATGAAGATATTATTAAAATTATACGCGTCTGAGATAGGTAGAGAGCTCCCAAAAAGAAAGTTTTATATGAAGAAAGTACTTGTAATAGTTATAATAGATAAAGCTGTTTTAACTGAATATTTATTAAATTGTTTCCATAAAGTTTATTAAAGTGGAAATTTTTAAGCCTGTCCTCAAAGGATTTGGGAAAGACTGAATTGGTCCTACACTTTAAAAGGAATGTTATCTAACACCCCTGGCTTATGTTCTAATCCATCTAAAATTAATGTCATAGATAATCTCTTTACGATTATTCATTATTCTTTATTACTTCTTGTTTACTTCATTACTTTATTTATACATTTATTACATTTCATTACATTCTCGATTACTTCATTACTTTAATTTTACGTTGATAATAATTTACTTTATTGTTATTATTTTTGTTATTCCAAACCTTTGGTTGGATAATCCACTTTATCTTCTTGTCGTGTTATTATTTAAGATTTTGTTTATTTCTTTTTATGTCTTACAAAATTTGTTGTTAGTTTTTTTTTTAAATTTCTATTAGTTATTAAATGTTAAATTCCTTATAACTCATTACTTCTTTGTTAATAAACAGTTCCTCTTTGTTATTATATAATTCAATACCCTTTGGTTCTTAACCTATTTATACTACTTCCTACAAATAATATTACTCTATCAATATATTACACATACTACTCTTTAACATATACTATTTTAATTTATTTTTAAATTAAATTATAAAAAACCTTATAGGTCACATAAAGCCTTTATAATGTAAATCTCTTTAATTGGGATGAGAGATAACATTAGCAGTTGACCGTATAAGCTCCTCGTGTAATGAATTATAATTATGAATTTATAATTAATTATTTTAATTATGAATTATATGAATTACTAGCTTTTGCTCGCGGCTTCGCTCGCGTGGAATTTTTTCTGCCATATAAAGTTTCGTGACAGTTCATTTTAAATAAATTATTTAATTTTTTTTTAACTACAAGTTACTCGTATATCCAAAATCAGAGTAATATTATTTGTAGGAAGTAGTATTAGTAGGTTAAGAACCAGAGGGGATTGAATTATATAATAACAAAGAGGTACTGGATATTAACATAGAAGTAATGAGTAATAAGAAATTTAACATGGAATAACTAATAGAAATTTAAAAAAAAACACAACAAATTTTGTAAGACATAAAAATAAATAAACAAAATCTTAAATAATAACACGACAAGAAGATAAAGTGGATTATCCAACCAAAGGCTTGGAATAACAAAAATAATAAGAATAAAGTAAATTATTATTAACGTAAAGTAATAAAGTAATTAAGAATGTAATGTAATGTAATATATGTATAAATAAAGTAATGAAGTAATAAAGAATAATGAATTAATAAAGAGATTATTTAGGACATTAATTTTAGATGGATTATACAGAGCATAAGCCAAGGGTGTTAGATAATATTAGTAGGGCTACTTTTCCATGTTTACGATCCATTGAGTACAGATGAATATCAGACATTGACTTTGGAATAGTTATTAGGTTCTTAAAATGTCTGATAGTTTCTGAAGAATATACTTTTTTTTAATTTTTTTGTACGTTTTATCAAAACATTACTAAACAACTCATTTCCAGTTGAGGTGTAACAACATGCAACTATGTATGCTTATATTGCATGCTAAGGAACATAATAAAATAACAAACAATCAACGTAATAGAACCAATTAAAGATGATGTTACGTAAAGCAACAAAAATAAAGAAAAAATGAATATATAACCAGACACATAACTTTATCCTGATGAATAATACAATACTGTTTTCTGGTTATTATGTTATTTTAGTGTTATAAAAATTAAACCATTCCAACAGGAATTATTTTATCCATATAAATTTAATTTCAACGATGATGACAAAAAATAAAAACAATTCTATTAAAATCATATTCAAAATTTAAATTGTATGTAGTTAATTTGTTTTTTTATTGAATTTGGATAACTTATTCTCTTATTATTTGTTAGAACATACATATTCCATTTTTCTCAATAATTAATCTGCACTCATTTATTTTCTAAGCCCAAAGTTTATATATTCAAAAAAATTGAATTGTCAACACATATTAATTTAATTCATTAATTAAAGTTGTTTTGATTTTTATTATTTATTAATTTAGTTTAAAAATATGTAATTTACGACGCTAGTAGAAATCATTAAATGTCTCTTGATCAGGTTAGCAGCAAATAATTGTCAAAAGGCAAGATTGTTTTTTAATTAACGGAGTGGATTGAATAAAACTTTACCGGCATCTCTTAGGCAGTCATGGAAAGTGGAGACCAGTGAAGAGTTGGGATTTTTTAGGAGGTTTAGGAGGTTTGGGAAAAACCTGAACCACTACAAACACCCACGACGACGACCACCACCACCCATCTTTGGTTCATTTCTTGATAGAGACTGTACTGTTTCTACAGCAACAGTAACAGCAAGTTATGCAGTTGCTTTCATAAAATTGGTTATCTCCAATTAAGGGTAACCATTTTATGACGCCCGGTGAGCATCAGGAGGTCTCCACATCCTACAGGTTCCATACCTTGATTAAATCTTAATATATTTAAATTACGTGTCAAGTTGTTTGTCCGCGATGGACTCCTAAACTACTTAACCGATTTTAATGAAATTTGGCACGGATACGTAACATTGTCCAACTTAGGATATAGGCTATGTTTTATTTCGATTAACGACTGAAAACCATGAAATTTTCGCAGCTATTTCAGTTTTTGGCCTGTATCTCCTAATCGGCGTGGTTTTGGAAAAAACACCCTACTTTTGCTGATGAGATTAACGCATGATTAAAACAATTATTTTCATGGTGAAATAGAACTGCATCCAAATACAAAATCCATCAAATTACCAGAACATTTCAGTGCTGTTGTTTAAACAAAATATGAATTAATTAGGAGTGTCTTCCTGGATGTACTAAATAATTACATGAACCATAATTGGCTCAGTAATCGGGTTATTTTGACAGCGAAAAATGCTGATTTTGACGAAATTAACTTTTTAATACAACTGCTGTTACCAGGTGATCTAATCCCCTTTAAATCCATCAATTATATTGTTGATGAAAACCAAGCTGTAAATTATCCAACTAAAATTTTATATCCAGAAATGCCACCACACAATCTTCGGATGAATATTGATTCACCTATCATTCTTCTGCGTTATTTGAATCCACCTAAATTATGCAATTGTACACGTTTGGTCATAAAAAATATTACCGGAAATGTTATTGAAGCAGCCATGTTGACTGGAATATTTAAAGAAGAAATCGTCCTGTTGGAACTTATTTTAATAATACCATCAGAACCCATAACACTGTTCAAAAGACTTCAATTTTCTATATGCTTTGGTTTTGCTATGCCCATTAACAGGTCTCAAGGCCAGACAATGTCCATTTGCGGTTTGGACTTAAAAATCCATGTTTCTCCCCTGGGGAATTATATGTTGTATGCTCAAGTATTAGTAAATCATCTAATATATTTGTTAGCACAACGGACAGATTAACAACAAATATTGTGCATCGATTAGCGCTGAATTAAATTTAAATAAATATTTATAATTTTATATTATATTACTAGCCATAATTAAAAAACAAATATTATATACCTCATTCATTAAACTCATGTTCATATTTTATCAGTTATGAGTGTTGTGTATTATATAATATAATTAGATATAAGATGAATAAAATTTAAAATCAAAAATCTATTTAATTCATGTTTCCATAAATTCATTATTTCTTTAAAATTCAAATTTTAACTAATATTTTTTAAACTATTATAACAGCCACAGCAACGCGTGACCGGGTCAGCTAGTAAAGAATAAAGTACAGCCGGTTTTGAAGCCGGGACCTTATAAAGTCCTTAGGTCGAATTTCATCCACAGTTAATTGACAGAAGTTGATTCGTGCATTCTCGTAGTTCTTGGCTTGAAATGGAGATGTAATAAGCAAGAACTCTATTTCAAGCCGATGCCTGACTTAACCCCTTATTCGCTATGGAAATAACACCACTCTCTTTCCTATGCCCAAGAAACTCATTTTGGAGTATACGACACAACCACCTGGGCTATTATAGCGATAGACATTATAGCGAAAATTCCTGATCATATGTTCATTGTATATATTGACTATTATAATATATTTCGAATGCCTACGTGATTTTAATACGGCTTTCCGGGATATTGTAATGTAGAGCAACTGCTTTGACCCAACAATTTGTATAGTATATTTCATTAACTAACTGGATTTTTTTCATACGAAATATTTACGATGCTGGGTCGGAGAGGAATGAACCCTGAATGAAGTTGAAATATTACTAACCATTGTCCTCTTAAATATATATTAAAATTAAAACTGTGTCCTACAAAAGCCTTATCAAAGATAAGAAATTGTTTCTATTATTATCCATACAAAAATGAAATAAAATACAGAAAATGTGTTTCAAGGAACTTCTTTATTGAGTAAAATTGCTGGTAATAACAGCACTTGTCAAAAATGATGCTGAAGGAACATTTGACCCCTGGACGAAACAACTTATGAAATTTCAGTGTGTGCCCGCGTGAAAGGACGACAGAAAGTGGGGGTGGCTCAGGTCCTGGTATATAAGGCTCCAGGATCATCTTTCTTCGTCCAACGGTGAACCATCACAGGATAATCAACATGAATTCGGTAAGTAGAAGAAGTGTTAGGGAGGATAGCATATATCACGTTCGAGGTCTGTAAGTCATATCCGATAGTACCGAAAAAGGATAATTATATTATGTTAAAATCGAATAATGATAATTTATTTATTTATTCCAGTAAAATGTCAAATATTTCTTTAATAAGTTATTGTTTGGAAGAAAATCAATGAATTAATTGTTTTAAACGATTTTGGTAATCGGATTTATATAATCAAAATTATCTTATTTAAAGCTAGATTATTTTCAAACAATGTATTCAAAACTAAATTAAATATAAAGTTAGAATAATATAAACATTAGAAATATTATACTTTCATGCATAATTGTTATTTTATCCCGCACTTGTTTCTATATCACCTTGATTATACTTTCTAGTCATCTATAAATATCATATTATAGTATCAAAGATTTGTATTGTACAATTTACATAGTTAAACCATTCTGCAAATAAGGTTCGAATTTCTTGCTTGTGATTTATAATTTATTTGCTAATAACTTTTAATGTTTTTTCCATATTTTTATTTATTTTCAAGCAATAAAATAAAAACATAATTTTTATTCATAACTTGCTTTATTAGAAGTTATTTAAATGATTCAACTTACGATTAATTTAAATATTTATGATAAATTTTATTATAAACTGTTTTTAATATTTACTAATATAAGTCTACTAGGTGCATCAAGAATCACTTCTTATTTAGTTTGAACAGAGTTAAATCGCAATTAGTTTAACGTAATTATAATAATTTATTTTCAGAATTATTGAGCACCTTTCTACAATAACTGACTTTCAGTCATTAGAATAAAGCGATGAACTAATCGGACTCATAATCTGTTTGCTGTGAAAAAAACATCTAAAAAAATACACACAGGATAATTAAAACTTTTGGAAAAATTACAAATTTGAAGATTTAATAAAACAGTATTAACTATTGTGGTTATACACTGATTGAAACTAGCCGTAAGAATCTTCGACAATCTCTTAAGGACTCGAAAAATACTTGAAAATAAAGCATTTCAACAGATGCCAACGAGCCATATTCGGAGATTTAGTAAAGGACATTCCTGAGCAGTTATCAAAGCACTTGCCTGGACTATCTCGTCTTGATGCATAAAAATAGAAACTGTGAAGCATTATTGGGAATTCCATTTATGGGAGGGAAAACGTTCAGCTTATTTCGCATTGCGGAATCGTCCCTGGGCTTCAAAGGCAAAATCTCGCCTTGAAATAAATTTGGTTGACGCTTATTTCAAATTTACAAGTGATGTTAAGTTCATGGTTGTAAAATGTTGATATACTTATATGAAGTTGTAATGCAGGTATTGTGTATCTTCCTGGCAGTTGTCTGCTCCCTGTGCGCCGCGCAGAGGGGTCAAGTCTACAACAACCCCAACGAAATCCCTATCATATCATACGTCAACGATAACAACTTCGATGGATCCTACAGATACAGGTTTCTATAATATATTTATGAATAAACAATGTTACAGTATCGTAGTTCGTCTACATTAATAGATACTATTCTTTAATTGTGCTTACCTTATAATTTCCAATAAAAAGAATGGTATTTTAAACTCACTATTGTATCTCAGTACTCATTTTTATTATAGTTTTAGTTATGTGTAACTACATATTCAATTAAAAGTGATTTATTATCTAATGAATTCCTCGTGTAGCCATCAAAAAGATCTTGGAGTATCGTTACATTTTCTGACTAATCCCAATCATTAAAACAATTGCAAATTAATACCTGATGTACATGATTGTCACCCTTAATGTACTTTAATTCATTTATTTTAATTTTATCAAATTGCTAAAATATAAATAACTACATTAAAATATTTTGGGAGTCTTCCTATCCTCTAATATAATCTAATACTTTAGAGTAATAAATTAAATAATATTCAATAACGTAACTAAATTCAGAACAATATGTATTTAAAAAAAATATAAAGTCGCATAACTGTAAAAATTCTTATTTACCAAGTATTTTTTATATTATTTCAAATAAATTGTACAATATGTAATATATAAAATATAAAAAATTGTATAAAAGAAAATTTATTCAGTTTAAAATTGAACTAGAGATTTAGTTATTCTTTTACAGTCTTATCGTTTATCAATTTTTTTGATTTACGAACCTCGGATGATTGTTCTGAGGACAAAATGATTTTTCCTTCACTTCTCTGTATCACGAAACCCATTCTTTATAATATTATCAACCCTTAAAACTGTACATACAATACATAACTGCCATAGTTGAGATTGCTTTCGAAGAACAAAATATATAATTTTCTATTAATATTCGGAAAACTTGTTCAATATAGGTCACAATAAGTATGTAATGAAAGAAGTAAGTAACGTTTTGATTTGAGACTTCTCTCTCATCACAAAAAAAAAATCTCAGTTTTTAAAAAATAAATAATATTTTAAAATAACGAATTGCTCCTTGGCAGTTTATTATGTATATAAGTGAAAGCGAAACAAAAATACAACTTTCTCAATCAAAGTGAGGTTTATTTAAGAGACGATTTTAGTAGAGCAATACAAACTATCAAAAATTTGGTCTTCCGAACAAATGATAGCCGTGGGAAATTCTAGATGTTCCATCTGTTACAAATGCCTGTGGAAATAATTGGAAAAGATAGGTAACTTCATTACTCCCTAACCACAATAAATTTTATTGGTCTCTTATGATGCGACAATATTTTAGTATGTTATAATTCTCATATTAATTACTATTTATCTATTCCTTTCTAGCTATGAAACCGGCAATGGCATCTCCGCTTCTGAGGAAGGCTTTCTGAAGAACCCCGGACAGAAAGACCTTGAGGCTCAGACCGCCCGCGGTACTTACACCTACACTGCTCCTGATGGCCAGGTCATCACTGTCAACTGGTACGCGGACGAGACAGGTTTCCACGCAGACGGTGCTCACATCCCAACCCCACCTCCAGTTCCAGGAGTAGCACCCCAGCAACCATTCCCAAGGGGGAAGTGATCTGAATCTATGTATATTTATTTATTGTACATATGTCCTCTCTATTTTTGTATAAAAACTCTTTGAAATTTAAGTTTTATTTTTATTTTTGTAAAGTCATCTTTTTTTCTTTCGTACGACGAGTACGGAAAGTATTTTTTATGAGATTACGAGCTTATCTTATTCTATAACAACCTATTTCGTATAGGATGGGGAAATAATCTAGATAAAATATATTGAGAAAGATATATTTAATAATTATTTTCATCAGGCCTTCTTCGGAAATTAGTTATTCTCGAAATTAGTATTGTTTATAAATTCTTAAAAAATTTTACATTGCTTATAAATTTTTTTTTACAAGTAGTTTTTTTTTTTTTGTTAAAACAAGACCTTTTATGATGATTAAGAATACAGCAAATATAATCTTTATAAAGACGGACACTAGTGAGAGGGACACTAGTCATTTATGAGAATTACTTCTAACCGTTATTTAATTAAGGTAGTTTATTTCATTTTGGAATACAATTCTATAATATTATAATCAGCATGAATGCAGTAAAACTGTTGAAAATATTTTTAATAGCTTATACCAAAATTAATTTTATTTAGTAAGGAGTTCTAAAGTGAAGGTATGGGAAGTGAATGAAAATATTGTGTGGTATATATTTACCTAAGGTACATATTTCACTAATCGAAACAAGTATACTGAACAACTATAAATGTTTTTAATGATAATAAGTTTATGATCGGATCAATTATTAATTTGATTGCACTCATAAAGAATATAAAATAATATTTATAGGAAGTAATTAAAATTGTTCCAAAAAAATGTAATTGTTTTAAAAGGATCGATGCAGATGAGTCCAGTTATAATTTTATTTGGTTAGTGATTTGGTTGTGAAAGTGAACAAATTCCAAAAGATCCTTTTGTATGGTAATGTAACCAACGGAACACAACCTCCACTCCTAGAACATGGAAAGGGGGAAGAGGCCACAAGCCATCCACTGAAAACAATAACTTGAACCTTAGAGCTAGAATTATTCTCATCATGATTACATTGACAGGATCCAAACTTATCGTTCGCGAGTAAAAAAGAGTAAAGCTAATGCGTCAGGGCATTTTTACTCTATACACTTATTTACTCTACTTTTAAGCATTAAATCAAAATGCACTAATTTATTCATACTTCAAGGTGCGAAGATCTTAATTGTGTCACCCTATTGTTGACGATTCATTGCATACGTTATTCTCCACGTACAGTTACATTATCTTAAGATACAGTACACTTCTTTCTATAGAAATAAAAGAACTACACTTATTTACTAATGATAATCAGGAGATTCGCATCACAGGTTACTTTATGGCCAAAGGCACACATGCCTAAACTTAATTTTTTTTCAGACAAAACTTTTGGACTCCAAAGTCTCATGTTTTACTCCTAGTACGAATATAAACTTCCATATATAGCTTCAATGATAAATATTAATGAATACATACTCACCCACTTCAAACGATTTTACAATTACTTACACTGGTGTTCTAAGTAACTCAAATAGGATATAAAAACAAGAAACTTGTCTGACAACACTTGCTTTTGGTTGAAGAGGAGAAGATTAAAAAAATCTATTTGAACTATTATATCCTATAATCAACATTGGCAAACATTTAGGACGTAGCGACTGATAGTGTTAAGGCTTCACCTTAGAAAACTGAAAAGGGTTGTTGTGCTGTTAGGTACTGTTACATCCTTCCTGAAGGTTGAAATGTTTTTCTTTCGTCTCTGGTTAGATAGGTTGTTAGTCTGTAAGAATAGATATCTTGCTCGCCTCAACTGAACGAAAGAATATCAAATATTCAGAAAAAGAAACAAAGCAAAGCATAAAGATTATCGTGGGAAATGTCCACGATCATGCTTTTCATGACACTATATCAATTGTTTTTGTCATTTAAAAACTATAGTTAACAGAAAAAACAATACGAAACAATAGACTAAGTGTAAAAAAATGTATCAAAAAATATTTCGCACCTTCAGATTCCGATTTGAAGCCCCCGGGTCTCCCGGATTACTGGATCTCGCAACCTCTCACGAAATACGGCGAATTTAGGTCAAAACGTTATAAACATGAAAAACAGAAAACAGGAAAAAAAAAGGAAAAAAAAAATGAGAAATAGCAAAGAGCAGACTGTCAGAGATATCTTGACATTAGTGTAAGTAGCCTTATTAGCTGCATTATGTTGGATTTCGTATCATCACTGATTTGTAAAACAAAACAAGAAACAAATGGCCAAACAGATGACCTGTTAAATTGGGAATTTTCGACAATGATTAGCATTGCGAAAATGAGCAAGGATTTAATCTGAAGTATCATTCTCATGAAAAAAAGACAAATCAAGACCCAGCGCCATTCAAAACTGTTTTATGATAAGCAGACAAAAAATAATTGCACTTGTTTGTATTTTGTTAGTACAGGATTTCCCAAAGAATTGCGTAAAGACTCTAAGTACTGTATAGCAAACAAAATCTTTGTATAGTTACTAAAAAAAAAAAACTCTGGAATTTGAGTTATACTACTAGCATATGGATTTTGTGAATTTTATAAAGAAACGGCTTACTGTATTACTGCAAGAACCTAGCTAGAACTTTGGCTTGACCACATTAAAAACAACCGAATAGTGTGATCAGAATAGCCTTTTGAAGTCTAATGAGTATGAAATAAAAGACTTCATAAGAAGAGAAACAGGGACTTTGACGGCACACTATAGGTTTAGTGTATGGACTGGCGGGAAAAAAGTAATTTCTATTATTAGATTTAATTCAAACAATATCTGTACTTTTTGGGATTATTTTATTTTATCACATCAGTTTCCATGTACTGACTGCCTTAACAACGGATAACTCTTATCCTTATAGGTTAATGAACTATAGAATTAATACTTTTTTTTTAAAGTCGCCTAAGTCTACTCTTTTTACTATTTTGTCACATCAATTTTCGGTCTATTGCAGAATTAATTTGTAGAGTGGCAAATTTTGTTTGGCACTGGACTCATTTTAATTTTTAATTAAAAATGTTAGTGGTTTAGAAGGGTCCGCAGGCTCAGACGAAGTGAATGAAAAATCTTACTAATATTATAAATGTGAAAGTTTGTATGTTTGTCTCTCTTTCACGCAGAAACTACTGAATGGATTTGGATGAAACATTACAGTAATATAGATTATACATCAGAATAACACATAGGCTATAGCAAGCGCAGATTTAGGAGGGGGGCGCACGGGCGCACGTGCTCCCCCCGACATGTTTTTAGGAACTGTGGAGAATCCCTTATACTACATAATTAATGGCAAATATCATGATAATAGTTGTTAAAATAACAGAAAGAACATGAGTGAAACTATTTTTTTGATATCCTATTAATCATACTAATATTATAAATGCGGATGTTTGTATTTATGTTTGTTACTCATTCAAGCAAAAAATACTGAACGGATTTGGATGAAAATTATTGAGTAAAATAGGTTATAAATCATAGGGTACAGCAAGGACAGATTAGTGTGGGGGCACGGGGGCAAGGGGCCCCCCCATTGTAGTACATAATTAAAGGCAAATCAGGAACTTAGCATCTTGAAATTTGTAGATAGGTTCTTTGTATAGTTTAAGAAAGAAATTTGGATAATTCCACTTCAAGGGTATCCCCTTTAAAATAAATGCGTAAGTTCAAAGGTTGTATAGAATTCGTCAATTTTGAAGTTAAACATCTGAAATTTTGGATGTACGAGTATCTTATATTTTAATAAAATAATTAAATTATTTATTTTAAATGATTTCTCACGAAACTTGGCAGACCAAATTCCACACGAGCGAAGCCGCGGGCATAAGCTAGTGTTTTATAAATAGCTTTAATATAAATACATGTATTATGTAAAGTATAAACTTTTATGATTCGTATACAAATATTACAATAATTGAATAATAAACAATAATTAAAATAAATTAAAACTAAAATAAAAAGTAAGAAAAACTCTTAAAATATATGAATTATGTGAGCATACTATATATATTAAACAAAAATGTATATCTGGGCATTAAACTGTGCAGACTGCCTGTAATGGACTTGGCCAACGTTTAAACAGCTACTAACAACGCCAAATTTACATATATTATTTGTTTGTTCATTAATCATTGGTTATTTATTTGTTAATGAAACATTGTAATTATTCTGGATTAATTAAGAGCTTCACGGGACTAAGGACAATTGCTCCATTGGTATATGGGTATAAGATGCCCTGAAATGTAAAAGTAAAAGAGGGTAGCTCTCTGGGTGTAGCGCTAAATTGTTATGCCGGACTGCGCCATGACACATCCGGTTATGGCAAATAAATTATGTAATCTGTAAACAGCCTCCATAAGGTGGGTACCCTTGATTGGTTAACCAGGCGTTTGAGCGTGATCTCAGAAATATCAACTCCCTGCACAATAGTTGTCATAGAAAAAGTCTGTGCTAGGCAATGAACCCAAGGATTCTTCAAGTGTTGTAGTGGTATAGGCAGGAAAACTTAGAAAGGAGTAAATATATTCATTAGCGATGTAGTAATTTCATCACTACTCCTTTGTGATAGATCTTCGTTTTGTATAAGTGTTAGTGTTTCATAGAATATATCTACAGCCCCGGTGAATAAGTGGATTTTGTCCAGAGAGAGTTAAGTGGGTTAATAAGTCGGATTTTGTCTAGAGAGAGTTAACTGCTTTTAGATAATCTGAATCGTATCATTCTCGTAGTTTATGGCTTTAAATGGAGATGTAATATAAGCAATAACTCCTTTTCAAGCCAATACCTTACTTAGCCCCTTATTCACCACAATAATAACTCGATTCCGCTTACTCAAGTACAAGAAACTCATTTTGGATAAAATTAGACTTCACCACTTATTCACCGGGGCTGTAGATATATGAGACGTTCGATATCAAAAGCATCGCAATTAAAAAAAAATAACTATTTCACATTTTTCTCTTGTTTAGTCTAGCAATTTTGTCTAACCCGACACTGAGCTAATGATCCTCAACGCCTCATATGTAAACCAATAACTCAAAGAAAACATACGTTTTGCTTCAGTTATCAGTTGCAAGCATGTCATAAAAATCAAGACCTGTTGTAAATGAACACCTATTTTTAGTTTATTTAGTTTATTATACAACATAAAATTTAAGACACTGATTAATGTTACAATATCATTTATGGAAAATACGAATATAATTTAATAAAATTGAATAATTACTCATTATCATATGAAAAAATATTTTAATCCACTTATTTTAACAATTTTATTCTATCTAAATATTTAAATTAATTGTAGATTTTAAAAGTTAATTTGATTTATAAGATACTTAGTAATAGAAATTACATTCTACTATTAACCCTATGCAATAAAAAAAAGAAAGAAAATATAATATTGAATCAATAGCAATAAAAAAATGTAATGTTTGTCAACAATTTCTATTTTTGTTTTATTTTAAAATACAATTTTAAATATTTTTTAAATTTTAAATTAGTACTAATTTTAAACCGATACTCATATATTTATTTTAATATATATATTCCCTAATCTTAAAATATTACATAATATTGTTAAAAGAATATTATAAGTATAAAGAAACATGGGATGTAGCTAGCTCTATCGGGAGCAGTCTGTACTGAGTACCAGTTGCAGTAGTCTGTGCATTCCCCGACAGATAGCACTCTTCCTATGAATGTTATTTATTATGTATTTCCCTTTAACAATGTCCATATATAAAACTAAATTAAACAAAAGAATATCTTTCTTTCACCAAGGATAAAAGTGACTTAGCGAAGTAATGGGTCCAATAATCAGTATTTATCACTCAAATAATAATAATTAATTGTGTGGATCATAAAATAAATACTTTATGTATAAGATATTCATAAATGTTTTTACATTTATAATTAACGATTACAATGACATTTGTTGACATGTCTTTTTCTATGATCTTGTTTCAATAAATAGAGAAAATCATTTTATTAATTTAGATAATTAATGTTAAGTCAAAATGTTTTTATAACTAATTTATGAATTCTACATTTTAATAAATTATAATTATTAAACAATCTTACTAACAGAATAAAATCTTGTTCTTTTTCGTATTTTTATATACCCTTAATTTCTAAAATCATTTCATGGGATGAGGCATTTTGGGAGATTTGGAATCCTCCATGAAAATATACTCAATCAAAGTAAGAAAATTAATATAATAAAATAAGTAATAAAAATTGGAATACTACCGTAGGGTAGATTCTCCACAAGTTTTTTTTTTTCATGCCATATTGTTCATATTAGCAGATTTACGTGTTGTAATATTATTATGGTTATAAATATTAATAAATTAATCTATTTAATAAAATAATAACAAGCTGAGTGTTTGCTGAATCGTGGTTTTAAGTAAAATTTAATTTTAATTGAGTTTTTAATGTTCAAATTTTTAACCACGAAAAATAAGAAGAAATATTTGTTTACAGACTGGTCTTTAACCATGTAAGGCATAAGGTATTATAAAACACCATCATTCGAATTGATTTTCATAAAGACTTGTCTATCATCATAAATAAATAACAAACTAGTCAAAATCACTATAATTACTAGAAAAAAATTAAAACATTGACATAACAAACATAAATGTAGAATGCAGAACTTTTGTAATATGGGACCCTGTTATTCTTATTATGTAAAATAGTATCTAAAAAGAGGCATTCCATATTATTTTGACCCAGGCCGAGCTAGCAAACGGTCACACACATTGTCATAGATATTATAAAATCTACGAAATTTCCGGATATGCCATTATAGCATAGTACTGATGATAGGAGATTTTTTTATAATTGAATATAATTAAATTGTTTTGCAACTCCCCTACAAAAGCCATCGGCACATATTGACCTATTAGGATATGTTCTTTCCGACCTATCAATAGAAGTGTCATGGGCCACATTCTTATCCTAACTATTACATGTAACTATCTTGATTAGGTTAACTATCTTGATTTATTTTCCATTTTATAGGTAGTGAATTGAGAAACACCTATTAAGAAAATATTTATTAATCATGAACATTTCCCTTTAAACTGTATGTATACCATATATTATAAAGAATATCCCTTATGCTTTAACTTGTCATAATTATACATTTATTAAAGTAATATTATATCATTTAATGCTTATATTATGATACTAGGATTACAATAAAAAAGAAATATTATGAATAAAGTGTAATAGCTTAAGACTTATGAATATACACATATATTTTTCATCCATGCTATGGCCTACTACTGGGCTAGGTATAAATAAATACTTATATATGAAGTAAAAAATTCAGTGCGATGGCCGGGAATCGAACCCGGATCAACTGCTTGGAAGGCAACTATGCTCACCATTACACCACCATCGCTCTTGCTTATGGGACAATATTTTCTTATAAAATAGTTATTTTTCATTAAATATAATATTTTTTATGAATTTATTGAAATTTACAACTGTATACTATCTCAAAATAAAGGCGAGTAAAGAAACTACCCAGTGGTAGTGCTCAAGTTCAATAAGAAGTTTAACTTAGAAGGTCACGAGGCCATCTTTTCAGGGAGGCGTCGGAGGATTATCAGGAATCGAAGAGGTTGCAAAGTTTATATAACTAAGGGATCTGAGTGGAAATGAAGTTTGTCATGAAAGGATTGATATCGGATTCAGGCTAAATCAGCAACAAACGGGACACTAAGATCATTATGGATTACTTTGTTCGTAACAAACTGAACGAACTGTTTTGTGACGGAGAAACTATATTATTTATATTAATCCGGTTATAGTAACAGTGGTGTTGAGGCCACAAAACTAGAACGTTACTATTGATTTTAAATTGTATAAATTAGTATATATAAAGTGTAACAAGTTTGTTTATGTACGAGCTGGGTGGCCGATGAGTAAAACAAACTTACTTATATATTACGGCAACACTCACCGCCTGACGGGATTAACGCACAGTGTAGAGTCCCCAGTTCTGCAGTTCCGTTCGCAGCGTCCACACTGGCTTAATATTGGGACCGTGCCCTCATTTCATCACTGAAGCATCTTTCCGCGAAGGAATACTCGATGCGATTCTGGTCGTGATGTGATTTTGTTTGGACTCTGGACTGTGATTTTATTTGTTCGACTTGGAATCCTAAGTATCTTTTCCTTTTCTTTTTTTCTTGATTATAATTATTTATTTTAAATTAAAACTTATTTCGTTTAGTATTTTCGTATAAATTAGTATAAGCGTTTTAATTGCAATTATTTGTTTTCATATCACATTTATTTTTACTAGCATTTTGTTGTATGAAATATTATTATTTGGGTTTTTTAATTGCAATTATTTGTTTTCATATAACAATTTATTTTCATTAGCATTTTTTTGTGTAATTATTGTTTTTAATTTTTGTTCTTACAAGATATCTTTCATTTTGCACCCACAATAAATATTTGATGTTGTTTTTTATACATAAAGTCCCATTGTTTTATTTTTATCTTATTTTTAAAGAGCCCGATGCACTATCCACTTTGGCGTGAGACAAAAATAAAGGCTTATTTTGAGCCCCTAAACCACGCCATATTTATTGACGGTTCGTGCTCAACCTTTTGATATTGCGAAAGGCAGACGGCCGCCACATTCATTGGTCCTCCGGGCCGGATCGTGAAATTTGGCTTTTTTAACGTCATAAAATTGTTATTTTACATACATTGTTGTTATATTGTATTATTATCATATGTTGTATTATGATGGTATTATGATTATAAATGATATTATTAATATTATTGCTGTATTATAATATTGTATCTTATATTATTATTTAATATTTTTTCTTTGCAGAAAAAATTTATAGGGGCCTTAAACTTGTTTTTCAACATCTCATTCCCCAAATTACTTTATTTTACAATTTAACGCCGCCTATTTCGTCATTTTTTTTCATAGTAGAATTATTCCATTGTTTATAAGATACAGCATGGAAAACTTTAGCCCTGATAAGCTGGCCAAAATTACGCCCCTACAAACGAAATTACAAAGCGTAGGGCACAGGATTAAGTCCATTACCGAACAAGGAGACTTAATCGCTAAGGACAATTCACAGTTATTTATATTAAGGGTATGTACAAGGAGCTCAAACCCTACATTGATTCATTAAATGCCACCTGGGACAACATCATGGAGCTTATGGCTGCATGGGGAGTAACGGACGCCTTTCCAGCTCAAACTGATAAATCCCTTCGCCAAGCAATCGAGCGTTATTATTATGAATCCTGCGCTATTTATGAATATCATATGAACCCTACATCATCAGCGATCAATGCTACAACGGCGCAGAATTCAAACATTAGCGCGCTAAATGACTCTCGAACAGTTAGAGCCAGGCTTCCTCAAATAAATTTACCTTCCTTCAATGGAAATCAAGGGGATTGGCCATTGTTTCGGGACACCTGTCGGTGAAAGTATAGATTCATTCAAGCAGTTAAATATCCCTAACGCCAATAATTTTTATATTGTTCTTTCTTCTCCTAAGATGCCTAGACTCAGAAACTAGGAGAGCTTTCGAAAAACAGCACAGTAACATTGAATTTCCCACACATCAAAATTTAATTAATTTTCTCAAAGTCGAATGGAGATCCTTGGAATTGACGTCCGAAGAAACACACCACAACAATAACAACAGGTCCATCAATTACCCCAATAGCAGGCAAAGACCATCTAATAAGGGCATGAAAACTTCTTTACTTGCCGATAAACATGGAGCCTGCCACGCACCCCATACTGATACACATGCTCTCGGTGAAAATTCAAGTTTCCAAATCAAACGATGCCATGTGTGTGGATATCGTCATGCCTTGTGGGAATGTGAACGATTTCGCAAAGCCTCCCCAGCAGAAAGACTTGTACTTGTGAAAGGATGGACGGGCTGCACCAATTGCTTGTCAGGTAGTCATACGAAAAATAAATGAACCTCCCACAGAAGATGCAAATTCTGTGGCAAATTTCACCATAGTTGGCTACATATCGGACAACGACAGGAAGAGACAAACACATCTGCTTCCCCTGCACCCATCAGTACGAGTGGTGTAGTACTGGGTAGCCAATGTCACCAAGGCGAGGTTTTACTAGGGACACCGGTGGTTGAAATTCAGGACGCTAACGGTATTTTTCAAAAGGTCCGTGCAGTCACCGATAGTGGTAGCCAGCACTCCTTCATATTGGAAAGCTGCACGAGGAGATTAGGTCTAAGGTTAGAAGCATCTACGCAAGATATTTCCGGTATAGGCCATGCACCGCTCACGGGTATGAGAGGAAAATTGAGTTGCAACCTCCGTTCAAGATTGGCCCCTGAAGCTAAATCCCACCTTTGCACTGAAGCAATTGTCGTCTCTCGCATTACCGGAAATCTTCCTCATAGCGTAATTCCTACCTCTACTCGAAGTCTGTACAAATCATATGTTCTGGCCGACGAGGAATTTTTGAAACCTAATTTTGTAGAATTCCTGCTAGGGGCAGACCTGTATTATGAAATACTAACCGGTCGTCCGATCACCATATCCCAGGATGCTCCCAAACTGTTACCAACGATTTTCGGATTTATAGTTGGAGGTCCTTCTAAAAGCCATTCTGTACCCAAGGGCACATCCAGCCTCATAGCGGAGTCAACAGAAGAGATGCGAGAGGTCATGTCGAAATTCTGGGAGCTAGAAGAGGTTCCGAAGCAGCCCATTGTGTCAGAAGATGAATTGGCGTGTGAGAACCATTTTTTATCAACTCACCATAGGCTAACCTCAGATCGTTATGTCGTATCTCTGCCTTTGAAAAAATCAGTCGACATTTTAATCCTAAACAACAAGCTCTAAGTCGTCTCAGGAAGTTGGAGTTCAAACTCGAAAAGGACCCGCTGCTAACGGTCGAGTACCACGATTTCATGTAAGAATACTTTTCATTGGAACACATAAAACTCGCCCCCGCTAGCATCTTAGCATATACAACATGCCACCATGCCGTGATAAAAGCTCATAATAACTCACGTATTAGCCTATCTGATGATGAAGACTCTTGTATCAAGCTACTAGGCATCCAAGGGAACCCTAAGGAGGACATATTTCCTTATGAGATTCAGACGCCGACTGGAAAACTCATGAAAAGAGCAATATCGTTGGCCATCGCAAGGGTTTATGAACCCCTGGGATATCTTGGGATATCGTGGAAATCCAAGATAGATTGGGATGACATTGATCCAATTAAAATTTGTAACAAATGGAATATGCTCCTCAATCAACTCCACCTGCTAAGTCAAGTCAAGATTTCTCGTCACTTCGCTACAGGAATAACGGTCTTATACACACTAGTTGGTTATACCGATGCATCCGAACGAGGTTATTCAGCGGTTCTATACTTGCTCACCGTCACTTCAAATGGCTGCCAAATATCGTTACTTAAGGCTAAGACAAAACTAGACCCAGTCAACTCAACAAGAGAAGGCCCCTCACCTTCAGATAATTTTTTTACCTGAAAATGGTTAATCTCAATTCTTATTCAAGTAAGTACACCTTCCATTACTTTTAAGTAGAATAAGGGCAATTTATATCTATAAGTACTTTACTAATTACTTGTTTTTATTATGTTTTCATGTTTTCGTTTACTGAGGAATCCGAAAAAAAAAAAAAAAAAAAAAAAAAAAAGACCCAATCAAGCCAATGACTATACCTCTAGAACTCTCCGGGGCACTGTTACTGAATCGCCTCTTTCAAACGTGCAAGCCTCTCATGAGGAAATTGAATATCAATACAGCCAAATTCTTCACACTCTCAAGTCGTATTGGGTTGGCTCTCTCTTCCACCTGAAAAGCTCAACACTTTTGTAGCCCACAGGGTTATTGAGATATTGGACCTGACAGAAAGAAATCAGAGGAATTATGTCCTCTCCGAAGAAAATCCGGCAGATTGCAACTGCCGCGGAATTTTACCTTCAGAGCTCATCCACCATCCATTATGGTGGGCGGGCCCCGTATGGCTCTCAACAAAAGAAGACAACTGAGCAGTACACTCCTACTTTAGCAGTAAACTCCCTACAGGAGTCTCCGAGAACCTGCCTGAAATAAAGAAGAGAGGCAGTACAACGTTGACTACCACAGATACGTCAAGCCTCATTGATTGGATGGAGCGCTTCAGTTCTCATCCTAAGCTTGTACGCGCCACAGCCTATACACTACGCTTTGTGGATAGACTTCGACACCGAACTACTTCACATGGTACGATTTCGGTACCTGAATACAACCGAGCCGCTAAACTACTTTTAAAATTGACACAGGACCAGTTTTTAAAAGATCATGGTAAAATATCAAAAAATAACGCCATCCGCTCTCTGCTGCCGTTCATTGACGGAAAGGCCTTGGTCAAGGTGGGCGGTCACCTTCAGAATTCACAGCTACCTTATGATGCCTAGCATCCATACCTTCTACCAGCGAGTTGCCACCTCGCAAAATTACTTGTTGATCACTACCACATAATATACATGCATTTAGGGCCAACCTCACTTCAAAATATATTGCAGCAAAAATACTGGATTATAGGAGCCAGAGGATTGATTCGTCGACGGGTTTTTGCTATAAGGCTATAAGGCCACTCATTCACCTTAAGTTCCCATTACGGGCAATCTGCCATCATGTCGGCTTGAAAAAAGTCAAGTGTTTGCTCATGTCGGAGTTGATTTTGGCGGACCATTCTTCATCAAGGAATCACAGCGAAGAAAAGCATCTCTAGGAAAGGCATATCTCTGCCTCTTCGTATGTATGAGCACTAAGCGCGTGCATTTAGAAGTGGTCTAATTGCAATTAAAAATCCCAAATAATAATATTTCATACAACAAAATGCTAGTAAAAATAAATGTGATATGAAAACAAATAATTGCAATTAAAACGCTTATACTAATTTATACGAAAATACTAAGCGAAATAAGTTTTAATTTAAAATAAATAATTATAATCAAGAAAAAAAGAAAAGGAAAAGATACTTAGCATTTCAAGTCGAACAAACAAAGTCACAGTCCAGAGTCCAAACAAAATCACACGACCAGAATTGCATCAAGTGTTCCTACGCGGAAAGATGCTTCAGTGATGAAATGAGGGCACGGTCCCAATATTAAGCCAGTGTGGACGCTGCGAACGGAACTGCAGAACTGGGGACTCTACACTGTGCGTTAATCCCGTCAGGCGGTGAGTGTTGCCGTAATATATAAGTAAGTTTGTTTTACTCATCGGCCACCCAGCTCGTACATAAACAAACTTGTTACACTTTATATATACTGATTTATACAATTTAAAATCTATAGTAACGTTCTAGTTTTGTGGCCTCAACACCACTGTTACTATAACCGGATTAATATAAATAATATAGTTTCTCCGTCACAAAACAGTTCGTTCAGTTTGTTACGAACAAAGTAATCCATAATGATCTTAGTGTCCCGTTTGTTGCTGATTTAGCCTGAATCCGATATCAATCCTTTCATGACAAACTTCATTTCCACTCAAATCCATTAGTTATATAAACTTTGCAACCTCTTCGATTCCTGATTATCCTCCGACGCCTCCCTGAAAAGATGGTCTCGTGACCTTCTAAGTTAAACTTTTTATTTGAGCACTACCACTGGGTAGTTTCTTTACTCGCCTTTATTTTGGGATAGTATACAGTTGTAAATTTCAATAAATTCATAAAAAATATTATAGTTAATGAAAAATAACTATTTTATAAGAAAATATTGTCCCATAAGCAAGAGCGATGGTGGTGTAATGGTGAGCATAGTTGCCTTCCAAGCAGTTGATCCGGGTTCGATTCCCGGCCATCGCACTGAATTTTTTTCTTCATATATAAGTATTTGTTTATACCTAGCCCAGTAGTAGGCCATAGCATGGATGAAAAATAGGTGTATATTCATAAGTCTTAAGCTATTACACTTTATTCATAATATTTCTTTTTTGTTGTAATCCTAGTATCATAATATAAGCATTAAATGATATAATATTACTTTAATAAATGTATAATTATGACAAGTTAAAGCATAAGGGATATTCTTTATAATATATACATACAGTTTAAAGGGAAATGTTCATGATTAATAAATATTTTCTTAATAGGTGTTTCTCAATTCACTACCTATAAAATGGAAAATAAATCAAGATAGTTAACCAATTAGTTTCTATTTTGTTATTAATAAATATAAAGAGACAAGTAATGCCGTGTCTTTAAATAATATCTACATGTAATAGTTAGGATAAGAATGTGGCCCATGACACTTCTATTGGTAGGTCGGAAAGAACATATCCTAACAGGTAATATGTGCCGATGGCTTTTGTAGGGGAGATGCAAAACAATTTAATTATATTCAATTATAAAAAAATCTCCTATCATCAGTACTATGCTATAATGGTATATCCGGAAATTTCGCAGATTTTATAAGATCTATGACAATGTGTGATCGTTTGCTAGCTCGGCCTGGGTCAAAATAATATAGAGTGCCTGAACGGCCGCCACATGTGGGAAGATATCAATAAACAATTAAATGGACAGTTGAAATGAAAGATCCTTTGTAGGACACTACGGAAAGTAAGCACAATTGAATTGTTGATATAAAGTAATTTACATTTATTTTATTTATAAATAAATTGTATTTAATAAAAGATTTTCTACAACCCTATTGCCTGTGAATAACAATGAGAAACAGTGTAACAGTGAAAATTATTTATAAGTTTAATCGGAAAGGCATTGCTCAGAAGGATCTTGAAAATTTTATTTTTAGTTTCCTTTAACAATTCTTCGTCTATTAATTTAATTGATCTCTTAATTAGATTTGAAGTTATTTTATTAATTTGATGCCTAGGATGATTTTAGTAATAATTTATGAGTATAGTAAGTTTAGGTGATAATTTCAATTATGAACCAAGAAATAAAAAAAAATAACATATATCAGAAGTAGAATCAATAATCACATTTATGGACACTCCTGAAACCCATAAAAACGTTTTACGGAACAGCATTAGTAAAAACATTTTAAATTATTTAAATAGAGAAAGAACAAACCTAAGAACACAATGATCAAATTCGCTCAACTTATTAACAATGATATCTTAACCACAAAAAAAATGTTTAAAAAGATAAATGACGATTTATGCATAATCAAAACAGATAAAACTAAAAAATTAGCTATTATAACTAAATTAGATTATAAGAGAAATATTTTAGGGTTATTAAATAGAAAATATATTTATAAAAGCATAAGAAATGACCCAATGAATGAATTAAACAATAAAGTAAATAAATATTTAGATAAAGTGATAAAATAACATTTATAGAAAAAAAATTTAAAAGTAAACTACCTAACAAATATTATTGTTACGGGCTACTGGGTGTGAAAATGAATTAAACTACTCCTAAGTTCAAGATACTAATATTTATTAACAAAGTGACAAAAAGAATACAATGAAGTTACTAAGAATTAAATTATTAAACTAATATGAATTTACAATAACAATATTCTAAATATTTATTATAACCTAGGCCTATTTAATTACTAAAATACTATAAGATTTTATTACTACGAAATAGCTTAACTATTTACATAAGTTTGTACAAATACAATAAAACTACGCTAGAGTTTATAACTACAAATTAACACTTACAGTTCACTAATTAACGTCCACCGCCCCTAAGAACCTCCAAATATGACTATTTTTTAACAAACACCCACTGACACACGCTAACAAACAGAAACGGTTTATTACACTCGCAAGACTGTCACAGTTCACTGATACACTTATTACTAGTTCATCACACTAACTGGTTCACTCTCTGACTGGCTGACTCGCCGCTGAGGGAGTATTTAAATAAGCAAGGCCGAACATTCTAGAAAGAACGGGAGTGGAGGATGCGCTTCTAGTATCTTCGAATTGGTTATTCTTAATCTCTTTCACCGAAGGGTTTAAGACGTTAATCCCCTCCGCCCGTTTTTCTCTCTAAGACCGTAACATTATAATACTCCACGAATACATAGTTTACTTAAATTACATAAAGACTAATAATAATAATAATAAATCCGTGTAGACTAATCGTGGATGGTACTAACAATCCAATAGGCAACCTTGCTAAATATTTATATAAATCCCTAGATCATTATAATAACAATAATAAATATGACATAAAAATGCAATAAAATTTAAAAAAATACTATACCATATTAAATTAAAACCAGATGATATAGTAATTGGAAGTTTAGATGTAGTATCTATGTTCCCTAATATACCATTAAAACTAGCATATAAACTTATAAATGATAATTGGGATAAAATAGAATATGAAGGGTTTTGAGAAAATATTGTCTACGAATGGGAGGGAAGAGGGACTGCCTCGCAGTACCAAGGACAAATCTTAGAGAGCAGTTCATTATTCGCTTTAATCTGTCCTCAAGTACATTTGAAAGGACCCAGTATTCCACACTACAGTAGTCAAAGTGGAGGAAGATGAGAGATGATACGAGGAGCTTACGGGAAGGTTGTGTAAGATGTCGACAACGATTATATATTTATTATGTTATAAATTTATATTATTATAAATTAGGCCGAGAACAAATATATTACCTTTCAGATTTATTTGAACCAACAAACAATATCGTTAAAGCGACCTTCAGTTGTGTGACCTCATCTTCCAACTAGTGTAGAAGTGGTTAGTAAGCACCTTAGGATTGGAGGTTGACTTATCACCCTTGAATACTTGAAGACAAGCAGAGATCCATGTAAAGTGACACTTATAGTGCCTCAATACTTTGAGGACGTTCTATGCACAGGTGAGAGAGGGCACACGCCTCAGCAGGTTATTGGGCCTTGAGCGATAAACAATATCCCAATAATACCAATGTATTTTTTACATCAGAATATTTTAGTTATTTTTTAAACAGTAATATTTTAATCACAGTAAAAATTATATTGACTTTTGACATTTATACTTAATTCTCATAATGTGATTTTTGTTTTGAATGGATAATGGATAAGTGGAGTATTGTCTGGCAATTAGGGTAATTTTAACTAATAGGATACAATAAAATGAATTGCAACACAACACTACGCAACCCAACACAGTAGAATACAATGCAATGAAGTTATTAATCAATTTACACAATGGTATTTAAACATTCTTAAATATGTTAATAAAAATAAATATGTTAAAGATGTATTTAGTTGTGTTTAATCCAATATTTTTGGAAGTAACCATTTATATGCAATATCTTTCTTATTTTTTTTTAGGACAATTCGTTACCGTAATTACTGGAACGTTTTATATGAACTTTTTGGAATGGGATCAGATAAAATGTGTTAAAGTCTGTCATTTTCAAATAGAAATTCAGTGTTCGGTCTGTAAATCATATATGAAGTGAGTTTGTGAACTGAAGGATGGGAGTATTTTGGAACATGATTTAAATCAATGAGAAGTAGAACTGGTATATGACCTGAGAATAGACGTTCTACAGACTTGATTCAAGGTTGTTAGGAAGGTGTCTTGGAAGATAAGGTATCTTGAGAGATTTTTAGGGATTACAGGCCAATGAAATAGAGTTTAGGGGTGAAAAAGCCGAATAACAATAGATGGTTGAAGCACGGGAGAGAATCTTGTTGCTAGGAGACCTGGAAGTTAGACATTTTCAATACTGTTTCTTTGCACAGTATCTCCTCTAACAATAATATATATATATATATATATATATATATATATATATATATATATATATAGATATATATATATAGATGAATATTTTTACCGATATAACATTAATTTGAAATTTGATTTTTTACAGGATAAAATATAAAAAAATCATAAAGTCTACTACTCTTTTTTTCCAAAATTGCAAATGAACAATCGTGTTACACTATAATTGGGTTTATAGAATTATGAAAACGATATTTATTTTATCGCAGTTTAAAATAAAAAAATCTTTAGAATAGATATAACATTTAACTATTTGATTTTTCTGTGATGAGTTAATATTTATTTATTTACATGTGCTAGGCCATTTTTTAATCATACCAGTTACTAATTCTAGTTAATCTATTAATAAAGAGATTATTACGTATTTTCGTCGCGAGAAACGAAAAATTCTGGAACTGATCTGGTTCGATATCGTTTTCATCATTTATCTTTTCATTAGATATCCTTCCTGACGTAACCAAACTGAAAATCAGGCAAAGTTGAGGAAATAGAGGGGAGTCGGTTACGAACCCGTTCTTTGACCAAATGATAGCAACGACCTACATGGAGCTCGAACGTGGTTATTGTATCAGTCGGCCTGATGAAACTGCCAGTTCTGTGGAATCTTTTAAGTGTACATCTTTCCTTATCGGTAATTGTCTCGGACGAGATCCTAAGAAGACAACTGACGCAAGAGTATCATGAGAATTACCATTCTTGCCGAAGTAAACAAAAATGTATTTATATCTTGAGGAAACAATTTTCACCTAAATATAAATTGAAAAATAACTTATCACATTTGCCATGTACTAGAGAAATGCTTTGAATTATTAATATGACTTGTTTACCAATCTCATCAAGTGATTTAAGAAAATCTAAACAAATATTTTCACAATTCAAACGAAAGCATTGACAATTGACAAGCTCAATCTCAAAAATATATTTAAATGTCATTTAATGATCTAATAATAACTATTGATCTTTCATTTAGCTATTTATCTGATAACATGAACATTTGTTATTTTATTTACAACCTCAATGAATTATAAATTTATTGATAGTTTTTTTTAACAAAGTTAATTTGTTTTCTAAGAATACCTTGAAAACTACAGAGAAAAAATACAAAAATGAGATATTAATATTAATAGTAAAATTAATTTTAGAAATAAAATAAGATTTTGACTTTGAAACAGCAAAATAAATCTAAAAAGGTAATATTTTGTGTAATAACAACAATATATGTCATAAGAGATGCCCAGTAATGTAGCTTTATTAAGTTATTACAATTGTAATGGAACAATTCTGTATTCAATACAGCGTGTTTGTTAATAACCTCCAAAATTCCACCATTTTTGAAATTATAGACAGTATTGAGTAAATTTGAGGCTTTTGAAGTCTCGAACCGGACTTAAACCAATATAAATAAGGTGATAAAGTGACTATTTTAGACAAGATTCCTTGATTAAACTAGCAAACAATGTGGAAAAGTTAAGTTTTGAAATTATGGAGATATTCGCTTTTGATCCCGAAGGCACGGTACCGATGTCACCAATCTCTGCTTTCAAACTTTTCTTTCACGGAACTCTAACCTAATCCGAATGCCAGACCACTTTTAACGAATCCTCCCACCTACGTCTCGATCTACCCCTCAGACGCTTCCCAGTCAGCTATAAACCAAACTTGACTAAATTGACTCGAAAAGTAAAACATCAGGGTAGGCATAAATATCGAAGAGAATGCTTAGAACTAAAGTTTATCCAGGTTTATAATTACTTTCTAAAAGACTGTTATCTCCAAGTCAAAATCATATTTTGGTTAATTTTTACCCATGACAAAAAAGATTGTCGACGCCTAGTATAGGAATCTATCAGCGTTGGATTGTTAATAAAAATATTTTTTCATGCAGCTTGTTATGAAATAATGCTTGGAATTACAAAAAACTCCGTTCATGGTTTGATCAGTGAGAGTCGTGGTCTCCTTCTGTTGGTTGGAAAACTTGGGAAGACCGGCCCCTACTATGCGATCGTCCATCGCCGCGCATTGACGTCAGGGTCCCGGTTATAAAGCTGTGTTTGGGCTCGCCCCTCTCAATACTTACAAGTTCTTATGACGTGGAGGTCGGGGACGGAATCGCAGGCTTCTGCGGCAGTGACCCCTGAGGATGAACGGGTGTTGAAATATCCAGTCAGGGAAGAACAACCGCCGCCAAGGAATTTCACTCCAGTTCAGATAGTCATATTGTTCATACAGGTGTGATAATAAAAAATAAATATGTGTATTTATTATTCATAATATTAGAGTTTATAAAAAATGGCCGTTTTATCAATTTTCATCAGTTCTATCCGTTTTGTCAGTTTTTTAAAAATTTTAATATTATCTTTATTATAAAATGCATAAATATTTATTAGAAATTACACTACATTAAATTTTGTAAGATATAAAAATTTCCAAAATAATATAAACGATAGGTAAAGTAATAACGGTCTTTTTTTTTATGCACCCTATCAATAATATATATATGCTTTATTATTGGTTAAATTGTGCTGTGAATGCAAGTCTTGTTTTTCTATAATCATAACAATTATAAGATATAACCGAAAAAAACAACTAATTAACACGTGAATTTATCATTAGATATTTTATTTTTAATATTGTGACTAAAATTTAACTTCTTTAATTTCTAATATCTTTTCATTATCCATTTTTATGAACTCTATCAGTTTCGAATATAAGAGAATTTCATCCAATATCAAAAGTCAGATTTTAAATATTTTTTTTCCAATGTAACCAATTAAAAATTGTGACACACGTATATTTTTTTCAAAACAGTGGTTTAAAAAAATTGTTTTGCTTGATATTTTTCAAAGAATTATATGTCGGTCTTCTGAAGAGAAAAAGCCCCTTTATCACAACAACCCATCAATGTTCATAGGTTCAGTGCGTGGTTGACTGTACTGTTTTGTTGACAATGGTTGTACAAGGAGATAATTTGATTTGTCCTGGATCACGCACTACCAACAGATTTTCCCCCTATTTCGGGTACGCTGGGTAAGCTCCAAGAGGGTTAAAGATTCCACCGGATCCACCTCCTAGCAGATTAAATAAAAGTTTGTCAAGGAGCGGGCTTAGAAGCTAGGACCTTTAGCACGGCAACTTAACGCTCTACCACTGAAACAATCCGCTCCTTACGTTGTCTTTGAGACAGAAAAACGTATATACAATGTTATCATTTTTCAGAAATAAATAAAATAGTGATTTATGATTGAAAACAAAAAATTGTGTCCAGGCGATGGAGACATATGGATCTTGTGGAAACATTAGACTCAGATCCTAAAGTAGAAACTGAAAAATAGTGTTGCATATCACACCTATCCTGAGAAAGTCAATTCCCTAGGTATGGCTTTGTTTCATTCAGGTGACGATTATATTTTACAGTTTTATCCTATAATTCTTTTATAGATTAAAATTACTACTAACTAAAATTATAAAGTAATGCATATTTATTTTTTAATTTTTACACATTCAGCACAAAAAAATGTTATACTTTAATTAGATAAAGTTTTTTATTGTTCGCTTATATTTCATTAAGTCATTTTACTCTATTTATGAACAATATTCAGCATAGGATGTATCCTATGGTTAGTTCCTCATTTCATATTTTAATTAATTTTTTTTTTATTTTCAACTGCTTGTACATAAAATTATTTAATAATTTCAATTTATATAAGTGCAAACTCTCTCTCCAGTCCTAAACCAGGTTTTCTGGCAATCATTATATAAGGTCCTTGTTTTTACAGGAGTCTAAATCAAGGATTAATAAAAAAGCAACGCAATGATCATTGTTTTCGTACAATAAATGAACTATATTCATTTATGATTAAAGATTAATAGAAATAGTAACACATACAATATGAAAATAAAATAAAATTGTTTTTTTTAACAAAGCTGATTTATTTATTTTTTAAGGTGTTTAGAATATGAATAAGATAAGAATGAGTTTGGGTTGTTTTTCAACAAACAAGTATTTAATAGCAACCATATTATTAATTTAATAATATTTATGTTTTAGTGTGATATAATATACCACTTAAAGTATCAACAGTTCATGTTTATGATAACAACGATTTTTTGACGGTTCATTAAATAAATAAATTTTTTAAGAAAATTATTAAAAAGTAATAAGGAAAAAAAATCAAGGCAGACTTTAACTTCGTAAATTAATGAACAAACAGGAAGGGCCATGTCAAAAGGATACTAAATTATTGTAACCTTACTGAGAAGGTTATTTCCATCAAAGGACCGCCAAGAAATAAATTTCAACAATCCCAAGATGGATTCGAAACGGCGCCGCAGCAGTCTCGAATTTGCCAAGATGACGTTATCAGACTCTTATCCCCGACGGCTAGTATCACGGTATACGATAAATTTGTTTATATATTTATTAACCTGTTAATAATTAAATATAACGAAAACGTATATATTTCACTGTCTTTTCATTTATTTTAAGCATAAATAAAAAAAATATACGTTTTCTACGTTTTCTTTTATATATATATATATATATATATATATATATATATATATATATATATATATATAGCACAAAGGAAAACACAAAATTACGTTTGACGAATTTATCCGCCCGTTTAACAGGTTAGTGTAAATATTTATTGAAATCCATCCTACTTAAATATGTTTACGGGATATATAAAATATCCCGTATGATATATAAAATATATAATGTTAACCTATATTAAATATAGGTTTGCGGGAAAAAGATAAATGGTTTTGATGTATCTATCACACAGCTATTCTTTATTAGTTGTGCTCTTTAGAAGGCTTACAATGAGTAACATATTTTGGAACTTTTATTACTTAATTGTTTAACTTAAGTAATAAAAATTATAGAATATTTGTGTCCAGAAATTTTCATAGCATGCTATATTATCAAAAATGAAAAAAACATACACAACCAGACAACACATCCTTCATTTTTTTTTCTTCTTTAGTATCACTTTTCTATATTTGTCAACTTTATTAGGGATAATGATTTTAGGTCATAATTGTTCATACCTGGAAATGAAATATAAGATTACATAAAGACATTAGCATCAAGTATACGTCAAGAGAAACCGTAGTTCGAATATAAAGTGAGCTATTAGACATAGTGTAAAAATGCGGTTAGTAAAACAGTAGAAAACCATTTGGTCGAAAGTTGGAATGATACCTCAGATACAGATATATGATGCCTATGATGCGAGAATGACTATCTCTTTCTTGTGGAGCTAGGAGAAAAACATTGAACCAAAAATGTAATAATAATAAATAACTCTTGAACTTTTCAGTATTAGTAAATATTATAATCAGTTAAAAGTGAATGTACATTGAAGCTAATTAAAAACAATTAAATTCACAATATGATCAACAGTTTTTGTTTTAACATAACAAGAATTACTAATTTACTGCTATTAGCAGCTGCTTTTTTTAAAAAAAGCCTTACCTAAAAAAGTGTAAGAAAAACCTTTCAAATATGTTAATTTATCAATTCAGTTTTGTCAGACCAAATGTAAATAATAACGGAATTGATTTAATTCTCTTTGTAAATTATTAAAATTATTTGTTGTTTCAGTTCTGCTTGGTTGGAATATTTTTGGGTGCGATCATTTACAATGATCCGGAGGACAAGGATCCTGCCCCATCTCAGAAGTTTCTTGTCCTGACAGTTGAGCGAGAAAAGAAAGCGGGTGGTGGATTTAAATACAGGTGAGTCTAACCTCACCTTATTTTATAACCGAATCCACCCGCTATGAGGACTTAGAAACAATTTAAATACAAAATTATAATAAATTCTCTAGTTTTAGAGAGTTTTAGTATAAGGTCAGTATCATTATTAAATAGTATGAACCATGTTTATTGGTATATTTTAGACAATGATTATTACATAATTAAATTATAGAGAATCACAATATTTTATAAATGTGAATTTATAATCCACTTAATATACCTAATCCTCGATACTAAGTAGGGACTGAAAAAAATTTTAAAATGAGAAAAGCTGTTTTCAGTAATTTGTTCTTATTAAATTCAGTGGAATGCTTGAATGGATTGATGGATTGGAATAATTGAAAAATTAGTCAGTTTATAAATCTCAGTAAAGTTTTGTTATTAAAGAAGTTAAAAAATAACAAAGAAATTTGAAAACATTTTAGAACATCCAATTACCATTTAACCTGACCAGCTTAGAATTAGATGCCTTGTAATGGTCGCCCCGAAAAAAATGTTATCTAGTACAAAATCTAGGAAATTTTCTTCACAAAAGTTTATGATTATCTTTCTTAAGTTTTTCATAGAACGATGTTGTCAATAATAGCCCATACTGTAAGGCAACGAAAAATACAATTATTTAATGTTTTTCCATTTTTATTTCAATATTTCGCTAGCATTAGTTAACGACTTTAAAATTTGTAATCAGTTCCTCTAAAAATTAAAACAGGTAAATTTCGAAACTTTTCAAGCACTATAATTGATAATATACGGTCAGTTAATTTTGTATGTTTGTGCATTCATCCATATATATTAAATATTGGAAAAAGCAACATTAATTAAATAATAGCATATAATAAACTAAACTATTAATTACATGATAAAATCAAAATTTTAATTCTAGTCTAACGACAATAATGGCAGTCTTATTTCTATTTTATCGTTTAATTCACCAATAATTACACTAATATTTTTTTTTCAGACTAGTCGGTACAAAGAAAAGTGGAATTGAAGCCATCATAATGGAAAACAATCCCTCCGAGGAACAACCGTCGACCTTCGAGGACGCTGAAGCAAAAGAGCAGACGATTACTGAACACTGGATGACGACTTTTAAGCCTGCTTTGAAGTTCACCACCTCGAAGCAGAAACTTACTGGTCCTCCACAACCTAGCGTTCCCAAAGAAGCCTTCATGCCACCTCCTCCAGTACCACCTCCTTGGTCTTCTACAAGGGTCTTGCTGCCTGGAGGTGATACTCCTCCAGTTCCACCTCCTTGGTCTTCTACGAGGGCCTTGCTGCCTGGAGGTGATACGAAGAAGAAGATGGCAGCTGACGGGAGGCTCACGACAATGAAGCCTATTTATGTCACATCCAGCCGTAAAACTGACTATTTTAGAGGTTGAATTAAAAATCGTTTCTTATTTAAGGACCTTATTTATGGTAACGTATATCAATCAAAAATATATTCATAGAATAGAATAGAAAAATAATTTTATTCTGGGACAAGGTCCTTTTAGAATAAAAAAAATGTACAAAAATTAATATACATATATCTGGCTAAACGGCTACAGTACATGAATACCGCAATATTTATATGATAAAATGAATGAAATGAAGTATTAACTAAAACGAAAGTCCTGATAGAGAATATGAAGAAATAAGATATTACAAATTTACAATAAACAGAAATTGGCTAATGGAAAAATAAAAATGTAGATAAGAACATCTAATATTATGAAAAATAGTATCATAATGAGTGTGGAATATTTACAGTAATTCCGAAATCAATTATGTGTAATATAGCTATTTATTTTTATTGATTAGAGAGCATCTGTTTGGAAATTAGGAGATTTAGGAATAATTTGGATTTGAGTGTGGATAAAGAAGATGCATGACGGATATCAGGTGGGATTGAGTTTCAAAGAGAGGCAGAACGAACGAGAAAGGAGCGCTCAAAATTTTTTTTCTGTGAGACCGGTATAAAGGTCGGAAAGGCGAGATCTTGTGCCCTGGGATTGGATAGAGGAGATGAATTGTAGTAGGCTATAGAGATAAGATGGATGTTGTGAGTTGATGGATTGGTATAAGAAATAACCTAGGAAATAGAGTCGAGGCTATGGATAGAAGAGGGAGCCACTTTAACTCAACATAGAAGTAGGGCTCATGAGACTTACTCGGGGCGTCAAAGACAAACCGAAGTGAGCTGTTCATAATTTGCCTTAGTCTTTCCTCGAGCTTGTTGGAGAGCCCACCAGAAGCCAGACAGCCATAGTCAAAGTGTGGAAAGATGAAAGAAGTGATACGGATATATTAGTCCCTAGTATATCCCTAATCTCCTCATAACTTCTTTCATTCACATTCATTCACTTTTATCTACTACATCTAGTAACTAGTGATATATAGTTTAATAGAGTTTAATATAGTGATACATCAGGATATTTTTGGATCCTTACAGTTCCCATTAGGTTAATTTTTTTTTTGTTTATTTATTTGATATCTTGTTGTATATTGTACAGACAACTATGGATTATTACTTAAATAGTATATTACCTAATATACAGGGTGTCCCGAATTTAAATGGCATAACTTCAGGGGGACAAACGAACTTATAGGGGACCAAAAAACTAAGATAAAAAGTCCTTTAGGGATTTGCTCGTTTTTGCTTAGTTTTAGAGACAATCGCAAAAAAAGAAACAAAACAAGTTTTCATTTTTATACTAATTTATTTACATTTATATGTATTTTATGTTCTTTTTAATGTAAATATTGCTCAAAATGTTGTCCTCTTGCACCAATGCAAGCATTACATCTAGCACTCACTTGATAAATTGCAGCTAAACATTGTTCTGATGATGTTTGGTGCACTGCATCTATGGTTCGGCCTCTTAATTGCTCTCTTGAGTTGATTTACACCGAGTAAACTTTCTGCTTCAATGTTCCCCATACAAAAGAAATCCATGGGTGTCATATCAGGTGATCTGGGTGGCCAAGGTACTACTCCTCCACGTCCAATCCATCGTTGTTGATAATTTATATCCAACCAAGCTCGAGCAACTCTGCTATAATGAACTGGACATCCATCGAGTTGGAACCACATTTCAATCCGCTGTTGTAAGGGAATGTCATCTAAATAAATAGAAAAGTCGTTCTCCAAAAAATGTGTAGAATATGTATGCGAGATTGTGGCTGATGCTATTCACACAAAAATATCTGAGTAACTGACTGAAGACTGATTTAGGAATTATAATCCTAGAAAGAAGTAAAGGATAACATTAAGTGTTTACATATCTCACTGCCTAACCAGACGAACTTTAAAAGGTGATAATCGCTACCTGTAACATTTTTTTTGCGATTTTCTCTAAAACTAAGCAAAAACGAGCAAATCCCTAAAGGACTTTTTGCTTAGTTTTTCGGTCCCCTATAAGTTTCTGAAGATTTGCCATTTAAATTCGGGACACCCTGTATAAATCTTATCTTGTATATAATAAGTACTATTTATTTTTATTTATTTATTTCATATTTAAAATAATATTTAGCCATATTATTATTGTAATATTCTTATAAAAAGGATTTGATTATTTTTACTATTGTATAGTGCAATCAATATTACTGAATTTGTTTTAAAATTTATTGATATTCTAGTATTTGATTAAATAGGCTTTTTAAATATTTATTCTATATTTTATAGATATTTTGTAAATATGTAAACAAATAAAAACGTGAATTTATTTCTTTTTATACTTCTCCCGTAAAATTCAAATATAAAAACACCACAGAAGTGATTTTTGGTTGTTTTGGGGTATTAACAGAACCAAACATTATATTAAATTGTAATAAATATTTTAATCAGTTTTCATTTATGCTTTGAAACACTCAAATATAATAAAGATAAAAGCATTTATTTCTGGACATTTTTTGACTACGTTGTAAGAATAATTACTTTTACCAAAATACTTTCTTAGCAATTAATAGGGAATGTAATGTTTTCAATATTAATATTACTACTGATTAACCCATTTCGCATATTGGAAAGATTAAATCTACATCGAGTTGTTCAAATTTGCTTAGTGTTTTGTTTTATTTCAACTATTGCCATCTTGGCAATACACGGTTTGTTTAATTTAATTTTCTTGTGGTGAACTTATAATCGGAAAGAGGAATAGTAAAGATTTTAAATAATGTGGTTATTTATCTGTGATGGGTAATTACTATTAATAATGACGAGTTATTATCAGTAGTAATAATAATTTTACCACGGGTGATCTTAAAATAGTTACTATTTCTATGGGTTGAGTGTGGAACCATCTAAGACGCGTAGCAAGCTCAAGGATTTTCAGGAACTTCCATTAGGGAATTCCCGGAGGCGTGCTTTAATGGCTACCAGGAAAAGAAGAGTTGCTGACGTGGGCAAGAGAAATATCCAGTTAAAACTGGATGTAGGTTCGGAAAGAACCAGACGCAGAATATATTCTCAAACTAAACTCTACTAAAATCATTGGTATTGGAACACACTAAATATTTATATACTAGCTTTTGCCCACGGCTTCGCTCGCGTGGAATTTATAAACATAAAGTTTCGTGACAGATCATTTTAAATAAATAATTTAATTTTTTTTAACAGTGAAGGATTAATATGCAATATCATCAGATACGGATCAGCACAGCCGTGAGACATATACTGACACTGATTAACAAACGGGACGTGCAGAAATTTGCCGTTGTCCTTGTCAGTGAAGGATTAGTATGTAATGTTATTGAAAAGGATTACTTAGTATAATGGTTTCACTTGTCGTACGGCAGCAGCGAGAAGTGAACTTTTTTTTTCTTAGCCCCTTCAGGTTTGAAGATTGTTAAATAGGATTTTTAGAATAGGATGGAAAGGATCTCTTGTACTGTACGATCTAGATTTTAAGAGGGGGGTGAGTCTAGTCTGAGATTACGAGGCTGTCGAAAAATTAAATATGTCTACGTTTAATGAAGTCTGTTACTGTCGGTATGTCGAGAGTAGTGTGTAGGAAGTCCGTTTTGGTTTTATGTAATGTCATATGTTTTACTATTCGTTGTAGTACACCATTATGGAACTGTTAAATCTTTTTCGCCGTTGCAGGCGTGATGTTGCCTAACAATGGTGCTCCGTAGAGGAGCACCGGTCTTAGGATGCTCTCATAGATTGTCAGCTTGAGGCGGAGGGATAAGTTAGGAGTTGTAAGCAGGTGGTTAAGTCTGTAAGACTTGTTCCTAACCGACCTGAGCTTCTTCATGCAATGGTAGGCTAGTTTCATGTCTCGGTCACGGGTTACACCTAAGTAGACTATGCTGCCCGCTGGTTTGTTTTCTCGTCCCGCTAACCTTAGGGAGAGAGCGGCACTTTTTCCCCTGAAAGGAGAAGATTATACAGTCAGTCTTTTTAGGATTTACTGAGATGTTGAGTCCATCTAGCTTCTGTGTAATTTTCTCACAGACATCCTCCGCCTGCCGTAAAGCTCTCCCTGCGCTGATCGAGCAGCTGTAGATCGCTATGTTGTCTGCATAGGCTGCTACAGTTGCTTTTTTGTAGTTGGCTCCAGCAGTTTCAGCTGTGTATATTGAGAAAAGTACTGGAGATAGCACAGACCCCTGAGGTACTCCGAAGGTGTATGCGATGGCTTTTGATGATCATCAATAATTTGCTGATACGGTCTGCTATCGTTCGCTGTTAAAGAAACGATCGTAGCACCGAGTGGAGCTGTTCCGGAAATTCGTTGTCCTGCAGTACCTTGCAGCGTAGGCTATGGGACACAGAGTCAAACGCTTCTGTGCAGTCTATGGAGATCATAGCTGTCACTTCATTCTTGCCGGTGCACTGGCTCACTTCCACATGTATCTTCGCCAGGTGATGATCCGGACAGAGGCCGGCCTGATAGGCGGTTTGCTCCGGTGGGATGAGAGCTATCTCTGAGCAATATGTCTTGAGATATTTGAATACAACTTTTTCAAAGACTTTGCCCAGATGCGGAAGCAAGCTGATGGGCCTGTAGTCTGCTGGCTGCAATCCTGACTTCTTCGGTTTGAGTAGAGGACAAAGAATAGTTTTCTTCTAACCCTCAGGATAATATCTAACCCTGAGACAAGTATTGTATAAATTGGTCTAATGAGTTATTTCTCTTCTTGGGAATTGCTGCAGCAATGTGGTTTGTATCCCGTCGTTGCCTGGTGCTTTATTCCCCTTCGTACGACGGAGAATCACCTTCAACTGCTTCGGAGAAACAAGCATATAGTTGTTTCCTGTTTGTTTTGCGGGTAGGTCAGGTTGAGTAGCGTCTGTTCTTCTAGTACTGATTCCACCATAGTGATCTGAAAACTTGGTAACCTGTTTTTCTACTGTCAGCAGCTTGTCCCCGTCGTGGAGTGGTGTTGAACTTCTCTTCTTCGTGCTGGTTTTTAACAGCTTCCAGAATTTTCTGTAGTCACCTGTGCGTGGACCTCAATTTTTTTGTGCCACTGTGCAGTCCTTCATTGTTTTATCAGACTGCAAATCTGCGTGGTAAGGGAATTTACCACTGATTTTGCCTCATAATCCTTAGTCCTGTACCATTTATTCTTCCACTTATTGCGGGTGGCGATAAGGTTCAGGATGTGATCTGGCATAGGACGTAGAGCTGGTTGAAGTGGCCTGAATTTTGGAATGGTTACGTCTGCGGCTCTTTTGATTGTTTCAGTGAAGAAGTCCACGTAGGCGTCCACGTAACTTCTCGTCCGGAGTGTGGGAACTGTTGACAGTACGTTATGGACCTGTGCCCTGTATGTGCCCCAGTCTGCTTCCACATATTTATACTTCTTCGTCACTGGAACTGGTATTTCCTCGTCTATGATATAGAGCACAGGTCTGTGGTCGGAGGTGATACAGTCCATCGTTGAACAATCCACGAATCGATGCGGCTGCCTCGTGAGTAGAAGATCGATGGTAGATGTGAACGATAGCTTCGCTCGATGTCTGAAAGTGTGGGTGTTCGGATGTACTACAGTGAAAGGAGTCTTGATGAGTTTACTTCCGACTTTGTTGCTCCTGATGTTGTTCCAGATTGGATGCCGAGCATTTAGGTCACCCACTACCCAATGGTTGGTCGCATATCGAGGGGTCGCCCTTTCTCTTGTACACTGGCACTATGATGCCTTCGCTCCACTCCATGGGTATAGTTTCTTCTTCCCAGATCTGTGCTATGAGCTCGTGGAGTTCTTTTTCTACCTCGCTTCCAGCTTTTTTGAATGGTCGGGGAGACCATCTATTCCGGATGCTTTCATATTCTTTAATTTTTCCACTATTTCCTCAACATCCTCCACATCTGGAGGGATGTGTTCGTCACCAGGTTCCAGACTTGCTCTTCCTTCTATTCCGGATAGAGGAACTCTTTCCGTTTCTGCGTTCAGCAGATTGCAGAAATAGGTTTTCCATCCGTCCAGCACATCGGTTTCCTTCTGCATCCCTTATGTGACGAATATTTTTTTTAAATTTTTGTAACCATTAACGTTGTTAATTTTTTTTATTTAGGAGAAAATTGATGGTCAAATGTATTTAGATATATGATAATTTAATTTAGATTTAAAGCAAATGTTAAAATAAGACGTAGTATTAAGTATTATTTTTGTTTTCTATTTGTTGTTGTTGTGAAACGGTGTGTAAGCCTTTGTTTTGAACGAGAGAGAGAGAGTTGGGATTAAGCCCGCACTTCGAGATAAGACAGTCTATTCTTGGACGTCAGGGAAGCGAGAGCTGGGCCAGTGTTTGACGTGAAACGTGATTTCTTACAGACTGTTTTTTTGTTTCCCTGCCGACGTGCGAGAATCGAGGTATTCTCCCGTCTTGCGAGAATCTGAAGGAGAGGCAGAAGGAAGAAGCCAGAGCTTCGAAATTCACCAGGGCCATGATGGCAACACTCACCAATTGGCCGTATGTAACAAAGGACTGCTAGTTATTTTATTCTATTCCAAATTCCGAGCTGGAATTCATATCTTTTTGTAAATTTGTAATTTATCAATAATTAAATAGTGATTAATTTGTGATGGAAGATATTTGTGATTTTCCTCTTTCTTATGTTTTTTTTCTTAGAAGTGGCTTGTTATTTTATTTGAGTATAATTTTTTTTTTTTTTTGTACTTATTTTTATCTATTAATTTTTTTTTATGTATATTAGTTTAGAGTTTATCTTTGTTTCTTTTTTTTTTTTTTAATCAAACTTCAATTTAATAAGGAAGAAAATGTTTAAATTAATAAATAGTATTTTATTTCTATTGTAAACAGTCTGAGGTTTCACTATTTTTCACAAGCGTTTTCTTTAGAAATTTTCTATTTTTTTTTTTTTTCATTAGGTATTCATTTATTTTTATTTACTTTTCTTTAAATAGCGTGGCGTCCAGGTAATGCTAATGAGTAGCTATGTTTGTTACACATTATCATTTTATTTAGGTGTAGCTACCTACGGAATTATTGTCGTTAATATTTTTAACCTACTGAGGTTTCCATTTGTTTTGGCGATATCCCCGCACACAGGATTGAATCCCACCCTTCTCCACTGAGCTTGGGGCAAATTTTGTTACGGCGATTTTCGCGGGAGTTTTCAACGTAACATTCTGGCGCCCCAACATGGGGCCCGATTTGAAATATTTTTAAAGGGGATATTCTTTGTTAAGAATTTGGATTTTTTTTTTTGTAATGGGATTGTGTTCTCTTATTTTTCAAAATGAAGGTAGAGCTTTTATTAAAAGACGAACTTGAGTATGAACTCAAAGTCAGAGGGGTAACAGGCTTAAGCAAATCAGAGGAGATGAGGAAAAGACTCAGGACAATTTTAAAATTAGAAAAAAACTGGGAAGTTCATACCTCCAATCCCGACCTTAATAGCACTGGACGTGTTGAAAACTAGTGAGGAAAAAAAAAAAGTGATCCAGGCAAAAATAAAAGGTTTAACCAAAAGCTCACCTCGCGGCGAGATCGAAGCTATCGAGACTACCCTTGAACATATTACCAAACGTTTGAATCGGATCATTACTGGTGATGCAACTGAAGAAGGGAGGAAATCTTTAGCCATCGAGAGATGTTTAGAATCCTGTGATGAAGTCGAAAAGCTTACCAGTTTTGGGAAAGAAGATAGCGATGCTGTTGACGATGAAGCTTTTGGTAATCCAAGTAGGAGTTCAAAAACTCAGCCAGAGAATCCAACTTTTAAGCCGTCTACGTCAGCGGATATACCTCCGGAAACTCATAGTACAGTTATTCGGAAGACACAGATTCCAATCAGGGAATGGGGAGTTTTATTCCGGCGACGGAGAGGGACTAAGTGTTCACACTTTTCTCGAAATTGTGGAAGATATGCGCGTGGCTCGTCATACTTCACATCAAGACCTCTTTCAGCATACGATTTATTCCGTGGCCCAGCTCTAATATGGTTTAGAGCTATGAAGAGGGAAGTGCACGACTGGAATGCTCTTGTTGATGAACTCAGGGCCGAATTTGCCCCTAGGGATTACAGCACGCCTTTGGGACGAAATACGGAAGCGTACGCAGGGTCCAACTGAAAGTATGGGCATGTTTATTGCGTGCATGAAAAATTACTTTTTCCGGCTACCCACATTGCCTTCAGAGCAGGAGATGGTGAAGATACTGATGAGGAATATTCATCCCTACTATCAAGATAGGCTTGCGCTTCGTTCCATTACCTCGGTTCAAGAACTTTTGGATCTTAGTCGACATCTTGAAGAGGCTAGGTACAGAATGGAACAGTATCGGCCACCACCCACAAACAGAGGATTGTTGGAGCCAGATTTGGCTTATCGCCCGCAACCTAGTAGGACAAGAGCTATAGCCGAAGTTAGTTGTCGACCTCCTACTTATTCAACCAACGTTAGGCAGTTCAGGTGTTGGAATTGTGATGAGACAAATCATTCGTTCAGAAAGTGTCCTCATCCCATGAAGAAGTTCTGCGCAGGCTGCGGACGCAAAGGTGTGGATCGCCAATCTTGCCAGAATTGCAATAAGCAGTTGAGTAAACCGCAGGGAAACAGGGGAAAGGGGCAGGCTTAACTGGACGAAAGCCTGGTAGATATCCCAAGTCCACGAATCGAGCTGAATGGGAAGAATGGCTCTCAATCATCAAGGAAGTTTATACGGGAAAGCCTCTTCGATCTTTACGGCATGTTCATCGTTACGACAAGAGACCGTATCTGCCTGTTGATATACTTGGGACAGAAGTTATTGGCCTGTTAGACTCGGGTGCTTCTAGGTCTCTAATGAGCACATCTTGTTGGTAACGACTAGCGTTGTTAGGGATGCAACTGGAAAATGAGCAACCGATTAATGTCACGACCGCTGATGGGGACAAAATGGACGTATTGGGTTCAGTTAAGTTGTCTATTGCACTTGAAGGAAGAGTGAAAATTTTTGAGGTCCTAGTTGTATCATCGCTGACCAATGACCTGATATTAGGTATAGACTTTTGGCAAAAAATGAGGATAATTCCCGATGTTGTCCGAAATGAGTGGTCATTTGCTGAACAGGGGTGTTCGACGGTCGCTGTGGAAGAGCCAACACTTTTATCCAGGCCCGACCTTTCACAAGTACAAGCTGTAGGGCTTGACTTATTGATTAACAAATGGCGAAGGGTGAGACCAGAGACTTTGGGCTGTATTGACACAGGAGACGCAAAACCGATCAAACAAAGGTACTACCCAGTTTCTCCAAGTATTCAAGCCATCTTAAACAAGGAGTTGGACGAAATGTTGGCGGAGGGAGTAGTAGAGCCATCAAAAAGCAGTTGGTCATCTCCTGTAGTCTTAGTAAGTAAGAAAGATGGTTCCCACCGCTTCTGTGTTTACTACAGAAAGTTAAACATGGTAACAAAGCGTGACGCGTATCCTCTGCCATATATATCCCATTTATTGGACAGATTGCGAGATGCCAGAGTCTTGTCGTCGATAGATATTAAAAGCGCCTATTGGCAAATCCCTGTAGCAGAGGACAGCAAGGAAAAAATAGCGTTCACAGTACCGAACCGAGGGCTGTTTCAGTTTTGTCGAATGCCATTTGGGCTTCATAATGCCCCGGCCACATGGCAAAGATTAATTGACGATGTCTTGGGTGCTGACCTTGAGCCAAACGTCTTCGTTTATTTAGATGATATCATCGTTATTTCACCAGACGTTTCCAACCATTTGAAGATCCTGGATGAAGTACTAAGACGTATTTCTTCCGCTAATCTCTCAGTGAACTGGGAAAAAAGTAGTTGTTGTAGAGTCGAGTTAAGATTTTTTGGCTATGTAGTCAACCGTAACGGCCTGCAAGTTGATCCCGAAAAGGTGGACACGATAATGAATTATCCTCGGCCTAAGACAGTGCGGCAAGTTAGACAATTTGTTGGCCTACCTTCCTGGTGCAGAAGATTTGTGCCGAATTTTTCCTCCTTAATTTCGCCTTTAACGAATCTATTGAAGAAGAAGAAAAAATGGACGTGGTCCTAAGAACAAGAGGGAGCATTCCAATTAATAAAGGAGAAACTCATATCTGCACCTATCCTTACTTGCCCGGATTTTTCGAAAGAATTTTTCCTTCAGACTGACGCTTCATCGACAGGTTTGGGAGCAATCCTATTTCAAAAGTTCGACGAGGATGAAAAAGTTGTAGCCTATGCAAGCAGATCGTTGACAGCTGCCGACCAATGTACAGCGTTACGGAGCAGGAATGTTTAGCCGTGCTATGGGCGATTGAGAAATTCCGGCCATACATCGAAAATATGCCTTTTACAGTGATTACTGATCACATAGCGTTAAAGTGGCTCAATAATCTTAAAGATCCGCAAGGGAGACTCGCACGATGGGCACTGAAACTCCAACAACATTGTTTCAACATTGTTCATCGGCCCGGCCGACAGAACGCAGCTGCGGATGCACTTTCTCGTGCACATGAGGCTCAGATAAATGTTTTGAACATCACTCCAGGAGAGATGGATAGGTGGTATCAGAAGATGGTGACGTCGATTTCGGAAAACCCGGAAAAATTTCCAGATTGGAAGGTGGAAGGAACTCAGTTGTGGAAAAGAGTCGTTGATCGTCGCTGTTGGGAGATCAGGAGTCATGGAAGCAAGTTGTCCCTAAGTCATTGCGTAAGGAGATAATTTGGGGAAACCATGACAGTCCACTAGCCGGTCATCTGGGAACGTTTAAGACGATACAAAGGTTAAGGCAAAATTACTACTGGCCTGGAATGGCGACTGATGCGAGCCTATACTTTGCGAGATGCGAGACGTGTTTAGCGCATAAACCGCTATAAAAAAGTCCTGCAGGCGAGATGGGTTCTCAAAGGATGGTTGGTCGGCCGTGGCAAATAATTTCAGCTGACATAATGGGTCCGTTACCTATGACAACGAACCAGAAGAGATTTATAGTCGTCTTCAGCGATTATTTTACCAAATATACGGTAATAGTGCCAGTCAGAAGTGCGAAGGTGATTGCCAATATTTTGGAAAAGGACGTGATGATGGTGTTTGGGGTTCCTAACGTTATCATTTGCGACAACGGTCCTCAATTCAGGAGCAAGGAGTTCCAAGCGAAGACACGGGAGTACGACGTGGAATTGTGGTATACTCCATATTATCACCCACAGGCTAACCCAGTGGAAAGGAAGAATCGTGTTATTAAGACGATGCTCGCAACCTATATCAAAGATGACCAGCGGAAATGGGATACCGATATCCATAAGCTGTCTTTTGCCTTGAACACAGCGGTGCATGAAGTAACAGGGTACTCTCCGGGGTACTTAAATTTTGGTAGGGAACACGCACGTTCCGGGAAAGAGGGCTCTCACAAAATCGTACAGCGAGGAGATCCAGTTGCAGTAGAGGGCCGTGATGTATACGCTGAACGGTTCAACGATATGTCGGTATTGTTCGACGAAATTAAGGACCGGCTCCGGAAAGCGTATGAGAAAAGTCGGAATACATATAATTTGAGAAGGCGGCCTCATACGTTTGAAGTTGGCGACATAGTTTGGAAAAGATCCCATGCCCAATCAGACGCCACTAATTATTTCTCTCAGAAGTTAGCTCCCGCCTTTGTGAAATGTAGGATTAGGAAGAAAATCGGTGGACTGGTCTACGAACTCGAAGACTTAGATGGAGTAGGTCTGGGAACAAGGCACATTAAAGACCTCAAGCCTAGCCCGAATTAAAAGCGTTTCTCCACTTTGGTCCTCCGGGCCGGATACGGATTTTTACGTACTGCGAGTACGTAAAAACAAAAAAAAAGTGTAAACACTTTTTTTTCCTGGGAAGGTGGGGGAATTGTGACGAATACTTTTTTTAAATTTTTGTAACCATTAACGTTGTTAATTTTTTTTATTTAGGAGAAAATTGATGGTCAAATGTATTTAGATATATGATAATTTAATTTAGATTTAAGGCAAATGTTAAAATAAGACATAGTATTAAGTATTATTTTTGTTTTATATTTGTTGTTGTTGTGAAACGGAATTTAAGCCTTTGTTTTGAACGAGAGAGATAGTTGGGATTAAGCCCGCACTTCGAGATAAAACAGTCTATTCTTGGACGTCAGGGAAGCGAGAGCTGGGCCCAGTGTTTGACGTGAAACGTGATTTTTTACAGACTGTTTTTTTGTTTCCCTGCCGACGTGCGAGAATCGATGTATTCTCCCGTCTTGCGAGAATCTGAAGGAGAGGCAGAAGGAAGAAGCCAGAGCTTCGAAATTCACCAGGGCCATGATGGCAACGCCCACCAATTGGCCGTATGTAACAAAGGACTGCTAGTTATTTTATTCTATTCAAATTCCGAGCTGAAATTCATGTCTTTTTGTAAATTTGTAATTTATCAATAATTAAATAGTGATTAATTTGTGATGGAAGATATTTGTGATTATTCTCTTTCTTATTTTTTTTTTCTTAGAAGTGGCTTGTTATTTTATTTGAGTATAATTTTTTTTTTTTTTGTACTTATTTTTATCTATTAATTTTTTTTTATGTATATTAGTTTAGAGTTTATCTTTGTTTCTTTTTTTTTTTTTTAATCGAACTTCAATTTAATAAGGAAGAAAATGTTTAAATTAATAAATAGTATTTTATTTCTATTGTAAACAGTCTGAGGTTTCGCTATTTTTCTCAAGCGTTTTCTTTAGAAATTTTCTAATTTTTTTTTTATTAGGTATTCATTTATTTCTATTAACTTTTCTTTAAATAGCGTGGCGTCCAGGTAATGCTAATGAGTTGCTATGTTTGTTACACATTATCATTTTATTTAGGTGTAGCTACCTACGGAATTATTGTCGTTAATATTTTTAACCTACTGAGGTTTCCATTTGTTTTGGCGATATCCCCGCACACAGGATTGAATCCCACCCTTCTCCACTGATCTTACGGCAAATTTTGTTACGGCGATTTTCGCGGGAGTTTTCAACGTAACACTTATCCCTAAAGCCGTATTCGTCCCTTTTCTTTCCTTGCACTTTCTGGAAGAACTTCCTGGTGTCATTATTTCGTCTCGCATCCTCCAGTTTTCGGATCTCAATGAGTAATAAGTGCAATTTTCTTTTTTTTCGTAAGCAGTTTCTTTACCCGTTTTCTGGCATTTGAGTATTCTCTAAATGTGCTCTGTGTATTCCTGGCTAACCATCATTGCCTTTTCTCATCTCTGTCATTTATGGCCTGTGCGCAGTCTTTATCAAACCATGTGTTTCTGGGAGGTTTTTCTGCCTGCCCACATTCTCTCTCAGCAGCATCTGTTAGGCAGCCTTTAATTTCGAGCCATCTCTGGTTCGCGTTTTTGTTCATACCTTCTGCTGCTGGCAAATTGTTTATACTGGTTATTACTACCATTTGAATCTTTTTTGTCTTCTCTTCATCTCTAAAATAGTCTAGATTCCATGCCTTTGTTTTCCTTGCTTGATTTTTCGGTAGGCATTTTATTCATTCTTTAAGCTTCGGTACAACGTGGTAATGGTCTGAACTTATGTCAGGGCCTCTATACGATCTCACATCGTTGATGCTGTTAAAGAACCTGCTTGACAGTAGTACCTGATCGATTTGATTCGCGGTGTTGCCATTTGGTGACAGCCAGGTTTGTTTATGTTGGGGTTTATGCGGGAACATAGTCATAGGGAACATGATCCGTCAGTCATTCAGGACAAAACATTCTATATGTATAGATTTTGGATAGGTTGATATGTTTGTCTTCTCGTTTGAGGATTCACTAACGCCAGTCTATTTTTGTTATGATTATGAATTCTATAACCTAGAATAAATTAAATAACAGAAAGAACAAAATAAATAAAAAGAGAGGTATAACCAGTATAGGGTTACTCTCTATTTCTCTTTCAAAGGACCGTTTATATATTGAAACATTAAATAAATGCCATAAACACAGTATACTATACACCTTTCATTTACTTATGTATGAAACATATATGGTATATAATAACGTAACAGATATGACAAACAAAATATAATAACTTAGTTGCTGTTACATTCTATAAAAGTTTACATTTACAAAAGATAATAATAAACTTTTTCCTTTATATGAATCGCTAATTTTAGAAAGGCAACTAGCATGCAACTTTTGAAAGTTTTGATCTAAAACTTTTAACTTTTACCAGGGACATAATGCGTCGTTTGCTAGAGAAAATATACTTGTAAGAAAGATTGCTCAGTTTTAAAATGGACTTGCATTTCTGCAGTTAGCGATTAATATATATGTTTCACAGTATATGTAACTTCTCAATATGAAGCTAACTTTTAATGAATACGGGCTGAAATTATATAGCTCGCGTTCAAACACTGGATATTTTTTCCTTTATAATAACCTGAAAAAACCTGTAACCGCTACGACCCGTGAACGAATCTGGGGTTCATTACATGGTATAGACTGTACTGTTTTATGGAAACCGGTTCTGCAAGGAGGTGACTTGTCGTAGGTCACGTTCAACCGCCAGGTTTTTCCCCCTTATTTTGGGTTCCCTATTTTTATAATATTTTATACAGGCTGGGTGAGCCCCTAGGGGTCCTATATCCCATATGATCCATCTCCCTCCGCAAACAGTAACTGTCTGCAGCGGGATTTGAACCAGGATTTCCGGCATGGCTACTCAGTGCTCTACCACCCCGTTTTAATATTATGGAAATAATTAATTTGTACTTTTGTCTTCCACAGATATGGTAATCATAAATTACTTCTTTAAATGCCTGATTTTTTTTGTCTATTAAACAAGTGCTGTCAATGACCATGTGAAATCTGTTTTAGTTTGATTTAGATTGAATATGTGTTCAGTTGAAACTAGCGTTAGTTTGCAATTTTTGGATTTTATTAATTTGTAGTAGCAGATGGTCTGGGATTATGTGGTTACTATCTAGGATGGGATACATACGTTTTAGAATGAGTTTTTTGAGGATATTGCCCATTATGGATAAGAGGGAGATAGGACGATAGGAGGATGGTAGTTCTGGAGGCTTTTTGGATTTTGGGATCATTATTACTACAGATAGTTTCCATGTATCAGGAAAATAGTTAGTACGGATTACAGAATTATATATGTATGTGAGGAATAGAATAGCTTTTCGAGGAAGGGATTTTAGGATTTGAGCTGTAATTAGGTCATGTCCAAGAGCTTTACGGGAAGGTAAACTATGAATAATATTGGGTATTTCTGACGGATGAAAAGCCTTAGTTGGGAGAGTCATTTGGAGTGGGATATCCAGTTCTGCTTCAATACGCTCCATGTGAATAGGGTTGAGGATATCAGGGTGTGGATTAAAGGTTGTGAAAATGTGTTGGGCGTATATGTGAGATTTTTTTTCATCAGATCTGAACCAAGTTTGATGTTCAGTAAGGAGAGGATGATTAAAATCTTTGAATTTAAGCGATCATTTTGGTGGTCGCACATAGTGATTTGTTAGTACTCTTAAGATTTTCAGTCACACTAAGTAAATTTTGGATTTCGTAGTTTTTAATGTCCGTTTTCAGTTTGATAGTCAGTTGGGTGTAATACGTTTTATCTGATGGGTAACGAGTCGAGTGCCACTTCGATCTTGCTCTGCTTTTTTCGCTTAGCAAGATGCGAAGGTGCTGTGGCAGGTTAATCTGTTGTGTGTTATTATTTCTGTTTATGTCAGTGTTATCTTTTATACTGTCTGTTATTGTTGCTGTAAGTATTTCTATTGCTCTGTCTTGCTTCTTCTTCTTCTATTGCTCAATGTCTTGTTTGGTCTTGAGTGGAATCCGTAAGTCTAGTTTGTTTTTCAAATCATTACTAAATTGTTCCCAGTTAATTCGTCCTGTAATCAATGAAGGAGAGGGGGGCTTAGGAATGAAGGTTGAGGGTAATGAGAGCAGAACTGGACTGTGATCTGAGGAGAGGTCATCGAGGGATTTGATTAATATATGGGAAGAAGAAATCTGGGATGTGGCAAATATATCCAGGATATCAGGGCGTTTTATCAGTGAAGTTGGTTAATAGGTAGCATTTGATGGAGAGAGGATTGAATAACTACTAGAAGTGGAGACATGAGACAGGATGTTGCCACAAGAGTTCGATGCTCAACAACCCCATCGTTGGTGTTAAGCATTGTAGTCTCCTCCAGCAATAAAGCGTGATCCGAGGGATTGGAATAAGGATTCTAGTAAGTTATAGGATGGAGAATTGCCAGGAGGACAGTATACAGCTAAAATGTAAGATGGAAGGGACGAGTTGATACGATGATAAAGGTTGCTTGGATAGCCTCATTTGGAGTAGAGGGAATAAGGGAATGTGGAATGGATTTATGGATAAGGATGAAAGAACGGGCGTGGGAAGTGTTGTTTGGGTGGTCAGATCTATAAGTGATGTAGTCGCGTATGTAAAAATATGAACGTTTTGTGAAGTGAGTAGGGCAATGTCAATCTGATTGTCATGTAGAAATATGTCAAGTTCGTTTCGGCGGTTGTATAGTCCGTTCGCATTCCATAAGAGGACAGCTGGGGGCTTCACATTCATCGCTGGAAGTTAAATGGAATTTCCGTGAGGTGTCTAGTGAGGAGGGTGATGAGCTGTTTGATAGTTTGTTGAAGGTCTATTAGGAAGGAAGATAGGATGGAATATATGTCGGTGGGATTATGTTCTTGGAGTGGATATGAATGAGGAGGTTAAGATGGAAAATCAGTAGGGGTGTTGGCTGGGTAATAAGCCCGACGCTGGGATAGATCAAGGATAAGACGGATGAGGAGATAGATAAACTTTCGTTTGTCGATGTAATGAGGGGTTTACCAGGAGAGAAGGTTGTGATGGAACTGGAAGTGGGTGTTCTGGTGGAGTGGTAAGTGGTGAGGAGGAGCAGGATGTCGTGGAGGTTGAGACTGTGCCTTAAGGATCTGTGGCTTGGATTGAGAGGTTAGGGGTTTAGAGTGGATGTTCTGAGGCGTCTGACGTGGCGTCTGCTGTAGAGTCTTGGTGTAGGCTTGAGAAGGCGGCTTTATGTCTACCTGTAAATCGGCGATCGTTGAAGTAGTGGGATGCTGCTGGCTGATAGATGTATGTGGAAGTTCTAGGAAATGTGATAAATTGCCAGGTTCAGGAACAACATTTAAGGTCTTCTGTTCAGGTTTTTTGTGTGCAATATTGTGCGGCCTCTGCCTATAGAGGTGTTTACATACGGTGCAATCCCTGTAGCTAGCAGGATGGTCTTCACCTCAGAGTTCACTTTTGCAATTCCTAGGTTTCGGCTAGGTTTCGGGCATGCCTCAGATGAGTGTGGGCCGGAGAACATTTGACGCATCTGGTCTGGTGATGCCAGTAAGTCTTTGTGTTTCCTAGATTTTGACATTTTGTGCATTGCACTATTAGTGGATTTTGTCGGGGCTGTTCAAATCTTCAAATCGGGGCTATGGAATATACTAGCCTTGAGATCTGAAATACCTCAGCATTATTTCGAGCTAATTCTAAGTCTACAAAACATAGTCGTAGCGGGTATTTTTCTGTTCGGTGTACAACACAAGATATGTTTCTGACGCAATGGCCTATTTCTTCAAGACCTTTTTTGATGGCAGCTGTGGAGATGCTTGAGTGAAGACCACTTAAGACCAGACGGTATACTTTATCTTCTCTTAACAGATAGCAATGGAAATCGTAGTTATTTTTTAGTTGTCTTTGCTATTAGTATTGATTTTGATATCGTTAACACATTAGTAGCACCTGAAGTTTGGTTGCCAAATTAAATTGGCGATTTCATCACAGAAAGACAGAAAATTGCCAATTTTGGTGACATATACAGGAGGAGGCTCAATGTCAGAAAAATCTTTAGAATCCGAATTCTTATTGGCTGAGCTATTGTTGACTGGTGAATTATGGGAGGCTTCAACAGTGGATGTTGCATTTAGAGTTGTATTGATGGCTGCAGAAGATTTACTGCGAGTATTTGGTGGTAATTGTTTTTTATCGACTGTTTTGATTTATTCCTTTTTTTATTAGGTGAGTTGCCCGCGGAACCGGGAGCAGGATTTCGGCGGGGCTTTTGAACTGTACGCCTCTTTAAATATAAGGAATCAGATTCGCTATTTCAGAAAACGGGGTCTCTTCCTCTGAGTCTTCGGAGACTGAATTCTCATCCAGATCCATTTTATCCGCTCCAAAGAAAATAAAGAAATATTAAAATAAAAGTTCTTTAAATAAAGCCTTAGAAACTTTATTAAATAAGTAATTAAGAATTACTATAATAATATATAATAAGTAATTAAAAGAATAATTACAATATTATGTACAATTATATACAAAATAAAACATTCTGAATACATAAAATAAATAAAATGGATTAGATAAAATAAAATTGATAAAAGAAGAAAGGGGGGGGGAAAGTTAATGTCACTGGGTTCGAACTCAAGATCGGCCGAAGACGAGAACAGTATACGGCCGCGACCGTGAAGCCAATAGTAAATAGCTGATAAGACCTCATAGAAGAATTACCAGCCTGCTGCGTAGCCCCTATCAACCGATCACTATGTTGTTATTCATTTATTACTAGTTAATAATAAACCACTCACCTCACATTTAGGTTAATGTAAAAATGTTTCGTGGGTTATAAACTCAATGTTTATAATTTCACTGGAAGATGTTTAGTAATAAAGGTCTGAGAACGTAACAAACACGGAACGAAACTACAATGAAACTTTAGTTGCGGCCATGACACCTGCTACTTATCTTATATTATAAACCAGCTTCATGGTATCATCATGATATCTTGAAAAGCCGTGTGTAAGAGTCCTAATCTCAATTATTATAGATCTGCGTTTCTGGTGAATATTTGATTAAGTCAAATTATGTCCAGTGCGAGTTAATTGTATTGTATAAGTCTCATAGTTTGTGGCTTGAAAGGGAGTTGTAATATAAGCAATAAGTCTATTTCAAACAATTGCCTGACTTAGCTCCATATTTACAACTGAAATAAAACGATTCCATGTAAAAGAAATTTGCTTTGAATAAAATTCGACTGTTAACACATATCCTTCAAAGCTTCCATCAATGCGGTGATAGGAAGTACAGTGAATGACATAATGTGTGTTTTGACATTCAAGTGCTGACGCCTTAGCTCTTTTGCAAGCCCTGTTACTTTACAGTCGGTTCATTGTTTTCCTAACCGCTGCTAAACACTCCCAAAGCAAACAACTAAACCCCATTAAAATAAATGTTGAACATTGAAATAACCTTTGAAAACGTTTTTACCTTTGACGAGAGAACACGCTACCTTACGAAATAGAAACACTTGATTTACTTGCCAATGATAATCACAATGGCCAATATATCCATATTTTTACTCTAATATAAAACCAAAATATAATTCTATTAAAAGTTAATAGTATAATATAACACATATAACTCAATGTAACTTTAAGATCCTCTCTGAAAATCAATCAATGCTGTTTAAAAACATTGTATCAATATAAAATTTACATTTCACAGATCAAGAATGATGATTTAATACATAAAATGCTCTCATTAGACAAAAAACAAAACAAAAAAAAAAAAAACACTAGTTAAACATCACTGATAGAAGGGTCAACTGGCATCAATAAAATTTTTATTATTTTTTTTATCATTTATTCATTGAAATTTACTAGTGTATTATAGCAATAAATAAGTGAATGAGAGGAATGATAAATCATGGCCTGAACAAAGACTAGTAGAGAAACAACCCATTGATAGAGCTAAAAAAAAATCAGCTTAGAAGAAGTATTATCAGGAATTAAAGAGGTTGTTAGGTTTAAAAATAGGGAGTTTAAAACTCTTTATTTAATTTATTATTATTTAAACTTAAAGAAAAAATACATTTTTGAATAGAAACTAATTGGTTTACTATCTTGATTTATTTTCCATTTCATAGGTAGTGAATTGAAAAACACCCATTAAGAAAATATTTATTAATCATGAACATTTCCCTTTAAACTGTATGTATATATTATAAAGAATATCCCTTATGATCTAACTTGTCACAATTATACATATTTATTAAAGTAATATTATATCATTTAATATGTATATTATGATACTAGGATTACATCAAAAAATAAATATTATGAATAAAACGTAATAGCTTAAGAATTATGAATTTACACCTATTTTTCATCCATACTATGACCTACTACTGGGCTAGGTATAAATAAGTACTTATATATGAAGTAAAACATTCAGTGCGATGGCCGGGAATCGAACCCGGATCAACTGCTTGGAAGGCAACTATGCACACCTTTACACCAACATCTCGCTCTTGTTGATAGGAAAGTATTTCCTAATAAAATAGCTAATTTTCCTAAACTATAATATATATATAATATATATATATATATATATATATATATATATATATATATATATATATATATATATATATATATATATTTATAATGCTATGTTTCTACTCTTAAATTTATCTTGAATATATATATTGATATTTGGGATGCCAGAGTCTCATTTAGGATGAGTACTCAAATTATTATTTATATGCCTCTATCTTAATTGGGTTCCTTTCCAAAGGTCTATTCTTGTGTTTACTAATTTACTTATCTATTATACCTTCAATATATTATTTATAAATAAATAGTGTATCTGGGGTATGTAAGGACCAAAAGAATTAAAATAAAGATCGTTTATTTATTTAATTTCAACAAGGTTAATGATTCAGATTTTAATATATATAAAAAGGATTACCATAAAATTCCTTACAGGAAATAAATTAAACTTATCTGTGGACAAGGGTAGATTGGGTCATAGGTCAGTCTTCTTCTTGCCGCCTCCGGGACTCATCTTCTTCCGCAGAGCTTGTCTCTCCAGTCTTCCTTGCTGTACGACTCCAGAGTACCTTCTTCCTGTTCCGCCTTCGTCTCCCGAGTGCTTTCTTCAGCCTCGTTTTTCAAGAGTTTTCTTCTCTTCCCCTCTCCTTCCTTCTCCACCATCTTGGACCATAAAACCATAAGGGGACCAAGGGTCTGTTCTTTGTCCAAAACACATTCCCTTTCATGTGTCCCGACATGACACATTTTCCCCGCTCCGCGTACCTTTCATAGTGCCGGCAATACATAGCATTATCCCTGTGGTTGCGGGAAAAAGAAAAGATGTTGAACAAAGAGTGACTTCTTTTCTTTTCGAAATGTTAAAAATGTTCTAATTTTTCAAATGTTATAGTTTTATGGCAATACCTTACATCTTTGCAACTATTCAATTATTTACAAATAATTTGTTTGAAGATCTTTACACGTTTACTTATTGTTATATATTTTACAATGCTTTACTTACAGAGTGTTGTTGTATACATCGGTAATGAACTAGAGTTAATAATTGTACTTGATAAAATGAGTTAAATATTCTTAAGTAATATTACGTGTCCCACTTGTATTTACGATACATATTTCAATATTAGATCTTAACGTAACAGAGAACGAAAGCTTGTTCTTTAAATAATCTATTTTAATTAATTGTTTCAATTTCTAAGTTGATCGTTAAACTGGATAACAAGAGGAATACATAATAGCCTTACATGAACAATAATACTGCTAGTTTTGTTTAAATCAATAGAATGGACTAGTTGACCCTAGCGACTATATGTATTCTTACTAACATACTTCAATATCATTATTCAATAGTTATAGAGTATACCGTATTATTGTTGTAATGTTGAATTATAATTAATGGTTCTAATATTAACTATAATAATAAAAATAGCTAACAAGGGGAATACCCAATAAACCTTAAGTAAACAATAATACCTCTAGTTTTATTAAATTAGTTGCATAGTGCAGGCTAAATCTAGTGTACTGCGTCTTAACACATCTGAATATTATTATTTACTAAATTCATACACGGTTATACCTCTATCTTTCTGACAATTACTTTTACTTTTATGAGAATTTTTACCTTTACTATAATATTATAATTTGCATACATGGTTGAGATTAATATTGATGATTTATAAAACAGTAGCTCTAATATACAACAAATATCGACTGTACAAAAAGGTTTGAAACTTATCTTTTTTGATTGCCAGTTCGGCCTCTTTTGCCTTCAATATTGGGTACCTGCCAAGTGTACCCTTATGGTACCTGATAATGTCCACTACCCTTGGCAAAAATATTTCACAACCTGTACAGAGGGTTTGTTTAAACTACAATACTATTTGTAGAGGCGCATGCCGCCTATGCACGTGTAGGTGTGACCTATATAAGTTAGTATACCTGCTCGCCCTAACCACTTACTATATCTTTAACATATTTTTATGGTCTTGCATTTTATGGCGTCCATTAGTAATGGTAAAAATATTTAAATTTTATAAATTATTATTACAACCATTTCTAATACTATTAATATTATTTACAAACAGTTGACTATTCTTATTTATAGACAATTTTCGAATCTTTCTGTCATTTTAAAAATAATCAACTATTATTTTAACCAATATCTAAAATCAAGAGGCATTCCCTTTCGTTAACCAATATTCCATCCAGCGGTACATATTAAACCCTTTTTTTTTTTTTTTACCTGGCCCCTGAGATAATTTCAGACATTTCCAGTCCCATATAGAATATTTGGTGCTACCATATCATTCCTGATGTTTAGCATAGACATTATCAAGATTTTTATATTTACTTTTTTTATATTTTCCATACCATGAGTATATATGTCATACCATTTTTTCTGATAAAAAGTGCAGTTTACACTAGATGCAGCTAATTGTTTTAGTTGTGGTATAAACCACAAAATGAGATCTAATCGATTCATTTTCTCCACTTTTACATTTGTTCCTTGATTTTTTCCTTGGCTCTTAGCTAGATGTGGCGACTTAAACTTTAAAAGTTCTGTATTTAAAGATTCCCTGTGTTTATAAACCGTCGGTGCAATATTTTCACCTGGTTCTACTCTGTTTATTGTTTCATTTAGAGACATAAATTCCTTAAAAGATTCTTCATACAAATTTATATCTGCGATCATTTCAAGATTATTTCTAGATTTAGGACTGTCCTCTTCGAGATCTTCTTCCACCGAAGTGTCTCCTATTTCACATTGGCCATCTGGCATTTCTACTTTACTTGTCGAACGCAAACTATTATTTATCAAATCATTATTGTCCTTAGAAGTTATATCTGTGAGTACTTCACGATCATTTGTAGAATTGGGGCTGTTCTCTTTGAGATCTTCTTCAATCGAAGTGTTTTCTATTTCACATTGACCTTCTATTGGCATTTCTTCTTTTCTTGACAATATATGATTATTAAAGTTTGTATTTCCTCTTATTGGTCTGTTAGTTGCAGGTACTTCAGCATCAGCAATGTTACCCTTTTTTAAATTAATCGTACTGTCTCTTAGATGGTCATAATTACTAATAGGTCCCTCTAACGAGCAATTTTCTTTCTTTTCTTGAGCAACCTGGTTAACGTCTTCTTTCAGACTTATATTTTCTACATTGTTTACTACCTCATTTTGGTTTGTTCCCTTCTTCTTTATTCCTTCTACCCTGTTCGTGTTATTATCCATATCCTCTATCCTTTTCTTTATACTTATATTTATTTCTTCCACCATTGTAACAATCTTCTTTCTATATTTCTCTACACTTGCCTTTATTTCTTTTGTATGTTTTTCAGTGGTTTCCATCAGTCTCATCATCATATTTATCATTTCCTTTGTTCTATCCGTTTTTACTGTTGTATCTGCGTCTGTTCTTCCTTTCATGTTCATTGCCGCTTCGCCGTCAGTCTCCGACATCAAGCCCTGAGCGGTATGCACCTGTTCTATAATTCCGGTGTTTTGAGGATCCATCTATGCTTCTTTTAGAGCATTAGTCGCCGAACGAGGTGGTATGGCTTCATAAGAGCTTGAATATTCGGATTATGCCACGCGGATAAAAATACATAAATAGACGAATATAAATGATAAGAATAATCAACTATAATTATGTCTCTAGAAAAAGTTAAAGAATAAAAATTCAATCTATTAATCTGAAGCATTAAACCAATTTGATTGTAAAACTATTGAGAACATAAAGTTAATAAAGATAAATAATCAACAAATTCTAATTAATAAATTGGATAGTAAGTTCCCCACAAGCTGGATGGCATTTATATTGCTATGTTTCTACTCTTAAATTTATCTTGAATATATACATATTGATATTTGGGATGCCAGAGTCTCATTTAGGATTTATATGCCTTTATCTTAATTAGGTTCCTTTCCAAAGGTCTATTCTAGTTTACCAATTTACTTATCTATTATACCTTCAATATATCATTTATAAATAAATAGTGTATCTGGGGCATGTAAGCACCAAAAGAATTACAATAAGGATCGTTTATTTATTTAATTTCAACAGGGTTAATGATTCAGATTTTAATATATATAAAAAGGATTGCCATAAAATTCCTTACAGGAAATAAATTAAACTTATCTGTGGACAAGGGTAGATTGGGTCATAGGTCAGTCTTCTTCTTGCCGCCTCCGGGACTCATCTTCTTCCGCAGGGCCTGTCTCTCCAGTCTTCCTTGCTGTACGACTCCAGAGTACCTCCTTCCTGTTCCGCCTTCGTCTCCCGAGTGCTTTCTTCAGCCTCGTTTTTCAAGAGTTTTCTTCTCTTCCCCTCTCCTTCTTTCTCCACCATCTTGAACCATAAAACCATAAGGGAACCAAGGGTCTGTTCTTTGTCCAAAACACATTCCCTTTCATGTGTCCCGACATGACACATTTTCCCCGCTCCGCATACCTTTCATAGTGCCGGCAATACATAGCAATATATATATATATATATATATATATATATATATATATATATATATATATACAAAGGCAAGTTGAGAAGCTACACAGTGCTAGTACTCAAATAAAAAGTTCAACTTTGAAGGTCACGAGGCCATCAGCTTTTCAGACGCCTCGGAGAATTATGGAATTGAAGAGGTTAGGAGGTTTGAAACTAATGAGTTTGAGTTGAAATGAAGTTTGTCATAAAAATATTAATATCGGATTCGGGCCAAATCAGTAACAATTGGGAAATTAAATTCATTATGTGGATTACTTTGTTCTTAACTAAGCAAGAACCAGTCAAAATTTTGGATTGTAAAGATTGAATACGTAAGGAATTCTATGGCATATTCGAGCCCTGAAGCCCTTCTACGATGGGTCCAATTATTGTCATCTATATGAGTCTTTGTAATTAATCGAGAGCTTAGAACGTTTGTCCAGTAAATGTTGAAGTAGCCTGAAACGGCGAGCTGTTTCTTGTCGTTTCAGCCTAGTATGATTCCAAGTTAAACGTTTGCCAAGGTGAAGTCCTAAGTACAGGACGTTCTACAGGAATCAGTGGGATGTTACTAAATGATACAGGAGGACAGGAAGTCATTGTTTACGAGGGAGGGAAATTTTGAATTGACGGGATTTATTGGGGAAATTTATTTAAACGCTACAGTTTTAACAACATTTTTGGTCAGTGATATGGGATTGAAGAGTATGGGATGCTATAACTGGATCAGTGTTGGCAGATAATAGACATGTGTCATACGCATACGTGGTAAGGATAGTATTTGGATGGGTTGGGATGTCAACTGTATTAAATGTGTAGAGGATTGGGCCGAGGATACTACCTTGAGGACACCAGCAGATTGAGGAAAGAGGGGTGAGTTTAAATTATTATGACTTAATTTGAATTATCTCTTGAGAGATAGGAATTGGATAATGAGAAAATATGTAGAAGGTAAGAATCTACGGAGTTTGTAAAGCAAACTGGCCAAACAAATTTAGTTGAAGAAATTTATTCTGTATAAAAAATATATTATTCCATTATCTAATCGTATTATTGTATATTCATGCCATTTTATTCATTGTAAAATACTGGTCTATAGAACAGAGGTCACCAAAAATGCAATCATCGAGTTGGGTATCTAATAACAATTTGATTACTGAGCGCCAGAAATGCTCACATGTTACCTAGAATTGAATAAATTTCTTCATCATAATTTCGGATCCTACGATATATAATGCTATTAAGTAAGTTTAGAATTGATAAACCTTATTTTAGATTCAATCTATAGTAGACTATCAAATGCTGCCGTATTGGTAATTACCGCTTTTTTATTTAACGTCATGTATAACATAACCATGTGTATAATCGAATGACAAACAGAGACTTTGTGCATAGAAGGTTGCTATAACAATTATTAATTGTTGCATTTATCTTGATCCCTTTGTAAATGTTATATAAATAATTGTTAGTAACTACATATTAGATATAAAGTTTAAAACCGGAAGATTATGTTTTCTTACTAAGTATGGTAGGTTAAAACATTGTGGGTTCTGATTATGTAACAATATTAAATTTTATACATCTATTTAAGAATAAACTCTCATCAATATTAGTCGTAATCTGTGGAAAATTCATAAAAACAAAAAAAAACTAAAAATCGCTTTAATAGAATCAATGGTTGGCCAGTTCATGGCAAAACCATAACATATTCATGTAATATACAGAAATATATTGTTTAATCGATTTGGTATGCTGTCAGAAATATAAAATCCTAAGGCATTAAAAATAAAATTAATAAAAAAGGATCAAATACTAAATAGAACTGGTCTTTGGACACTGATTGAACGATAGAGACACGCATACATGTTCTCATGAAAACACATACTCACACAAACAAGATTATTATTGAAAATGAGTTTGTTAGAGTTTATATTATAGAGATATGATGAACAATGACTAATATTATTATTTACTAGTATAAGCAATTAGGTAACTTCAAGTAGTACGTGTTGAGAAGAAGAAGAAAACAAGGGTTAAGCTAAGTTCGTAAAGTGGGTTCTAGATTTCGCAGACTCAAATTGTTGCCTTTTCATATTAGTTTTATCCTGTCCATTGAATAGAGGTGTTGTTAGGTACTTGGCATCAGCCTCTAAGCAGATAGCATCCCAATATATTCCGGGCTTCAGAAAAATACTTCATTATTTTTAGTAATTATTTTTACAGTCACATGTAAATACATAATTATCCTCGGATAATTATATATCCATCGGAGGATATTATATTGTCTTTGACATTTTGTCCTTAAAAAATAACATTCTTGCTTAATTTTAGCATTTTAAAAGGATTTTTTATTTTTTTATTATTCGTTCTATAATAGTGTTCTTAAGGGATTTATGGTAAATATTTACAAACGTTTTAATTCCCTCAAGAAAGGATTCATCGGGAAAAAAAGAAGTGTCAAAAAACAAAAAAAAATGGTTTATAAAAACACTTTCTTAGCGATTCTAACCTATTCAATTGAATTGAATCTTGGACTCTAACCAACAAGCACAACAGCCAACTTCAAGCCATGGAGATGCGATAATTAAGAAAATTGGAAGGGAAGAACAGAAGAGACCGAGTGCGAAACGTAACGATACGGTCAAATGTGGGACTTCGGCCGGCTGGGGATATTATCGAAGACCATCAGCTGAGATGGTTCGGCTATGTTTCCAGAATGGTAGAAACCAGAGTGGCGAAGGCCGTATATGAGACAAAGGTGGAAGGTATGAGACCAAAAGGAAGACCGAGGAAGACTTGCGAAGACGCAATCCAGGAGGCCTTTGACAGAAGAGGTTTGGAGTGGGGAAGGAGAAGACGATTGGTACAGGAGAAGGATTCTGGATCAAGCTCTACAGAACGGATCCTCACACCGTTGGCGGTAGAAGAGGAGAAGATTAAATAAACCAATAAATTTACAAACGTAATTTTAATTGATGAAAATGTAATTATCAAATTTTTTGTACTCTTTCAGTTGAGGAGTGAGTAGAGGAGGTGCTTGAGGTCTCTTATCCATTAATTTTCACAAACAGGCTTGAGAAAAGGCAAAGTCACAACTTTACCCTCAAAAACCACTCCTAATATCCTCGAGCATCCCACTATGATATTTTAATCACACCTCTGTATTGTGATAATATACTACTCAATTTATACTTTAGCTTTGTTAGATACAACCATATAAACATACTTACACTCAGTAGAACCTTAGTGAGCTAGTACCTGAAAGAGGTCCGAATTCAGATTGAAGCGTGTTCGGAAATTATCCTGTAATAGTTTCTCATAAATGACTACGGAATTGACTAAACGAGGCCTGGAGGATCTGAGGAACCTTCTAGGGCTCTAACAACCTCTGTAAAATGGGTACCCGCAATTGGGAAGAAAGCTTAGCGTTTGAGCGTGATCTCGGACCAATCACCTCTCTGCACAACAATTGTCCTAGAAACATTACAGACTCTTCTTTGAACCGAACAAAAACCCTTTATGGGTTGTACAGGTACAGGGTTTAAAACATAGAACAATACCTGTTATCACATTTTACACGAACACAATTTATTATTTACACTTTATCAGTTATGACTATATTGAACACTTAAGCACTTTGTAGTTAATTTCCATCTTTAACCCCTAAAAAACTCAGAAGCAGGAGCAGGAGCAGGTGAAGCAGGAATTGGAAAACCTGGTCTAGATCCTGGTTCCTGGGCATTCGTCCTTTGTGCGTGGAAGCCTGTCTCGTCCGCGTACCAGTTGACAGTGATGACTTGTCCATCAGGAGCTGTGTAGGAGTAGCTCCCGCGGGCGGTCTGCGCTTCTCCTTCGGTACCCGGGTTCTTCAAGGAACCTTCTTCTTCGACGGTTATCCCATTACTTGTCTGGTATCTGTATTAATAAATAGCTTATTACTCACGATGAACCGTATTATTGGTGTCATCAATTCCATTCCACATAGCAGATTTTCGTATGAGAGCAGTAGTAAAATACAGAAATATTATTTAATTGAGTAACATCTGGGGTATATTTTTTTTTAATTGTTAAAAATTATAATACCTGTATCTGTAAGTGCCATCATAATTATTTACATTATCCGAGGATATTATCACGTCATTGTTAGGAGGCTGCTGACCTTGAGCAAGGGCAACGCACAAACACAAGAAGATCCAATTCTGTAACAGTTGGAATGTTTATACTAGTTTTATGTTTATATATAGTGTATGTATAAGCATTTATTAACATACATATACATTAACATACATATAGTGTATGTATCCATTCATTAACATAAAGTTGACTAGATTAGTATTCTAATAAAAATGTATTTATATTAATATATTAAACCTATATCCACCGGAACATATGTTTACGAAAGCACTTCATGGTGTACTTTAGTGGCAGGGTTTGGTCGTTAATTTTTAAAATATATTTCTGACTCTAGTAACTTTGAAATGCATGATTTTCTATATATTAAAACAGAAAGTGCAAAATAAGACTTATTATTTAAAGTAGGCTCAGTTGAGAAAAAGACGACCTTCTTTGGGAAGCAGTGCGACGTTGCCTTGAGGCCGAAATGTTTGATGTTAAGGTGAATACCTTAGATTATCGCTTCTTAAGATACGTATACACTCACGCGAGTAATGTGTTCTCTAAATTTGTTAAAGGTTTTAAAATAAAAGGTTTTTAGGAGATGTGGAAAACAATTTATGCTTCCCAGTTCCATTTTCTGTAGGTTATCTCTACCACATAGCGCTGGACAAATTTGAACCAGAGCTTTTTTTTCCATTTTTGTGTCATTAGTGTTTTTTTGGTCTTTAAAAATGAACTAAATTCAATCAATTACCCTTCATTATTGTGCTTCCTTCAGGTATAAATGATAATATTGTTACGGGCGTACAAAGGAAGGCGGAAGCGGGGGATTAGCGGCTTAACTCCGTCAGCGGGAGACGTTTAAATAGGATTAGGACGGTTCTAGATCGTCTTCTTTTGTCGGCAAAGGATTAAGAATATTCCAGAATTGTCTGGCCCCTCCGTGTTCTAGAATGTTCGGCTTTGCCTATAAAAAGACTTCTCTCACCTCGAGTCAGTCAGTCTTAGCCTGAGAGTAGACCAGTGAAGATCTGTGATAAGTGAGTGTCAGTGTGATAAACTAGTCAGTGTTGAACCGGCCAGTGTAATAAGTGTATCAGTGAACTGTAACAGTCTCGCGAGTGTAATAAACTGTTTCTGTTTGTTACTGTGTTGAAGAATCTTACGGTCGGTGGACTAGTGAACTGTAAGTGTTAATTATTAGTTATAAATTGTAGTGTAATATATTCATAGAAACTATTGTAACTAGTTAAGCTATTTAGAATTAGTAAAATCTTATATTATTGTAATAATTAAATAGGGGTTAGGCCTAGATTATAATATTTAGAATATTGTCATTATAAATTTATATTAGTTTAATAATTTAATTGTTAATACTTTACTTGTATCTTTTTAATCACTTTTGTTAATAAATATTAGTATCTTTAAGCAAGGTATTGTTTAATTCATTGTTAATACCCAGTAGCCCGTAACAATATAATTATACTATAAGATTACTAATCAATACTCTTGGGATGCAAATAGATCATCGATATTAATTATTTCAGAAACATCATAGAAGTCTAAGTCTGAACTAAAATATAACTTAACGATCTCTCGTACTGCATAAGGTGGATTCAGAAATATTGTTTGGTGTAGATGGGGTATCAGGGTAGAGCTAGAATTATAATTTATAAGGACGGGGAAGCTCAATTATGCCGCAATTTTTTCGTTCCTCCACAAATCAGTAGTTACTGTATTTGGAAAAATAACGTTATATGCTAATTTTAAATGGGCTGAATAGGATCAATCCAACCAAGACGAAGAAAAATTTATTTTCAATTTAATAAAAAAATAAAATTTTCTGTCCACTAGATTCTGACGCTATTCATAATATGGTCACGGAATTCTGGATTATGCCATTCTCCGAATCGACAAAACAAACATAGATATTCTTAAGACTACATCATTAAATTAGGTGGCCTAAGTCCATATAAAATTCATCTTTATAAAGTGGATATTTCGAGGTAAATTTTATTGCAATTCTAAAAATGTGAAGTTTGGTGATAATTATTAGGTTGTAATCTGTCTGGATTTGTTAATTAAATTTCTGGTTGTCAAATTAATGAGGCGAAAGATTCGGACTATTCAACGCTTCTTTCCACCTCTTTCTTCTGCCACATTTTCTTTGTAATTTTATAGTTTCTAGAGGGACCCTGATATGTTTTTGAATAATAAGAGAGCGTACATAGTCACTTAATTATCATATAATAGAGTGTATACAAAAAAATGACCGTCTACTGGGCATTTTCACCTTCCCCATGGAGAGAAGATGGTGACGAACAGTATCTTTCGACACACCACACTCTCTGACAAGTTTGCGAGTACTGGTGGACGGATTTGACTCAACAGCTTCCTTCAGAACCTCATCAATATCCATTAATGGCCGAGGCCCTTCTTCCTTTTCAACGTCGTATCTCCACTGCTAAATTTTTCAAACCAACACCGCGCAGTGCGATGGTCAAGGACACCTTCCCCTTCATATTTAAATATTTCATGAATTGCTTCAGCGGCTGTGATTTTTTTTCCCAGTAATGCCTTAAAATTACGAGAATTTCGTGGGACATGTTTCTTCTTTGAAATAAATACATGAACTGAGGCATTTTTTGAAGAATCAAGTGTTAGTAAACAAGCTTAGAGAATGCTCTAAAGGGATTGTTAAGTATTGGTAAATAATAAATAGCATTAAAATATTTACACACTTCTGAACTCAGGAATTTGATAAAACGGTCATTTAAATGAATTATAATCAAATTAATTATATTATTACTATCGTTACCTATTATTCAAAACATAAGTAATGAAGGACATACATAGCACTCAGGATGGCCAGGTGGAATTCGCTTTATACTTACATTTTAAGATAATTCAATGTCATTACAAAGTCAACCAATGTTTTAATGGTTCAAATAAGACGATTGGCATATTTTAGTTCATTATTTGATTTCAACGTACATTAAAGGTCTATCAAATGTTGAAGATATTAAAATCATACATAATAAACAATAAATTACAATTAAATAAAGAAGCAATGATACAGTTCGAAATGTTTATAAAGGTTGCTTTATCTAAATTTAATTTAAAGATATTGATTCCACGCTTTTCCAAATCTATAAGAAATAATAATCCTAATAAATTATTTAAATAAAACTAATATTTGTTATTATATATATGATAAATTGTAAATTATGACATTGCCTCTAACATTTATCTAATAAATTAAAAATAATAAAGGGACACATAAGTGAATTATAATAAATTAAAAAGTAAGTATTATGATTTATTATTATAATTATTATAATATTACCTATTTTAATATTTATGATAATAATAAAGTCATTTTTAATTATCTTAGTAATTATTAATTAATAATAATTAATTAAATATTTATTTATTTTTCAAAATACATTGCAACTGAAAAAGGTTATCATTGATATGCTTTATATGTATTATGTTATTAATTGAACAAAATCGAAAAATAGAAACATTATTCGTAAACTTGATATGAACCCATTTGAATATTAGGCGTTGTACAATTCTAGTGTGTCATCTAATAAAAAGAAAATTCATTATTATAAGTAAGTAAGAATAAATTGTTCAATTTATAGGCCGATATGCCAATAATGATATATATTATATAACATAGCCAGATATCATTTTTTGAAAGCGCTACTGAACCTGGGGGTTTTTTTATTCCTAATATTACTATTATATTAAGAATACAATATTATTAATATTATTTGAGAGGAGGAGGTAACTTACAAGTACCATGGCTTGAATCCAGAAGTATGAAGGTTAAACTAGTGGTTCATCTGGAGACCACTTACCAGATATATAAGTATTAGCCCCTCCACAATCTCCCTCTACCATCCACAATTGTCTTAGGCAATGTGAAGATAATTAGAGTCCAAAATTCTTGCAAATAGGATACCTTCCACCAGGCATTTTAATAACTAAAGCTTAAGGTGCAAAACATTATTTCTTAATTTTACGATTTTCGTTTTGATAACACATAGATAAGTTTCTTTATTAATTAATTAATTTTATATTTTTATTTCTTATAACGCAGTAAAGGAATTATTATAATCGCTAAAACTTTCAGTATTCAGATTTAATTTGTTGGTAATATCCTAGTACGTTAAATATATCTTCAAGATTCATTCATGAGTTCGTTTCTCGTATAATTTAAAAATAGTTAGGAGTGGTCATTTGTGATGTCCGTAGGATTTAGATGTTCTCATCTTTATTAACTACAGTTATTATTTTGTCTTAATTTCAAGTGGCCATTTCATGACATGACAGGTGTCTGTTGTATATTCGTTTAACTTGGAGAGAGCACCGTACAATACACCGTACAGGTTCGGGGTAGCCATTTTAGCTCTCCTTCCTAAGACGGAGTAACGATTTTTTTACTCCCTTTGAAAATCCCTGAATGCACAGGTCTGCCAGCGAACTCGCTATCTGTAATACAAAGATGCGGTCCATAAATTTTAATTTAATTTTGATTCCCGATCACTTGTGGACCACTTACTGCACGCGAAATGCCTTTTCTAATCGTGTAGGTGAGAAAAAGTGAATGATAACAACCAAAATTAGTTTAACATGAAAATTAAATGAAGAAACACAAATAATTTTTTTTCAATAAATTTTTTATAGTATAATTGAAAATGTGTGCATTTCTTTATGTTTATCCTTTATGTTTTCTTTTTATTAATATCAAATTAAAATTGCTTGAATTACCTCATTTTCTTAATTTACTATAAACTATTAACTTTAGTAATCATTTTTAAAAACGTACCTAAGTAACTATGATCATACACAGAATAGTGACTCCCTAATTATATAATCTTGTTTTCCACCATATGTAGGTTTTATATACTTCTTGTCTTGTTTTTTGACCCTGTCTTGTTTGAATCACCTTCTATTATTGTTCGTTGGGAGTATAAATTATATAGAAGAGTACATGGTCCAGGTGGAGGTCAAAATATATTCTCATGTTTCCTGTATTTCTTTATAAGTGCTATTTCACACAACTAACATAGTTTAAAACCTTATTTAAAATTGTTTCCAACGGATAGGTCGATGCATAAGGTACTTTATATTAAGGTCGTTGACGTAAAGTCTAGACCTTATTTATTTGGTTTAGTTTTAATTTATACTATTTCCAAAGTATAATAATAGGTCCACTGTATAATTCTTAGGCAAGTTGTACGTTTGAAATGTAAATAACATGCTGGTAAAAAAAGTCAGGCATAGTTCTGTATATCATACTAAACTCTAATTGTAATTAGTAACACGTATTTTTATAATTATATACGAATTTTTAAATATTTTATTTTTACTATGTGATTGATATTATAATTACGGCTGATAACAGAGCCTAATTTTTCCAATTTTAATCTTCCGAAATCATAGTTGCTGTCTAAAACAACAAAATTTAAACTACATACATCTCTTATAGTAGGTACCAGCAATTTTTGATTCGCCTCAAGAAGATTGCAATAAATTAAAAGAGTTTGAAAGAAAGATCGTGAGAAGAACAACAAGGAGGTGGACAATGAAGAGTTTGCTGACAAATGAGAGGTAGAAACACTTTAAAAAGCTAGTTGGCTTAGATGGGAAAGCAATATATGTATCCAAAAAAGGAGAAGGTAGGCTGCAGCGGACAATATTAATTTTGGTGGCAAAAGAAGAAAAGGAAGACCGAGAAACAGATAGTGAGATGAGTTGGAGAAGGATTGCTGAATGTTGGGAAACGAAATGGATGGATGAGACACAGAACGGAGGATAGTACTTAGATGAGGATTACTAAGGACGACATGGGTCATCCAGACCTGCAGAGCCTGGGGTAGTAGTTGGAAATAGTAAAAATAGATGCTTGGCATAATCGGGTGATAATTTCTTATTATAATTACGATTACTTATTTTACATCCATTGACGATTTTAAACCATGTGCTCAACAAACGAATTTCCTCTATTGCATAATTAACAAAATGATACAAGTTACAGTTAAAGTGATAAAATTGTATATAGATATGCAATACTAGTTTGTTTTTACATAAAGAATGAATGGTGCGGTTGGAGATCAAAATAGCTGATAACAACTTTAACGTTGATAACAATAGTGATAACAATTAGAAATTTACGTTTCGAACCAAAATGTACATCCTCATTAAGGCTAACCTCAAGTGTGAGAAATACTACATTCTTCCTTGGTCTGAATATTGAATATCAAGAGTTACATATTTATAATAGTTAGATTTAATTTACAGTGTACAAAAAAAAATATTGATTAGAAGCTACTTTGCATAGTTATTACAATAAACATACATTTCTAATTTAAATTACTAGCTATTGACATTTGTCATATAAAATTTGATTTTCTTAACTAAATATACTATAACAAACATTGTACTTTTTATTTTCCAGAAAAATCATTTGTTATGGAAATTAAAGACTGATTTTTTATTATATTTTGTTCTATATTTCATAAACTAGGTAACTGGTATTGGGTAATTAGCAAAAACACAATAATTATATATTTTATAGCCCATACAGAATGTAATAATCTAATTTTCATTATAATAAAGAAACTCCCATTTCGTCTAACAAAACTTCCACTTCCCTTCTCAGTCAGATAGCTATCTAGGTGTGATCTAATAATTGAATGTTGTATCATTTTCAATATTTTATTAAGACAGATGTTAATTTAGAAGGGTAAAAAGGTCACCTTTCCTGTTTTTCTTCAAACGTTTTATTTCGTACAACAAGTAATTTAGTTAAATCCTTATTTAATTGTTTTGTCAAGGCAAGGCTGTTGCAAAAGGCCGTGGACCGTCAGATGTAACATCTTCGACAAGAAGGCGGATTGAGAAATGCTGTCTATTGAATCGGGTGAAGGATGACCAGAACAATTTTCGGAAATTGGAAACCGTCATTCCAACAAATTATTAGATGCGTTGTTTTTTCAATTGTTTATAAGTTTTAATAATACCTAGTTTATTATTTATATAAATAAAATGGATACAATTTTTAAATGGTGCCACGGCAAGCTACACAACAAAAATTTTACAAGCTTCTTTGGAGTTTATTTATACGTGTGCTGTAAGACTAATTTATAACAATAAAATAATATTTAACAATCACCAGAATCGGAAAAATGAAATGAACATTCAATCGAGTATATTAAAAAACAACTTAATATTTAAACCATAAATAATGATCTTTTCATTAATGCATATTATATGATCAGTTTGAGGAAGAATTTTTACTTTGAACAAACAAAGTTGGTTCAAAAATAGTCTAACCAAAAGTGTCATTGCATAAAGGCGAATTGTATTAAGAGAAACATTAGTTTTTCCAGGCTTTCGTTGTTTTATCGTTTTTAGGAAATTTCATATTTTAGAAGTTGTTCACATTATTATTAGAATATTTTCTAATACAAACTCAAATACAATTTATGGAAGAAATATTTTAATAATTTTGTTGTGATTCTTTTCTAAACTTTGCGTTTATGCTGAAAATCTGTGGATTCCGTCGGAAATAAAGTGCTACTCAGCTCTTGTAAGCGAAAATCTAAAAAAAAATGGGACCATTTCAAAAGATTCGTTCAACAAATTTCCGCCGTGATATATTTTTTGATCGAAAAATGACTCCATCAACATAGGGTTGTAACGTATTACCCGTAAATGTTAGTGAAGCTGTAAATTTAAGCTATTAGCAAAAAAAAATTAAACAATACTATTATTAATCAAAATAGGATCCTTCACTTTTAACACACTTCTCCCAACATGAAACAAGCATTTCTATCCCCGCTATGTAGAAATTATGTGTCAAGGAAGAAGTAAAGTCTTGGAAGGACGATTCCAGGGTTTTCCGTTGTCAATTTTTTTATTTCTTAAAAAATTATACAAACAACGGAAAAAGTAAAAATCAGTTGAAGGAAGGTCCGGAGAATATGGTGGGTGAGGAAGGATCTCTCTATTCAGCTCCTGAAAAAAAATCATCGGATGAGCTGCTGGGCCTCGGTTAAATCAGATTAGAAATATCTCATTAACAGTAAAACCTGGAAACTTCATTTCGGTGGTTATTTTTAGTTTAAACTGTGGAAATTTCTTGGTTGGATACATGTTTTAGATATCAATGAATATTTCATAAGAGTTTCGAAATAGGAAAAACTCTTTTCATACACTGCTATGCTAAGCATCAAGGAATTCACACGATAAAAAGATAATAACGCCTTCATAAATTTAGATATGAAAATACAATATGGATGTCAATATGTTGATCAGGGAGTTAAAAGTTTGAAAAAAAAATAATTCGCAAATAATACGGAAGTGTTAAGCTGTTCTTTTCCTAAAAAAAATCATCTTGCAAAACAGGTCCGGTACTTATAACTACACCTTAACTTGGAATCCTCATACTAGACTGAAACGACAAGAAATCGCAGGCCGTTTCAGTCTACTTCAACACTTAGAGTAGGTCGGGGTAAGAGTACGCATGGCGGGAATTTTTACTTTGCAATTGGGCTTGTTTTAACCATTGAGTGTCAGCCGATGCAAGGTCTTCTTCAATACCACCTTATTTGGTGTTTTCACTGTGTTTACTAAACTAACAACAACGTTATAAATTACTACAGCTCATTTGATATAATATCAAAGCATAGGTACCTCCTAGACAAACCATGTCAATAAATTACAAAACACTCATTCACATGTCCATTACAAGATCTATTTGGACTTACGGAGCAGAGCCTTGGGGCTTCACTAAGCCATCTAATTCCTCTTGTACCAATCCTTACAATCCAAAATCCTTTATTCTCCTTACCTTGTTAAATTAGTAAACAATAATAGTAGTAGATAAACGTATAGAAATAGTAGCAAGATTAATTTTGACTGAAATTCTTTTATAATCAGTTAGTGGTCTTACTGATTTTTCGTTTTTATTATACGTAAGCCTAGAATTGTAAATACTTTGAAACTTCAGTTATCATTCCTTCGCTTCGAAAGAAGAGGGGGTTGTGGAGGGGCTTATACTTATATAGTCAGTAAGCGGTAACAACTGAACCCAACAGTTTAACTTTCATACTTGAGGATTGAAGCCATGGTACTTGTAAGTTATCAAGTTTTAAAGCATGATTACTTTAAGCAATAAGGTTTTAAAAACTTGCATTTCTAGTAATTAAAAGTCATGAAATGTTCATTTTATTAAAAATGAGGGGTTAGGGACGCATAAATAATAACAATTGATAATAATAAATAATATTTAACTAATGCTAACACTTATTTAGGCTAGTTAATTATTAATAGTTAATAATGAATTATCTTAACTGTTACTAATTCATTACTTAAGTCCAACTCAACTTTTAAAAATGAATTTTTTTTTAAACTTTCGTAAGAATCTTTAAGAAAGAAAAAATATTTACGTCGGTGGCTTCTTTTTTAATAGAAAACAGTGGATTTGCTTAAAAATACATTGAAGTTTTAGAATTTTTTTTATAGGACAGAGAAGGGTATTTAATTATTCATTATTTATTAGAAGTAGTTATGATTGAATTTGTGACCTAAATTTTATACGAGAACCATTTCGTATTTTTTATATTTGTATAATAGATATTAATTTGTAGCGAAGTGTTATTTTATTGGAGACGCCAAGTTACAAATCGAGGAACTACTTTCTATAAATTCTATATACACTCACCAAACTTGCATCCAAAGTTGCATTTGAACCTTGGAGGTGTTGGGATGTTTCTTGGGTGCATTATTCATGATTTGTTTTGCCATTATTCTCTTTCTACCCTGAGGATGCCTGAATAGGCGAAATATTGGACAGATATTTCCAATTTCTGTTTTAGTTTAGAGACTTAAGTGTTTTTCGTTGGAATTTTTTCCACGGTAATAATATTTATGTAAGGTTTCTTTTTACCTTTCCTTTTTGAATATTAATATAAATAATTTAATTTTTTTAACTAGAAGCTAGACGTACATCCGAAATTTCAGATGTCTAACTTCAAAACTGACGGATTCCATACAATCTTTGAACCCCTATTATATTAAGGGGAAACCCTTGGGAGTGGAATTGTCCAAATTCCTTTCTTAGTGTCCATTTAAGCTATATAAAGAACCTATCTGTGAATTTCAATATGCTATGTTCAGTGGTTTCTGATTTGCGTTGATCGCTGGGTGTGTTAGTCAATCAGGTTACAGTTTTATATAAACTTCCCCAGTATGGTGTGTTGGTAAAAAATAGCTTATTTCCTTCCCCAGGCTTGAGATTATCCATAGCAAATTTCATCACAGACGGATCAGCACAGCCGTGAAACATACATTGGCACTGATTAACAACGAGACGGAAGGAAGTTTACTGTTGTTCGTAACAGTAAAGGATTAGTACATAATGTTATAGAATTTATTGAAAAGGATTACTTAGTAGAACGGTTTCACTTGTCCTAGGTAGGCAGCAAGAAGTGAACTGTGTTACTTGATTTGTTTTGTTCATCGAAAATATGTAGATTTATCGAAAATTATAGATAATGTTATTTAAGTTTTTATTATTATTATAGTTGTAAATATCAATAAATTAATCTAATCTAAATCTAAAGTTTTTATGGGCATTATATCCAAATTTACTGCTTAATCACGTAAGAACATTTAGATTTAATATTTAAATGAACGTTTTCTTTGATATTGGAATTCCCTACTAGGTTTTCAACGTTTCATACGTTTTGAGCAATCGTTACTGTTGATCTTTTGTTGAACCACGATTTATTATGTTTATAATGATATACTTTTTACTTGTTGAATTTGTTATCACTTACGTAGTTATCAATTACGTGGAATAAGCTGCAATTGAAATACAAAACATTCATTTATTTCGCTAACGATTGAAAAGATAATGATAATTACTTAGTAGAACGGTTTCACTTGTGTACAGCAGCAACTAGAAATTAAAACTGAAAGGATTAGTAATATGTACATATGTAGGTAATTTATCGATGTGTTTGATGTGATGCGGTCCTACTAACCTACTGCAATATACTCCAGTAAACTATTTGCTTGATTTGTTTCGTTAAACGAAAATATGAAGATTTTGCGAGTAAGAAACACGTGAGCGAGCTACTCAGTGAGAGCCCTGTAACGATGCTAACAATATTTAACAATTAAATTAAATAACCGCGATTAACTAATGTTAGCTACTGACCATATGTTGGAGGTAATATTGGTAATGTGTTATATCCAAGTACTTCATAATAATATTTATCGGTATATTATGACCAAATTAAACAAAATAATCATAAATTTTAGCCTATATGTTATTCTGATGTATAACCTATATTACTGCAAAGTTTCATCTAAATCCGTTCTGTAGTTTTTGCATAAAAGAGTAACAAACATACATACAAAATGTCGCGTTTATAATATTAGTGAAGATATTAGTGACCTTCTAAGCTGAACTTTTTTTTGAGTACTACCACTGGCTAGTTTCTCTACTTGCTTTTTTCTCTGGACATAATTTATCTTCCATTATATTTACTTGATGTATTCTGAATGCAGTTGTAAATTTCAATAGGTACATTTAAAAAAAATAATAATATTAGTAGGATTTGATAGATAAACTAGAAATGTATTAAACTATTTCATTGCTTACGTGTACGCATAACATCATCATTGTTATATCAAAAGTTAACCAACTTTTTTGTTCGTCTTGGAAATAATCAGTTAATCATCCGTAGAATACATTAACAGTAACAGCATGAGTATTAACTTTATTATTATCACCTTTGCATTACATCAAATATTTTTAAAGGAAGCTAGTATTCAGTCTTAAGCATGGTAGCCAGCTTTTGATTTTTTTATTTCTAAACACCTCAAAATAACATTTTAATACAGTTTAAGCTTTGTCGAATATCGATCTTATCGAAATTGTTATTAACAGATCATCTTGGACATTACAATACTATAATAAAATAAAATAGTTTTTGGGTATTTATCAATTATAATTAAATATACTTTTTCATTCATTATCTTTTCAATCGTTAGCGAAATAAATGAATATTTTGTATTTCAATTGCAGCTTATTCCACGTTATTGATAACTACGTAAGTGATAACAAATTCAACAGGTAAAAAGTATATCATTATAAACATAATAAATCGTGGTTCAACAAAAGATCAATGGTAACGATTGCTCAAAACATATGAAACGTTGAAAACCTAATAGGGGATTCCAATATCAAAGAAAACGTTCATTTAAATATTAAATCTAAATGTTCTTACGTGATTAAGCAGTAAATTTGGATATAATGCCCATAAAAACTTTAGATTTAGATTAGATTAATTTATTGATATTTACAACTATAATAATAATAAAAACTTAAATAACATTATCTATAATTTTCGATAAATCTACATATTTTCGATGAACAAAACAAATCAAGTAACACAGTTCACTTCTTGCTGCCTACCTAGGACAAGTGAAACCGTTCTACTAAGTAATCCTTTTCAATAAATTCTATAACATTATGTACTAATCCTTTACTGTTACGAACAACAGTAAACTTCCTTCCGTCTCGTTGTTAATCAGTGCCAATGTATGTTTCACGGCTGTGCTGATCCGTCTGTGATGAAATTTGCTATGGATAATCTCAAGCCTGGGGAAGGAAATAAGCTATTTTTTACCAACACACCATACTGGGGAAGTTTATATAAAACTGTAACCTGATTGACTAACACACCCAGCGATCAACGCAAATCAGAAACCACTGAACATAGCATATTGAAATTCACAGATAGGTTCTTTATATAGCTTAAATGGACACTAAGAAAGGAATTTGGACAATTCCACTCCCAAGGGTTTCCCCTTAATATAATAGGGGTTCAAAGATTGTATGGAATCCGTCAGTTTTGAAGTTAGACATCTGAAATTTCGGATGTACGTCTAGCTTCTAGTTAAAAAAATTAAATTATTTATATTAATATTCAAAAAGGAAAGGTAAAAAGAAACCTTACATAAATATTATTACCGTGGAAAAAATTCCAACGAAAAACACTTAAGTCTCTAAACTAAAACAGAAATTGGAAATATCTGTCCAATATTTCGCCTATTCAGGCATCCTCAGGGTAGAAAGAGAATAATGGCAAAACAAATCATGAATAATGCACCCAAGAAACATCCCAACACCTCCAAGGTTCAAATGCAACTTTGGTGAGTGTATATTCAATTTTCAATTTCTGAAGTATTTATCAGCTGTTTTTATCTTACCTCATCATATAAATAATCTCAAGCCTGGGGAAGGACATACTTTTTATCACTTCTTACTTTTTATCAACACACCACACAGGCGACGTTTATATAAAACTGTAACCTGATTGACTAACAAACCCAGGCGTCAACACACAGCAGAAACCACTGAATTTAGCATCTTGAAATTTGCAGATAGTTTCATAGTGTAGCTTAAATGAGCTCCCCCCAACGGTTTCCCCCTTAATATAATAGGGCCTCAAAGATTGTATGGAATCCGTCAGTTTTGAAGTTCGATATCTGTAATTTTGGATGTACGAGAAACTTACAGTTAAAAAAGATTAAATTATTTATTTCAAATGATCTGTCACGGAACTTTATGTGGCAGACCAAATTCCAAGCAAGCGAAGCTAGTGTTGTATATGCCCAATAATAACAAGTTAAAATAGCATTAATAACAACTAAGTTAACTTATTAAATGATAAGTTGGTTGCTTTTTATTCAAAGAACTATCAAGAGCCCTCCCTATCTCTTAACTTTAAAATTACAAAGAAGATACAAGGTAAAAGGAAAATGGTGGGAATAGGTCTTAGTAAATCGCTCCATCCGTGAACCTACCAAGGAAATATTTCGTAAACAACTACGGACTCATCACTAGCCACGATTATCATCAAGCCAACATAATTAGCGATTTGAAAAAATCTCAAAATTCCTTTTTTGTACAGAAGAATTATACAAAAACTCAGACTACCTAATGCTAAGGTCGTAACGAGTCTATCTTCTCTATCGATGAAGAAGAATGGCTTTTCTCAAATCATGATGAGATCTGAGTTAGATGAATGTGTCACATGCTATGAGCAGCAGAATCTACTTTAAAGTATTAGATGAAGTAAAAAATACTTGTTTCTGTTTTTTTGATGTTTTGCTCTTATTCATCTCACATCAATTTTACCGGATGATGATTAATTAAAAGACACAACATACGATACTGTTATAACATATTTTTAGTTATTTAAGGAGGAGGTGGTTGAAAAAAAAATGCTGTAAATTTAAGATTCCCTTCCTCGAAAATCCTTTTTACCTAAAAACTACTTTGTTAGTTTTAGTTTTATATAGATAGACCCGCTTTACGTAGTTAAAGAGATTGTTTAATAATGTTCTTAGTCGAAGCTTAGACTGCCATCAAGTTTCTTGAAAATGTTAATTCCATTGAACATCCGAAAATCCGTTTGATTATCAGGAATATTCAAGATGATCGTTTGTATTTTTAAATTGAACGATGTCTCAACGAAAAATCTATAACATATTTACATCGTACTTTATTTTCATGAACATGTGAGATGTTTTTTTAATATACTATTTTCGAAAAAAGAAAAAGACACGACGTCGGTAACAAAAAAGGGGTACTAGTATGTTTAAGGGCCTGCTGGCATCAGCGCGCTCAGGTGTCACTTACCTCAACTATTTTGACCTTGTCAGGTTATGTATCAATTTGAAATAGGCATTGCCTTTCATTATGATACAACAGATTATAGGAAATGAAATAAATGAGGAACATGTAGACAAAATTAAACTATAAATAATAAAACATTTATTACAAGGAGTATTCATTAAATATAAATATCTAAAATATTACGTTCTGATAAACAATGAAAAATTTATTACAAACAATGCTCATTAAAAAAATGACTGACTGGTCCATCGAATTTAAGTTTGAGGTTATGTTACTGATGATTACAGATTGATGATTGTTAGTATAAATCAATTTATATCAGTAATTAAAGTGATTAATAAAGCTGCATCACATATATTATTTTTAAAAAAACTTAAAAAGTATATTGTTTTGTATATTTATATTGCAACTATTACAGAATTGGATCTTCTTGTGTTTGTGCGTTGCCCTTGCTCAAGGTCAGCAGCCTCCTAACAATGACGTCATACTATCTTCGGAAAACATAAATAATTATGATGGAACTTACAAATACAGGTATTATAATTGAATTTCTCTAATTAAATTTCTCTCTGATTTAAGTCTGGACTTTATAATTCCGCTGCTATTTATGCCTACTTTCCACAGGAAACTATTATAAGTTCATCTTGAGTTTATTAATACAGGTACCAAACAAGTAACGGGATAACCGTAGAAGAGGAAGGTTCCTTGAAGAACCCGGGTACCGAAGGAGAAGCGCAGACCGCTCGCGGTAGCTACTCTTACACAGCTCCTGATGGGCAAGTCATCACTGTCAACTGGTACGCGGACGAAACAGGCTTTCACGCACAAAGGACAAACGCTCAGGCACCAGGACCTAGGCCAGATTTCACAACACCTGCTTATTACGCTTCTCCAGAGTTTTTTAGGGGATAAAGTCAAAAGTTCACTTTTAAGTGTATTTTTCTTTAATTTATAGTGTAAATTCACTGATTAGCATTAACATTTAAGTTGAGCCATTATATATACATTTCATTTATTAAAATATATTAAAGACAATTTTAAATGCTTGCATGCCTTTACTTTGCACCTTTGCACCCAGTGGAAGTTTATAAATTAGGAGGACAGGGCAAGCTATAGTTTACTATCGATATACTCGTATCGATAAGTCATGCCAGCGATGGTCACTATTGATAGTGTCGACTATCGATAGATCTTTTTTACCCTCAAGTTTTGAAACTATCGGAATTATGCTGATCTGTCTCTGTCCAGTGTGGAGTTGTTTTGAAATTGAACTCGTATTTCCTAGAGCTCAAGGGTTCTCTTCGATATAACTTAGACGCCGCACCGGTCGTGTCATTATTCTATTCTCCGAAACTACCAATTTCATTATGTTGGGTAGTTGACGTAGACTCACACTTCTGCAATTAAACCAAATTCGCGGTATAGAATATTGGCTCTTCGAGGTTTTCATAACCTTAGCTTCATCTTTAATTAGGAATCTTTTTCTACAATTCTTAAATGTTCAACTAGAAATGCTAGTTTTTCTTTCGGGAAATATGTGGCTCAAGGAGCACACTTGACTCTTGAAAACTATTTCGTTATTTTTTTTCAGAAGATTTGATTTGTTCATTGTTATTGTAAACATGCAAATTGTAAATACTTTTTTAAATTTCAAATAAATTAGTTTTTTTCGAGTCTTTATGATGTAATTTTATAATTTATAATCCTGCAAATTTCAAATGGTAGATAGGTAATTGAATTGAATTAAATGAGATGAAATTCTTTATTGAATAGGTTTGAAAACAAAGGAAGCAGCTGTCGAAAAACTACCGATAGCATTAGAGTTTTCAGTCGATAGTATAGTTCTATCGATAGTGCTAACTATTGATTATCGCCCAACCCTAGTAAGCTAGGTTAATAACCCGCTTTAAACTTTTTATAATACATCAAATCTCGCTGTTTCTTGAGTTTAGAGTGACATGATTTTCCTCATGTGCACAATGCGTATCCATTTTGGAGTAAGGATTAGCTGAGTAGATGTAACAAGAGCTAGGAAGGGATGAGTATCAAAGGATCGTCCAACGTTACTTAGGCTATTCGCCATTGTAACCAAAAACGGATACCTACTAACCGAGTCACATTCACTACAACGTTTATCTGAGTGTTGAGATACAACCTTAGGGGCTTTGAAAATCGTATCTGTGTATATGTTCCTTTATTATAGACGGTTTACTCCACTTAAATTGAAAAGAACAGAAGTTAATTCCTAGTAATATCCAACTAAAGGCTGAATGAACAAAAATAAATGTAATAAAAAAAATATTTAAAAAAACATGAGTAGGTCAAAAATACTGGGCATATATAAATGAACTGTCAGGAGGAGAAATTGAGAGGGAACTTAAACTATTTAACTTAAACTTTATGTTAACTTCGATCAATACATCTCTCTACATTATAAAAATTCCAAATAATTAATTCCAAGAAATAATTGTAATACTACAAGAAACTATTCTTCTTGCACATTTGAGAATGTGCACTTTGTGGTTGTGCATTAGCGCCACCTAGTAGGGTGTAAGAAGTAGGTGAATTACCTTTAGCGCTGCAGGTGGCAGGAGAGTGAAATACGTAAAATGCTACATAAATTAAAATATAAAATTTTGTTTCTTTCCATGGCTTACCAGCTTGGATTAAACACACGAATGAACGTCCTAGTTAAAATGGATTGATGAATGTTATAAATGAGTAATACCATTAAATGAAAACTGCCATATAATAATTTCTTATCTGCGTACAAACAAATTAAAATATATAAGTAATTCGAGCTAAACGTGAACTTATACACACACACACACACACACACACACACACACACACATATATATATATATATATATATATATATATATATATATATATATATATATATATATATATGCCATAAAAACGAAATTAGTTAATTTAAGAAGTAATGTTTGCAGTAGAATCCCTCATGGGAGCCTATTTGAAAGAATTTTAACCAAAATTTGGAGTATCTTTTGTTTTCGATTTCCAAAATATTACCTAAGACGATTGTGGATGGTGGAGGGAGATCATGGGGGGGCTAATACTTTATAACCAGTAAGAGGTTACAACAGTAACCACAAGTTTAACCTTCATACCTCTGGATTGAAGCGATGATTCTTGTAAGTCATGTAAAGGAATTGTTATTATATTTTTACTATAGTAAACACGCTTGGCAATATTTTTTCAAAATATATTTATATTTTATTTATATTTATAAAGTTTGCACAGATTCTGAAAGTTATTATCATCTGTTAGTGTTGAATATAAAATCAACAAAAATATGCAAATTAGTTATAATTTGTGTTGTTAAATAAATGTATGTGTTGTTATTCAGTATTTTTATACTTTTTACTGAAAAGCGACATGATAAGTTACACTAATGATAATTCATTAGCAATGAGCATTTAATGATCAGAAAGCAAGGAGCTCAGTATTTTGGTAGAATTGTTGTACATTATGGATAAACGAGTCAGGTATGATGGGCTTAAACTTGCCTCACTTCTGTAGGAGCGGCCGAAATACGAGTGTTATTATATGAGTATAATTTATTATATAATAAATTATATATACTATAGAATAAATCACACATTTGAGCAAAACCGTTGTCCAAAAAAAAAAACAACAGTACAGTATCTATCATGTACAGAACCCCAGACACTTCACAGTTTTTTTATAACCGATTTATATGATACTCGTTATCACCTTCTTTTAGTGGAACTATATACCTTTGTGATAGAGATAAGATTTAATAGTTTACTGATACTTGTTGTTAAGTAGATCGCATTCGTATTTTGAGATGATCAAGTATAAGCTTTTAAATTCACAAAACAATTTTTACGGTGTATAATTGACATCTATTTAATTTTTGTAGAATGTTGCAAATTTTATTAGCAAATAAAATGTATCAAGGTTTTGCTTGATACATTTGATTTAAAAGGTTATAATCTGTAAAATGAAATAATTTATAGCACTTCGTGCAAGTTTTTTTAACCATCAATAGCTTGGAAGCGACTTTTGATAAACTGAATAAAAATCGGGGATGTCAGGAGGTCACAATCTTGATAAAACCATTAAATATGTTTCTGGCTGACTGAGAAATATTACGAGTACTTAATGTCTACACTGCTTTTTCCCTGAAATAGTAATGACCGTTTTAAGATGCAATGGTTAGTTAATTTTCGAATTTAATTTAAATAGTTGTTCATTTAATCTCGCTCGGATCTCATTACCGCATAGAGGAGCATCCCAAGGGGGCGGATGTGGGGATTGTCGGTGGAAATTCTTTGGAAGTTCATCCCGACTAGGACCAACTAAGACTCTCGCTGACCAACAATGAGGGCGCAACCCAGGCTTGCTGGAGAGATGTGACGTAGGTTAGAATTGCTTTCCCCGTTGAGAGACGTGCAGTTTTTAGTGAAAGGATATCGGTGGCTGTCTTTCAGAGGCGTTGGGTGAAAATCGCGCTCATAAATGTAAATTCTCCTACCGAAGATAGTGATGACCATTTTTTTTTTAATTTATTGATATTTACAACTGTATTACAATAATGCAACGAGTAAATAGGCTAATTGATACATAATGACATGAGATAATGTCAAGTAGAGAAACTACCCACTGGTAGTACTCAAATCAGAGTTCAAATAAGAAGGCCATCTTCTTTTCAGACACCTCGGAGGATTATTGGGAATTGAAGAGAAATCTAGGTTTGAAACTAGAGGGTTTGATTGGGAATGAAGTTTGTTATGAAAGGAGAGATATCGGGTTCGGGCCAAATCAGCAACAAATGGGGCATTAATGTCGTTATGGATGACTTTATTCTTAACAAAATAAGGAGCATTGAGGATTTTACGAAGGATTTTGGATTGTAGAGGTTGGATACGAGAGGAATTCGATGGCTTAGTGGGCTCCAAAGCTCTACTCCGTAAGTTGAGATGGGTCTAATTATTGTCATCTATATAAGTCTTTGTAATTAATTGAGCGCTTAGAGCGTTTGTCTAGTAAATGAAATAGCCTGGAACGGCGAGCTGTTTCTTGTCGTTTCAGTCTAGTATGGGGACTCCAAGTAAAACGTTTGCCAAGGTGTAGTCATAAGTACTGGACTTGTTCTACTGGAATCACTGGGATGTCACTAAACGATACAGGAGTGCAGGAAGTCGTTGTTTACGTTGGATGGTAAAGGTAATTTGATGAAATTTGTGGGAATTTCTTTTAATCCTCCAGTTTTGATTGAGATTATGAATAGGCTAGAAGCATAAGGGACATTAGGCGACAACGAACGGACAAAGAAGATATAAAAACATTGAGGATAGATAAAAATGTAGTCGATTTCCAAAAAATTAAAAATGAAACGTCAAAACTCCTTAAAAATAAAAAAAAGAGAATCTCTTAAAAACAATTAGTAGAGGTATAAACTAATAGAACGGAGAGTAACATAAGGGAAGTAAGATATGTTCCTGCAATGACTGTAATTAGAGACGAAAATAACAATATCTTAGCTGATCCTACGGACATTTTGAGTATGTTTTCAAAATCATATTGATAGTGTTTTGAATACCGGAATAAATAATCAAATCCCTGTTTCGGAATATCATAGTGCGAAATCATTTGTATAAGGACCGGGTAAGGAGGAAGTCGTGATAGCCATCGGAAAATTGAAATCGTACAAAGCAGCTGAGGTCGAGAATATTCCTAGTGAATCGATCAAAGCATCCGAGGAAGCAGGACTCTCGAAAATTCACGGATTGGTAACAAAAATAGGGGAACATGAGAAAATGCCCGAATAATAGAAAGAATCTATACTTATTCCAACCCACAAAAAGGGGCCGAATCTCACTGCCTCCGACTTGCTATAAAATATTCTCATTAATCCTAACTAGTAGAATTATGGAATACGCCGAGGAAATTATCGGAGATTATCAATGTGATTTTAGACAAAATCGTTCAATGATCGATCTGATATTTTCTTTAAGCCAAATACTAGAGAAAAATTAGGAATACAACGGTGTCATCTTTACAACGATTTTAAAAAAGCTTATGATTCTATCGACCGTCAGATTATGTATAACGTATTGATTGAACAGGGTATACCAAAGAAATTAGTAACTCTGGTAAGGATGTATATGAGCGAAACTTTCGATAACGTCAGAATCGGTAATAATTGTTTACAGAAGTTTGAACATGTTTAAAACAAGGTGTTTCGATATCACCTGTGCTATTAAATTTAACCCTCGAGTACGTTATTAAAACGGAGATATACAACGAAAAAGGGTTGAATTTGAATATGAAAAGTAAAATATCTGTGCTTGGGTTTAAGGACGATTTGGTACTGTTGGGTGAAGACGGAGAAACTGTACAGATAAATACACAAACTTTAATGAATGCTGGTAAGGGAACAGGGCTGGAAATAAATTTGGATTGGGAGATTGGTGGTATCGGCATTCGCTAAGCCTTAATTTATTTATTCATTTAAAATTTATTCGTTTCTTCGGAATGCATGAAATGTTTTAAAAGTCAACATATATATATATATATATATATATATATATATATATATATATATAAATTAATTTAATGATTAATTATTGATTAATAATATTATTAATAATATTATTATTAATAATATTATTAATAATTTAAATTTATTTATTGATATCTACAACTGTATTACAATAATACAACAAGTAAATAGGCTAACTGATATATAATGACATGATAATGACAAGTAGAGAAACTACCCACTGGTAGTGCTCAAATCAAAGTTCAAGTAAGGAGGTAACGTGGCCATCTTCTTTTCAGACGCCTCGGAGGATTATCGGGAATTGAAGAGGAAGCTAGTTTTGAAACTAGAGGGTTTGAGTGGTAATGAAGTTTGTTATGAAAGGATAGATACCGGGTTCGGGCCAAATCAGCAACAAAAGGGACATTAAGGTCGTTATGGATGAGTTTATTCTTAACAAAATAAGGAGCATTGAGGATTTTACGAAGGATTTTGGACTGTAAGGATTGGATACGAGAGGAATTCGATGGTTTAGTGGAGCCCCAAAGCTCTACTCCGTAAGTCCAAATAGGTCGTATGATGGTCATGTAGATGAGTCTTTTGTAGTTAATTCGGAGCTTAGAGCGTTTGTCTAGTAAGTGTTGAAGTAGCCTGAAACGTCTCGTGGTTTTTTGTCTTTTCAGTCTTGTATGAGGATTCCAGGTTAATCGTTTGTCAAGGTGCAACCCTAAGTATCGGATCTGTTCTACAGGCACCAGAGGGATATTATTAAAGGATACTGTAGGGCAGGAAGTCATTGGTTTACGACGTAAGGTAAAAGTGATTTGAAGCATGTTCCACGTCAAGAAAGACTCCGGAAGAATATGATCCACGTTCTAATGCAGAGGAGACCACATCCACCACACGATGGCATTGCTGAATGGTGGAGTGGGATGTTCGGAATCCAAACTGGTGATCTGGTGTTATATAATTTGCATCAAGGATGGGGTACAATCGTTTAAGGATGAGTTTTTTTAGGATTTTACCCATGCAAGGTAAAAGAGAGATAGGACGGTAAGAGGAAGGGTATTCTGGTTTGTTTGTTTGTTCATTTAACGTCACTTTATGCTGCTATGGCTAATCGGACGATCCTACAGCGGGAGCTCTAAATTTGGCCTATCCAGGTTTAATTAGGATAGGGATTTTTAACGAGTACCTGACATCGTACGAGGATAGGACGGTACGAGGATAGGTATTCTGGTTTTTTTTTAGGTTTGGGTATCATTTTTACAATGGATAATTTCCAGAGGTCAGGAAAATATGTGGAGCGGAGTACAGCATTATATATATAGGTAAGGAATAGAATGGCTTTTCTAGGAAGGTGTTTTAAGATATGAATTGTGATGAGGTCGTGCCCAGGAGCTTTGCGGGAAGGTAATCTGTGAATAATGTTGGATATTTCAGAAGGATGGAACGCTTTGGGTGGAAGGGACATTTGGAGGGGAACATCCAACTCTTCTTTTATATATTCAATGTGAGTTGGGCTCAACATATATTTGAATCTACTTAATAAGGGAAAACATGAATGAAATTAATAACATAACATATTAGAGAAGAATTGGTCGACTGTATCTTCTAATTTAAGGAAGAAATAGTTGGGGGTGCAGTCAAAGAAAACACCAAAATAAGAAAAACTTATTTATTATGTGCCGACGTTTCGGCCTACAATGTAGGTCATCATTCAGTCTACAATGTAGACTTCATTCTGAGCTCTCCAAGCTGCCTCGTGTTTTATTCGCCCTGAAGATGGCCTACATTGTAGGCCGAAACGTCGGCACATAATAAATAAGTTTTTCTTATTTTGGTGTTTTCTTTGACTGCACCCCCAACTATTTCTTCCTTAAAATACATAACATATTAAATTTGGATAGGATTTTCTACTTAAGTCTATGTGATCTTCTATTTTCAACCCTTATCCCATAAACTTATTAAAACCATAATAATGAAACAAAACAATGAACGAGTACTAACAACAAATCCACTAAAATAGATACAAAGAAAATAATTTTTGTGTTAGTGTTATACATATGCTTATATTGTAAGTTGCGTGAAAGAAATAGTATATGATTAAAATAGATATATCCGTTGAAATATGGAGTTAAAAAACGTTAATTAGTACTATACCAGTTAAACGCGTTGCAATAAAACAAGGTGACTTGTCCTAGGTCACGCTCAACCGCCAGATTCCTCCCCCCCTTATTTGGGTACCCTATTTTTATAATATTTTATAGTGATTGGGTGAGCCCCAAGTCTGTATGCAGCCGGAGATGGATCTTATAGGATCTAGGACCCTGATCCTATATGATCCATCTCCGGCTGCAAACAGACTAATTAAAAGACTTGCTCACAGCGGGATTTGAACCAGGATTTTCAGCATGGCAACTCAGTGCTCTACCATTGAGCCACTCCACTCCCTATTATTACATAAAATTTATTATTAATACTTAATAATTAAAAAAATTTATATATATATATATATATATATATATATATATATATATATATATATATATATATATATATATGAAGATCATATATTATTAACCTATTGACCATCATTTTAATTCTATGATTTTGTTTTAAATATTCAAAATGTTACAGAGTTGGATCTTTTTAATTCTGGGTGCTGCACTTGCTCAGGTTCAACAGCCTCCTAACATTGATGTCATCCTATCCTCACAAAGTGAAAATAATTACGATGGTACTTACAAGTACAGGTACCGCTTTATTAAGTTTTTAAATAAACTTAGTATATTTTATTTTATTAAATATTCCTAAAACAAGCATTTCTTAAAAAAATTAATAAAATCTATCATATTCAATACAATACTAATCGTTTCTTCCTTTTTAGTTTTTTGAAAGAACAATATTTGATGTACTTTTGAGCAGTAATACTTAATATAATCATATAAAGTATATAATTTCACTAACAAAGTTAATCCTGAGTAATAAAATATTTTATTAATACAGATACCAGACAAGTAACGGGATAACAGTCGAAGAGGAAGGCTCCTTGAAGAACCCAGGTACCGAAGGAGAAGCGCAGACCGCTCGCGGTAGCTACTCCTACACCGCTCCTGATGGCCAAGTCATCACTGTCAACTGGTACGCGGACGAGACAGGCTTCCACGCACAAAGGACGAACGCCCAGGAACCAGGAGCTAGGCCAGATTTTCAAATTCCTGCCCCAATCGGGACGAACGTTGAACAATCAGAACTTGAAGTTATCAAAGTTTCAGTGGAATCTGCTCCTGAATTTTTCAGAGGATAAGATAAAGCTAATCTATCTTTAAGAGCAACGAGCAACTTCGGATTCTTTAAATCTCCTTTTAATATATATTTATTTTTTCTCTATATTTTCATCGAAAACAGATAAGTATGGAAAGATAAACAATCGGCAGATTGTATAGCCGTGAAATTATAATAAGATGCATGAATATGTAAGTGGCTTGTTTTGATTCCCCATGTCGACTTTTTTTTTATGTATCAATTACAAGGAAAAAGAATTTTATGATATTCTTAACCTAAGAATAAAACCATCTGATTTTTTTTTTGGTACTACTTAAACAATTCATACGTGAACTAGAGTGTTCAGGATTTTTCCTATATTTTAACAGTTATTTTCAGAATAAATAAATTATTTTTATTTTATTTAAATGATGTTTTTTGTTAAAAAACATAAAAATAACCATTGGCAACCTGATATAAGGTCGTAACATTATTTTTTAATTTATTTTGATAAAACTCGAGTCAATAATGTAGACAAGCCCTAAAGCTAGGATGATACAATATTGATGAGTGATAAAGAGATATTTACTCGTTTCTTTCATTTTCGTAACACAACAACGAAAAAAAAATCGAATTTTGAGTTGATTACTTTGAAAATTCTATCACACTAAAAATTTTTCGTCCTTCAATAAAGTAAGTTGGAAATAAAAAAAAATGGTCTAATGATGTGGGTTATTATCAGTAGCTATTCTTATGGGGTGGTCGTCACTGTTAACTGGTACGCGAACATAGAAAGTTTCCACACAGAAAGGATTGGAATAAGTAAAATTTCAGATGGATCTGCTGAAATTCAAGTATTTTAATTGTTTCAGTAATTTTAATTATTATTAATTAATTAACTCATAAATAGCAAAAAACAAAGAATAATAATATAAATTATTGTAACAAAGGCCACAAAAGGAATTATATTGTTGATCTTATAGGCTATTTGATAAAAATGAATATTATGTCATATATATATATATACATAAATCATATAAAATGAATAAATATTTTGATATATAAAACCTGATTTTTCATTAAATATTCATCAATACATGGACCTATGAAAGTAGATAGCTCGAAATATTGCCTTATAAGCCCACAACAGATATAATAATATAAAATACGAAAATAATACTAGCTTGCAAAAGCAAACAGTGGTTTATTCTTAACCTACGAAGTCCCGATATTACATGGGTTAGATTATAGAATTACAGGGAAGGGAATACAGTATAAATACTCTTATGGTCTATATCATCTACAATGCGGAGTCTATCAGCCCGTAGCTGAACTCAGTTCATAGGCGTTCTCATAGAACCCCTTAGATCGCGTCAGAATAAAAAATGATTAGACAGAAAGTATTACATAAATAAATTTCAAATCGGACATATTATCAGTTACGCCCTTAAAATGGAATCATTACTCCTGATTATCATTCAGAAGCATCAGAAAGAAAAGACAAAACTAAAAATTCCTACTTATTTTTTTATTGCAATAGTACAAAATATAATTTAGTGTGATGCATCAAATACAATTTAATTGTCATTAGATTTATTTTATTTATTATAACTGTTTATTTGTGATTTGTATAACTAAGATTATCTAAAATAATTTCCTACCTTTTTGTAGCATACAATTCACCTCTAGTAAATTACTTTTTATTACGTATTATGTTTAAGAATCCATTACAAAAAAGAATACAAATTATTGTTCTATCCTAATATCCTAATATTATACGGTTTTATAATTCTATATTTAAGTGTCATAATGATACTAAATAAGTACATAATATAAATACAGAGAAAGAAATAATGGTTTAACTCCAACATTTTGAATTTGACTTTGTGGACTATGTATGTGTTTATTTTTATTAAAATGCATTGAGCATTTATTGATAGAGTTTAAATGTATTTATTAATATTTAAAATGTAACTCATGAAATACTGATGGCCAGAATATTATTCATATAATACACTGGATTCAATGAAGCGTGAAGGCCGTTAGTATAAAAAGGATATTATGAAGGTTATTCATAATATAATCCTATATGAAATTAATAGGTCTAAAATATAATAATGAACAATAATACCCTAAAAATGAAAAAAATAAACAAAATTTTTAGATAGCTAATCTAATTTTCAATTCGTTCTAGTGAGGGTCATTAGCTTCCGCCTACTTGGGCCATTCTGCATTATCCTACTGTCCATAAAATGCTAGATACACATGGCATGTTAGATGTAATTATTAATTATTGTAATTAATTGTCTATTAGGAATTTTAAATAAGTTTTGAGTAACAAATTTAAAAAAAATCATTAAATCATTTGTTCATTTATAACTAATTTAAAAAAAAAAACAATGAATATTATGATTAAAGGGCAGACGCTCATTTAGAATTTATTCTATTTTTATTAATTGAATGTAAAATACACTACCATTAATAAGGGAATATTGTGCAATGATTTAAAACAAATTTTAAATTGATATTCTGATAATAGAAATTCCAAATTAATTTAAGCGTTTTTATATTTAAAAAATCATGGGTGACTTGTGGTGTTGTGGTTAGCATATCAAAATAGAAGGCCCAAGATCTGGAGTTGGCATCGCGGTAGTGGCCCTAGAATTGTTTAAATAAGAGTAAAAATCCTTGGTTGGTCTTCCTTCGGAATAGATATAAAACGTTATATTTTTAACCTTATTACTTCATTAATATTGAAAAGTAAAAAGAGACCTCACATAAATGTTCGTCGGGATTTTTCCACGGTCTTAACACTTTCAAAGTACGAGCCAATAATTGAAAGAATATGCAACATAAGGCTTAGAGGTAAACTCTTCAATATGTCTATTGAGCATACATGCATTAATAGAGGAGAAGGCAGGTGAATAGAAGGAAGAATTTTATGAAGACTAGAAAGAGCCTATGACAAGTTTCCTAAATATGACGCTAAAATTATCTTGAGAGATTTCAATGGAAAAATTGGGAAAGAGAAGAACCTGGGGAGAGCAGTTTGAAACTTTAATTTTCACAATATTACCAATTGCAATAGATGTAGGATAGTAGATTTCGCAAACAGCAAGTACGAGTTTAGGGCGACTATCAATGTGGGTTCTACCCTGGAACATCTACTGTTGACCACATATTTACCATCAGGAATATGCTTGAGAAATGTTACGAATGGAACGTAGATCTACATCAGCTCTTTATTGCTACGAACAGACGTATGATAGCATATAAAGAAATGAGCTGTGCGAAAACACGATGTTTCTTGGGTGCCCTAAAAAACTTATCAGATTGATAAGAATGACACTGCAGAATAGTTTGCGGCGTGGTTAAGGTTCAGGAAGAAATTTCTGGAGACTTCCCTATTAAAAAAGGAGACCCTATATCTCCAGTGTAGTTTAATTTGCATAAGATAATAATGGCAAAGAAAGCAAGAAGAGAGCGATGTATTTATAACAACATGACCAACACCTCGCATATGCTGATGGGATGGTCATCAATGCAAGAAATGAAAACTTACTCTTGGAAGCATTATGGGGATATGAAGAGGCAGCTAGGAAGGCTCATTATAAATAAAGATAAAACAAAATACATGCTCTCATCCAGGAAACTGTTATCCAGAGGATATCTCCAAGGAAGAGTGTGTAGTTTTGAAAATGTCAAGTTTCATTTAAGTATCTTGACACCATTATTACAGAAGATAACATATTGGAACATGAAATAAAGGCGAGGAATGAAACAGATGCTAATGGTCCCTCAAAAACTTGTTCCGAAATAGAGCTATACCCCGTAGCTTCAAAATAAGGGTTTATAAGACGATATTTCGTCCTGTCATCATGTATGGTGGGGAGGCGTGGACTCTAACAACATGAGAAATCATTGAATACATGGGAGAGAATGATTCTTAGAATAGTGTATGGCCCAACCAAGAAAGGAAATTGTTTCCGCATGAAAAGAAACAAAGAACTTAAGGGCCTATAAAAGCAAGATTCAGATGGTTGGGGCACGTTCACAGAATGGACAAAAAAAAGGCTCCCAAAGCTGATTCTGGAGGGACATCCAGATGGAGAAAGAGGAAAAGGAAGGCCTAGAATGCGATGGCTGGACGATGTGGAAGCAGACCTCAAGCTCCTGGGGGTAATAATATGGAGAAGAGCAGCGGAAGATCGTTCAGAGTGGAGGAAAATTCTGGAGGACGCCAAGGTCCTCCATGGATCATAGCGCCATGTGATGATGATGATGATGATGATACTGTTCAAACCATCCTCTGTTCTTTTGATTTCATAATAGGAAGGTAAAACAAAACGTAACATGTCTTTAACTGCTCGTCATTCTCTAATTTTTATATTGTCAACTAAAAATTCTATAATTTTTTAAAGAACATTCATTATTTTTTCTGCAATTTTTGTTTAGAATTTATTAGTTATAATAAAATGTTTAACAATTATTATTGTTATTATTATAATTACATGCGGGTATGATATGTTATATAATTATGATACTAGTGGGCAGAATATAGAGGGAAAATATATGTATGAGTCATCTCCAAAACTCCATGGTGTTGTGGAACACCATCACTGGTGCCCTAATGGTTATGAAACAAATGCGGAATGCACTCCCCACTTTCAGATGACCTCCGACCCAGAGCAATAATATCTTACTTCTGAAGAAAATAAGACGAAAGATGTCATAATATTTTGGTATACACCAATATAAATTCATTCATACATCCATGTATTGCCGTTCCAGGCATCTTTTAACACTACCTAACCGTAAGCTCCTCATCACTTCTTTTATCTTTCCACACTCTGACTATGGCCGTGTGGCATACGGTGGCCTCTCGAACAGGCTCGAGGAGAGGTTAAGGCGGATTATGAACTGTTCGCTTCGATTTGTCATCGACTCCCCGAGGAGGTCTCATGTGTCCCAACTTCACGTTGAGTTAAATCCATCTTATATCAATAGTCACCTATAATTCAAGTCCTCTATCCAATCCCAGGGCACAAGGTCTCCTCCTTCCAATCTTTATATCCGTTCCCACAGAACTAAAACTTTTGAGCGTTCTTTTCTCACCCGTTCTATCTCTCTTTTGAACTCACTCTCACTTGATATCTGTCATGCGTCCTCTTTTACTTCATTTAAATCCAAACTTTTCCTAAATCTTCTAAATTCCGGAACAGATGCTCTATAATCAATTCAATTATAGAGCATCTTTATCGATATATTCAACTTAATCAATTGATGAATTATTTTAAATATTCCTCACTCATAATGACATATTTTTGTTATATTACTAGATGCTATTATTTATTCACTTATTTTTCTATAAGCCTATTTCTTTGTATTGTAAATTTGTCTGTTTATTTATTTATTGTTGTATTACATTTTCTAATTCTCTACCAAAACATACCTGTTAGTTATTTTTTTTCAAGATACTATGTAAATATTGTTTTATACTAGTTCTTTGGCCATATATATATATATATATATATATATATATATATATATATATATATATATATATATATATATATATCCTAAGGGACCTGGTCCCAGAATAAAATTATTTTTCTATTCTATTCTATTATATTAAGTTGACGTATTCTTTCATTAACCGCCATGCAATGTACGTATGCATTCAGCTTGGGTAAGTAAAGAAATATAATCTTTCTTTAGAGTTACAATTGTTCGGAAGCAATATCATTTATTAATTTTAACCTGTATCATCACAGACATCTCAACACAAGAATCACTAATAGATTTATCAAATATAATTCTAGTTTAAAAACTTCCTGTACTAGAAAATGAATCAAAGAAAACTACATTGACAACTATAATAATAATAATAAAATTCTAAAATACTAATTATTCTGCACGGATAATAACCATGTCGATGATTATAAATAATAATGAGGGTGTTATATATTATAATAATCTATGGTGGGTAGATCTATAAATGGGTTTCAGAGATGACTCTACTGTAATGAAACTTAGGCCTTGTAAAGGGTATATTATTATTCTTTTATTTAATATTTAGTAAAAATATTAATTAATTATTAGGAAAAGTTTTAATATAAATAAGATTGTATACATTCATTAAATAAAATACATTTATACCTCTTCACAATGTTATATCAACCTACAAACCTCAAAACGTAGCCTCATTTCCACGGATAGAAGGAGAGTACGATATCAACCTTTAGATTTAATGGAATTGCAAACATCCTCTATATACTCGAAAAGAATAAGGGGCCCAGATGAATATTACAAAATAGCATCCTAATTTCTTTTTGGTTTATATTTCTACTGAGATGAAAATTATGATAATGTTGATATTCGCATGGTATAAATACTAAATAAGTGTAATTAAGAATAAATATTCTGAAACTTCTATGTCAGAACCACCGGCAATATTTATGGTGCTGTACCAGCAGAAAGATAGCACAAACGGACTGAAGAACACTAAAATATAGATTTAAAATAAAAATTACGGTTCCTTTCGATTAATTTAATTTAGGGTAAAATGTAGTGGTTAGATAGGAAAAGAATATTGTATATTTGTTGATATAAAATCACCTTTTGAAGTTTACAGCTAATCACAAAACAAATGAATATACTTATATAAATAAAATGCAAGAGAAATAATCCTGAAAATTCTTCAAAAGTCTCCAAAATTATGGTACAATACAATAATCAGTCTAGAATAAATAATCAGTCATTTCGCCAATCTGGCATCATCAGACTTCACAGGCAACTAGTTCTTTGTGGAGCTTCTAAATGTGAAATGTGCTTCACTTTGTGTTCTTTGATGACACAAGTTTTTGATCACATATATCAATAAGGCTTTTTCAGATGATTACAGAAATTGCTGCTTTCTTGAGGTTATGATAGAACGATAATAATGGAGCCTTGATGGAGGGTACAACCATTGATTCAGTGTGGCTACTCCCATATCTTCTTTCTAGACAACTTGCATGAGAAACTGTGATTGAGAGAATGATAGTTCGGATGATTTAGAACAGTTTGGGAATCGTGATGTGGTTATTCTGGACATTGAGATGACCTCTGAGGATTCCAATCAGAATAAGAGAAGGCCACTTCAGCCCTAAAAGGTCTTCCTAAGTGACCCCGAACAGTAATGATTCCCTTGAACCCATTGTTACGTGTTAAGGTCCTAATGGACTCGAAACCCATCTTCGTGTATCAAGTATGTATAGCCACTAAAACGTTAGTTGATAAAAAAATAGGTTCGTGACTTACAAAATGTAAATAAGTGTGCACAGTATTTTCACGATAAGGGAGGAAATTTGGAATATCTCTTTAGTAAAAAACCCCTTCGTGCACCTAATTAAATATCTCATATTAAGGAAAACAGATTTGGAGCCGGGTCACTTTAACTAAGTCTTACCATAATATTTTGTGAGGGAAACTCTACCTTCAGTCTTTAATAGATTCTGATGATATCTCAACTTTTGTCTTCATCACTTAACAATTAAAAAAGATCTAATATACAGCAAGCTTTCGGAATTCCTTTTTTTAAATATAACTTTTTTGAAGATTGCATTTCATATTGCATTAATAAACTTTACATATGATTGTAATGATTGTAGTATTAAGTTACAATTACCAAGTTGTTAATATAATTCTTTCGGCTATTTATCAATCAAAGGATATACAGTCGAACCTGGATAAATGAAATCTCTGGGTGACAGGATTTCAATTCCAATTAAAGAGGTATTCCACTTAAACAAGGTTTCAAGTTCTCAAACAACTTGTAATTTTTATAAATCTAAAAATTTATTATTATTATTTAATTTTCATTTGCACCAATTGCGCATCCAGCTAATTTGATTCAGGTCTTTATCTTTTTGCTATTGTACAGGAACATCGAGTTTTGGAATGAAATATCAATATTTTAGTAGGTCTCTTGGCCAATGTCTTCTTAACCTTTTTTTATCAAGTCCAGGTAACAGGGAGTAGGAAAGCGGAAGAATGAGTGGGTTCGGGTGATATTGTGTAATATTAATAATTTTTCTGAAAATTTTAGACTGTGTTGTTTGTATCTTGTGTATGTGAACTTTTTTTGCTGGACCCCAAAATTTATAACCCGTATATGTAGTATACCTACACTTAAAAAAACATACATACATAAAATATTGAAACAATAATTAATATAATAACAATAATTAATTAATTAATAAAATAATTAATAATGACCAATAATTATAAAAAATAATTATAATTATTAGATAATGTTGTAATAGGAAAATAAAACGATGGGGATTACACGCGTATATAGATAATTGTATTTATGAAAGTAATCAGTTTTTTTTTTCTGCACTTCACTTTTGCACCTAAATATGTTTTTTTTCTTTGTCATATAATTTACCAAATATTTTATCATCAGCTCCTTTATTCATTTCAAAAACCGCCTGCAACATTTCAATAAAATTTACTGCATCATTTTTGGTGATTTGTAGACTCTCCTACTCCTCTGCATTTTCTTGGTCTTATTCTGGGTTGGGATTGTCCATATTTTCATGGTCACCTTGCGTTTTAAACTTTTCAAAAATTTCTTCATCATTCATTTCACCTGCTATTATAATGTCAGCTACGTGAACATACTGTTAAAATGTTGTTAGCTTTTCATAGATAACTCTGTATGTAGTAAATACCACTTATTCAGGTAAATGCCAAAATCGTCTTATTTCATGGGTAATTACCACAAAAATTATTCCACGTTTAAAGAGTTTATATAAGGAAAAATGATGGGACAACAGGCTTTGTACCACTTATCCAGGTTCGACAGTATTAATTAATATATTTACTAATTATAAATATTATCTAACTTACTCAAATAATTTAGCTTAGTGGTTTTCTGCCTTCTCTCAGACAACTACCTTAACACCAAACTTGCGCTGGATGCTAAATGAGTTACTCTAGTTGTGGCTTTGTCTCGCCTTGTGTTTCTTAACCAACCTCAATGTAAGGTGTTTTAAATGGCATCTTCCTTATCTAGGAATATTTCACCCAATACCTCATAAACATGAATAAGGGGATACCAATTTATCGGAACTATCCCACCAATTTTAGATTTAAATTGCAATTACTAATTACTATTATAGTGACCACAGTTGTATCATAATCGGTCTACAATCGCAATGAAAATTACCAATTATGGTAGCATATAATTTTAATTTATTTTGGAAACCCAAATAATTGAAACCAGTATTAACTATGGAAATAAAACAAAAATCCTAAAAATATACTTAGAGGTACGTTTAAGAACTCTTCATTTTGGAGAAAAGAGAAAAAATATATAAAAGTTATGTCTGAACTACTTACGTAAAGATATTGATAAGATTTGCAGTCAATTGTGATTAACCATTCTTAGATAATAGAATTAATAATTGTTCTTACTTAGTGTCCTGTAGTAATTGACATTGAGAAGATTCATTACTTATTAGAATATTACAAATTACCTTTGTACAAAGTGTAATCCATTCATTGTGTATTTTTTCTGGTTTCGACCATATCGTCAAATTCTTTGCCGACGTTAACCATACTGCACGCGTCCTCTTAGAGTCCTAGGATTAATTCTGAGACTCTCAACCAATCTCAAGGCTCTTAATCTGAGTCTCAGGATGGCTAGCGCAACGTTGGCAAAGAATTCGAAACCAAAAGAAATATGTGATGAATAGATTAAAAATATTAACCGTGGCAATTTAAGAGAGTAATTACCTTAAGTGAACTTGGAATTTGAATATACAAAAATTATTTGATAGCAATTAGAATGCAATAAATTAAATTAAAATTAGTGTTACTTATATTAAATTATAGAATAATATAAAAATGCATATCATTTTGCATTTTTGAATAAAAAAACGTTTTCGGAACAAATTTCATTCTATCTACTCTAAGAAAGCATTTAGCTCATTAATAATTAAACTATAGATTATAGCATTGAACTTTAACTGAATTAGTAAAAATATAAAGTATTTTCCTTGAATTAGTTAAAATATAAAGTATTTTTCATGAATTATTTTCCTATTAACTGGTCTACATTACTTATTATAGAAATAATATAATATAAATGAATTAATAAGACTGCTTATAGTTTAAAATTCCATCTCTATATGTTGGAAAACAAATATTAGTTACTCGTCAATAATCATAAAATAACATCACACAATTTGGTCACCGTCGCATATTATTAACAAATGTTATTTATTTAAAGTATTTTTGGAGTAACATAAATCCATTAAGTTTATTTGCAGATGAAATTTTTAATTAGGATGGAAATGGAAAGAAAGATAAAATACACGCTCTAACTTCCGTGCTCCTTAATTCTTTAATTTTTGAAATGACGATGTAGAACATTATATTTAGTATAAATTATGCAATGTATATAATAATTTACCTAGTTTTGTTAAATTAAATCTAAAAAACTTGAAGAATATAACGCCATAATTTATTCAGTTAAGTGATCAGTTAATTTTATACATGCATTAATAGATCACATAAACAATGTTTCTTTCTCTTCCAATAATAATGCTAAGCAGATAAAAACAAGATGGCTGACTATGCATAATTATTCAGGAAGAGGCTAAAGAATGAAATATGGTGAGAGGGTCTTCGATACTGGTAATCGCTGACCTTTTAGCGGTTTTGGGTTACTATGGCCTCTTGATTTCTTCAATCAGCAGCAATATGGAAGCATTATGAATATGTGCAACGCTATCATGGTTTACCCTAAAACACTGTACTCTCATGTAACACGGATTGCCTAACAGTTTGGGGTAGGGTAGTAGGCTATTAGTATAAAGGAGCTGAGAACTGGGAATGGGCTATCAGTTTTGTGCTATCTTCCCACAATGAAAGCTGTAAGTCTATTATTCCCATGTGAACACTCGGTTCTCTCTCTCTCTCTCTCTCTCTGCATATGTATCAGGAAAATATTTACCGTAGTTTTCTCGTTTTGCTACAGATCCTGTGCCTCTTGTTCTTGGGTTCGGCTCTGGCGGCGACAAGGTTAAGGAGGCAGAGCTACAGCAACCAGGATCCTAAGCAAGCACCAATTGTCGCCTACCAGAACGATGTCAGCTTCGATGGCAACTTCGTATACAAGTAGGACTTATTAATCTATTTACATCATTATAATTATTAAAAATAACTCATTCAATCGGTTTCTCTCTGTTGATCAAAACATTTGTGTTCCGATTAAGTAGATAGAAAAAAAATCAATATACTTAACTTATTTTGATACTATCAGTAGCGAAATCATATTATTCGACTAGAATACTTTTATAATTTTTGTTATGTTACTAATCGAATAATTTTCTAATAATTCGTAGCATACCAGTTAATTACTTAACACTTGTAATTTACTTATATTAATTTTCAAATATAACTGTTTTTAAAATTTACAACGATATATTATTATGCAGTATATTAAAACAGCATTATGAAATATATGATTTTTTTGTATCTAATAATATAATGCTCCTTCATTGTTTTTATTAATTAGTAGTTTTTAATGGAGCTAACAATCAATGGTGGTTAATTATATCTAATTAATATTCTTAGAAAACTATTTTGAAAATCAAAACGTAGTAGATATTGTAACTGGACCATTCTAGAGAACATTCACCTAGCGAGTTGAAAACAAGGATTCTACATTATTCACACTTAAAATATATTCTTATAATTTATATTATTTTATTTTTATATTAATTGTTACAGTTTTAAATATTTTTATTTTGAAGAGAAAAGGTATGCTCAGAGCCGGGAATCTGGATCTCCCATGTTTCCGTCATGGTGCTCTACCAACTGAGCTATCATGGTTCATATCTCTGTCGGACAAATCCATTCTCTTCACGGATCCCATATCCCCTTGTTCTCGCATTTTGCGATGTATACAAGGCACAGAATGCTCATTGAACATTACTTTAATTAGGATCTTGTTGACTTATTATTTTAAATATTTTTATTTTGAAGAGAAAAGAAACAATATAACAATTAATAAAAAATAAAATAAAATAAATTATAATAATATATAATGACGTAAGTCAACAAGATCCTAATTAAAGTAATGTTGAATGAACATTCTTCCCCTTGTATACATCGCAAATTTCGAGAACACGGGGATATGGTAGAGCACCATGACGGAACATGGGAGACCCCGAATTCCGGCCCTGCACATATCTTTTCTCTTTAAAATAAAAATATTTAAAATATATTCGATTCTTAAACATATTTTGGATAGAAAAGTGAAAGTAATAGATGTATTTTCGTTTATTTGAAGAAGTAATAACAATCTATATCGTTTCAACAATGTATTCGTTAACAATTATTTCCAACTTAGTTTTGAAACTTCATCAAAAAGAAAAACGAATGTGTCCTTTGATATTTAATTTTGATAAATCTTACGTATTCTGATAATCGCTCTTCCTTGAGACTTTTCAAGGGATTGGGAAAGTAGCGAGGCTTATATAAAAATGTTATTTATTACTTAATAAAAATGCTACTAGTACAACAATTAATAAATGAATGGTATTGCCGTGACTTATTATTGTGTTTTTCAAAAAAATCTTTTTTCAATACTTTGAATAATACTGATCTGTTAGTAGCCCGATATTAATAGGCATCATATTTTCAACGAGTCCCTCCATCTTTTCCCCTTTAGTTATTCATTTCTGTAATTGTTCACTCTTTTGAATTTCTTATGTCTATTGCAAATCTAAACTAGAAGAAATGCAATATAGGTAATATGAATTTCTAATTTAATAAATAGCATTTAATTGAAAGTTAAAAACTATACTTTGAATCTAATAAGCATATAAACTATAAAAATGAATTAGGAACGTTAAAATAGAAAAATATAAAAGTTTGCTGACATGTTTGATTTAATTCCAAAATATTTTCTCTCTTTGATTATAATTAGCATATTCATATTTTTTCGGTCAGTTGGATCTCAAATACATTTTTAGAACGAGAAGCCCAGTACAAGACTAATAGATACATAATGATGATAAGAAACTGACCTCAGGTAAAGGGTTGATGATTTTAACCAAAACGTCGGTAGATCATTTCTTCTCTTTACATAAAAATTCTTTTTGAATGCCATTTTTCCAATCTTCAGCCAACTGCTATTCACTGTCCTCATTTCAGGTGAAAAGAATCCACAAAATTCAATATGCATCTATTTCGATGGTAATGCTTTCGCCATTCTTTTGACTTTGTGGTAGCTTATAATTAACCATTGTTTGCAGTTACCAAACTGGGAACGGAATCTCAGCTCAGTCGGAAGGAGCCTTGAAGAACCGAGGACTGAAGGACCAGGAAGCACAGACCGCCAGGGGTACATATTCCTACACAGCTCCTGATGGCCAGGTCTTCACCGTCAACTGGTATGCGGACGAGACAGGCTACCACGCGGAGGGTGCGCATTTACCGACCGCACCACCTGCGGCTGGCAACAGCTTTAGAGGATAGACGTTACTTTGTTAAACTATTTATTTCAATAAACTAAAACTTTATTGATTTTTGTTTTGTTTTTTCATTTAACATGAGGTATACATATTAAAATGTTATAGATAACTAAGAGCCAGAAATAACAGTCATCCATGGATTATCGGAAAACTAAAACAATATTCATCATCTGCTGTAACGTTATTAGAAATGGACAATGCATAAGCTTTAATGATTGTTTTGACTAAATAACTATATTTTCATGATTTAAAAATTATTATTGTTAGGAAGGTATCATAAGGCATAATATAGTAACCTCTCGTGAAATAATAATTATACAAATACATAAAGGTGGTTTATAAAGACGCCAGGTTAATTTTATTTAAAGGTAGTAGGTATTATAATCAATCTTAATATATAAATAGTAGGTATACATACTCTACATCTATTTATATACATAGTAGATATCATATATTTTGTTTATTTCTGTTCTGATTTATAAACGTTGTAATGATTTTGTATTACATTTATATGCAAGATAATCTAAACATATATTATACATTGTTAATATATCAATCTACAAGAAATGTATATGCGCTTGGTTGCGTACTTATTAATAACTCAGTACTGCCTGTATAGGTTAATATGTTGAGCTAAAGTTTCATAAATACATCATATAAATATTAATAAATAAATATATCAAAAAGATCAAATAACTTTAAAAATCCAAGTAAAAGGGCAAATGATGCGATAAAGTGATCTTAGAATGTCAGATTTTTAGTATGAGTTCCTTTGAAAGCCATGTTCTTTGAGAATCCACGCAACTGTCGATAACAAGTGGAATTTTTTAGTAACTGAATTTAGTAATCACTATTGCGGTTTGTGTCGTACATGTAAAAGCCTATAGTTTTTTTGCACGTAATGAGTAAATTAAAAAACAAGGACATAAACCTAAATCTATAGGAAAATTATTGGTCTTCTCCTTTCTAAATACTCCAAGATCAAACTGTAGAAAACTCTCATCCGACCAGTTCTCACATACGCCTCAGAAAACTGAACCCTGACCTAAGCACACCAGCTCTTACTTCTGAGATTCGAAAAGAGAGTCCTTAAGAGAATATACGGTCCAGTTTTGGTGTATGGAGTGGTGGCGCCGGTCCAACAACGAATTGAGACTACTTTATAAAGAGCTAGAGGTAGTACAGTTTATAAAGTTAGCGAGACTGAGGTGTGAAGGGCCGGACATGGGATTAGGATGGGGCAGGATGAAATCCCAGCCAAATCCTCAGGAAGCGAATTTATGGTGTGAGAAGAGCAGGCCGACCACGATTTCAGTGGGAGGGTAGCAGCACTCGATAGAGAAATGTGGTGGTCGATGCTGGAGCAGGCCAATAATCGACTATAAGGGTTATAGCGCCAAATGATGATGATAGACAAATTACAGAGGATGCAATTACTAATGATGTAGACAAATCATAGTTGCATTAATTGTCGGATTTCGTCTATACATACATTGCTAATCTTCCCTTTTTAGATTATATCCTGTGATTTTCCAAAGGTGAATAACATAAAAATTTCTTCTTATCTAATTTTAATCAAGCATTACAATAAAAATTAAATCATAATTTTCATACCGATTCCTAAGAAGTATGTTTCATTATCTCATTATCGTCTTCGGAGAATGGGTTCGCTGGCCAGCGGCGGTCACTTCAAAGGTAGAAGCTGCCCACCTGCAGTAGAATTGAGTCACCCTCAGCAGTTGATGTCAACAAATGGAAGGAAAATTTTCAATATTATCATTACATGTATCACACATAACCACATGTGTTATTTATATTTATAAACAATAAAATACATTATAATAATATTAATGACTTAAAGTCAACTAGATCCAAAAATGAAGTAATGTTCAATTAACATTCTCCCCGTGTATACATCGCAAATTGCGAGAACACGGGTATATAGTATCAGTGAAAGAAGAGATATGACTGACCGAGAAGCGAGCCAGGTTAGCCGAGATGGTTAAGGCGCCACCATGGAGAGGTGGGAGACCCGGGTTCGAATCCCGGTCCTGGTCATATCTTTTCTTTTCAAATACAATTTTTCTTTTGCTTCAGAACTTCAACTATGTAGATTCCAAAGTTATTACAATATTAATATATTTTATCAATAAGATAGAATTAATGATAGTATACAGAGTTAATAAAAGCGATGAAGTGAAAGAGGTGTCATTAACGCAATGAGCTATCCTCTTGTTGTAAGGAGTGGGTGTTGGTCTTTCAATAGCCTTCTCTGGAATGGGCTACTATAGATGAGGTGACTTCCCATCAGAGATGCCCTAGTCCTGCTCAATTAGTAAGTCCAACAGAGCTTTGTCCGCTAATGAAGGTGTCCGATAGGAAGGCACAAAAGGGAAGACCCGAGGGAGGGTCGCCGAACTTACCAATTGCCCAGAATCAACAAGCCATTGTCGCTCCGCCAATATCCGGGGGACAAAGGTTCTTCAAGACAATGCCGCCGACGGTATATAACCTGCATCTTCCTTGTCTCTGTCCAAGTCTGGTCTCAGGAGCGATGCTCGTCGTAAGTATAGTTTACTCTTATTCAGAGATGAATGAATCTGGTTTCAGTTGTTATTAAGTGTGTTTTCAAGCTGAACTAATGGTCTATTATAATATAGTTTACAGTGTATATTTAATTTTATGATTAAATAATAAGGTCATTTGAAAAAGCAATTGAGTTGTGGTGCGAAAAAATTCTGAAAACCTCCAACCGGTAGAACCTGATCAGTCCACATCCATTTTTTTTTAGCTCTAATGAAAAATATAATTAACTCTAAATATATCGTTATTATCGTCATTAGTTCCAAGATATTGTTAGTCGATTTAAATTGATTACTAGGTTTATAAGACGTTGTTTAAATTATAAAAACCTAATAATCATAGACAAAGAATAATTGTTTTATATTTTAATGATTGAAATGAAAATTTAGTGACCAGATTGATTATTTGTAACGAACTTCAAGAATATATTATAAACATGTTTTCTGTCAGTAAAGTATATAATGCAATTTGTCAATCTAAAGAACAGTAAGAGCTGACGTGTAATCAACTAAATAAGTTTTAAAACATTATGTTTTTAAATCTATAAGCCGATAAATCAATGTTCAGCTCCACGTGCAAGTAAAAATATTGATGGTACATATTATACGTTTGATCAAGATAATTATAAAATAAAATATCTCTTGAAATCTAAGATGATAGCTTTATATCTAACTTATCTATGTGATAAGCAACTTCGTCTTAATTTATAGTTATATTTATTCAATAATTATTTACTTATATATTTTATAAATATAACCTGTACTGCTACAACCCATGAAGGCCTTGAGTTTAGTTCAGCCACACCATGGTTTTCAAATCTACAAGGTCCAACAACTGTTAATATTTTCTATTTATATATTTATATTGTATGTCCTTGTACTCCACAGCTATTGTTGTTCGTCTCCGCAGCTGCCAGCCAACGCGGCCACTACATCGTAGACTATCAACGCCTCCCGCTGTACCAGGAGTTCTACCTGAGCCCTGGGGTATATAGGCCGCTGTTCACGGGGAGACAGGATGAGGTGGTCCAGTCCAGAGCCGAGCCAGACAGCAACGAACAGCACCTGCCAGGTCCTCCTACAGCACAGGCCCTACAGCAACCGGTTCCTCTTTTAGCACATGCCCTACAGCAGCCAGGCCCTCCTGTAACACATGCCCTACAGCAGCCAGGCCCCCCTGTAACACATGCCCTACAGCAGCCGGTTCCTCCTGTAGCTAATGCACTACAGCAAACCAGCCTGAAAGCTGCCAACGAAGCCCATGTTGTTGAAGCCGCTCCGGGACCAGGAGCTCAGGAGGAACAGACTGTAGAGGAACAAGTGGTCCATGCGCAGCAGCACGGGATCAGGGAGGAGCAGCACCTGGCACAGCAACAGGCGGTCCACTCCATCCCTGTCCTCCAGTACTCCAACTCTATGACTCCAGATGGCAGTTATAGTTACAAGTTAGTATAATTAGCTATTATATCGATATTCTTTTATATTTACATTATGAAACGTGGGGCATCGAGTAACCCATTTGATAATTTCACGTGACCCACTTAAAGTCCGAAATTAATGTTTTATATATTAAAATAAATTATTATACATAGCCACGAAATATCGCACAGAACATTTGTAAATAAAGTTCATAGTACTATATTTGTATATTGTACAATAGTTCTTATTATTTAGTATAATTTAATAACAACAAACATCTCTTAAAAATTCATACATTTTGGTCGATTTTGATCAGCAGCCAAAAAGCACCTAATATTTTGTTTTGTTTTGATTTCTTGTTATTTAAAATATTTTTTTTTATTTTCCCACTCAAATATCACAACTAACAGAACTCTTTAAAAAATTCATTAGCGTATTTTTAGCGATTCGCTAGTTTTGAAATATGTTCAATGTTTATTTGGCGCTAAACCTGATGCCTTATTTAATATTGTAATATGGTTTATGCCTTAACCCAGTGATTCCCTAAGTATGAGCCGCGGCTCCCCCTGGGCGCCCTGAAATATTCAATTAAACATTTCGGCAATATTACCGAAACAGTTGAAATTAGATATTTTATATCATCCCCAGTAAAATAATAAGTATCTGTTTTTAATTTTTCTCAGTTAAATGGGTAATCGCTTTAATAAAGGAAAGTTTTCTAATGTTTCAAGAAGTTCAATATACATAAAGCAAGAAAATTTCCTAGCCGAAAACAGAAAATGATTGGGAACCTCTGCCTTAACCTGAAATATTTTTCTTCCATTCTGAGCGCAAATTTATTAACGTAATATTTTTTTCTGTGGAGTGAGTTAACATTTCGACACACTTATTGAAATTTCAAATTATATTAATTAAGTAGTTTATTTTCAATGCAACAATATTCGAGCTCCCGCTTTTAGACAACTTAACTATTCTTGGATCATCATCCTAATATTTGGAAACAAAATTCTTTTATTTAGGATGGCGAGGCAAGATAGAAATTATTTTGAAGATTATGATCAGTTTTAGTTCTAAACACAGTATTTATATAGTTATATTATGTCTCATGTTTTGTTATATACGAAGATCACAGATGTTTTAACAGTTTCTACTTTTTGAATTTCTACTAACTGGCAGAGGTATGTTTATGTGGTTGTATTTTGTATTGTAAATATTTATAGGTTTTCAAAACAGAATAACTTTTTGTAGTTTTAAAGTTCTTCTATTATTTAGAGCTACGCCATGATAATTATCATACTTTGTACTTTATAAAATATATGAATTAATGGCGAAATACTCATTTACATAAAAAATCGATAAAACAAGCCTGGTCTAATAAAATTATGACCCTACTTTCATTTTCCTTTTTTGTTTCCAATTTTAAATTAAAGTAAATTTATCACCAAAATATAGGGTAAGGAGTCATGTTAAACTAAATGAATGTATTCAATCTGTTTAACACATCCATTAGTTATTCAGAAATAATGAGTACCTAAATTCAATGTTTAATAATTTTTGAAGAATTCATAAATATATTTTTTATTTTAAAATACAAATATTTCCGCTCATTAACGAAGCACGTGGATGCTTTATGTAAAAGAGGATAACTCCGTTCCTCATTCATAACGCCCTTAACAGGCTTGGTAAGGCAATTCCGCCATACTGACAAGAGAGGCAGAATAGTCTCCGCTTTACTGAAGGGGCCACACTAATGGTACTATTTTTACTGCATTCAATAGGAACAATTAAACCAGTCATTGTATATGAGTGGAAGGCTTAAACATGTAAAGAAGTATGATGTTTTATTTTTCAAATTTTCTAGAGTTAAATACGGTTAGATATGTATATTGCATACAAATATTTTAAAAAGCAATAATAAACATTATAAATAGTCAAGCTATATAATAATATTTATACAATTTATACTTCTTAGGATTTTTAATTATTTTTTATTTTGTATGCAGGCATTAAATATATAAACCTGAGTGACAGATCTTTCTTATTTAAAATTTATGATTTCAAATTTTGTTTATTCCGTTGGCTATTTTACTTGTTTCAAATATGTGGTTATATTTTATTAAACTCCAGTAGTCCTATAAATATTTAGAAAACATCCTTTCTGCATTTCCTCGGACATTTTTCTGGATGTGAATCCAGACACTCGCAGAAGTTGATACAAACGTACTTGGGTGCCTGAAGATCAATGGATCCATTAAACTGTAGATTGGGTTTATGCTATCTTGTATTTGAAGCTTGCAGTCTATATTTAGAGACCAGTAAACGAATTTACTTTAATATTGTTACTAGCACTGTATGGTTAAACTTAGTTTTTATTAAATAACATGTAACTTAAACTTACATATGCCACCTGCCTTACCTTTGACATACTTGCATACTATTTACATGATTGCTCCTATACAACTTATTCCTTACACCAGACTCGTAGGCCCTTATGAAGACATGTCTAATGGGAAGAATAGGAAAGTGGACGAAAGATTATCGACAAGCCAGCTTCAAGTCATAAATAATGTAAGAAGACATGGTACAAGACAATTACACTATATTGTTTATAGGGGTGGTATATAATGCACCCATGCAGTTGCAAGTGAAAGTATGTCCTAAAAGGTAAGACCTTGGATGCATCTTTTTTTATTACTCTTTGTTTAGAATTTTGTTGAATTTTAAATACAATTGGGTCAAATGGATCTTACTATACTCTCTTAAATTGCCACGGTAAATAATTTTAATCCATTCAGCAGGTGTTTTTTCTGGTTTCGGCCGTGTAGTCAAATTCTTTGCCGAAGTTTCGCCGGCCATACTGCAACCTTCCTCAGGGCTTTATCTGAGACTGAGTGATCAAGACTGAGTCTCAGATTAAGCCCTGAGGAAGCTTGCAGTATGGCCAGTGAAACGTCGGCAAAGATTTTGTCTATACGGTCGAAACAGAAGAGCCACCTGCTAAAATGATTTTACTATATTTTTTATAACATATGTCCATTTTTAGTTTATAATTAGTTTTTTTCCTTAGGGCGACTATTATTTACTAATTAAAAACCAATTTTCTAAAAAGAATTGCGTTGCATAAAAATGAAACCATGTAAGGAAAGATGTTTGAGAAATAATTAAAAAAAGTGATTTTTTTCTCGAAATATAATATGGTACTTCAATTTTTTCATGAATATTTCCGCAGCTATTCCTTTGATTCTAGCAACTAATACTGTGTATTTTTCTTCTTATAATCAACCATTTATTACGCCTTAATTTCCGCAAATAAAATATATCGTTGTTTATTTCTAGGTTCTATATTATATAGGTTCTAGGTATTGATTATTATATTTTTTTCTAACTTTTAATAATCTTCAAAATTCTTCCAAGCTTCCTTTAATTTTAGTTTCTCTAATGAATTTACAATGGTAAATTTATTCAAAAACTTCCTTTAAGTATTAAAATTTTCTAACATACCTTGCCCGTAATTATTGTTCAATAATTAGATCAATAATATTAATCATGTTAGTTGCTTTGTTTAGCATTCTTTATTAATTTGATTCAAATATTTCACTCTATAATGCATTTCTGAATTAGGCCTTCACAGTTCAAGTTAATGCTTGAATTTACTTTAAAATTTAATAGTTTTAATTTATTTTTTACAGCTAGTTTGAACCTCTCTTCTGGCTTATGACAACAATACAATAGTATTTTGTATCCATATCTTCCTTAGATTTTTTGTTCGATTTGGCATAAACTGTTTTTGATTTTTATTTAGCCATGTTTTGAAGTTTTCAAGGCGACTTATAATTTTTCTATATGTGAATTCTACGATTGTGAATTCTTTTTGGACACAATTTTGATCATTACTGGTGTGACCGACTCGAGTAAATTTCCCATTCCTTATATCGATTAAATGACGAATCGCTGGGATTCTCTACAAAGGATATTCCACTTTAAAATCATGAATTAATTCGATTCTGAAAAGAATCTGGTGCACTCATTCCATAACTTTCAATTTCCTACTTAAAATAAATTTCATATGTATAAATATTTACCCTTGCGCAAAATATCCAATTTCAATATAAAATGTTCACTTTTGCAAAATATGGTAGAGACAGTACTGTTTCTTGAACAACGGTTGTGCCGGAAATTGATTTGCCCTAGATCACGCTCAACCACCAGATTTTCCCCTTATTTTGAGTACCCACTTTATAAAGGCTGGGTGAGTCCCAGGGGCCAACACCAGGGTCCTAGACCCCATAGGAGCTATATCCGGCCGCTAACAGATTAAACAAATGTCTTGCCAGCAGCGGGATTTGAACCCAGGACATTCGGCATGGCAACTCAGCGATATACCACTAAGCTACTCCGCTACCCTTACACTTTTATAACTACTGGTAAAATTCACATCTCTGAGGCTGGGGATAGCAATTTTTCTTTTTTAAGAATAACTCCTGAATCACCGTTTTTCGTTTTACTGTACTGTATTGCGGGTTTACATAGTTCACGGCGTTCGTAAATATGAGTTGGCCTTATCTATGTAGTTTTTAATAATAAATCCCTGAATAAGTAATTACAGTAAATAATTCATTGTATGTTTTAAGAGAAATGAAATTAGGATACGTGTTGATTATCCAATGATTAAATAATCACTACTTGCACCTGTTGATTTTATTATAAGGTGAAAGTCTAAAGAACTAAAAAAAAAAATGTTGTGAGAAGTAAATATCAAATTAAAACTAAACTACATTCTGCATGAAACACTTTTTAATGAAATTCAGTTTTATTACGTGAATTTTTACAGTATTCCATTTTATAATAGATACAAAAAGAAATTGGGCCTAATCATTATCGGTAGACATAAAGGTATTAACTTCAACTATTTGATGGATTTTTATTTTACCTCTTTGGAATATCAATCCATGAATAGAAAGTTGTGACATATTCTTCATACTTATAGAGTATAGAATGAGAAAATCCTAAATGCTTATGTTAAGAAAATTTATAAAAAGTAGATTATGATTACATTACGTTAATTCTTATGCATAAAAGGTAATTCTTTTTGCTATCTTAACGTTACCTAAAAATTGTTCTAATAATAATATTTTTGTAATTATTATAAGTTGGTAACTTTTAGACTAATTTTTTTCTCTTAGAAATTCTATTGTAACTGCCATTACAAATTGTCCCTAAATTAGAAAACTGATAGAAGAGGCGGAAACAAAGAGGAAAAAATCTTTTTTTCTGTTTTAAGGATTCTACATCATTCATTCATCTGATTAGCTTATACTAAGTGCAATCCAAAGATGGTAAGAGTAAGGGAAATATGAAGATCGTTAACTATATTATATTATTATTTACAATAAACAAAGATTATATTTTGTATTTTGTTTTAATTATAAGGTTTCCAAACTCCGCACTCTGTGTTTCTTCGAAAGTCACGAGCATTAAAAGATTTATTTATAATTCACGACGATAAAATTTGAAATAACCAGATATTAATGCTTGAATGCGAAGTGGATACATTTCCGCAGTACCTCTTGCGAAATGGCCAAACATTGTATTTATTTTCCTTCCATAATAAATTATAATGCTTTCGAGATTATTGATAAATGGATTTTTCGTGAATATATTCACTTGTAAATATAAATAATTAACATTACTGTAATTAAAATTGATTTATCTGAAGAGTCTGAGTTACAGTATGTTACTACCGACGATGATATAATTTTAATGAGTATATATAATTAATAACCACCATATTTTTATTCTCAAAGAAAATTAGTTCAGTGTAGTATCACCTTTGTTCATAGCAGGAACTTTAAATAACATGTCAATGTTTATCTAAGAATATTCTCCTTGATATTGTTTAGGAATCTTTTCTATCCCGAAAATAACTAAATAAATAGTAAACGTTTTGTTTTTTTAAAAATGCACTCTGAATCAATCATAAACAGTATTTTCACCTCCTGAAGTTGGTAAAAATTGCGTTGAATTGGTGTTTCAAATTAAGCGATTTATTTGTCGGATGGTTATTTATTATCATGCAATCATGTTGTGAAACCCCTAATCAGATTAGCGTCCGTTGCATCTTGCGGTAGAAACAGGTTTTCATTGAACTTTGGTGAAATAGTGAATGTTCTTTGCTGAAAAAATTGCATTTTCCTTACGCTATTATATACTGTTAGGAAATGCATACAGTCAATAATCTGGAATAGCTTACATTTGTTATACTTCCCGTTTCGCAATAAAGGAAGTATTGTAATTGCTAACAGTTTCAACTTTCGGATTTTAACTAAGAGCCCGAAAGATAAGAAAATCCATCAAAGAAACAGTGTATTTTTTTTTGTAGATTTATTAAAAATTATTTGGCCTTAAAGTAGTATTGTTAATATTTTATTGTATTGAAAATGATGCAGGATAATATGTTTTCTTTAATATATTCCTCCTAATTGTAAACTGTTTATATTATTTGGACTTTTGACTGTTTATAAATGTAAACCCTCATTAATCTTCTTTTAAACAAAACTGTTTGTTTACTTCTTAAATTGGAATGAATTCAGCCTTTACTAAGACTTCAAAGCGTGATTCTTGCATAATTTTTACTTAATGCCTCAAACTTGGTCCAAATGGCAAAAAATATATTGAATTCTAGGGCGGAGGTATTATAAATGAGTGCACTGTTCAACGGTGGTTGCAGAGTTTTCAAGAGGGATACTTGAGCTTTGAAGACAACCAAGTCCATGGAAGAGGTTCTGCCCTTGATGGCGATTTTCTTCGAACTTTGGTGGAAGAAAATTCCAGAGCAACTGTTCGAGAACTGGGAGGGAAACTCGAAGTCAGCAAATCAACCGTCGATGAGAACCTGAAGGCGATTGGGAATATGAAAGAGCTTGAAAGTTGGCACAACTTTTTCCGCGGACTTCTTTGCCATCATGGCTCAAGTATCCCTCTCAAAATCTCAGGAAAAAAAAACTATCGTCGAACCGTGGATCTTCGCCCCAGACATCTTTTATATATCTGGCCGTTAGGGCACCATTTTGGCTGAGTTTGAAATCGTAAGACAAAATTATACGAAACTCTTACTTTGAAATCTTGCTTAAGGCTGAATTTTATCCAAGCAGCGAGATGTTATTGAGGTTAATAAACAAACATTTTTGTAAACAGTTAAACAAACAATTGTAAAAGTCGTATGTCCAAAAAACAAATAGTTTACTATTTGGAGGTGCATTTTAAAGAAAACATAAAATCCTGCGCTGTTTTCAGGACAACTCAATGTCTATCATTCCGTTAGGTGGTTGGCACACTGGAAGCACCGTTCAGCATTAACATATTTACATCTTTCCAACAGGTATGAGACCGCAGACGGGCTAACCAGAGAGGAGTCTTCAGTGATGGAGCCATCAGCAGACGGGACGATGGTAGCCTCAGTAAAGGGCAGTTACTCCTATCCAGGACCCGATGGAAGGATCATCCGGGTCAACTACGTAGCCGACGAAGGAGGTTTCAGGGCTTCCGGGGACCATCTTCCTTCATCGCTCTCTGACACCGTCTATAACTTCAAGTACGTCATACCCTGAAGAAAATTCATTGGTCGAAAGCATCTTCAATGAGGAAAATCAAGAAACCATCATGTTTATTTGTGTCGTCGATGTTTGATGGTCATAACTAGAGGCATTAACAACCTTGAATCTGGTTGATTTAAATCAAATATGAACTAAAAATTGATGAACAATTCTTTAATTTTATTTTCTCCATTTTTAGTCCTTATCAATATATATATATATATATTAAAAAGTTAAAAGTTCTTTTATAAAATTTGATAGGCTAATTGTACCTCATTTTTATTTGTGTATCATGGAATTATTTATTATTATTTTATATAAATAGGGTGCTCTAGCAAATTCTATTTTTATCCCCTTAGCATAAAACAGTTATGGTTAAAAAAGATTCATATTTTATAAAATATTTTCATTTTTTTTATATAATTTCAATTAGTACATAATTTCATTTTACGTTTAAGAGGATTTATAACCGTTTATTTTATTTATAGTAATATAATACCAAGAATGATTATAAGTGAGTACATTAAAAATGATATAAAACAATTACAAACATGTGTATAAACATTTATTTAATATAACTGGTAATATATATATACTATGTAATACTTGGTTGACGCTAGTTTAAATTTAGTTTAATATGTAATTACATCCAAATTTTCTTTGAACTATCAGGAATTAATAATTGGAACAGAACATATTGATTTTTACATTTATGTACATAGATTAGAAAAGGAAATATACGAAAATAGTATTTATAAAGAAATATATACTATAAATATAAAGTATTTCTTATATTGCGGACCAATCATACAATTTGTGCTTGACATAATATTAATAACGTTCCGGTGCAGCAATTCATTTTAACGATTGTTTGTAATAAAAATGTTTTAACTTTTCCCAGTTTAATTTTTTTCTAAATCACTGTATTTACAGAGTCAAAGGGAACATACAACTAAGTTAATAATATAATGTATAGCCATATTTTTATAAGGATTTAAAATTAAGAAAAAAATAAATTATTTTTAATATGTGGGATACTTGATCTAGAATAATGAATCGATTAATAATCAAAACCTATATCATTTGTAATCCTATCCCTATGTTTTCTGATTTTTTTATTATTAAGATGAAATATTAGGTAATTAGTTGAAATTAATAGAGACCTGACAGAAACATGTACGAATATTCATTTAATTAAAACATTATAGATGGTAATGTTCAAGACTTTCAATACAAGATCTTGGTAAACAATTACTCATTAAGCTAAGGGAGCGGAGTGGCTCAGTGGTAGAGCACTGAGTTGCCATGCCGGAAATCCTGGTTCAAATCCCGCTGCGAAAAAAAAATTTCTGTTTGCAGCCAGAGATGGACCATATACGATCTAGGACAAGTCTCCTCCTTGCAGAACCGTTGCCCATAAAACAGTACGGTCTCTACCATGTACTGAAACCCAAACCCGTTCACGGTGTACAGGTTTTTTTCATTAAGCTAAAATTACAGGTTTTTATCATTCCTTGGCTGTACTTTTAATACACCTTTAAGTAAAAATAATATAGTTCTTATGATAAGCTCATCTGTCTCGTTTAATTATTCAGTGTTAGAGTTACTAGAAAAACTAAAGAAAATAGATTTCTTCAAAGACTGTACAACAGCACTGTATTTCCGATAACATATATTAATAAGTATAATAATTATGTACATTAGAATACATCATAACCCCTTATTGATAACGAGAACAAAGGGAACATATCTATAAACATAAGCTGTTTTATATATATATAGTAAGTGGGTTTAAGATATAAATAGAATATGGTAAAAATATAATTAAGAAAATTTCTTAAAGGAAATAAGATCAATGTCGTTAACAAGCAATAGCAATTGAGATTTTGGATTTTATAAAGTAAATTTTGGAAATAAATTAAAGATTTTATTCAAGTATTAAGAAAGCACTTGTGAAAGCTGAGATATTCTTGAACGGAGCTGTACCCTGTTTTGATTGTTTCGATTTCTATAACAAAAATAATTATTATTTTATTGCAATTGTCCCATTCTTCCTTCTAACAGACAGTGTTGTAATTTTCTCGTAGTAAGAAAATTTTCAATCCATTTCAAGAGTGACTTTGTGCTGTTTGCTTTAGCTGAAAATATTAATGTTTGCAAGGGGGCAAATAGATTTAACCCAAAATGGCCAGAGGGAAGGATGAAGTCAGGCACTAAATAAATCAATTCAGCTATAAATCATAGAAGAAGAAAGAAGACCGATAAAGAAAGGTCAAGAGACTTGGTTTAATGAAGCCAGGGCTGGTTCTGGGTCAGTGGAGTCGAGTCAGTTCAAGAGGTTTACTTAAGCGTCTATTACTCATACTCAGTAACTTGAAATTAATTTATATTTAAGCCAGGATTTATTTGGATGTGTCTTATTTCTGACAGAGTATATCTGTCTTTCTTTCAGTTTTATTTGATATCTCTGTTTTACATGTTTTCTTGCATTAACACTGCATTTAAGCATGAAAAAATAATAAAAACATACGGTGTTCATATCATATATCATACATCAAATACAGTAATAAATAAACGATACTAGCAATATTATTGATTCGGATCTTATAAAATATTAAGATTATAGATTAAAGAGAAAAGGAAAATTTCTCCCTGGAATGTCCTTTTCAGATTAGGTTAATTCTAAGCTACTCGGTATCTTGGTAATATATTCAGATTATTAGTTGTTATTTAATTATTAGTTTGTTAGTTTTGATTACGGTTCTGTGTGAGCACTAGAAAACTAAAATAAAATTATTATAATGTAGATCAATTCACAATTTGATTATTTTGGTTACAAACTCATGCGTATCTGAAATATCAAGATTATGAATTCTAAAACGTACATCGTATGCAACAAACAGAAATTATACACCCCTAAAAATACCTACAAAATTAAAAGTAAAAAATACTTATAATTATCAAATAATAATTATTTTGCACCATATACAACAAATTATAAGTAGTTTACATTACAGAGTTAATCATGGGGACTTACAATTTCATCATGGACACTCTTATACAGCGATATTATCTGAGCGCTTAAGAGCGACAATATTGGAGTATTGTAAAATATTAACATAAAGGAGAGGAGTTGAACAAGGAATGGCATTTTGAAATTTCCACAATTAATTCCAATAATCCGAATCACTTTGAATTTGATTGTTGCTGCTTTCAAGTATTTCATAAAAATAATAAAATTTTTAAGCAGCAAAAGTTTCGATTCGAGAAATAATTAAGCAGATATATACAGTAGTAATAAAGGGATATATTGAATACCAACTGTTTTTAATTTAAATAATAGGAGATGGGATCATATATATTTATGAAAGTTGTGAATAATTAAAACATACAATTTTGAATTTCACTTTGAAAATATCTTAAATAATGTCTAAAAAAATAAACCAATTGCATAATAATCTACGGTTGGACGTGATCTAGGACAAATTACCTCCCTGTTAACCATTGTCGATGAATCAGTACAGTCTCTACTATGTACTGATCCCCAGACCCGTCCACGGATTGTAGTGGTACCGGTATTATAGTAACCATAGTAGAATACCTTCCTATACTATGGTCATTTATTAAAAAAAATAGTTGTAAATTGAGTTTTTGCCAAATTGATCAAATAAAAAATGTGAAAAAATCTATCAAAGACCCTGAAGATATTGAACAAGTCAAAACTTATATGAACTCCTCATTATTTTCATATCTGATTACCCCGAACAATTTTATTAGTATTTTTACTGTTTAATTTGGCTAGTGGTATAAATTGCTTCAATTAATGTTTTTGCTGTAAATATGCTTGATGCATGAACATTAGTCCATATCCGTTTGTGTAATTTCGAAAAGATCTTCCTTAGAATGTCATCATAATTCACAAACATAAATTACTTTAAGTTAACTACATTAATAATTCCCACCTGATTTAGAGGACTTTTCATTAAACCTCCAGACACCACTCTGCTAATTCTCGGTTCTCATATTTCATCGCTTGAATCCTTATCTTCATTATTCATTTGGAAGATCCACAGTTGACTTAAGCTGTTAACCTTTGAACTGATGCCTTTCTCACGATCGAAGAGGAAATCTAAATATTTTAGGATCCTGGTTAAATACTAATTGGATGGTGCAACAGAGATTTAGGAGAAGCTATAAATTTTGTGTACCTGGATTTCGCAATGCGATTCGGATAATCCGTACAAAAGTTACAATTCTAGATTATTTTACAATCATGATTACGTTGTGTGCTCGTGTGTGTGATAATCGGCAATTGTGTATGTCCATAGATTTTTTTTCGATTAATTCAGATACTAAAGCAAAATTAAATAAAAAAAAAAATGTGTATGATAAACTGTGAAAGGTAGGTCATTGATTTATACGGTAATTTAAGAAAAAGTGACGGATCAGAAGAAAAGTATCAGGTGTAAATCTGTCAGCATTAGAGATGTCTTGATAGAATGATATAAACATCACAAACCTTTAAATCATTCCATGAAATATTCGGATCTGAAGTAATAATATTATTTCGTTGATCTATAATAATCATAAATAAACATTAATTATAATTTAATTAAATCTTACGTAAATAGTAATATTATGTACATAAATACCTTTTTTTTATTTAAGTGGATGCGAACAAATATCTTTTGATAGTTTTAAATAAAGTAAAACTAAACTCTTGGTAGAATATAGATTGTTATATAAACATATTTTGTCAGAAACAGTTTACTGAGAATCTTTTGTTTGGAGGCTAGTTTAATAATAAGAATTCTCAGTAAAAAATGTATGACGAGTTAATGCTTGACCACGTTTTAACCTACTATGTTGACCTTCCTCAAGGTAAAATTTTATTCCAAGGCAGGTTATGTAAAAGGCAATCGCGGGTGAAGTAAAAAGTTAGGCAATAATGAATATGGGGTAATAATAAAATAAATTATCCCTCTTCATTTTCCTTGACGTAGCACTTTATTATTAAAACGTTTATTTATTAGTAGTTAACATCCGTTCTTACTCCTAATCAGGCAAACAAGATGAACCGTCCCAGAATGATCGTGATTAAATAGAAATGTCTTGAACCCACCACGAAATAAACGTAAGCCCTCCGAAGGCTGGATTTAAACGAGCTTCGCAGTAGTCTTGAGGTCATTGAGGCTCTTTCTGCCATCCAGGCAAATATGTATAAGTGAATATACTAAATGTATAATCGCTCTATTAAATTTTAAAAAAGATAATCTTTTGTGTCATGCAAAAAAAGTCAGGTTTTGACCAGATTGGTAATAAGCGTTTAAAACTAATAGAAGGAAAAATTTCGATGTATTAAGCAAACAAAGTCATACTTCGTAGTTATTAATAATAAATAAAGACATAAGGAACACAGAAGATTAATGTTGATCCTTATTTTCTTTAATATCTAACCAACTTTTTTAAATTAAGACAAAACAAAAAGCATCTTTCACTTACCATCTTGCTGGGAATGATTTCCATTTTTCCATGGCGATTTGAGTCAGTTTCTATTGAAAGATTTTTTAAATATAAATTTATTAAACAATGCAGTTTATATAATTTTTGTTATTCTCCATTACCTTGGACAAATTCTTATGAAAGATGTTATTTTTTCTTGAAGTTTTGCTTTACGACAATTAGTGGTAAATTAAATTATTTCATGTTTAAAATTTGTCCATTCTTTAATATCCGTAAAAATAACAAACGTCCATTCGCTTTAACATATAAGAAAATCAGGTATTCACCTCAGTTATACAATTTGAATTAAATTCCAAATAACATAACTTATATTAAGGTCCGTTTAATTTTAACGTTGGTATAACGAGTTTAATCAATACTGATTTTTCCGGTTTTTATTGAGAATGTAAAAAAAAAACAACTAAGTTAACAAGTGACACTTCCACATATCTATTTTACTGAGAAAGGTGTGGAATATCCCAGGAATACGTACCTTAATACATCCTTTCAGTTATGTAAAACATTAAAATATTTTATCTAGACTTAATACATATTCTCACACACAAACACACACACACACACACAGGCGTAACAGGCAGTGTTCAAATTCTTCTAAGATTCAATGATAATAACCAAATATAAATTATACTTAAGTATTTGTGTTGAAGGATAAAGTGTAGGTTTTAGTACGTAGTAGGTAAGTGCCTTTATTTATAAAAAATAAATAAAACAGAACCTTGATAAATAAAACGTATCATCATTATTATCTAGATGCCTTTTTTCCATTCAAGATGATAACGTTTTTTTAAGCAATTTATTTTTAACGCAAGGACTCACATCGTTTATGTTATTATATTATAAAATGATGAGTTAAGTATAGAAAATTTGTAGAAATAGATGACGAAGTAGTAGTAGGAAAACATCCATCGCAATTTTTTCCTAACGATGAGCCCCATGGCCTTATACAGGCCAAAGTAAGCGACAGCCCCACGGAAGACCTTGCAACCACTTTCTTCTTCCTTTCACTATCCATCTTGAGCTAGTAATATCGGTCCATCTGGGTTATGGGTCAATATCATCCATCTCCTACCCTTGACTTATCAAATTCGGTGGTATTTGTCTCTTGGAATTACAGAATAGAATTGTATTTGTTTCCGAGAGTTCCGAGAGGAGCGGGAAATGTAGATGTCATTTTTTAATTAAATTTTATCAATTAGAATATCCTTAGATGTAAAAAATTTATCTTTTTAACTTATAGTTCTTACATCGAAACCTGCCGCTAGTGGAAACGTGACAACAAACGGATCCGTTGTTGTATGATACAATAGGCAGGCCGTGAGAGAGGCAGTGCCTGTTCCTAACCTGAACTTTTTGAGGAATATACTCGAGGAAATTCTTAGCTTCAGGCCATGTTTCGGCTAATTTAGTTAGTTTGTTCGTGGTATGTTTAATAAAACTTACAAATGGTATGCCTATAGTATATGTGTACAAGTCTGAATATGATGTTTTGTTTCTGACACAGTTGAGTGAACGAGTGATGGGATAAAAATGATTCTGATTGGAATGCCTGTATGTTATAATCTTAGTATTTTTAGCTCTCTAGAAATCGTAATAGTAGTAATTGTAAATATAAGGTTTTGGTCTAGTTTTAGATCTTTAGTTGGTTAGTTTGTCTAATTAGTTGGATATTTCATTTTAATGAATGTTTGTACCAAGAAATTGTTCTGTTGAAGTTTTCGGAAACAGTGTTTGTATTTTGAATTGGATAATGCTAATTTGAACTTTAATGCTTGAAAAGTCCTGGTCCAAAGCGTGAAGGTAGCGTGCAAGTAGACGCTGCTACTCGTATGTTTAATTTTATTTTTTATAAAACAATTTTTACCTCAACATTAAATAGTCTAGTATTAAAAACACTACAAAATGCAGTATGTATCTAGTTAGTGTATGGTTATACATTTTAAATTTAGTAAATGATTGATTGATCAATAGTATTTTCCCGATGGTATGTACACAAATTATAAGTCAATAAAATATTTTTTTTTAAATTAAGAAAGAACTAATCCAAATTTAACGGATGTATACAGAAACCCCTTATGTAAAATGGGTACTTCTTTTATTACGTAAAAAGTCAATGAAAATTGACAACTGTTATACAGAAAATTATAATAATATCCTTAAAACAGAAATTAGTATTGAAGATTTTTAAAGAATATCCTTCATGTCAGACTTGTACAATTTTTTTAGCTAATGCTGCCAACTTTTCTTTAAGTCCTTTTAATTGTGATTAATGTATCTGCCTGTCGATGTCAGTCAGATCTTTACGTCTTTTTATCTATGAAGTACTTCTTTTTTGATTTAATTGTTGAAAATAAATTAATTATAGGGCCTTCATATTTTTACCAAATATAGAAAATTTAAATTTAAACAATGTAAATTAGAATATAAATAAGAGACTATTTTCCAAGAATTAACCAAGTTGGCTCGGCTTACATCAGTCATTTGTTATTATTATATATTCGCCTTCGCCTATCCCAACACAACACACTCACGCCCCATCACTTTCCTTATGCTAATCTTTTCAGCTCAATCCCAATCCTCTTCACCTTTTCAGCTAACAAGACTTATTTTGTACGGTTTTCTCCTTTTTAATGGCATCGTTACCACTGTTTGGGGAGGAATCTTATTTGTATAAAATACTGGCATACTATTGCGATATTTTGTTGAGATCGATTTTGTATCAAACTACTACAAAAAAAAACAAGCAAAAAACCGAAGTGAACTCTGTGTTCTTATTTGAATTTATAAATAAGTTATAGTGTTAATTACTTAAACTTTAAAGTCAGTTAAATTAGTTTTATGAAAATACCTTTTTAAATGTTCCATAGGTTAAATTGAATAATATATATTTATAAATAACCATTTAACAAAGAATAGACATTTATTTTGTTTCTGTCAATTAAAGAAAATAATTTAGAAAAATTATATTTATTGTAAAATATGGTACTCATGATTTAGCAGTTCGCCGCGAATCCTAGCTTTTTATCTTATATATCCTATCCCTATCACTTGCCTTATTTTGAATTATTCGTATGTGCGTTATTAAATTGTTACCATTTTTTTAATGTTTTGTCCTATGTTTCGTTGATTGTATATTAAAATATAGCTTGTTGTCTTTTAAATTAAATTTGGTGTTTTTATCTTAGTAATATTTTTATTTTATATTTAGAATAAAAGTTTGAGAATAGCCGTCTTCGGAAGAAAAAGCTGTGAATTAGTTCTAGAAGTTTGGGATAATTTCAAAAATCAAACTATGTGAAAAGGGTTATCTCACAGGTTTTGACAAGATGAAATACAGATTGGTTCGTCAAAATCATATGAAAAATATTCTATAAGATAAGGAACGTGCGATGACTCTAGGAGCAGCATTTGACTATTAAATTTGAAATTAATTTAAATAAAAAATTTCAATTTCTATTAATCTAAATAACTAAGTAAGCATCATTAGCAGTCTAAACGATCTGCTAAATTAAAAGTACCTAAAGTGTTTTAGGTACAACAACTCACTACTAGAATAGTGTTTTACCAGGCAAGTAAGACAGCTCTTATGCTACAATGAAATATTCATTGCACAATTTATTTCGTATGTAGATATAAAAATATAGACTAACAAATTTTTCAACGCAAATATCGATAACAATGTTAAAAATGCCCGTGAATGAATACTTTGTTTTTGTCATTAATATTTCTAACATTTAAGTACACCCTATTGTCTTTTGTAGTGATTCTACAATTAAACAATTCGAATAATGATTACCTAAAGCGCAATGTAAATAGAATCTCCTAAGCGAAACGAATCTCTTAAGAGTTCAACTAGATTTTGATGTTTAAAGTTATTATGAATATCATTTGCACAACTATGCTCAACGACCTATTAGTTAAATATAATTATTCTTATATCAATCGATTTCTAAATTTTAAACTGCATAGCTCCTGTTCACGAGTTCTGCGAAGCTAGGATTCGCGAACTAACTATGTTACCCCCTCTACCAAAAGTTGCCAAACGCGGCTAAACAAGTTTTCCCTACGTAAGGAAAAAGTAAACGGAAATACACTATTGAAATATTCAGAGCTATTTGGGTACTGTTGGAAAGTCAACAACGCATTAGTAACAAATGGCCTGGAAGAGGTAACTGAAGTACCTGACATTGTTATCGGGTTTTCACCACAAAACTAACAAGTTGTCATTTTACGGAGCACATACCAAGGAAAATGATCTGCCTAAATAGGAATATAATGACATATCATGCGTTGGGAAGCTTTGATAGTACGAGTACACTGCAGCATCACTTCCTGGGATTAACCCAAATACTCTTCGTTACCGAAATATCTCATCAAAATAATTTTCGTACTCATTCTTTTTCTTGTGTCTTTTACATGATATTCATAAAAAAAAGATCACTTTTTATTAGATTAGTGTTTTATTTTCAATGTACCTTCTGTATGTTCAAATAATAAGTGGGATTGCTATGACTTAACCATTAAAGTGTTTCTAATTTTTTATAATTATTGATAATTTTTTTGATTTTTAAATATCTTTATTTTTAAAGAGAAAAGATAGGCCCCGGGCCGGATTTCGAACCGGGTCTTTCCGTGACAGCGCTCTACCATGTGAGCCACCAAGGACGCCTGCCACCAGAGTACAAATCTTTTCTCTTATCCGATCCCATGTCCTCGTATTCTCGCAATTTTTGCGATGAATATCCCAGAAGGAATAAAAATAAAAATATTTAAAAATTAAAAAAATGACCAATAATTATAAAAAATTATAAATAGTATTATGACGTAAGTCAATAAGATCCTAAAATTAAATTAATGTACAAAGAACATTCGTTCTAGTGTATTCATCGCAAAAATTGGAGGACATGGGATCGGATAAGAGAAAAGATTTGTCCTCTGCAGGCAGGCGGCCTTGGTGGCTCAAATGGTAGAGCGCTGTCACGGAAAGACAGAGGATCCGGGGTCGAATTCCGGCCGAGGGTCTATCTTTTGTCTTTAAAAATAAAAATAAAATAAAGTGTTTCATTAGTGTAGCGATAAAAATACTCAATACTCTAACTCTTTTTTTTTTCTAAATAAAAAATGTGAACTCTTTAAATTTAACAATACTCTTTTAGATACATATATAATATAATACAATACAATTGTAAAATTAAAGAATACTAATATGTATTTATGTATTTAAAATAATAAATATCATAAATTGCTTTATAACCGTTTACCCCAACATATATATAAATTTATTGTATGAAATGTGTTGTGAAAAAAACCTTTAATGTTAATACTTAAATTTGTTGATTTTGTATCAATATCAGTTCATATTTTAACCTCACTGGAGCACCGTAATAATATATCTACTGATTTATCAAAGAAAATTTAAAGATTGAGATGGTAAAATTATTTTATAATGTTTTTCAAATGATTTTGTTTTTAATTCAATGCAGATTCAGGAACCTTAAAAAATATACTTAGTTACCTATGAAATAAAATTTGGTTTCTGGTAACTATAAAATTGTATAAAAAACTACATTTACGATATTTTACATGTAACAATGACCGTACTCCATTAAAGTTTGTTCTGATGGTCGTATTAAACCGTCTATACTTTAAAGTTTATAGCGTCACTCGAATATGAAACACTAGCATCCGAGGTTGAATGTGTAGAGACATTTAAATGCAATATTTAAACCTACAGCTTAAAAAAAGAATTTTGAAAAACTAATAAAATCATTTGTAATGAAAATGAAATAAACATTACTTTTACGCGACAAGCTGACCAAAATTCACATTAATAGCCAGATTGCTTACTGTAGGCTTACGTTACTACCAATATTGTTATGCACCGGTGAATTACTTAATAACTAGTTAAAGTCGTGCAACGAAACTAAGTGACATTTAGTAGAACCTACTTTACTATACATATTAATATACCTATTACGTATTTAGGTACTTCTAATGAACTACATAATTATTCTATCAATTAAATAAATGACTAAGTATAAGGAAGTAAAAGTGCTAAGAACTTATAAATTTATTTTTATATAACTATAAAAAAAAAAATTATCTTCGAACACCTGTTATGTTCAAATGTATCAAAATTTATTCTTACACCATATTGGAAAATAATAGACGGCCTTGTCAAAATCGTGTGTTATTTTTTCATCCACTTATACAGTAAGCTATAATTTTGTTATTTAATGTGTTTTCACATGTTTTCGAGTCAATTTATGTGTGGTTTTCAGCCTTTTTTTAGGTTCTTTAAAATAAATTAGCTATAGTACATCAACTTAGAATTTCTCTAACAAGAATTTTCTTGAGTTATATTTATGAAGGACTACAAGGGATCATCATCTGAAATAAATCAGAAATTATTAAAGGGACTGAGTCCATTGTGATTCATCACGTGACCTTTAGAAGATCACTCCCTTGGAAGATATTCTCAGTAACGGAAATGGTGAGTTCTCGGCCAGTTCACGAGGAGTTTCCCAACTGATCGTGCCCAAGGCTGCCCCTTCTTCTATCTGATCCCGTGGCCGAAAACATTTATATATCGGGGTTAAGTACGCTTGGCAATGTTATTAAATTGGCTATTTCTTCGAAACCAGTTTTATCCGTAAGCCCTTTCGCCTCTGGCGCAATGATGACACCTGGAGTATCGGCCATCTCTTTTCCTAGCTTTTGCTGGAGGGATAGATATGCTGTTGGCTCATCTTATTAGTACAGATTTTTTTTCTCTGCATACATTTATTTACAAATGTATACGAGTACATATAAAATATATATACCTCTACAAGTACGAGTTATAGGCAAATTTATAGAGAGACCTTTGGTGTTGTGGCAGAACAAACTATGAACAACATCGAAGGCTTGTATCCCGGCAGTCGGGTTGCCCTAGGATTATTTGGAAGGGAGTAAAAATTAACTCAGCCCTTCGGAGGGAACATAAAATAGTGGTCCTGAGCTTGTACTATGTCAGGTGCTCGTTAAAGATAGTTATTCTTTATTTATCCTTATCCTAATTGGACAACTAGCCTTAGCAGCATAAAGTGAAGTCACACGAGTTACCAAATAACACAAACAATTATTGAACCTTACATTACCCTTGGGTAGCCTATTACAGTAACAATAATAATTAAAATCATTTTTAAAATCTTTTTCATTAGTATAATTTAATTTAACCACTTATGTTCCACATTTATCTGTCCTTGAAATGAAGATATGGCTATATTTATATTGTAATTTTCGTTTCAAACGTCTTCAGATTATATATTGTGATATTCGGAAAAAAATGTCAGTACTATAGTATATGAAATGTATTGGGTTCAATAGAAATTGGTGACTGTTATTCGTCCAAGCAACCATCGTCAAAGCAGGGAGGATATTTGACAGAGATTTCTGGTTAACAATTCTGTTTCCAGACGAGAGCGCCCTCAATCGGCCCCAGGAGGTGTTAAGATAGACATAACTTGACTAAATGATTAAAATTAAATTTAAAAGTTGCTTATCAGTTTTTTTTTCTCTATAGGCATTCATTTAAAAATGTGTACATATATAAGGTTACATATAAAGTATAAATGGAAGAAGAACGAACAGTGATCGCGTTAATTGTACATGTAGTATTTACATCTATTGTCATGTTAGACAAAACGTAAAATCTCCGCTTATAATTCCATAAACATTACCCTAGTTCCACCTTACAAATACAGAGTTAGTTTATAACTTTCTTGCACCACGAAATATCATATATCCACAAGTTATAGAAGGAAGATGTTTTTTATATTTAGAATATTTATATTTTGTATTGAGGAGGCCTAGTCTCGGTGACGGGATGTAGAGCCAGCCATGTATGTATGTATATTATTTTTATGCATATTTTATATGTAGTAAGAAGACTGTAAAATCAATGCAATAAAAATGGATGTGACAGGAACCGAAAAAGCATGACTTCCGCACTATCTTTCATATCCTAGCATACCTCTGAGCACTAAGTGTTTATAGAGGAAGTTCTAAGCAGTTAAGGTTATTAAAGTGATATATTGGTATAAATAAAAGTGAAAAAATAAAGAAATAAAATTAATACATTTTGTATTAATACATCATAATTCAACTTTGTGTAGTTGTTATATATACATAATGGAAATATAAATTTTTGGTCCTAGCATTTCAACATTTTATTGCGTTATTTCACTTATATTTCTTAAAATGTATCCACGATACCGAAGAAGATAATATTAGAACGAAAACGAGTGTTAAGTTAACTCAGTATTAGAAAAATAATTTACTAAGCCTGTTATGATAAACCTTCATCATGTATGTATACTTTATCTAAATGACCATTATTCATAATTTGTGCTTTGAGAATGTCCATACGTTAAACTACTTTTTGAATTGTTATAAATCTACATACACATTCTTAAAATGTATCAAGGATACCGTAGAAGGATAATTTACTTATGTGTTTGAATTTTAATTAACTCTGAAAACTAAACTACTACTTATAATCAAAATGAATAAAAAAAAAAAAAATCATATTTCAGTAGAAACAGAGGCAACTTTGCTTCTTTATGTCTGAGGAGCAGATTAAATGTGTGGTTATTACCCATTCTTATGAACACTGAGTAAATAATATGGAAGGCATTAATATCAGTTGCTTGATTAGTTATGTAAAATTTTATAATTATAATGTAAATTATCATGAAATATATCAAAGTAGCAAAGAAGAGTCCTCTCTTTTGAATTATGATCAGCCAATAATAACTAGACTGTAATTGGTTAATTGGTGGGTCATAACCTCAAGCCAAATTCGCCAATTAGAGCCCACTTGAGGCGAAGACTATCTAGAGCAGATTTGTCTGGAGGATTTCCTCATACATACGCTCTTCTATCTCCGTTTTGTTGTCTACCTGAAGGGAACCAGAATGATTCCAGTCATCGGTTACATAGGTAAAGGGTAAGCTGGGATATTGCACAGCAGGCTCACGACTGCAGGGGTCAGACCATCAGTCAAACTGCAATTCAAAGAGGAACATGCATTCTAACATAAACTTTACCATACTGTCTAAAGTAAGTAGATGAATCGATGTAAACTGGATTATCCCGATATCATAAACGGGAACATCCTTATGACACGGAATGTGAAAAAATATGATATATTTGGCCTGTATGAGGCACATTTATCAAACTAAGGAATGGTCATATTGCTAAATTATATAAACACTAGTGACCTGCCTTTGCACCGGTAGTATGCCAACATGTTTTGTCTTCCTAGAGTATTTCATTATGTAGATATTATAAACATAAAAACGAAAAATACTATTTCTTTATATACGAATTTATTTTCTTGTCCGCTAAATGTTTGCGATAACCCATAAAATACTCATTTGAATTATATTTTATCAAGTTTTTTTTTCAAACAAAAAAAAATTGTATTAAGTATTCTAATATTTTAACATGCGCATGAAATGCTTATGGTAACTAAAGTATGTAAATTGATAAGGATCAATACTGTACTCTTCTAAATAACTTTCCAAATACCGCATTGAACATTATCAATTTTTAAGATTATAAATTAACGTATAATAAGCTGTCCTTAAAGATTGATATACACTATCTCTGACTTTTTTGTAGATCTATGATAGAGGAATGTACTATCATACATTGTTTCCAATGAAACCTCCCAGGCAGCTATAAATTTAAACAAAACTTTGACAACTTCCATACCAAAACCTTTCACGTGAATCGCTCTACCTTTTGGTAAAAACTGCATGAAAATCCGTGCAGTAGTTATTGAGATTACTGCGAACAGACAAACAGACGAGGCCGAGGACTTTGTTATATAATATGTATGGATTACATTCAGCGGTGATCATAACAACCTACTGTGGCCAAGTTCGTTGGTTCCCATCCCCTATCTCTTAGGATTTTTCAAAAGGGAGTAAAAAATTGATTGTCCTTCCTTCGGTAGGGAGGTAAACTGGTGGTCTCAACCTGTGAGGTGTCAGATACTCGTTAAAGCTCCCTATCCTAATTATATCTGGATAAGCGAAATTTAGGAATCCCACTAAGGCCTCACCCATATAGCATATATAGCACCATAAAGGGATGTTAAATGAAAAAACAAACATACCTACAGTACACTTCTTTAGAGGGTAAAAATGTATTTTCAACTTCAAATACAAAGGCATAAGCAGATGTCTAGTTTTCTATTATATTTTATTTATCGTGATTATATCTATAGATATAATCGCGATAAATACAATAAAATAGAAAACTAGACATCTGCTTATAATATATATCAATAAACCATAGTAAATATATGTTAGCGGATTAAGTTATTTACAGGAATATATTTTTTAAATGATCGATGGCTAAATTTTCACGTAGGAATAAGAGTGCTTCAAATTCAATGCAACATAGACTTACATTATGATGGATGGGCAGGCTCTGAAAGCTCCTTTGCGATTCTTATACTAAAACATATAATTGTATTGAATACTATTTGTTAACAGTATTGGGTACCATTTTAGAGATCAGTTCCTGTGCTTGGTTGCCCGGTATACCTCCCCCCCCCCCCCCTCAACAGTAAGGAATTGCAAATAAACATACCATTCAGTAGAAAATTGTAGTGGTGTAAGTTACTGTAGGTCAATAGGTCCAATTTCTGCAGTTTTATCTTTAAGAAAATAATTCGACTCAATTGACAAAGGTCATGCTAACTTATTCAGGAATAACCTGGCCTTTATTCCACTTGAAACGTTTCTTCCGAGGTCACTAAAGCTATAGTAAGAAGCTTTGTGCTTAATGCACAACCTCGAGGCACTCCACTTTTTTGTTATCATTGATTTACTATTGTGCTTCTTTCCCAAAAAAGTATTTCTTGATTGAAAAAGCTCAGTTCCTCTCCAAAAACAATCTACTAGGAACTGCGAGATGGATCGTGGAAGAATGTGACGGAGGCGGGAATATTTACTGGAGAGAATAGGTTAAAAGCAGAAGAAGAAAGGAAGGGTAGGAAGAATGATAGGGAGAGATGAGAAAGATAAATGACTTTATCGTTAATCATAGATTTTGTTACATACATAACTTGACACTCCTGTCTGAATGTAAAACTTGGTTGAGATGCATACAGTATTCTGTGAATATATCGCTATCTTGTGTTCCAGTTTCGTTTTTTTTTTTTTTTTTTTGAGATTTCTGAAAAGAATTTTTCTGTAGGGTGAGAAAACCAAGCACTTAAAGCATCGTAGTGCTAGGAATATATGTGACAGTACTTTCATTGTTTCATAACCAACCTTACGGTTTGTGGTGGTTTTGATGTTAAAAGGAGTGTCATATTAGAATCAATAAGTAGTTCTCTGCCGGGTTTTTAATATCAGCTCTAGCAATATTTTTGATTATAGAGGGAAGTTTTTATTTTACGAAATTGAAATCGAAAAACCTAATGCACAACCTCCTAGGCCCAATATCGGGAGTCGTGACAAAAAAAACTTCGGTTATTCCGTCGTTCCGAAGGGACCTAAAATGGAGTCCTGCGGATGCAAGGTACTCCATAAAAATCCTTAAGTCCTGATTGTTTTGAGTAAGCACTTGTATAGGGAATTCTCATAAAAAATTTAACAGTAATACTGCTTTAGATTGGTTTCTAAGACTCTAATATAATATGAGCAGTCTCTTATTTATTAGTTTTCTTTACATCATCAACTAATCTAGTAGTTTATTGAAATGAATTTGTTGATAAAAAAAGATAGCCTAAAGCTTTCTTTGTCGTTTCTATTAGTAAATATTTATATACTGAACTAATTATAATAAGAATTATTAAAATTTTATAACAGTAATTGAATTATTATTTTTCTTGAAATTTCTTCGTGATGATTATTCTAGTGATGATGAAAAAAAGGAACCACGGATCCATAATCATTTGAGATCGGCCTCTAATTAACATAAAATTCAAGCTACTACTGTATTAGCTAACATATTCCTAGAACACCGGAAGTCGAAAGGATCTGTAATTTTAAATAATGCTGAAACAAAGTAGTTGCGATTTGAATAGCTCAAATGAATACGAATTTTACATTTGACTGGAAAGCTGTGGAACTGATTTTCACGAGTCCCGCTAGAGAGCTCTAGTGGTATTTCGTGGATATTAACGCTGTAGTCACCCATGTTTATGGATGGTGATGAAATCCAATTGGTTATTCTTTCTTTTTTATTTGTTTTAAAGTTTATTGATTTAGTTTTGTTCATAAAATTTTCCATTTTGTAATTGATATTTCGTTCGGTAATGAGCTGTAAAAACTAGTCTTTCTTCGGAAGGATCGATCCTTCAGAATAGATTCATTCTGATTGATTTTTTTTAACATCAGTTACGAATGTACATACTCCTGATCACTAGTATAATGTGTGGAATCATCATTTAATCGTTCGTTTGTTCGTTTAACGTCACTTTATGCTGCTATGGCTAATCGGACGAATCATCATTTAATATTTATGTTTTTTAATACAATATATTGTAATAATCCTTTACTATCAGTGAGAATCAGTCGTTTGTATGCATTTAGATATTGTTTTGAATACTAACATCCGAAAAAGAAAATTGAATAGAATGAACAAGTAAATCACTGGCTAGGAAAGCAAATACCTTATAATTCACTTTGTAGTATCTTCATTAATCCAACCAATCCTACTACCATCTTACTAAGTTGGCACTGAGGGAGATGGAAGGATTATTAATAAGTTCCATTTCAACTCTTAATTCACCTCTGCCTCGCAAAGCAATAAATAACGCGACGTAAGCTACACTTGAAGGGTATCCATTTGAGCCAATCCTATAAATTTAAAAATTTCTAAAATAGTATAAGGTATAAAAATCCTGTATATATTGATTATTAAGGAATTATTAATTAAATAAGGAATATTTAGCTGGATTATCATCACAGCCAATTAGCTGGTATTTGCGGATTTATCGATTAATGCTGATCTTACAGTTATCGAAGTACAATTTAAGACATTTCTTTATAGCGCTATTTAATTTCTTTACGAACAAGCATTAAAATATAATTAGCTAAAGTTCACATTGTAGGCCCTTACACATTCCAAAGGGTGAACGAGTTCGCGTATTTGGAGTCCTTAGTGACACCAATAAACGATGTATCTGCTGAGATAAGAAAAAGGGTAGTGGCGGCAAATAGGGCATATTTTGCCTTACTGAAAACTCTTCGCAACAAATCCCTTACCAGGGGCACTAAACTGGTCATATACAAGACTCTTATACGCCCTGTTCTTACCTATGCTTCCCAAACCTATGCTTCAAAATAAATAATGAAAATAGTCTTTTAATTTTCAAAAGAAAAATATTACGGCGTATAGTGTTGGCCCAGTGATAGATGAAGATGGATGGAGGATTAGGAGGAACAGGGAGATTTATGACCTTTACGGGGAAGTGGACATTATAAAGTTTATTAAACTGAGGAGGCTCAGTTGGGCTCGCCATGTCGAAGGATGGAAGTAGAAGAAATTCCTAGAACAGTAGTGGACCCAACCCTTCACAGTACACGACGGACTGGTAGGCCAAGGCTTCGATGGGTTGATGGAGTGGCAGCAGATGCACGGAGCCTGCTACGGAACAGAAGCTGGAGAGCGGAAGATCAAAATCGGGCCGAATGGTGGGCGGACCCACCCAGGGTCGTAGCGCTAGGTAGATATATATATATATAGTTATGTCACTGACCCATCCCAGCTGCACCTAGTCTCTTTCCCACGGTAGTCAGCACAAGTCAGCACTAAGATTCTCTTATAAGTAACTCCTTAGAAAATAAGCAATCAATTCTTGTCCTAGTTCTAGACTGTTACTATGTCGGTTTAAATAAAGTTTGCTTTTTAAAAAGTCTTATCAAGTGTTCATTTATTTAATTGGCGCCCAAATAGGGACTTAGCGGCTTACCGAAATACTTCATAGAAGCTAACGTAAGAAGATTGTTTTTACATTTTCAAAGCTAAGTCAAAAATCTATTAAATACAAGAAGGAAGACCCAAGCATCCAGTCTTTACTGTCTGCTCTTCACTTGCTGGTCATTTGAGAACATCACTCCGCAGAACATCTGGGAAATCGACTCAAGACTGCAATAACTTCTTAACAACGCTTGGTAAATAAAAGACTTTAGTATAGTTCACATACTGCATGAACTTAGAATTAAGTAGACGTTTAGCTAACTTAAGACTTAATCACAGTACAGTAGATCAGGATATTGATACAATGTCGGTATCAACTCTAGAAATAAAAGATTTTGATTTTAAGTTAATTCCCAATTATGGTGGTGATTCTTTGCATTTGGTAGATTTCACTAAAAGTATTAAATATCTCTTAAATTTATATTGTAAAGATGGGAATCCATATAAAATTATAAATCATCAAAAAATTTTATTAACAATTCATAACAAATTACAAGGTAAAGCCAAAATAGCTACCTATGATAAAGATTTTAACAATGTTGAGTCAGTAATCGAGTATCTAACTAGTAAATATCAGGATTCGCGGACAAAAGAGCAATTGCTTGCTGAAATTCTTAACACTCTACCATTTAGAAATGAAAATCCGAAAGATTTTATTGAACGGTTGATGTTAAAAAGATGTGATTTATATGCCAGGACGTATGCTGATGAAAGTATAACTAATAAGCAAGATGAAATGGCTAGATATGACAAACAGTTGGCACATCATGCCGTACACCAATTTCATCCAGATTTAACAGATTTTATATATCAAATTAAATTTGATTCATTAGAAGATTTGGATAATATATTAAGAAACTCTGCTTCTTTTATAGTGTACAGATTATTTCCAACAAAAAGGGAATTTCACAATAATAAAAATCATTTTGAAAAACCAAAATATTCAGACAGACCACGGGAAGTTAATAATAAACCTCCTTACCCAGTAAGATATGAATATAATTCACCGCCCAGACAAGAATTTAGACCTAGGGAGCACTATCAGCATAATCATCACAATTACAATTACCAATATAGGGCACCATATCAACAACAACAATTTGTCCCTAATTATAGACGAGAATGGTCTCCGCAAGATCAACATAAGTTTTTTAATAAACCGCCCTCATATGGATATAGACAAAACGAAAAACCAAATTACCCTCAAGAACAAACATTCGGAAAAAGGGAAGACAGTAATACGGTATCAATGAGAACTGTCTCAAATAGGATAAACCAAAACAATCATATAGAAGATGAAAAAGACAGTGTCATTCAACAGCTCACAGAAAGACTTAATAAAGTAGAGCATTTTTTAGAAGTAGGTCCCAAGGAGGAGAAACCTCCGGATCAAATTTAAATGAATTAAATATGACTGACACTCTACCACAGGTCATAGACAATAAAGGCTTAAAGTGGTTATTTGATACTGGCGCTACCAAAAATTATATACACCCGGATGTGGTACCGGAAAATGTAAAGAAAATTAAGGATTCATTCATAGTTAAAACCCCTGCTGGAAGAAAAGAAGGAACACATGGTGTCATACTTCCATTAGAGGATCATTTAGGACTACTATGTAAATGTTATGAGTAAATTTCTAATTTTTCCATTTTCGGACCATAAACCTCTAACATGGATATTTACCATGAAGAACGAAAACACTCGCATAATGAAGTGGATCTGGAAGCTCCAGGATTTTGAGTTTGAGGTAGTCCACATAAAAGGCAAAGACAATCATGTAGCAGATGCCTTATCGAGAAACGAATTAAATATTTTATCAGAGGAAGACATAGAACAAATTATAACAGACACCTCAGGAAATGATACGCCAGAATATGAAAATCTAATTAAAGAGTTGGATACACTTCAACAAAACGAAGTCCAACCGGATTCCGAGAGTTTATCAACTTGTCATTCACAACTCTCGAGTAATGAGCAAATATGGTACACAGAAAAAGATAAAGTTATCAACGTAGAAAAAAACCAATTAGTTATTAAAAGAGGTATCAAAGAAGAAATAAAATATACAAAATTATTTGGTAACACCAAACATAGATATGAACTATTCATAAACAATAAAAATCAAATAATACCTCTTCTGGACACAGTAATTAAACCAAACACTGTATATGGAATTATTTGTGAACCTAATGTAAAAATATTAGCTAATGAATTCGAAGAATATTTTATGGAGATAACAAATAATATTACAAGATATCCAAATGTTAAATTTAAAAGATATTATACAATATCAAATGACATTGAAAACTTAGAAGAACAAAAAGAACTTATTTTAAACTACCACTTAGGCAAATCCTTACATAGAGGAATACTAGAAACTTGGGAAAAACTGAAACGAGAACATTACTTTCCAAACATGCGTGATAAAATAACAGAAGTCATTAATCAATGTGAAATCTGCAAAGTAAGCAAGTACGAAAGAAACCCAATCAAACCAAAATATCAGTTAACGGAAACCGCAGATAAACCTTTTCAAATATTAATGATTGATACTTTAAAATGTGATAAACGAAATTTAATAACAATTATAGACACATTCACAAAAAGATTATTTGTAAAAGAAGTTGAAGCATTAACGGGAAATAATGTCTGTCAAGTTATTGAAGATTATTTAACATATTATCCAATCCCAATAAAAATTGTAATGGATCAAGGTAAAGAAATGAATAACGAACTTGTTAAGCAACTATGTCAGTTGCGCGGTATAGATGTACACATAACATCTGCACAAAATTCCAATTCGCTAGGAGTTTTAAATAGAGCACATTCCACGTTTATTGAAATGATGAGAACAATCACTAAAGAAAAGAAACATCACGAATTTAAGAAAATATTAAATTTATCTATTATACTTTTTAATAACTCTTTAAATCAATTAATTAAACTTTCTCCTAATGAAATGACTTTCGGAACAAATAATGACAAAATCATAGAAATGGATATCAAAGAACAATATGTTCAAAAATATCACGACGATATGAAGATGCTACACAATCACATAAACAAAATCATATTCAATGAAAAGGAAAACAGAACCAAAGAGTTAAATAAAAATAGAGAAGAACCTATAGTATTAGAAGGGAAACAATATTATAAAAATAGCCAATCTAGAATAAAAAGCCAGAATAGATTTAATCCTACAGAAGTAATCATAAAAGGAAAACGAGGAACAAATAAAACTCATTTAAGTCAATTTAAAAGACCTAACAAAAATAAGAAAAAATATTTTGTTTCAGAAAATGCTACTGCTTCTACTTCTACCAATAATGATACGGAGCCTGGAGGTAGTAGACCTCGCTAAATCAAATGGCATAGAGCAATACAACGTAAAAGAAATTAAACTTTTAACAGACTATGTAACTTTATATCATCAATATAATTTAACATCCTTAAAAGCAACAATGCAAAATCCTATAAATTCATCAAACACACTTTGTAAAGATTTATATGCAGATATAAATAGCAGACTCGATGTAATGTTATCTAATAGACATAAAAGAGGCCTTATAAATGGTCTAGGAACAGCAATCTCATGGTTAACAGGAAACATGGATGCTACTGACAAACAACATTATGACGATATGATCGACAAAATAAGAAATAATGAAGATAGCAATAAAATTAATGAACAGCATCTTTTCCAAACTACTCATGATTTAATCCGTAAACATGAAAGTATTGTACACACGTTTAATAAAAATACTATTTCAATTAAAAATGAATTACAACGTGTAAATAACATAACAAATAATCACCAACTAATGTTTCATTTATTAAATATTCAAAACTATGTTAAACAATTAGAAATAATGCTTGAATTCTGTAAACTAAACATTGTACACAATAACCTATTGAGAGATATAATAGATACTTTACCTGATAATGTAACATTAATATCCAATGATATAAAAACGTTATGGTTAACATCGAAAATCCATTGTGATACCCGCAATAATGTTATTATAGCTATAATTCAACTCCCCAGATTAACTAAAACTGTAACTGGTGTTTATATTTTACCAATTCCCATTCAAAGAGGGAATACATTTCAAATGTTACAACTAACAAATAATGTATTTTTATTTTCTGATAACTATTATTTTAATGCTCAATGCATGTTTTATGATGAAATAATTTGTATAAAGCAAGATATCAATTATTGTATAACTGATTTAACACTTAAGGGCATTAATAATCCTAATTGTAGCCTAGATGTAATTAAAAGTAAGGTTGTATATTATTATCAAATAAGCACTTATGTATCCTTTAATATAAGTAGCTTAAAATTATGTAATAATCATACTGTATTTATACCCACTGTTGCTAAAATACTTGTAGCAAAGCAAGATTGTATCCAACATTTCCCAAGAATTTATACTCATAATCCTAACTTTGAATATACTCCACAATTTAATGATCCATTTGAATATGATTTGATCCCTAACAAAACCATTCAGGAATATTCTTATTTGTCTATAAGTACTATAACTATTAATTATTATGTATACCTTCTTATTATTATTGGACTAATTTGTATTTTGATTATCCTTATTCTTTTATATAAGTTTGAATATTGTAAATCGCCTACTCCTCAAATGTATCTTCCTAGTGCACCTGTTCCCAGTAATCAGGAAATATTAATGAATGTATTTAGAAAATAGGAAGTTCCAGGAGTAAGTTCAAATTTTGGGGGGAGGAGTTATGTCACTGACCCATCCCAGCTGCACCTAGTCTCTTTCCCACGGTAGTCAGCACAAGTCAGCACTAAGATTCTCTTATAAGTAACTCCTTAGAAAATAAGCAATCAATTCTTGTCCTAGTTCTAGACTGTTACTATGTCGGTTTAAATAAAGTTTGCTTTTTAAAAAGTCTTATCAAGTGTTCATTTATTTAATTATATATATAGAAAGTTCAGACATAATATTAATATTCAAAATATATTAAATTCATTTTCCGTTCATTTAAAGTGCGATTTGAAAATTATTAGTTGTCACACAAATGGTTTTTTTTTACTTTTTTGGTATGAATAATTGTACCATCAGATTCTGAAGACATGATATGAGGTGCTTAGTCAAACATTTACGGTTAGCAATGTCAAAATCAGGCTAGCAATTGAACTCGTTATTTATATAATTGATTTTATATATAAGATTATGAAACTTTATAAGGTTGGCAAAACGAGATTTTGTTAGGTTTAAAAAGTAAACAAATATTATTTAACCCTCAGGTACTGACACATGGTCCCTGGGACCTTTTGGTACCTATTTTCTAGAATTTCCCACCCTTCCGATTATGGGAAATCCCCGCATGACTATGACCAATGCAAGATGAACCTTCTTAATAAATCTTCTTTGTAAGTAATAAAATGATCATATATAATTTTTTTTAAATATTTATAAAGAGCGTAAGAAAAAACGATGTCACTACTTGAGGCTTGAAATATGATCTCTTATTTATACAGTGCAATAAGAAATGATGGAAAAAAATAATAAATACTTCATTGCTTAAGTATTATTGTCATTATCTGTAATACTTATCGAATATGTAATATGCATAACATTATTAATAAGATGATCAGGGTTAGCAAAAAATTACAATCTGTAAAAATACTATGTTCTTAAAAACAGACTAGAAGAAAAGTAGACTATTTTCTATTATTAGATAACTCTGGTTCGTCAAATGATTTTCACTCAACGTACTGTCAAAATTATCCATCAGATATTTGTAATAGGTCGTGAACCTATTCTTCAGGTATTATCTTCCGCGGCTTCATGTAAATGAAATAGTAATGTATGTTATTTTGAAAAATGTCTGTAAAAACCATAACTAATGTCTATTCATCTGTGAAACGCAAAGGTACTGCTTTTGCAATAAGTGCTTTCCTGACCACATCTTTGTTTTTCTCATGTCGAAAGAATAAGTTACGTTCACAGAATGTGCGGCGAGTTAATCTTTAGGCGATCTTATCATAGTTGCACACAATATCCGCTCAATTCAAAACCTCATTTGGATGATCATTTTATAATAATAAGTGTATTTATATAGGTATCAGTTTATATATATATATATATATATATATATATATATATATATATATATATATATATATATATATATATATATATATATATGTAACTGAGTAGACTTGGACAAAGTATTTTTGTTTTGGTGAATAAAAAATAATTCACGATATTATATAAAGAGTTCGGAACTAATTTCGTCGGATGAGGTTAGGATTAGCAAAGGTTTGGATAATTGTAATTCAATTAAAATAGGAAAATGTTGAACAATCGCCACGTTTGTACAAAAAAAAAATCTTATTGTGTAGTACGGAAGTTAAAGAAAGTAAATTTTAATAATAATATGAATTAAACAAACTTTATTGAGGTAGCGACAAAAAGAATAGATTGTAGAATTAGTTTCATTAAATGTTGACTTCTTCTTAATGACAGCTAAGTCTCCATATAATTACAATGATATAAATTATTTTAAGTAAAATAGTAAGTAATAAATCATAGTTCTATGAAAACCAAACTTAAATTTTTGAATTAAGAGACAATACACTTAATTTCTAGAAATGGTAATTTGGAACGAGCCTTCCAGTTCGGATAATCGACACTCAATTGTAATATGGTTTGAAGTGTATAATATTGTATAAGCAATTATAAGCAATTTTGTATAAAATTTTATTGTCATTTTTATATTCCAACTAAATAATTAGATGATTGGCATATGAAGTTAATTTAGTACCTGACGATATACAGTATATATACATATTGTTACGGTCAGAGGGATAAAGACGGGCGGGAGGGATTGACGTCTTAAGGGAGAGATTAATATTGGATTAAGAAGGTCCTTGACGAACCCAAAACGGCCTCCTCCCCACTTCCGAGTGTCTAGAACATTCGATCTTGATATAAATACCGCTCGCTTCCGCCAAGGGGGTCATTCAGAGAGTAAACCAGAGAGTGTGATTAACTAGTAATAAGTGTATCAGTGAACTGTTACAGATTGTGAGTGTAATAAACTGTTTCTGTTTGTTACTGTGTGTCAGTTTGTTATAATTGGAGATTCATATGGTCAGTGGACTTTAATTAGTGAACTACAAGTGTTAATTTGTAGTTCTAAGCTCTAGTGTAATTTTATTGTATTTGTACACATTTATGTAAATATTTAAGCTATTTAGAAGTAGTAATAACTTGTTTTATTGTAGTAATTAAACAGGAGTTAGGCCTAGATTATAATCTTTAGAATATTGTAATATTGTAATTGATATTAGTCTAATAATTTAATTGGTAGTAACTTCATTGTATTCTTTTGTCACTTTGTTAATAAATATTAGTATCTTGAATTTAGGTGTAGTTCACATTTTCACATCCAGTAGACTTTTTTTTTTTTTTTTTTTGGTTAACCCTTGAGTGGTATACTACAATTTTGTTACACAGCATTCAACTTTTTAGCTAAAGAAGCTCGTTAAGCAGTCTCGTCATGTGTATTCAGTGATTTCATTCATGATGAAACCTTAATTGGTGAAATGTTAATCACTATTAACTATTTCATATTTTTATCATCTTGAGAAAGAAAAAAATACTTACACACTCACTGCAGGTTTAGAGTAAATTGCAAAACTTTCACTCGGGACAACCTCCTTACGCGATTACCCACAACCAGTTCAAGTTCAACTCTTTTTACCTGCCGCTAATTGCTAATTGCACTTGAATTGTTCACGGAAACATTCTCACGTTGTTAAAGCTGGGTGAGTGGTTATAAGGGAATGCTCTTTTACTGTCCCATAGGACTGCAACCAGGGTATATTTCCAAGTTAATAGGAAATCCTATTATTAAAAAAAAAACTACGCAAGGTATTTGTAACACAGATGAGAAAAGTGTAACTGAGTATGTATTCAGCATTAACTATAATAACAGATGATAACTGTAGTGTACTGCACACTATTACACAACATATATTAATGGTCCAAGAGAGTAACATCTTGTTCATAATTTGTTTTAACAATCTTAATTCGTCATGGATCTTTTGTCATCAAGTGTCATATCGTCCAAGTAGAGCAATCATGGAGAAATAAGGAAGGCAATTTCTAACTTAATTCCTAAACCAAGATAAAGGCGGTGGTAAGAGCCAACTGTTTTTTAGAGAAGTTATTTGGCAGGAATCTCGTTCGACCTCCAGATATTTTCCTTACCTATGGATACTTTCTCTATTCTACACTAGGAGGCTCTTTCAAGATCGGTAAAATAGTAAATACTTTATAAACCACATGAAGTAATCTTAAATTAGCACTAGCAAACACAGCCTTTATCTTTAAACGTTTCCTACACCACTCCTATTATGTGGTGGGAGGTAGGTATTATGTGGAGGGCCAGTAACAAAAATGAATTATTTTCTTTGCCTGATATAATTTTTGATGATACCTCCTCATGTCCAGAGATGCATTAATTTTGTAGATTATGCATAATTATGTAGATGCATTAATTATTTGTTGCAGCGATTTCAATAAAAATAGTTTTCTTACTGTAACTTCCATATTTTAAGTTATGTATTCATTTGATCACATCATCATGGTGTGGAGTATAAGCGGATGTAAATTAAAACAGTCATACATCACGAAAAAAATGTAAATTAATAATTAGTCTAGGATTCAAGGAGATTAAAAAAAACAACAACTATATATTGTATTTGAACATTTCCTAATTAACATATACACCTATTTTTTATGGCGATTTTAATACTATCTTTTTTACTCAGCATAGAATAGTAAAATGGATAGCGAAACCGCGTTAGTAGATATTCTACTTCTTACACTTTCCTACTTACCTAACAATTATGAAAAATTTCCTGTGTGTTTTTCTGTTTTCATCTATAAAAGATGCATACAAGTCCTCTCATAACATCTAATAAATTATATAACTGTGTTTGCAAATATTTTTCTTTATAAACACTTCTCTTCATCTCTTTTTTTTTTCCATTCTAATGGATCCCCCTTCCAATATTGCGACACTACTGGAGGCACATCTGTTGAGGATAGCAGTTCGTGACCCCGAGATGAACAACTGCCTGGCAACAGTAGTAATTAAACTTGACTAAATGAGAGAAGCAATAAAATTTTATTGTAGAACTCTGATTATTACTGAGCATCGACTTTCACTGGCATTGCGACACTATGAGTCATGGAAAAATAACGCAAAACAGCTTCAGTTGCAAATTATTCAAAGCAATAATCCAGTATACTTGAAACTTCGCATTGAAACTTATTTCAAGTATGTATAAATTTGATTGACCAACTTCTAAAGATATTATCAACAAGAAAACAGAATTACTAATCTTTTAAAAAAATCGTTTGTATTATATGTTTAGGGGACTAGGTAGGTTAGTGTGCAGAGAGCTGAGTTTCTATGCTGAAGAAGCCGCGTTCGAATCCGGCTGCAACAAATAAATTAAACCATCTTTAACAGCGGATGACCATTTGGAACTGAACGCCCTTTTGGTGCTAAAATAGCCTCTATAAAATTGGTACCCACCCTTGATTAGGGAAAAAACGTTAGGGGTTGAGCGTGATCTTGGGCAAAAAACCTATCATAATAATTAGAATCATTTGTTTTATTTCAGTGCTTATATTTGAATATAGGCATATTCAATAATTGATATTGAATATCACTAGCAAAGAGTTTACAACATTTTTATACATTCATTTATATTTATATTATCTATATTACATGAAAATGGTTAGTTGGAAGAAAATGCTACATTATCAGAACATCCGAATAACTTGGAGTCCGTGGCAAAGGATATTCGGATAAAATTTAACAAACGTCCATTCTATTTAAAATTATGTCTCGCTCATAATGCATATTTATGGAAATATTTCATAACTGTACCTACTTCATTCTTTTAACAAACTGGAGATCATTCTACTTCACAACTATTATCCTATACTTCAATATTTCACCCATATTTCTTTTTATGTATACATAATAGATCAAACAGCTCAAAAATATTTATGTCACTGAAATTGCAATTGTCATTTTTTTTTTTTAAACGTCAAAACAGAAATTTATACTGGCACAACTAACTCTATATTTAAACTTTTAATATTTACACTTAAGAAAAAAGGAAGGCTCTATTAACGATCACAATACAACATTTTATTACAAACAAAAAAAATGCTCCATAACAAGTAAACAATATAATTCTAAACACCAATCGAAGAAGATCAATTATTGATCAACATGTATGTACTGTATACTTCTGATTTGAGAATAACTTTTGGGGAGACCGAAAAAGACTGATAGCCAAACTAAGCCTTGAGTTATCATTAGGAAAATATTAAAATGGAGTAGGACGAAAGATAGGACGAGAGAACTCCTTTCCCGAATTATAGGACAAATTCAGGAACGGGAAGAAATGGCAATGGGGAGTATGGTTTTTAATACATACCATGAATATATTTCAACACCAACACATTTCCTCATTGTATTGTTTCGGAAATAGATAACGCTTAAAAATACGCGAATGAACTGAATATATGAGACATTCCACGATATATAATAAAACAGAATAAACAAATTAAAATATTTATTTATAAATAAACGAAATCACTGTTGAGATGATTATCTTCTTATGGATATGTGATAATCAGAAATCACTAATAAGGTTATGACCTGTGACCTTCGATTCTAATCAAATCTGCAAAGGCGTATTCCATAACCTGCGATGTTTCCTTGTTTCACTTTCAACAGCAGCCTTTTTGGAGTTTCTACCGTATAATTATAAATCTACATCATAAATTTTAAACATTATAAATTAATCAATTGATATTATTCCATGAAAACCATCTTAAACATGCATAATCGAAGCAGTACTACAAATATGTATTCACGTATATTAGATCATATACTTAGACATACAGTTAGCGGAAAAGCAAAAGTAGAATAAATTCTTTATTTATAATGATTGAGTCTTAGCGAACTGATCAATTTTCAGAAATCTCGATCGATTTTCCTTTTCGGGCGCCTAGTCGCGTAATACTGATTCGAGGATCGAACAAAGAACTTGTGACCAATGTCCTGCAAAACTATTGAGAGGATAAATAATGCAAAAATAGGATTCAGACAGCTGCATTCTACAAGTCAATGATAGGTCACCTTCATAACTTCTAAAGTCTCGAAAATCCCCTGATATCGTTCTGCAATTCTGAATGCTTGGAATTATTTAAAAACTCTTATTTATGAACTATCCTATGTACTTGCGTACTTTTAATGCTTGAAAGAACTATCCAACATTAATATATATTTTTTTTAAATTTACTATCCTTTCTAGATGATGGGGTGTACCATTAGCTATCACGGCTCCAGTGCCTCAATGCGTTAGCCGGAAGCACATATCTATTTAGAAAGAAGAGCGTCGTCTCGCAGGACACTGGGACAGCCAATAGAAGGCATTACAACACATTATAACTATAGAATAAACAACTTGCGACCTACACTCTATATATTTATTTTATTTCAATTTTATTTTGGCTGTTTACATTATGCGCCAAATGGCATAGGTATGATTTCGTAAATAAATATTTTTATTATTATTAAAATATTTTTTTTTTTCTATGAAGAAACTATGGACTACGTCTATTTCAACTGTTGTTATCATTCCTCCCACATCTCTTTCACTCTTCCCCCTGTGAATTTGCTTTCTCATCGAATTGCGCCAAACATTATTAACAGTAGGTATGCCTAATAGAGTGCTTTGAGGCTTGGCTAACAGAGGACATTATACAAGGTAATTGTTTACAAAAACTGTTGTATTCAATAAAAAGGATTATGCATCTTTATTTATTTAATCTTCAAAATCCCTAAAATAAATTTTCCTGCAGTAAAAAAATTTTAATTTTTATTAATGTTAATTTAGTAATGTAAAGTTTATATTCAAAGTAATAAAAAATGCTCGACAAAGTAAATACCACAAAATGAACAATTTTTGCGCTGTTTTGAACATTTCGAACGGAGCTCACAGGGATAATCGTCAATAATTTTATCTATTACCATTTGTATTTTGTAAGTAACATTTTCAGATTGTGACAAAAATGTCCCTCTTTGCGTTGACCAAATTTTCCGCCTATTGTTTGTCTTCTGTTTAGGTATTTGTTTCTTTTTTTTCGAAAATAAATCATTACCAAGCTTTTATCCTTATTTTATGACTTCATATTATTATTTCAGATTTTCCGTCTCCGTTGGGAGCCGAATCGAATCCGATGGAAAACTGAAACTTTTTTTATTGCTTATTTTATTGATACCTAAACGGTGCAGTCAATCGAAACATCAAACATTCAGTTATGTAGCGGAAACAAAAATCAGTATTCGCTCATTGGAGCAGTTAAAATAACATTGCAAATTAAAAACATAAAGGGTAAAATAATTTTTTATTTCCAGTTTTATTGTATTCTACATATTTTATCGTGTTTGACCCTCAACTTATCATTTATTCCATATAAATGGTAATCATCCCAATAGCAATTCGAAAAAGGTATATTATGACATGATTTTTTTTTAAAATAATGTTGTTTGATTTTTTTTTTATTATAAATTATGTAAATTACGCAATGATAATTGAAGGCACCGACTAATGAAGAACTAATGAAGGGAGAGGAACAAAGGAAGCCTCCTTCCTGTATGCTGTTTGTATAACTTCAAAACGTGCTCTGAACTCTGATGAAATTCTAGATAATGGCGACTAATTACTCCAAGAAGTAAACATAACCTTGTACTCTTCACATATAATGCTGACACCTTCCCACAATACCTCACAAATTCTAAAATGTTGCTTTCCGTGGTCCTCCTCACACTTTTCTGCTTTGCTGTTGTAAGTGAGATCTGTATTTCATTATGATGTTGTTTTTTTCTAGCAAGAGTAATTTTTATTTTAGTACAGTACATAATAAAATATTTGTTTTAGTAAATGTTTGATACCAAGGAAAATATGAAAATAATAGAGATAATATCTGAGAGAAAAAATCGGTACATGACCATTCCAAATTCAAATTAAACAAATTGAAAGATTTACAAATTAACACTTCAGAACTGGCGCTCGGTTCTGTGACACGAGGACTACTGGGACTCCCCAGAGCCTAGTCGACAGGTTCTTAGTCTTTTAATCCCTATATCTCACACAAGACCTGCCAGCAACTTGATAATTAAGATTTCTAGCTTAATTAAGGTGGGGAAACTAAATAAAAAATGTGTAACTCAATAAATTTTAAAAATTCAAAATAATGGTCATTTTAACTAAAACTAGAGTAAATTATAAGAAAAAAAACCACAATAATTTGGGGTTTAAAACTCCTTTTGCTCTCATATGTCAGATCGGAGTCCTGTTGACTGAATTATGAATTCGTTGATCGTGAAATCTTACAGCATTCAAAAGAAGCAAAAATGCTGGTACAAAATAATAGCCCTAAAATGTCTCAAGATATTGAAGTGTAAAGATCTAAAAAAAAACACTCAGGTATAAAAGTGGAATTGGGGCTTTTATTATTTCCAGTGTGTGTGTTTTTTTTTACACTCACAGAGTCTTGAGTAGATCTGCACCATACTTCTGAATTTCTTATGGATAAAATCAGTGATTTCTTGAAGTATTTTGTCAGTAAAAAAGCAATATTTTATATATGATTGTCTGCATTGTACTTAAGTATACTGTACTACATTGTACATCTATTCAACTATGATATACTTACTTTACTTAATAAGCAAAAACTCAAGGCAACATTATTATTGCTAAATTTGATAACGGATATCCTGGGAACTATGCACGATTGAAAATAAGTTAGCATAATTAATCTCATATATTTTTTCACCTTTGATTTTATAAAATATTTATATCCGAAATATAAGCTGAAAAGCGAATGGGCGGGGAAATATAATTTGTTGTACAGTAAACTTCATTTAAAAACTATACAATTATCTTGAAGTTTATTATTTCAATTTTTAGCTTTCATTTAGTGGTACTTCATAATGGTATGGAGTTGAAGAGACCATTTGTGTGTGTATCTTGATATCACGGGATTAGCAAGCAATATTTCCATGTGCATGTAAAATGTCACAAAATATTTTTTTTTAAATAGGCCACGGTTATTTTCTTTTCAGGTTCATTTCCCTTTAATCATTTCTTCTAGTTACTGAGGTAGAAGTTAATTGAATAGTTCTGCTAGCGATGGAATCATATTATTTTGTCTTTATATCTTGGTCTCACCATAATTTAAACATTCTATGATTTTTTAAAACATATTTGTTCTGGATGATGGTAATTCATTAAGTATTTTTCATTACTTTAATGTTTAGAGAGCAGAAGATTCAGAATCAAGGGAAGATTCTTTAGATCAATCTCGAGACGATGAAGTTCCACAGAAGTTCATAGAAGTCATCATGGACTGCAGTGTCAAACACAATGTTCCTGCAAGTATGTAATATATATGTGTGTTTGGTGGCTTACCTAGCCCTCTTTGTTACTTTCTATTCAATTTATTTTTATATATTTTTTTTGTCTTCAAGATTATTTTAAATTGGCATTGGCTGGAGAACCTCCTGAATATGAGAATGCAAAGGTATTTCTATAAGAATTTGACGTATATTTTCATTTATTCGAGAGTTGTTACAATTTTTGTATTTTTTCAGTGTTTCGTCAAGTGCAGCCTGACGGGTTTAAATTTTGTATGTATCCATAATTTGTTGTCAAATATTTTGAAATTGTAATTTTATCTTAATTTATAGTTATAGTTATATTATCATGGTTGTAGTTATATGAAGATGGCACCTTCAATGAGCATGTCGTCAGGGAGGTTATACAGCGATTCATCCCAGATCCGATTGTTCAAGCGCAAGCAATCAATACTTGGTTAAGATGTGAAAAAGAAAGTAAGTTATTTAATTCACGAGCCTAATAACGCATTCAAAATTTCAACGATCGTAATTACATATTAAATTATATTGCTTTCATAGAAAATACTTAAATTAAATTAGTCCTGAGTTTACTGGCAAGGTTACAAATAACATTTTAACATTTTTGAAAAAAAAAAGTATCAAAAATCTTCTAACACTATATTAGGCGTTCAGAACCATAAGCGGATAACTTTAAAAAACGAGTTTTTCACTAGTTAAGTTATAATTATAGTTATAATTCTTGGTGCTTCTTGGTGAAAATTTAAGATCAGAACTGCACTAAAGCCATAATTAGTAAGGCGGCAAAGCGTTGTATGACGAAATTGCTTGAGTTAACAAGCGATATATATATATATATATATATATATATATATATATATATATATATATATATATATATATATATATACTACATTAATTTAGTTTGAATCCCTGTACTTTATTGATTATTTATATTTCTATTTAATTTGAATTCCAGAAAAATCCATATTATGAAATAGAATTAATTGGATTCTTTATGAAAATTTTATTATTCATTTAATATTATTAAAAAGGAATTCGAAATTGAGCAATCGTGCACCGAATGACGAATTTCTCAATAAATATAGTTCACAACTTTAGAAACTTGGCTTGAGCAATGTTGAAATAGTATAATCATTAATCTAAATAGTTTTAGAAATTCATCTTTTTCTCTAATTACTTATGATTATGTAATTAAGCATTGTAATAAGTTGTTTTATTTCGCTCATTTATTTGAACGCCACTTGTTTTTTTTTAAAGCGGCACACGTCCACAAACACATATATTAGTAGCTCCTATTTCGAATGTGTATTTAAGGTACCTAAAAGTGCAAATAAACAATTTTGCTACCTATTTATTTTATGTCGAAAAGAATTAGATATTGTTGTTATATCGAATTGTTTTTATTGCATGTACGTTATATAGATACACATACATATAATTATTATTAATTTGTAGGTCAGTCATCGGATTATGCTGATGACTCATGCGATAGAGCCCACAAAATGTTCATGTGTTACTCCAACAGTATGAGCAAAGTATATAAGGTATGCTAGTAGTTTGTTACTATTTAATTTTTTTTCTAGGAATATAAATAAATCTGTGCCATGGTAACTATAAACTTCAATTATTGGTATAAAAAGAACTCTGATAAAATAAAACTTATCAGAACGTGTATAGATGTTTAGATAAATGTTTTATAGATAGATGTTATATTCTGCAAGTGAGTATGAAATAAGTATATTTTAAAATAGTTACATATACTTACATTATTATATACATTAAAAAATACCCATTATTTTTTTTTAGAGTTATAACCCAGCTTAACCGTAATGAAGCAGTGCAGAAAATATTCCAATAAGAGCGCTCAAAATGTTTAAAAAAATATATGTAATAATATAATAAAAACTATACATGTATTTCTTTATATGTATATTTGTATATGTATTATTTTTGTTCATATGTAATACAGTTCAATGAATGAAGAAATAATTAAAAACCAATATTTTTGTTATAATGCAATATATATTAAAATTGTCTACTATATCAAAATTTTAATTTTACTATTTACCTTACAGTTGTAAATTTCAATAGATAAAGTAAAAAATTTACCTTATTTATCAGATAAGTAATTTAACTAAAGATTATCAACTGAGAGGCGCTGTTTTTCATAAATGATTTATGTAAAGTACATTAAAAAGTAACACGAATCCAGTAATCTAATAAGTTTGTAAAAATAATGATATTTATAATTTATTACTTTTATTAATTGTTATTATTTTTAAATATTTTTATTTCGAAGGGAGTAGACTTGCCCTGGCCGGGATTCGAACCCGGATCGTCTGCATCTCTGTTGCAGTGCTCTAAATCACTTAGCTTCCAGGGGTCGCATCCCAGTCGGACACAGGTTCGAATCCCTGCAAGAGCAAGTCTTTTCTCATCAAAACAAAAATATTTAAAAATAATAATATTTGTTTGAGAAATTATAAAATTTGTTACATTTTATATCTGCGATCTGCTTTTAAAACCATCCCTCTGGCTTTGACGAGGAATTTAGATGGAGAAATCTCCCCAAAATCCAACGAGTTACATGATTTTATTCCGTTATTCTAGTTTCACAACCTTAAAAATATCTATGATCGTTTTTTATTATTATTCATTTTCATTTTTTACACCTACGCCTTTTTGAATCCAGAAATTCTGATTTCAGTGTTAGTTTTTCTCTTATGTTCGTTTGATTCCAATAGTTTAATTATTTAAAAAGAGTTGAAAATGGGATTATTTGCTCATCTTATAGTGACTAAACCAAAATTAGTTAGTTCATAGGTTCCATTGTTTTGAAATTATCCATATAAGCAACTAAATATTTCGCAGAGGTTCAGCCGGTGTAGGTTAGCTCACAGTAATTAGTGATCTATATCAACTTGTAACTAATTATTACGATAATAGATTTGATAAAGTTATGGTGTTATTATGTGCACCATGGTTATGGTATATGGTGTAATACCACCCAAAGTTTTTCTACCATTACTTACCACCCACATTAGATTTTGCACAATTTTCCAGTAATTTGCCAGCATTAGCCAGTGACGTCGCTAACATTATGGTATAAAAAGTGCTATTCATTAAATTGATAATAATATATTTATTTATGTTAGGTAGCGAATTATTTCTCGTTTCAGGAGTCCATCAATATAGACGATTTACTTCATTAAATTGTTTCCAGCCCCTACCTGGCAAATAAATATGATTCAATAATGTCTGAAACGAAAAGGTTAAGAAACGACAAGAAGGTTCAAAACAGGCATATAAGAACTTAGTAGAATATGGTAGTGTGAAAATAATACATCAAAATATATCATAATAATCACAATTATATATGCGAAGTTGTTCATCCGTTTAACCTCACCTTGCTATGGATAATAGTTCGATGCTACAGTGGGCGCGCTAAATTTTACCTATCAGGTGAATTAGGTGGGGATCTTTAATGAGTACCTACATGACACCGCACAGGCTTCGGGTGCCTTCTAAAAATGGCACAACAAAATTTTTTTACTCCTTTAAAAAATCCTATGGTAACCTGCTGGGCTGCGAACCTTTGCGAATTTTGGGCACAGAAGGTTGTCATCCTAACTACTTGACCGTAGTTGACCGTGCATATACGAATTCAACTAAAGCTAACTAGAGATAAATAGTGTATTGAAAAGGCATATGCTAACATCATATACATTAATTAATTGATTATAAATCTGTAATTTTTTTCCAGCAAGATTGATAATAATTATTTCCACACAAATGATCAAAGCGTAAAAAATATATGACAAACTAAGTTAAAACTTAATCAGTTGAAGATTCAATGGCAATAAAAGTGAAGATACTTATTCTTTTCATTCTAAACAGCATCTTTAGAAATCTCGTTTTCACACTGTCACTGGTGACTCCTGGCTTCTAAATTTATTTCGTAATATATGTGGTACTTGTCACTGTCGCATTAGACTTTCGAAGTTAGCTCACATTATTAGAGTACTGCAATATTTTTCTTTACCTCTTTCCTCATTATTTCTTAAAGAAGAAACGTAAGTATGGGTTTGCTAAGTAGTTAGTTAGGCAATCCATGAAAAATTCCATTACTATAAAAATATCGAGGCGTACATGAAGACGATTCGTTCAACAATTTCTCTTTATGGTAACCAATTCACTGCGATCACGAAGACTTCGTGATCTTGTGCAAAGTGCACCGCGAAGAGTATTCCAGGCAGAGATATCGCTTTGAGGCCGATAGGTAGATCTCCTCTCTGGCGGTGTTAGTATAGAGTATAGTTTTTTTTTTTTTCAATAATCAACAATCACAATCAGTGCAAATACCTCAAGCTAATTATGACTATGGTATCAATGATTTTGAAAGCTAATGTGAAATACATATAAAGTTAAACTATGCTTTGGGGTCAGTGTGACTTTTATTTAGTGAGTTAGCAGCTGGAGATGGATCCTCTAGGGCTCACCCATTCTCTATAAAGTGGGTATATAAAATAAGGGGTAGAATCTGGCGGTTCAGATACCGCTGTCCATGAAACAGTACAGTCTCTACTATGTGCTGAACCCCAACCCCTTCACGGGTTGTAGTGGTACAGGCTTTTTTTTAAGGGAGGTCAGTAGATAAATGTATTCAGGGTCATAACAATTTAATGAAACTGTCTCAGGCAGAGTAATACTAATTACATTGGAAAATCAATCCATATGTTAAAATAACATAATATGGTATTTTAGCTAATGATAACATGGTATGCTGTTATGACTATATGACTATCCGGTGATGATGGTATGACTGTAAATCGCTATCTTAAGTCAACAAAGAATATGATTGTCTTTCTAACACAATCATATTCTTAAGTACGTAGTCATATTTTTGTGTTGATCTTTTGGATATTTAGAAATAATGTACTGAGAGTGCAATTAATATAAGTATAAACCTAAAATGAGTGTATTTTTGTATTGGTTAGATAAGAGATTTGTCGCTAATAAACATATCAATAATATTTATTCTTTTCCAAGTGTAGAGTTACCGTTCTGTAAATTCTTACCATACTTCCGTGTCTTTCCATCCTTCACTTTGAAGACATCTCGCCGACAATTTTCATCGAATTCTTTCCTCTGTGTTCTTGATGGGCGGCCTCTTTCTCTTCTGTTTTCAGGTGCCCAATCCCTTATTGTTTTGAAGCTATCGAACATGCGCCGGAAGTGATTGTACCATCTCAATTTCTTTCTTACGGTTTCTCCCAGTTATATTTCTTCCCTTATTATCTCGATCCTGAACCAATATGTTCTAATACTTTATAATAATTCTCTCAAACAGTTCACTGCATTATAATAAACAAAGAAGACCATGATATTAAAGATGGATGTAATAATTTTTTTCCAGTATAAAAACTTATGTAATGGAACCCCCATCCTCTTGGTATAAAATGCTGTCAACTGAACCGAAAGAACACAAACATGTTTTATAAGAAATCCTACATTTTTTTCCCATAGTCACGACCCGACCGGGCGCACGAAGGAGGTAACCTACTTGAGGACCATCGTGCCGGCGCAGGCCCTCGCCAGTCAAGGCCTGTCAACATCCTCATATCCCAAGTCTTCAGCTCCTGTAACGATGTGCTTCTAGAATTAGAGAATCATATTGAAGATGAGATAGGGAAATCTCATACATTGCGGGATTCTGTTCGTCCTAATGTATAGGTGCCCCATGAAATATACACTTTATATTTCAAGCTATTAGTGCAAAAAGTGATAAAAGGCCTGAACGGAACATTCAAAGAGGTGCTTCACGACCTTTTATTGTGCTCAACATGTAACCTTATTAATTTATTATCAGAAGGAACATTTCAAAGCATTTATGGTTGATAGGAAATGTACTGAATATTAAATCAAGGATAGAACCCAGACAATGATTGTAGATTTCATTACTGTGAAACCCACAGGGGTAAAAATAATATCAATTTTATCTTTTTATTTGAAATGGCTCTATAATTTTATTTGGAAATGAAAACAATTGAAATCAATCAAAAGCTTATCCCAAAAAATTGGTTTCACCGTCAAAAATAAGTGACCTAATGAGGTCCAAATTAAGGACCTAAAATACCTCTAATTTTTTCAGGACTTGAGCAACCTCGGTACAATAATTAAAGCTTAGCAATCTCATTTTCTACACTGCTTTATTTTGGAATCGGCAGAAGAAAGTAAGATTAAAAAATAATTTATTTTTTATTGTTTTGAATGTGCCAAATGGCATTTGTATGATTTCTTAAATAAATATTTTTATTATTATTATTATTTTTTATCGTTTTGAAATATGTTATCAACTACCCACATAGGTTGTGTATGGACATTTCACTGACATATGCAAGGCGAAATGTTGCAACTCGAGATGTCAAACACTTGATTTGAAATATATAAATTTACTAGCTTTTGCCCGCGGCTTTGCTTCAGTTTCATCCAAATCCGTTCAGTAGTTTTTGCGTGAAAGAGAGACAAACATACAAACTTTCACATTTATAATAGTACTAGCTTTTGCCCGCGGCTTCACTCGCGTGGAATTTGATCTGCCACATGAAGTTTCATGACAGATCATTTTATAAATAATTTAATATTTTTTTTAACTATAAGTTACTCGTACATCCAAAATTTCAGATGTCTTCAAACTTCAAAACTTCAAAACTGACGGATCCCACACAATCTTTGAACCCCTATTATATTAAAGGGGAAGCCCTAGAGGGTAGAATTATCCAAATTTCTTTCTTATATTATACAGAGAACCTATCTGCAAATTTCAAAATGCTATTTGCCTTTAATTATGATTTGCCTTTAATTATGTACTATAATGGATTCTCCACAGAACACAAAAAACTATCTGACACGTGCCCCCCTGTCCTCCCTAATTCTTTCGCATATATAATATTAGTATGAAGAGTAGATTAGATTTGTCTTTAATTATGTATTATAATGGATTCTCCACAGTACCTAAAAAACTGTCTGGGGGGCACGTGCCCCTGTGCCCCCCTAAATCCACCCTTGCTGTAGCCTATATGTTATTCTGATTTATAACCTATATTACTGTAAAGTTCCATCCAAATCCGTTCAGTAGTTTTTGCATGAAAGAGAGACAAACATACAAACTTTCCTATTTATAATATTAGTAGGATATCAAAACAATAGTTTCACTCATGTTCTTTCTGTTATTTTAACAACTATTGCCATGTGTTTTGCCTTTAATTATGTACTATAATGGATTCTCCACAGTACCTAAAAAACTGTCGAGGGAGGGGACGTTTCCCCGTGTGCCTCCCCCCCCCCCTATATCCGCGCTTGCTATAGCCAATGTGTTATTCTGATGTATAACCTATATTACTGTAAAGTTTCATCCAAATCCGTCCCTAGTTTTTGCGTGAAAGAGAGACAAACATACAAACTTTCACATTTATAATATTAGTAAGAAGATTAGTAGGATATCAAAACAAATAGTTTCCCTCATGTTCTTTCTTTTATTTTAACAACTATGATCATGTGATTTGCCTTTAATTATGTACTATAATGGATTCTCCACAGTGCCTAAAAAACTGTCGGGGGGGCACGTGCCCCCCCCATAAATCCACGCTTGCTGTAGCCTATGTGTTATTCTGGTTTATAACCCATATTACTGTAAAGTTTCATCTAAATCCGTCCAGTAGTTTTTGCGTGAAAGAGGGCCAAACATACAAACTTTCACATTTATAATATTAGTAATATAAATCGTTTATTTGTATTTGATTTCTTTACTGCTGCCAATGTATTTTTTTTTCTTAGCATTATTAAAACTTCAAATAAATGATTTGCATTAAATTTCCTGCTACGATATACATTCGTCAGCTGAATAAAAATAACAACAAAAATTTCCAGTAATAAAGAACGGTAAAGGAATGATGTTGCTTAGTGCTATGGTCTCATTAGGAATAGTAAATCATACAATTTAGTCATCTCAAACATTCTTCCCCTAGAGGTTAATTAAATTCCAATTTTTCGGATGCCATTGAATTTCCTCCACCTCTCCCTATAATTGGGGAAAAAATCTTTTAAGCAATATTGTGCTAAACCGATCCGGAAGCTAGGGTCGGGCCTGTGTTCTAGTGGTTAGTATAACAACCTACTAAGCCCAAGATCGCGGGTTCATAGCCCGGTAGGTGGCCCCTGAATTGTTTAAAGTGAGAAAATCCTTGGTTATTCCATCCTTCGGAAGGGGTTTCATATTTACATGTTGGTTTTTTAATTGTATTTTCCCGTATAATGAATAATAATGATTTTTTCAATACAATCCTCATAAATAAAGGATAAAAACAAATCTAACCGCAGATATCCACCTTCACCTTATTTCGGATCTAAGAATAGCATAAATTTCAGCCAGCATACACAAGAACTTTTTCAGCGTTGTTCTACCAGAAGATAACAAGGCTCAAGTGATGTAAGGTGAGTTACCGAACCAAATCTTTCCCTAGCGCAGTTGCTCTTTACAGATTCTCTCCCTTGAGAATAAATCATTGGGCTCTATCTCACAATTAATTGGCCCAATCTTCCTGCTACCTCCCTTCCTACTTTGTGAAAGAGTCTTACTCAAAACAATATACATACGCATTGCCTAATGCATATAATTTCCTATTGATTTTTTAAAATTTTCAATACAGGATATACATTGCCTAGCAAATATATTTTGTAAATATTCAACAAGTACTTTGTATAATTATTTAGTGGCCGTATACATTAGATAGAAGAGTTGATGGTTAAAATAAATTCTAACTTAATTAGAAACCAACTTTTCAACATACTTTGCAAGTATTCACAAACGAGATATAAGAACATTATAAAAATAAAATAAAATTAGAATAAACGAGCTACAAAAAAGGAAATATATGTAATTGGATAAACAATAATCTTAACAATGGTAACAATAATATTTAATCATTATTGGGGTAAAATTAATATCATTTTTTTTTCTATTATTTAAGTGACCGACCCTAACTTTGGAACAAGGTGGTATATATGACTTGAATTCTAAAACCAGAGCTTAGTGACGTAGATAATACATAATGAGCTACCCTACTCGTATAATAAACAGAGCAGATATAGATTAGTATATTTCCAAGGCATAATCTCTGGACATCAATTTTCTTCTGTAAAGTGTTTCTAAGGGAGTATTAAGGCAGATCTTGCAGTAATTGCTCTCGTTAGGTCATCGAGCTGACCATTGTCCAAGGAAGGCCCGAAGGTCTGTTCGACGCTGCTGCAAGCTAGTCTTGTTGAGCTGAAGTCGCTGGACATCGGGTAATGGGGACTATTCAACCCCATGAGCAGTATTATCAGTGCCTATCAACAATTATAATTAGCAGTAATAATGAGATTACAGGATTGTCTGTGAGTATACATATCTGTGAGTATACATATTTTACTTCTGATACAAATTCAAACTTGTTATGAAATCAAAACCTCCCAATGACGAGGGGAATAATGGTCATGCCACAGTAAAATAATTTCTTAAATCACTGAATAATTATAATACGTTGTGTTTCTGATAAACCCCGAGTAGATGAAAAATCACACGCTAGAATTTGAGGCACAACTTGGATTATGAACTGTTTCTAAAATTAAATATTATTATAATTTATTTTATTGTTTGTTATATGATATATTTTGTTAAATATTTTATTTGAAAAGAATGATATGACTGACCGAGAAGCGAACCAGTATGGCTGAGATAGTTAAAGCACCACCACGGACAGGGTTCTTATGCGCACTTGGGTTCGAGTCCCGGTCCAGGTCATATCTTTTCTTTCCAAATACAATATTTAAAAAATTATATCCTATAACAATAAAATAAATTATAATAATATTTAATGACTTAAGTCAACAAGATACAAAAATAAAAGTAATGTTCAATTAACATTCTCCCCGAGTATACATCGCAAATCGCAGGAACAAGAAGATATAGGATCAGTGAAAGGAAGAGATATGACTGACCGAAAAGCGAACCAGGATGGCTGAGATGGTTAAAGCACCACCACGAACAGGTGGGAGACTCTAGTTGGAGTCCCTGTCCTAGTCATATCTTTTATTTTCAAGTAAAATATTAAAAAAATTATATCATATAACAATAAAATAAATTATGAAAATATAAATGATTTTGGCAAGGAATTCTTCCAATTTATTATTTATTATATATCTTAATTAGCATTTATTTACCACGAAAAAACTTTAATTAGTTTTATGATTAAAATTTTTTAATGGATGGATGAATGGTGAGCTTTAATAGAGTTGGGGAAAAATAAATCCATTATTTTCTCAGTAGAGCGCTGTAGTAATCGATATCACGTAAAATATCGATCGAACAATTTCAAGTTTATGATCGGTCGTTGTCAAGGTGACATTTCACACTAAAACAATTCTTTGGTTATTCTTTGTTTGTTCCATTCAGTTGTGAGTTACAGGGTGTTAACAATGGAAGTCAGCAAACAGAAAATTCGGTACAGTTTACAGTTTTTCTTTGATAAAGGCAAAAATGCAAGCCAGGCCACACCAATTAACACCAAAAAACATGATGGATCGAATTTCTATCTGCTAAGCCTTGGCCAAACGGAATGAAATCGACCCATTTCTTAAACGGATGGTGACTGGGGATGAGAAATTGGTCACATACGACAATATTGTGCGAAAACAATCGTAGTCAAAGCGTGGTGAAGCAGCTCAAAACGGTGGCCAAACCAGAACTAACGGCCAGGAAGATTCTACTGCATATTGGGTGGGACTTGAAAGGAATCAATTATTATGAGTTGCTTCATACGAGCCACACACTAAATTCAGATCTCTACAGTCAACAACAGGAACGTTTGAAGTTAGCGATTGACCAGAAACGGCCAGAACTGGCCAACAGAAGAGGTGTTGTGTTCCATCAGGACAACACTAGGCCATTCACCTCTGTAATGACTCGCCAGAAATCCGGGAGCTTGTTTGGCAAGTTGTAATGCACCATATAGTCCGGACCTGGCACCAAGCAATTACCACCTTTTTCTCGCATTGCAAAACTTCCTGAGTGATAAGAAATTGGGATCAAGAGAAGTGAAAATCGATTACTAGAGTTTTTCGCCAATACTTCAATGAGAGGGGCATTATGAAGCTACCTTTAAAATGGCAACAAATTATAACAGCAGGGGATGTATCATGTAGGATCTAGGACCCTCCTGGGGCTCACCCAGCTTCTATAAAATGTTATAATAATAGGGTACCCAAATTAAGGGGGGGGGGAATCTGGCGGTTGAGCGTAACCTAGGACAAGTCACCTCCTTGCAGAACCGTTGGCCATGCAACAGTACAGTCTCTACCATGTACCGAACCCCAGACCCGTTCACGGGTAGTAGTGGTATAGGTTTTTTTTTATTTAAAAAAAATATTTTTATTTGTTTCTTTAATTACTTTTTTGGTGCACTGTTTTCCATGAAATATGTATACATGTGAATATTAATAGTTTTCTTTCAATAATTTAATAGTTTCATTAATTGTTATCGTATTTGTATTTTTTTCTTTCATTTGATTCGTTATTGCGAGCAGGCTTGTCATTTATTGTCTTTAATTTTTTATTTTAATTTATTACTTAAATTAAAATTGTATTCTACTCTAAGATATTATAGTTCATATTCTATTTTCTGTATCATTATTCTAAAGAGAATAATGATACAGAACTGTACCAGAATAAGTTCGGATTTTTATTAGTTTAATCATAATTTACTTTTATTATTAAAATAATAAATATTATTTAATTTTCTTAATGGTTACGTTTTTTTTATTTTGTATAATTCTAATCCTGGAAATCCTCTAAAATTCAGTTGGTAATTAATCAACAAATATTTTTTAATATTTCATTACTCAATTAGTGAAATGAAATGAAAAAATGCCGAAAAATAATTTCGTCCACCTAGCTACTACTAATTGAAACACTTTTCGACGTAATAGCTAAGTATTTACTATACCTGGGTCTGAGGGCAGAAAATTTCGTGCGTGAGACTTGGCAAAACTGTCACCGCGTTAGGATGCACTGCTTCAAAATTGTCCACTATTACCATCCTGTCATTCTTCAACTTGGTACTGACGGTGTTGTAGAACTCCCAGAAGTCGATCGAGCCACTGAAGCAGATGCCATCTATGACAAGATTCTGCCTTATGTACTCTTCTGGTTTATGGTTTCCCATCGCCGCAAAAGTCACCTGGACGAGTCTTGTAGCCATCTTCATTGCTGTCGCCTTCCCGTCTCCGGCTGTCATGAGCAAGATAACAGCTGGTTTTCGGGCGTGAGGACCAAGTATGGCCCGTACACCATTCTTCAGGACAATCAGGGTGTCTTTTGGTTGTTGATGGTACCTGCATCTATTACATAAATATAGCATTACTGTAAAAATAACACAAACAAAAATTAAGAAATTAAAATTTATTTTAGACTTTATGTACTTTAATCCACTAGATAAATTTTGTTATTCCTCTTTATAGCACCATTTTACAGTTAAGAACGGTTTGAATTTCAAAAGTAAAACATTGCTAATGTAAAACAGGGTGAAAAACTTACTTCATATGAAGTTCAAACAAGACGTCGAACACAAACTTGACGTTTTTTCTTCTTTTGATTTCGAAACATTCCATGACCGCTCTTATAACCAGTGCTAGCAGGAAGAATGCGATCAAAACAGTGAAAAGTGTCCTGCTACCTTCCACTTCTCCATCTAATTCGTTTAAAAATACCAGTAATGTTATAATTGAAATATATAATCACGAATTTAAATGAATGTTTTGAATTGAATAAAATTAATTAAAAGGCTTTGAAAATAAAATTGAAAAAACCTTTATAGCTTTACGACAATAGAAAAAAGCATGACTGTACCTGTTTTAATATAAAACTGTAATACTTTTTTTACCTTCCAAATACTGAAAGTTTTCCTCAATCATGATGTTTCTGTCAAGTGAAATAGTTTCAAGCCATTTTATAATATACTTCTTTGCTCAAACTGAAAAAAAAAATTGTAATTGTGAAAAATTGTCTAACTCCATAAGAACTCAAATGCTATGGCTTTTGAATATCCCCCATCGAATTTATCCATTTATTATAAATTAGAAAAAAAGGCAAACACTTAGTGAGAGGTAAACATTTAATTTATGCTTAAATGGAAAATAGTTGATTAGATAATTCTAAGAGTGGTAGGCTTATTTTTTTTCCTACGCATCGGCTAAGATGGGCCTTCTTCAGAGCGGCAATGTGAAGATGACCTCCTACACAAATAAGTCATTCTTGTTTTTTATAATCATTAAATGCAACCCATGACCATTTCATACAACTCTTAACATTTATTTTATGAATCAATTAGGAAGGTTTCAAATTTACAGGTTTGTTTTTCTAAGATAATGGTAGAACATTACTAATTATACCTTTAGGGTCATTTTTCGATATTGCATGAGATCGTTACCGGGGAAATATTGACAATAATAACCCAGAGTATATAAATAAATATTCACTCATGAAAAAATACTTGGTAATTGCCATTGATTTCTAAATTGGATTTTTCTCCTAGGTCGGTTAATGAAGATTAACACGGGAATGCTTAATAAACTCTGGTGTCAACCGTCCTCACTTGAAACGAGATTATCTTTCCTAAGCCCTGGTGTGTGTCTTTTGATAGTCGAAATGTTTTTTTTTTTACTTTACTGAGCGGGGAGGCTCAGTATGTAGAGTACTCGAGTTCCTCGAGTTCCTGAGCTTATGGTCCCAGGTTCCTATCCATATATGGCAGATAAACAATTGTATTTGTTAAGTGTCACGGATGAACCCAGTTGGACCTGCAGGCTCTCTGGGGCACACAGCCTTTGTTGGAGAAAAGCCATGAGGATGATTTCGACAAACCACCTCGCTGCAGAATCATGGACTTAGAAGCAGTATAGTCATAACCATTCACTTGGTGAAATGGTGCTATTTTAGTTTTGTTCTATTGTTTATCTATAAGTCCTGCTTATAACTGTATCTATTGTGAGCCACTCGCGATGAAATTACTCAATTTGATGATTCGGGCTCGAATAATACAGGATGAGCAATAATGAACATGCAGTGCAGTATATACAAATAGGTACTAAAACTATTTAGCATTAATTTCTTCCGAGTTACTAGTAACCTAGAAAAGGCGGATGGATGAAATTATGCCTGCTGGTTGAAATAAGGAATGTTAATCAGTTGCTGGATTTCAATAAATTGCAAATCAAATATATTTTTTATATGTGGATAATATTACGTCACAATAAAGCAACTTTTTAAACACTGAGGTAATTTTTTATCACTGGCAATAAGATGTCTGTTGTAATGAATGGCAATTTATTCTTTTTGGAATCGGTAGCTGTTGCTTTGAACAAATAAGAAAATACTTGTCATCATTTAAACCAAAACTATAAATATAAAATTATCTATAAAATTGCTATAGTTTATCATAGTTTATATAACAAAACACTACCCGAAATTATATAATAATGATTACACACTAACCATTAGGTTATAATGAACCTCATATTAGAAGGAACACATATTCTTCCCAATTTGGTTTCTACAAATCATACTTAAGTCGTTAGAAAGAGTAATGATGCACGGTAAGTGAGATAATATCTGATTTTCAATTACTACTGAGGATCAAGTGTAAATGTTTACTTACGATTTCGTGTTGTATATATCTAGCAGGTTTTATATGACCTTGTGTAAGGTCTTGAGACATAATAAGAAGCATTCTTAAGTCGGGCCAAAAAAACCCTTAGGCTGCGCTGCCAATAAAGATAAATCATTCAGAAATCCAGCTGGTTATGGAAACGGAGTAATTGTGTTATACTGCTTTGTAGTAGGACGATATATCTGCAGAGAAACTAGCATGTCTTCTAATAGCCTTTGGAATTGTAGGGCGACAGGCATCTGCCTTGGAAAATTGTCTTCTGCGATATAAAAAGCACACACACGAGGAGGTTACATTTTGATATGTGTACATAACATCCAATAGAAATCATATGATATCGCCAGGGAGATAACAAGTTAATAGGTATTAAAATTACGATGTATAAACTTAATGACCAATAATGATCAAGAAAAATTACATTTTCCTAAATTTTACGGAGATTAAAGTAAGGTCTTAAAAAACTATATAAAGTCATAAATGTGTGATTCTTATAGTTTTTAGTACATAGCAAGATATTAGTTGAACTGCTGGTTAAAATAACCTTAGTTCTCTCAAAGTGTACTTTTCACAGGAAAGCCGAATAAAATGACTATAGAATAAAGTAGGTCTTTCCTAAAACTTAGACCTAATTTTTACATTACTGTTACGGGCTACTGGGTGTAAAATGAATCAAACACTCCTAAATTCGAGATACTAATATTTATTAACAAATAATACATGAATAAAATAATACAATGCAATTATTAACAATTAAATGATTAGACTAATATAAATTTACAATAACAATATGCTAAATGTTTATTATAACCTATACCTATTTAATTACTAAAATAATATAAGATATTTCGACTACGAAATAGCTTAACTGTTTACATAAATTTATAAAAATACAATAAAATTAACTAGAGTTTATAAATACAAATTAACACTTACAGTTCACTAATTAAAGTCCACCGACCGTAAGAATCTCCAAATATAACAAACAGAAACAGTTTATTACACTCACAAACTGTCACAGTTCACTAGTTCATCAAACTGCCTGGTTTACTCTCTGCCTGCGCGACTTGCGCCGAGGGGGTATTTAAATAGGCAAGGTCGAACATTACGGACACACGGAAGTAGGGGAAACCGTTCTGGGATTGTCGAGAACTTTCTTAATCTCTTCCACCGCTGGACTTAAGACGTTAATTCCATTACATTTTAGAAGAGCAGTCGTCGCTAATGTCCCTAGCAGTCGAACTGAGATTAAACAAAATCAAATAAAAAATCTCACTTTTCCTTTTGTAATACATTATCATATTTTTTCATTATTTATAATAATATATTTTTTAATTATTTCATTTATGTTATTCCATTTTCCATAGCTAAAAATAGTTTGACAAGTTTTTTAAATACTTTTTATACAAAGTAATATCAATGAAGTTTATGAGTTTATGAAAAATTTCCGTGATATAGCTGTGAATGGACCACGTTATGTTATTCCATATCTTAGCGATATCACCACCCAACATGATTGACCAGACTGAGATGAAAGGCTTCTGAATGGAAACGCATTCTTGAGCGCTGTTATATGAGGTCCTAGTGTGGTCAGGGGGGCCAGGGATCTGAAGGAATGCACTGGGAATGTCAACACCGTATCCTCAAACGATATTTGCATATCTCTACTTTAGTTGCACTACAGAGTTTAGGTTTTGCATAATAATTGAATTCTATTACTTAATTTTATTACTTATTGCCGTGAAGACAAAGCTAATTTCACGTTATACCATATAACACACACTGAGAAAATATCTGTTTTTTTTTTTAAATTTGTAAGAAAGCAAGATTCGTTAAACAAAACAATTTTAAGCTTAAATTATTTTGCTGTACAAAACTTTCAAATGTCTTATTTTATATTTCATTTACATAGATTATTTTTTAAAATTATTATGTAATATTGAATAAAAGTACTATGCATCCTACACAATCATGAAATTTCTGTTTGAACTAAGTTTAATATGCTAGGTCAATCTCTTATTTGCTTTTTGATTTAAAATCTTGGAAGGTTTTTCAGATATTGTTACATGCATAATGCATTTTGCTGCTTTCATGCATAATCAAAACGTCCTTATAGGTTAAGCGACTTTGGTAATATTATTTATCATTAAGGTGAAAAAGAGTTTAAAAGAATCATGAGAAGTAAAAACTTGTTTGCTTTCATTTTTTTATTAGAAAATAATAACACCTTCCTCGTCAAGGAGAAGTAGGAATTAGGATTTTATGTATATACAGACTAAAAGTAAAAACAGAGACAAAATGAGTTCTTATTGTGTATGTTGATATTTTTTTCGATCATATTTTATTGTTGGATTGGATAATGACAGAGAATTGTTAATGGGATTGCCAAATGAGATACAAATATGACATTCGAACTGTGAGAAAAAAATCATTTCAAACAACTTTTTTTATTATAATTTACTTAATATTTATCTAATGATGGAGAAAACATTAAACAAAAGTTATTTTGAAGAGAAAAGATTTGTCCAGGCCGAGATTCGAACCCGGGTCGCCCACGTCTCTAGCGCTGTGCTCTAACGAACTGAGATAACCTGTCTCGTAACACGGCCAGAAAAATCCATTCTCGTCACCGATCCTATATTCCTGTGTTCTCACAATTTTTGCGATGTATACAAGAGGAAGAATGTTCATTGAACATAACTTTAATTAGGATCTAGTTGAGTCACGTCAATTTTATATTTATATTCTCATTACGGTGACAATTTTTAAATATTTTTATTTTGATTAGAAAAGATTTGTCCAGGCCGGGATTCGAACCCGGGTCGCTCGCGTCTCAAACGCGGTGCTCTAACCAACTGAGCTAACCTGCCTCGTAACACGGCCAGACAAATTTATTCTCTTCACCAAGCCCGTATCTAAATAATATATATCTAGATAATAAATAACACTTATATAACTAGATCCTAATTAAAGTAATATTCAATGAACATTCTTCCCTTTGTATACATCAAGTAAGGCAATCTGACAGGAGATATTTTCTCCTTTAATCGATTCGTTTTATAGGAGTTGGCATACTTCTCTGTATGCCAACTCCTATAACGTTTGTCTCTCCGATTACAACATTCGGTTTAATGTTTTGTTCTAATTAATGCATGAAAAGTTATTAAAATAAAATACATTTTCAATAAATTTCATAATTTTATTAGTCATACAGGAGGGAAAGTTGAAATGTTAATTCAATCTATATCACTTCAAATTAACAGAAGCGTTGTAAAATTAAATATGGTTGTTTTGTTTTTTAACATATAAAAATGTTCAAAGTTTACTGTTGTTCATAAAACAGTCTACAAATTTAATCATAAACCGCAACCGTTTCGACACTGAGTAAAAATCTGGTGTGTTGAGGCCTTTTTTGAAACGTACATTTTTTCTTGGGACTAATGATGGAGTGAAAGGTAAAGTTATGCAATAAGCAAATGAAGTGAGAAGTGTAATAGCTCAACTGCAGGCACAGTCGTATCGCGACCGTCTTCAGTTGTAATCGATTTTACCCTTCTATGAATACCGCCAAAGTAAAAGTCTCTTTCCTTGTATTCTTTTGATGTAAAAAAATAATCCTTAACATTACGAATATTCTTATTGAATACTGCCTATTAAGGATTTTAGGATGGAAAATAATTAATTTAAATAATAAAAAACACATTGCGACTTTAAACCTGAATATTGTTGTACTTATTTGTTTATTTCTCTTTATGTACATTTTCGCGATAACATGGAACAGAAAACTAGCGAATAATATATCTTCATTTATAATATCCTTAAAAATGTAAACGTTGATAAGCTTCTGAATGGTTTTGGACAGGCTACATATTATGATATATTTTCATTGATCTCAGACCCATATTTCAGAATATGACCCATTTTACCAATTTAAATCTTTTATGGTCGAATGCTATGTACTTTGGATACTAATTTTTGGCTGTTCTTGTGTATTTACCTCTTTGTGTGTGTAATGGGTAAGAGAGGAGAAGAAGAAGAAGATTTTTTCGCTCATTTATCAGCATGTCGTGTTACAGCTGGAGAAGGGGTAAAGTGAAAGGCGCATGACAGGACAGCCTAGGCCAATATGGTGGCGCCCAGTCAGCTCACCGTGTAGCATTTATATTCTCACTTATTCCTGCAAGGATTTTGCGGTATTTGTGTGTTTTGATCTTTGTATTAATATAAATACATTTATTTACTTTATCGTAAATGTTTTAATGTTCATTAAATTTAAATAAAATTAAATAAATAAAAACGATTTGTTTACTAATAACAAATAGCTTCAAAGACTATCAAATCCTTTTATCAGTGTGTATTAATTTTAATTTTGATATATAATAATGTATTTAATTATTTTTATACTCTAAGACATAATAGCTTACGACATATGTATTGTTATTCTAACGGGACGTCCCAGAATAAATAAAGACATTATTATTATTATCTTGTTCTTTTTCACGGTTTCTATCAGAGAATGGACCAACCCGGCCGGACATAAGTCAAGGGTTAGGCCAGAGTTTGTATAATGATAAAATACATCAATATATAATCATAAACAAACACTTTATTGTGAATAGCCCTCTTATATAATATTGCTCTTACTTTTTAATATGCGTATATCATCTAAATGATTGTATTAATTATGTATTCCGTACTCTAATACGCAAATTGAAATTAAATTTTATAATTGAATATTTTGTCTACTATTGATTTCCCATTATCATTCCCATTTTTCAATAATTAAGTCAAGATAAAAAACGCAATTTTAATATCCTAAATCGAATAATTTTCCAATTTTTTTAAGTTAAATGCCTACAAACCGAAAAAAAGGTTCACTTGCATCGTGGTTTCATAAAACCACACAACTTTTTTATTCTAAATATGTTTTCCGAAACAATATAGTTTCCACCTATTTCAAAATATATTGAATCTGTTGAAACACAGTTCAGACATTTTTAAAGATTCGGATACTTTGAGTTTCCAATAACAATGCTCTTCGATGGCGCTGTAACTCGTAAAGGGTCCAAGGCCTCTCATAATCAAAACCACGATTCTTCTCTGTTTTCTGCTGCTCCTCTCCGATTTCTTATACCCAGCGCACCCGTAGCCACACAAACCAACCACCGCAGTTAAGGTCTACCTACTTTTTTTGTGTCCAAAAATGTTATGATTTGGGGATTACATTACCATTCATCTTGCAGTGTACCCTACCTGTCTCAGACGCCCAAATTTCATCAACTGAATATACTGGTCTTCATATAAATGCATAAACAACAATGATCAAAGATTTCGATATCCTGTGTGCTAGGGATACAAAACAAGCAAGCTATATTAATGGATTTGTACTTATATTTATATTTTTGAGCATTCTTCAGAACTCAAATTTGTAGAAACTAATTTTTCACTTTCAATTTTAACTGGACATACTTTAAGTTAATTATTATGAGGCGATTTCCTAAATATTTGAATGCCAAAATTAAATTCGGAATTACGTATTGCTCTTGAAACTCTAGTAGAAACGAATATTATAAAGGTTTTCTCTTAAATTCAATAGTTTAACAACAAAATAATTTTATAATAATCGAAGATTTGCTAATAGAAATATCAGTGGCAATTAAATTAAATTGTACGTATTATAAGTTGTATAATACGATAAATATATTTATAGGCCTCGAGTAAAGCGATCTCGGTGATTAACAGTTGCGATAGTAAAATACCCAAATGTAGCCCATATATGGCAATGAGATATGAACGTTTATATTAAGGAGTTAATGCTGTCAGACCCCCTAATCTTCGTAATAGTCCTCGTCTTCAAGTAGTGACGACAGGTGGTCAGTGGAGAAGGAATAAGTTCCACTGACCTTAGCAAGGAGTTACTTCACTGGCGATTACTGTATCCAATGTTGGTTCCAGACCATCTAGAACTCTGACATGAATGATGGATTCGAGATCCGGTAGACGGTTCCGAAGATTTGCAAACTGTTACGATTCGATGAGCTATGTTAAGTGTCCATAAATAATCAACCTTACCTCGATGAGCTATCTTTTTTTGAGGGCGACGGGTTTGCACCTAGTCTTACCTTATGACTTTTCGAAAACTCTCATCAATAGTGAAGAAACACAACTACAGCACTACTCATCCCCTATTTGTAACTAGGCGAATCCTTGAAATGTCAGTGAGCGAATGAAACAACTATTAATTGTGAAAGCAATTGAGCTATTAGGAAGATCCTGCGATCCTCAGCCGCATTGCCTCAATTAGCCGACACAAAACTGGAAGTTTTACTTTCAAGCACGATGTAGAAACTAATTACACAGCTATAATAATAATTGAAGAGCTTTGCGGGATAACTGTAGATTTTCCAGTATAATTTACTCTAACAGGCTATGTATAAGAAAAAATACAAGTGGAAGGTGACAGAAAGGAATGTAGATAGAACATGCTCAGTACAATATATCAAGCCAAGACAATAGCAAGCTCTAAGAACTATGATAATTGAAACTTCTTAAATTTCTAATGAACCTTAGCCATATTTATTTTCATTTACTTATTTAATATTGAATTTACTTATCGAATAATAAAATACTTATTTACTTATTGAACTAATTATTTATTATCAAAATATTTACTATTACAACTGACTGTGTACACTACTGGCAAATAAAGAGCCACAATGTTAATAAACTATTTATAAAAAAAAAATACTATAACCAAAATAAGAACACTGACTATTAATGTCGAACATTTATTACAAAAACCCTCTGTTTAAGATTAGTTTTCTATGAAAATGATTTATGTAATTGTTTTGGCCCATCAGAGAGGAAATAAGGAATCTTTAGACTTTACATTTGTAGCTATTTGATTTCGCCTATTAAAAATGTTATAAAAAATACAACATAAGAACGTATTAATAAGAAAAAAATAATTACAATTAAAAAAAATCAATTAATGCCGTAAAATAACTCGAACCAAAAAGAGCCGAAAATGATATGAACAAAGGAAATGATCGCTGGCTCTTTTATTTATTTCAACTAACTCTACTGAGAAATAAATAGATACAATATTAACGATATTATTTATGAAGAAAACACTGTGATTTATTTAAAGCAGAAATCAAGAGTTAGTAAGTTTCAAGTTAGGTAATTTTGACTCATAGCTACCAATATGTGGTTAAAAAATATCCTTAACCTGGTTAAAAATATATTAATCAGGAATTCATGATATTCTGTTGGTTGAACTAACATGTTGGTGAAGCAGTTTCCTTGGTTTACCTTTATGTCGGAAACAAGATGTTTCTGTCAGTGATTTCCACCACATTTATTTCTACTTCTTTATTCTCGGATCAATTCTTAAACTTATCCATTAATTTTTTTAAATAATATGTGCCTATAATTAATTATAAAGCGTCCAATGTTTCATCATTTAAAGTCCTTTAAACGACCAATAATCATTATAGAAAATATTATAAGTAAAACTAAGAGAATATTGCGTCTGAGAAATTTACTGGAGTACGAGATACACAACGTAGATGGGAGTGATTGTACTTTTGTATTAACGGTCCAATTATTGACGCTTGCTAATTTGAATTTATATTTCTACATTTTAAATTTTTAAATAGCAATAAGGCTTGGTGTAAACCTGAATTGATAATATTATCAGAATTTAGAAATTACAGAAATCGCCTGACCCCTTTTTATTTAATTTATATTTTCAATATTCGTGATGATGGTACTCACGCTACTAAGACACGAAGAGCATATACCGAAATACCATGAGTCGCCAGACCGCATCATGACCTGACTGGACCTTGACCTGCCTGATGATCACCTGCAAACCAATCTCGGTCACCGGTCAGATCGGGGTGTAGTCCATTATCCTTGCTTGTTCAGGTGCACGAAGGGGACTACGATGAGTGGAAATCTTTGGATAGGACAGGTCCGTTGCGTTATCTATTCACCATCACAAATATTCGAAGAAAAATATTACATATCACACGAGTTAGAACATGTCAGAAAACATATATGTTAAAAAAAACAGTAACCATCGCTATGAATAGCTGGACTACTTAAAATGATTCAGACGTAGACATGGAAACGACAGTAAGTCATGAAAAAGTAATATTACAGGAGAAGCATAAAACTTTTATGACAACTAAAGTTTCAAGAGGATAATATTAACTATAACCTTTCATAGAAATTTCCATTTTTTTACATAAAAATTTTTATTTTGTTTCTAACCCAATTTGGATGATTCCTTACTACCGTTTCAATAACGAAACTGAAAAAAATATTTTTTTTATTTTACTAATTACCTTTTCCATGTAAACGTAATTGTAAATATTATGTAAATACATTGTAATTGTAAATATTATGTTGAAAGTAGCAACTATTATGTTTTTTTATAAACCGATCAACAAAAGGACCACGCAGATATTAAGTTTTTTGTTCATTCTTTCTTCTCCAATAATCCTCCATTCTCCTTTGATGCTGCATTATTCTCTCCTTCGTCCATTCTGCTTCTCTCTTCCACTAGAACACTAATGCTTTTAAATCGGCTCCTATATCTCTCTTTGCCTAAGGTAGACCTCATAGTTAATTCCTAGCCTTTTTAGTTCTTCTTGTATCTACTTAGCATAACCACTCTGGCTTTTTAGGTTGTATATCTGATTGAAAATTAGCTTACTCTTCCTTTTAGGATCCATACTGAAAACAATTATTTTATTATTTTTAAAATAAATTTATTTAATTCAGAGGTTTTTGAAGATCAAATATTACCCATTTATGAGGAATAAATTCTTATGAATGACAAAATATATTTTCCTTGATACCTACGACTGTTTTATTAGAGAAATATTTCAAATCAATAACCGTTTATCTGACTAAAATTATTTAACTTTCGTTACCTCTGGTTAACATTAAGTAAACTATTAAATATTCCTCCTGAATGCAAAGAATATCTTTTGACGTTGGATCCTGTGACGTGCGGCATTCACAGGATTTACGAAATGGCAGAGTCTAAAGGCAAATAGGTCCTAAGAAGAGTAGATTTATCTGAAGCATTAGTCTTTGTAATCGAGAGAGGTCAGTGAGGCAAAGGCAGAGAATGTACAGGCAACTCCCGCTCTTGAGCTGCCTTCGGGTTAGCCAACAGCCGTCCCGGCTCGACAGCCTCCATTATAATGTTATTTAAATTATTGCCTTAGTCGAGCTTATATTGTAATCCCCCATTAAGCTCATCCTTACATGGAATTTCATTCACTCTGCTAGATAGTTTAAGGCCAATCCATTTCTAACGTCCATATACATAGAATGCAAGCACTCAAAGTAACTGTTGATCTTGTATATTTAAATAAAGTTTATAAGATGATTAAGTAAATTAAGAAGATTGGGTGTGTTTATTTAAGATGAAATATATTATTACATCGAAACCTACTATTATACTTCAAGTACAATATATAATAATTTTATTTTTTTATATTTGCCTTGATACTATTTATCCTGTTACCAATGAGTTGGTTAAATTAGGTAGCAGCAATTATTTTTGGACTATTAAAAACATCTGTAAAAAGTGCTGTCCTCAGGAGTTCTAACAGTTTCGAAATAAACCACAATTTCCTGGAAAAAAAAAGAAATAACTAAAAAACACTAACATTTGGGAACTAAGGATATAGAGGCTGGATCAGTGCCAGGAGGATCTGTGGATAAAACAGGGCCCATCCGTGCCTGTTAACAGATTAAATAATTTATTTGGCAGAGCTGGATTCTAACTCAGAACCTTCAGCATAATAACTGAGCACTCTATACAATGAGTTAATTATGATTTTAAAAATAAACCACTACTAAAATGTTTAAAAATAAATGTTAAAAAAAATTCCTTCAAATTAAGCATCAAAAAGTTGCTATGTAGCAATAAATTATTGTAAATCTTGGTGTAACGACCTGCATGAGTAACAATCATCAGCCAATATGAAACAATGCTCTTAACCAAAAAGTTACTCTTTTCAAAATTAATCTAATTTTCCATAATTATCATTAAACTAATTAGATCTGAGAGATCTGACCTTTCTTGTTATCATGTATTGTAAGGTAGAGACACATAGCCACTACACATATTTAAGGAAGGGTGACACATATAAAACATGAAAACTCTACGAATTTATGTATCAAACACTTAGGTATGGAATTTTTACAACAGGAATGATGAATTATGGACAGATAGAACTCTGACAAATCATTCAAACAGGAGCTACTAAAAGTTCAAGGTCACTTACAAGTGTTCGGTGGCGTCATCAAAAATCAATCCACGCCAACCGTTTTACGCACAGTAGATCGTGAATGTGAAATTATATCTGTATTAGTGGATGATGTGAAGCTGAGAATTCATCGATTTTGAATTGCATCCGGTATTGCCTATTCCCTATTTTTTTTTTTAATTCGTTGGTTGGTTGTTCAAAATTTGAGGCATAAAACCAATTGGTCATTTCGAATTCGTGATATACTGCCTTATGGTATATTCTCATTATTGATTGAATTATTTACGTATTATTATTGTTACTTTTTTTTTGTAATAAAAGGCTTTATTCATTCATTCATTAGAAGAAGAAAACTGTACCACTACAACCTGTGACGGGTATGGTTTCAGTTCAGTGCATGGTAGAACCTGTAATGTTTCTTGCACAAAGGTGATTTGTCATAGATCACGCTCAGCCACTAGATTCCCCCCCCCTCATTTGAGTACCCATTTTATAGAGGCTGGGTGAGCGCCATGGGGGTTCTAGTTGACCACAAGTAGATTAAATAAAAGTTTTGCCAGGAGCGGCATTTAACCTGAGGACCTTCGGTACAGAAACTCAGTGCTCTTCCTCTCAGCCTCTCCGCTCAAATTATTTTTTATTAAGTCATATTTTGAGTTGCGTCATGTTAGAACCTGACATTTTATGGGAATGATGCTGAAGTTAAAATCAAAAACGTTTCTTCTTCTTCTTCATAGGCGGTACAACTCAACGCTGAGTTCATGCAAATTTATTCTCTTTGTCCTGCCTCATGGTCTACTATTATCAACCTGATTCCCAGAGGCTCGATGTATTCTACTTCCATCTGTTCTGATTACAGATGCATACCACCACACTAAGTATTCATCAACGACAACCTTCAAAACCGCCACTTTGAGATTGGTTTTTATTATGGTATTCTATCTCATCTTGTCTTACCTTTAATCTCAGAAGAAGATCTTTCGTGCATTTCGACCCTCCAAAAGTATGTTGTAATTGTCGTTCACAATAATATGTTAGTATTGGAATGAAAGTGTTTCTTTGGACAGCCACATTTGTATTTTTGGATGTCTCTCGCGATTAAATAAAGGTTCGAAACATATATTCTGAGTGGCAATGGATGCATCATCGTTTGGGATAAAACCAATAAAATTTAGCAATTACATTTGTCAGCTGTCACATCAAATCATATTTTCAGTTACTATTTTTATCTTTCCATTTTAAAGAATTTGAATCTATATGATTACATCTTAAGCCTAACATTCAAAATGTATACTCGTATGTATATGTAACATGCATCAAGTTATGAAATGAATTAATACTTAAACATCGATTCTCGGTCAGTCATATCCCTTCTTTCCAATCACTTCTTTAATAACAAGATCCAAAAATAAAGTAATATTCAATTAACATTCTCCCCGTGAATACATCGCAAATTGCGAGAACACGGAGATATAGGATCATTGGAAAGAGTTCACTCATTCTCTAAATTGGTGTAGGTACCGTTATTCGAAGAAATAATCTAGTCAAATTACCTCCGTGCACAAAGCTTGTTCTGGAAATACATCCTTACAAAGTGCAGAAACCAAGTCGCTTTCTGAACTGTAGTGGCGCTTTCTTTGACAATGGACCTTTCTATTTTCTATTTGCGAAGCTCAAACTTAATACTTGTTCGCAATTATTTTTGCATTTTGAATTATTATTGGTTACGAAGACATTTTATACACCCTCATTTCGATTATTTTACCTTCCATATATAGCTTATTAGTAAAAAAAAATCATGGCCTTGATTTTAAAATTAGACAATTCATTCAACTTTAAGTTGTTCAAAATTCGAATAGAATGAAATCAATAAGAATTAATTCATATCTTGAAAGACAGACAGAGCTGCTGACAGAAGAGTGTCATGGTCTTGGACTGAAGAAGGATCGTGGCGCACGCTGGTCCGGGTGGTTCCTGGGAACTCTTTGCGGAAATGTTCCCTTCAAGACCGACTCCAGAGATAAACCTAAGTGGCCTTTCAACTTTAGTTGTAGACCTTCCAAATGGGCTTTTGAGAAATAAGGTTAATGTATTAACTGACATTAAAATCTATAATCGATGGGTGATTTCAACTAATATTTTTTAGGACCAATCAGGTTTTACACTGTAATAACCATATTGTACACCATTAGGTTTATGCTGGGTCAAAATAATCCAGCCGTTTCGATGCTAACATGCATAGTAAAATATACTTCAATACTTTAGACATAATATATTTCTAGTCTATAGAATAAACCGCCCTTCTTACTAAATATGGAACAGATAAGCGTTTAAAGACCATCATAAATAAAATTGACAAAAAAATGGAAAGTCAAACTAATATTTATGAGCTATTGATTATAACTTAATATAAATATTACATAAAATATAGAAATACATATATATATATATATATATATATATATATATATATATATTATATTTAATACAAAATATAATGGTTTTGGCAAATTAATATAAGAGTTGTAGTTATAAAGAATAAGACATAATAAGAAAAGGAATGTAAGGGAACTGAAATTTGTTTTGATCTACTTGATATTTTGGCTACCCTTGAAAAGAAGGCTGAGTTAAATATTTCATTTTAGTAAAAAAAGAAAGAAACGTGTGTAACTAGCTTAAAAACAGAGAAAATGTCCCAATTTGCAATGAACATAGGGCATCATTCGGGCGATTAGGTTGTGATACGATCATGTAATACTTACCACTAAGACTAAATAAACTTGGGTATACCTAATCGGAGAAAATTGGCATTACTGTACCTTATTGTATAATTTTAAAAGATTCATGTCACACCGTTCAAGTATTTGTTTTTTGAGATATTTAAAAGCAAGTGCACGAGACTGAATACTTTATTTTTTTCTAAATCATTAATTTTCAAAATTATTAATTTTATTCCCTCATAAGTTACTATTAATTTAGTTTTTGTACAACTTCTATTAATCAAAGATGTATTTGATAATGATATTTTTGTCTGTAGTAAATTTATTTTGAATAAATAATTTTAGTAACAGTACTATAAGTAGTATTTACTAATTTCTTATAACTCTCACGATACATGGTAGTTCTATACTGTAGTAGGCGACAAAAGAAATATCTTAGCATTTTTGAAGAATTGAGAGAGATGAAAAATGGAAGAACATTGTTTCCTTTAACTCACCGGACAGTTTGAAATTACGGTTAAACTATTAAGATATTTCAACAGCATAGACAATATCAACTTAACCCCTCTGGGATCAATTAATATTAGAATTAACAAGCTAAAATCTCCTTATTACATATGGCACTCGAAAATAGCTTGCACAAATGTATTTGAACTATTTTAATTATCTTAAAGGTCAGCAAAGTACAAATCCTCTAACAAGACCACGATCAAGTGTCGTGATAAAAGAGTGCTTCCGAATGACTGTAAGTTCTCACCAAGTTATAATTAAATATAGGAAATCGTAAATAGTTTCTGTGAATAATTAGAATATAATGTCTTTCAATGAGTAGTAAATAATAATTAAATTGTTATTATCTGTGAGAGCTGTGTTATTAGCAACAAATCATGGTAGCTTCGGATAAAAGTTGCGGACGGCGAAAGACACGATAAGAAAAAAAAATATTTATAGATTTTTTAATTCTTGAAAAAACATACGATTTGGCGGGGTAATTACTGTTATTATTTTTCCAGAAGATAATTATCGAAGATAAAAAAAGGTATGTACGTACCTATATCTTTTTTATTCGTTTTGACCATTTCGAATTACGTTACAACTTTATTTTCCCTTCTTTTGCTGCTGGAGTGTTTTCTGTCTCTAATATTCTTTCTTGGGTTGACTGGCATGTTAGTTTTGATCCTCTGTCCAGCTTTTCTGTTATTTCTTCACCCTGAAACCCTTCCAGATTTTTCACTCTGCTTGTTAATCCTTTCGTCTAGCATGTGACACTCAGTTATGGTTAACTTTTCAAAAGCTTAATTTACGTCTTTAGTCCACGTTGTGGTGTCTTTCTAATTCCAAAAAGAGTCGTGTTTGCTTGGCCAATCTATGTTTTTTCATTCTTTTCAGATGCCTTATATACCTATCTATTATTAATAAATGTGAAAAAATCGCAGTCCATTCAGGACATATTTACGCAAACAATCTCAACCGAATTTGCAGTACCTTTTACTAAATACAGAATTAGGTGTTCACTTTTTTCATGAATGAATGAATGAATGAATAAACCCTTTATTATAAAGAGAATTATGAAACAAGATGGTTTACAATAAACTACTAATATTTACAAAAACATATACATACATAATAACTCTTTATAGGCCTTCCCTTATGGGAGTATGGTCTAACTTCCCGGAGTGACCAGCTCTATTGGGAAACAGCTTGGGAACTTTTTTCATAATTAGAGTTAATATTTAATAACGAAAAAGGATATTGGATAATATGCAAAAAAAAAAAACACCACTCTTCCTGTAGCCCATCAATGCTAATGCCAAGAATTCAAAACCACTCAAGGTCACAATTTCAAAACTACTGTACGTTTTCTAATACCAGATGTAAATATGGTAATATTTACAACATAAGTACATAGCTATAACCCAAGGAGACCATAGGAGACCGCACAAGATGTGCAAGCGGCTTTTCACGAAGTCGTCCAAGGCATTTTCATAACCTAGAATGCACCACAGGCCAGCACAAAGTTTATTGTCTCCTATAACCACATAAATAACATTAGGCTCATGTAAACTACACCACAGAAGAGTAAACTTATGTAAATAGACTAAGTAGTAAGATATAATAATTCTGCTAGAAAGTTAATATAGTGATAAAAATTAAGAGATCAGATAGTTTGATAAATTATTTTTTCATTTAAAATAGTTTTTTTAACTTCCATAAAAATAATAATAATTTACGATCTGAAGGTATATATAGCCGTAGTATATAGCCATAATTTACGATCCTAATTGATAATGAATAACGTCCATCAAGCATAAATCATTTGAAAACATTCAAGAACAAATTACGACTATAAAAAAAAAACGCATGCTTTTAAAATATCTCACAAAGTCCAGTAGAATTAAACTTAAAGTATATTCATGACACTTTTTTAATGCATACCCATTAAATCATCTTCGTAGCCGAGATAGTGAAGTCATCTCCATCTTCTTTATCGTCAATCCTATACCAATATTAGTCACGTGAGATTGCTCTTATTATTAACGATAATACTAATCGACTGTACGTTTCTTTGTTGTCATTATGCAATGGTAAGTCAAATATAATAATTGCTAATATAATTTGTTCTGTATTAAGATTCTTCCATTGTTTTAATCCACTAACAATGAGAGGCAATTGATTATTTCCAATAAACAAAAATAAACTTAGTTAAAAGAAAAATTTGGAATTCAAGTTTTCTCAAACTGTTTGAGTGCTGATAAGGACCAATAAATGGTAAATTGATATAGTGATTTTTTTTTTCATTTCAGGAAAGTGTAAAAAAAGAGTAAAACCAAGTATCATTTCCCGGTAATCGATTCAATAGAATAAAAACTAATTTCGCTTATTTATTTATTATAATGACACAACAGTCCTGCAAGAAGCCGAGCCTAGTCTACCACACTTAACCAATCTCCGCGAAACCGTGCTATGTTTCGCCCACCAGCTTTTAGTCCTCCGCATCATCCAGCCATCTGATCCGAGAACGCTCTCTTCTCTGCTGGCCGTCTGGTTTCTCATAGATCATCCTCTTTGGTATTCTATGGTCTGGCATGCCCATCAACTCATTCCTTCTTCTTCTCCCAATTCCATTCTGGGATTTTCCGCCTCATATTCATCTTCATATATTTATCTCCCAGGAGTTCAGTACGCGTTCTGATTTTTTGGTCATGGGCCAAGTCTCTCACTCGTACATTACTACTGGTCTTACTATCGTTTATATTTTTGGAATAGCATTCTTTTTGAGAACGATCTAAATTGAAGTAATGTTTGCAGTCAGGAATAACATCTATACCTACTGGTATCATTGAAATTATATTTCGCATTCTACCTTTTTGTCAACTGTAACCACACTTCCCATGTACTTGAATTGGGCTCAAGCTCTAAAATTGTGCTCTCTGAAACTCACTTTTCCATTCACCCCCTTTTCCAATTTTTAACTTTTCCTGTGCGTAATCATCTTCATTCAGTTTAAGGCCTAGTTTAACGGCTGTCTCTTGAAATACTCCTGTAGCACTGCTTGTGCTTGGTTCTGGTGGTAATGCTGACATGATTAACATACGCCAGCTATAGGAGCATGCGATTGTATGTAGTAGTACCTCTTGGATTTGTAGTTTCGGTCACCACGGCCAAACTATTTTGATCTTTATCCACCATTTCAGCGAATATTAAGCAAAAAACTATAACATTTATATAAATTCATGTCTTTTAAAAATTAATTTACGTTACATTAGGGGATGTTAGTCTTAACCTATGTTTATGAATGTGTCTATTATTAACTGTACCAATACTATAGATATATATATAACTTATTGATATTAGTAAATGGAAATAAACCTTCAAAACCCTAATTTAAATTCGAACGAAACAAAACAGATGTTATCCAATAATGACATCAACCAAGATGTTGCACAACAGGTCCCCTTAAGAACTTAGCGCCTACTTTGAAAGGCCAATGAAGTCCAAGAGAACACGCCGGTGCCAAGCCAAAGGAAATGTCAAATTACTCTAGTGATTCAATTCAATCCTCCACCAGGGTGTGACCTTTTACGCAGAATATGCTAATTTCTGTTGCACTTAATTCTAATTTAAATATATTTCGTTCGATTAGAACTGTTGCACCATGAGGATTACTGCCTTGAAATGTACAGAAGGATTTGACTTTGCCGGGGTGGTTGACTTGTATAGAATTAGAAATTTTGTAGGTCCCGAAGTTCAAAAATCACAAATTTCTATATTTTATTGAACCTCCATTGACTGATTTTTCTCATTTTAAGAAAAATATGCCGTTTTTCAAGGTAATAATATGCTACTGTTCCTCTTCTGCTGTTGATGTTCCTCAAGAAGTCTATTTATTATGTTCATTATCGTCAAGGTCATTTTGATTTAACCAGCTATCATGGGGTATATTCATATGATAGATGTCTCTATAAATGCTAAGTGTACGTCAGAAAAGTAATAGTATTTATTCTAGGTGTTTGGTATGTAAATAGCTATGTTGTGCAAAATTTATTTCAAATCCCATTTATTATTTATAAAATATCCTGAAAAAGATGGTTTTTCAAATACAGAATTACCTCATGAAAATATTTACTTTATATAGTGGTTTGTTGTTTAGCAAATTCGTAGGACGTCAAAAGCAGGAGGTCAACCCGGGGCCCGCTTGTTTGTTTTTTTTTTTTTTTTTTTTGTTTTTTTTTACTAAATATGGTACATTTATATTATAATGGCCAAATTTTGAAAACATGTATAAAAGTACATTGACTCACAACCAAATTTTAAAAAATCGACTGTTGGAATTATGAGATTAGAATTATTTATATGCCCACTTGCAATGATATTCATGTTTACATATCATTAACATTATACAATATCTCAACGTGTTTCATTTTTTCATGTTTCTTCTCGAAAAATGTCAACTATTGGTCTAAATCTAAAATGAGGGCATATAATTTTGTATTCTGTCCGCCTCTTTAAAGTCACCAGGAAGATAATTTGGTATGGATCTTCCTAATTAAAAGGAACACGGGTACGTAGAAAAAAGGTTCATAGCCAAATTAACATTGATAGACATATATACATATATATATATATATATATATATATATATATATATATATATATATATATATATATATATATATATATGTATATCAAGTACCAATTATAAAAAATTATAATTAAACTAAAATTGACTAAATATTTAACAATTTTCATTGTTTAAGGAAGGGAATATTTATACTTCTGGCGCTAGAATTTCAAAACACCATATAAAGGGTAAAACACCTAAAGAAAAAGTACTTGAAAAGACACCTCATAAAAATAAAAAAAACTTCTGATTAACCTGGTTAGAATTTCGGATTTGAATCCTTTATCTGCTTAAGTACATGTTTTCCTTCCTAAAAAATAGCAAGTTGTAAATATTGACCTGTAATAATAATCTGTAAATATTAACACCCTTGAGTATTGTATCATCATCGACACACATTTGTTAACGGTAAGGGAAGAAGTAAAAAAAAAGTCTTATAATAATTTTTGCAGCCTTGGAAATTGCACCCATAAAGGCAAGAGTAATATTATCTCTGCTTCTTGGTCAGGTTTCGGTGACCTAATACTCGCGAAATGACGAAGATAGCCTGTAATTGTCGACTTATTAGGACCCAATCAATTTGCAGGAGGCAGTCGATCACTAACGGAGCATCAAGACCTTTCCATCGATCCACGGAAAGTCGTGAAGGATCTTGCTCCGACTCCTCAACCACCTGACCTGCACGGATGTCTGTCTCCAATCACTGCATTTCCTCCTAGCGATAATCAGTTATGATTTCATAACCATTTCGTAGATATAACTTATCATTTCATAACCATTTCGAGATATAACTTTCTCCTCGACAAAGTAATATCAGAAAAAAATGTACAATTATACATCCCCAGAACTGAAAAATTCAAGGTTTTGTGATAAAATCAAATCTGAAAATGCGTTGTTGACTTAGGATGCATTTTTTAAAATCATATGCTTCAAAAAAATTGTTCAAATTACTGAACAGATAGAAATCTGTTGGAGATATGTCTGACAAATATTTTTGGTGTAGGGGAACTTTTTAACCCACCTTGTTTTAACTCTGTCTCTGAAACATAATATCTGGCATTGCCGCGTAACTGTATTGGCCCCTTCCGATCAACTAATACAGTTTTTTAAAATAAGTTTTTGTTTCATTATGTCAATATCTCTGCTGTTTGGTTATGGATGTGATGATTTCACCTCTTTGTAGAAAGGTGTAACAATGAGTTTTTATGAATTAATCTGTGCCACCAGCTGAAAATTTCTCAAATCAACAGTGTATGGTTCGTTCATTTCAACACATTCCCCGAACGTGGTGGTGATGTCTATTGCATCTCGGTTTGCTGAGTGTCCCGGTTTAAACTAAAAAAAAAATATCACACGAATTCCGCAATACTAAGTATTGTTTGTACAAAGTAGAGGTAATAAATATAATAAATAAAAATAAAGATTTAATAACAGCTCAATACAATCTGTAAGCATAAAAATAGTAGGGTAAACCGGGGGAACGGCGACACCCCGGGTAATACCGACATTGCAGTTCTAGCCATCGCTGCAGAGATATTTGTGAAGTGGTATTCGCTGCAACCTTGTGGACATCACTGCAACTAACGCCCAGTGTGCCTCTGTCGTTTAGGTAAACAAGTTGTGCTGTGAGTTGAAATTAAAAGTTTTTGCTGATTTCGGTGTAATATTTCCTTAGCACTTCATAGAAGGTAAATGTTATTATAAGTTTGTAATCCTAAATAAGATTATATAAGTTATAAAGCACGATATTTAGCGAGTAGTTTAGTATAGTTTTTGTTTCGGTTCGGTCACTAACCTGCCCTCATAACCTGTTTAGACGCCATCTAGTCTTGCCGGGGTAATGCCAACATCCCTGTAGCGGATTTGGTTCTGCGGAAAACTATACTTGCGACCATTGCATTAAAAAATAATTTATCTTTTAATCTAGCTTAGATTAATACAAAATATGTTTACTCAAAGTTTGGATTCGTTGTAAATACTTTTTTATTCCTAATAATAATTTCCTCAATATTTGCACATTTATTTTACTAACTGTTCACCACTTCATTGTAAACGTTACATGTACAATAAAAAAGTTTTTTTAAATTATTACAGCATTTAATTTGCCTTCTACAACCTATGTTGGCATTACCCAAAGGTATGTCGGAATTACCCTGGTTCATGGGGCAATTCCGACAGGTGGTTATAGTTTACAAACAATTATTTACAAAAAAAATGTGAAGTTGTTTAAGCATATTCATATAAGAAATCGGTAGGCCACATTTTGAAGTAGTTATGTGTTTTATTTTGTATTTATATCTCTTTAAATACAAAATATAAAAATTAAAAACCCTTAAGGTGTCGCCAATTCCCCGGTTTACCCTAAACAACAGAAGTCGACTAATTCAACTTTGAATTTTAGAAATAATACAACCGGGAATTTTATATGAAACGATAATGATTGGGAAAAATGATTTATTTGTTATTTAATTATCTTTTCTCATTAGACCAGGATCGTACTCATGTGTGATGTATGTTTCCCTCGAACTCTTTTAAGCATCATTAAAATAAACTGATTTTCCCCTTGCGATTTTCGCTTGATCAAAGATTCGATCAACATTTGATATCACAAAATGGATTATTATCTACTACAGAATGCGATATACCGATATACCGAAAGCGAATGCGTAAATTATAGCTCGCCTCTCTCACTTCACTTCCTGCACGATGATTTAGATTAATTAGGCAGAGAAATAATATTTATCGAATATATTAAATTCCAAATAAAACCGTTTTGTAAATCCTGCCTTTTAAATTAAAATTATCATGTGCCATAAAATCGGAATTACACAGCCTTCAGTAAAGCAACATCCTCATTCCCCTTTCTAAATTCTCAGGATTATAATTTACGCGTGGTTACAGCGCTTCCAACACATTATTACGCATAAAAAAAACTGAAGAAAGTTTGAAAAAGATGTTGCATTTAAAATGCTTCTGTTACTATCAGCTCTCGTGTGACTTGAGTTGGAAAATATGTTAATTTATTTTTGAAAATCAAATACTTTAAACACAAACTAAAACCAGAATTGCTTAAGATTAATTACAACTGGCTCCTTGAAATGCTATAGATTAAAATATTAAAGACTAATAGGGGGCTCCATTAAATGAGTCTTTATTGAATGAGACAAAACATTACTAAAAACCTAAAAAAACAACTATTTTTCATGTTTTTACCAAATTTCGGTCACAAAATCAATTCCTTATACATGCTTGTATATGTAAACTTGCCCAAAAACAACTCCAAATCCACATAATTGCTTCTTAACATGATTTTATTAACTTTCGCTGTATGTACGCATGGAACTGAATCTTTAAACCCGATTTTCGGCCACTTCAAAACATCGAATTAAATTGAATGTTTGCACACTTCTCAAGGACCGATGACAATAAAATAAAATAAAATTTGTCTCATTATCCTGACCAAGATCTCCAGGATTAGCGATGTCTTATATGCAAAGACACGGAAGTACAAAAGCATACATGGCTTAATTTTTGAGACAGAATATGACTACGGGCAGGATCAGCTAAAGAGATTCATATACGTATTTAACCAAAAACAATGAATTATACCATTTAGTAACATTAATATAATAAACATTAAGTAATGTTTTGGTAAACTATTAAAGAGTTCTTAATCTATTATTAATTTTTTATATGAATAGTTAAAACAAATTTAACTCCCTTTATGGTTCGGAAATGTGGGTGGTTGGACCAAGAGATGCACAAAGACTTCAAGCGGTAGAAATGGATTTTTGGAGTAGTTGGCACTTTTCCAGAAATGAGCGAGTAAATAATTCTGCCTTACGAGATAACGCTATCGGGGCCCGAGAGATAGCCAAAAATGATTTTTGACTTTGTCCCAAAGGAGAGAAGAAAAAGAGGCCGCCCAAGGAAACTTTGGTGCAAGGATTTGGAGAGGTGATGGCAGCAAGAGGCTTATCGGAGGAAGAATGGTAGGAACCAGATTACTGGCGATAAAATATATTTGGTTTCGGCATATGATCCAAGGTTGTAAAAGCCCGGAAGAAATATGAATATAATTATTTTGATTTATTACTCGCTATCATTAACAACCTTCTAAAATATTAAAAAATAACATAATGATTCATGAATTATCAATGCTTTACATCCACCTTAACCTGAATAACTATAGATAACGCAATAAACAGTCTGTATAATATAATTTTATTATATCATATTTGGAGACGCTTTTCCGTTTAAGAAATTCCTAAAGGAGCGTGCCTCCACGTGATACGGGCCATCTCTTCTGCCGCCTCATCAATGTTGAGAATGTTGTCTTCAGTGTTTCTAATGAGCGAGCGACAATTTCTAGATCATCCGCATAACCTAATAATTAACCTAGCCTGATATAAACTGTGTTGTTGGTCTGGATTTTTGACTTACTAACAATCTTTTCCAAGGCAATATTAAATAATAGAAAGTCGAGGCATCTCACGGCCTTAAGCCTCTTATAGTCTTGAATTCAGAAGAGAGATCACCGTGCATTCTGACAACACAATATGTTTCATCCATTGTCATTTCTACAAGGCGAATTAACTTTGAGGGTACTCCTAACTCTCTCATAACCTCATAGAGTTTGGCAAGTTTGATGCTGTCACAGGCGCGTCTGAAATCTATAAAGAGGTGATGTGTGGGCATTATATATCCGATTGCTTCCTAAGGCTAAATCTGGTGGATATTCGACTTGCCACTTCGAAAAGCTGCCTGGTAGACTCTTATTTCTCTTTCGGCAAATGGAACAATTTTTTGATATAGGATTTTATACAATACTTTATATGCGCACTGAAGTAGCGTAAGTTGGCACACTCAAGTGTGTCTCCCTTGGGCTTTTGATGCCTTTCTTACATTGCCACGGCATTTTTTCTTCGGCTCATATGGAAAGTATAATATTATATAATTCTTTATGCAGGGTTTCTGTTCCGTTGTTGTATAATTCAGCAGGAATTCCATCCTCACCAGGTGCCTTATTATTCTCCACTCTTCTGATTGCCTTCATCATATCCTCAAGTTATGGTGGATCTAGTTCATTATTTTCCTCAAAAAATGTTGCTCCACCTTCATCCTGCGCATCTTCGTTCCGGATTGTTTCAAATTGCCGGTTCTATCTTGCCATTATAGCCTCTTTTTCGGTCAGCATACTTCCATCTTCATCTTTACAAATCTTTGTTCTAGGTTTAAAGCCAGCTGTGGTTTGATTTATTTTCTGGTAAAACCTAAAATTCTCTCTTATGTTTGTCACCTCTTCTATCTCCTCAATCTGTTTGTGGTGCCACTGTCTTTTCTTCGGATCATAAACTTATACGCAATATTCTTCGCTTCGCTTCGTTGCTTGGGCACAATCATTATCGAACTATGATGATCTTTGAATCTTTTCTAATGCCAAGAACATCCTTTGCTGCTTTTGTGGTGGAATTCATGTATGCTTCATAACGCTTCTGTATATCTTCATTATCAAAAGTACTTCTCAGATTGTTCCTTAGTTTTATATATAATCGACTTTGATACTCGTCACACTTTTCTGGCCCTTTAAGCTTTGCAGTATCAATTATTTCAATTTTAGATCTGTGCTCTATCCCTTTCAGAAACTTGTCTCTGATTCAGGACACAGTTCGGTAGTGGTCCGAGTCAATATTGGCATCCCGAAAAATCCGTGTACTGATGAAATTTTACCTACGCCTGGCACATATCAGATTATGGACATTTTGGTTTTTCCGTCTGGTTCTAGGTTCTACTTTCAATAATCATGATTTTGGGTACTGTAGAGTTAATAAGTCGGTAGCTATTATCATTTGTTTCTTCTTGTATTCCGTATTCACCTTTCGTTGCCAATCTTCCAATCTTTGCATTGAAGTCACCACACATGATTTTTAGGTCACTTTTTGGAGCATCGTCGTAGGGTTTGTCTAAAATTTCATAAAATTCTTCTTTTTCATCGTCCGTAGAGACTTCTGTTGGAGCAATGCAACTGAAAATACTAATGTTCTGAAACCTTCCTTTAAGGCGTAGTACATATATTCCGTGATAAATCAGTTTGAAATACATTACCCTCCCTCTTGCATTACCTCTCACAACGAATCCTGTGCCAAAAGCATGCTGTTCCTTGTGGCAACTATAATAGATTGTATGATGCCGTTTTTCAATTATTCCGTTCCCAGTCCATCTCCCCTCCTGAAGGGTAACAAGATCCAACCTATAAGTATCTGTGATATTTAGGAGCTGCCGAAGCAGCCTCAATCAGTATAATGAAAGGACATTCCACTGTCCAAGTCGTACATATATCGTCCTTAGGGCGAATTCCAGGTCTATTCCATTTTGACTGTCCGGCTATTTCTCTCTAAGTATTGAAGATAAATCAAATTTAAGGAGGGAGGACGATCAACCCTCGCCTCCCGAGTCGGTAAAGGGAGTGCTATTTTGGAGCATCCCGACATGCTCCCCGCCTGGAGTGGCTACCTAGAGGAGGTGACCCTAGGGTGTGTATTATAGATGTTCTTAATATACAAGTGTGGAGTGCATGTAGTCTGCAGTGCCAAGTGTACTGTATGCGTGTAAGAGTAAATGCTCCCCCAACCTGGAGGACCAGGGGCTGTTTGCGGTCTGATGACCGGGTGGTGGGGTCGCCGCATACAACCGACCCAAAACCCAAATAAAATACTATGAACAGGCTTCTCATGAAAAGAGAGAAAAAAATTTCTATCCAAGACCTGGACAGAAGAAAGAAGAAAAACCTTCAATGAAACCATGATGCAAAAGTGGGTTGAGAAAATTCTGAAAAAAAAAAAACGCTGCATCATAGTCGTGTAGTCCTTCAGGGAAACAATATTCTTTATTTCAGCCCATGCTTGTAAGTCATATTACTTCAGAGCTGAAATAAAAATATATTATATAGACGCAGAATAAGGATTAACAGAAGAATTATAAGATGTACGGATAGTAGATAAATTATGAAAATGAATTGAAAATTAACTTAGTGATAACGGTATAAATAATGTTAAAATAAATGTTAGAATATTGTATAAATACAGTCTACTATAAAAAAAAGTGAACTCTAATATAATATTGCCCAGTAACTCAATGTGCATATCAGAAACTGAGAGAAATACAGAGTGGGAGCTCAGAGACGATGGAGGGAGACTGAACTGTCTAGATGGTTTTTGTATGTAATGGTTATTACAGAAATATTTTATAATTCCTATATTTTAGTAAACACATATACATGATTAATAAATAATAATGAAATGAAATATTTGAAGTAATATAATTACATTTAAATACATTAGAGCAAACCAGAATCGGAATTCTTGATATCTAATGTAATTTTATGTTTAAGTTAAATTGTGGGTTAAGTTCAAATTGTCTATGAATACTACATTCAAATCCAATTATGAAATGTTTGTTAATCCATATCGTTTTTTACAAAATCATTTTTTTAATCTAAATTAAACACTTGTTGCGGTTGGTTAAAGGTGAAATCACCTTCACTCACCCGATTGTCTTAAATTGCTCCTAGTGTTATTACTCTAACTTTTTTCACTTAACAATTACTTATAACATCATATCTTTAGTTTATTATATAATAGACTTAAGTACTACGGGCTTATCACGACTTTGAAAGTAAAAGGCCATTCGGTTAGATAAAATAGGTCTCAAGTAAATGTAATTTGTTCTACAGCTATGCCAACATCATCAGATTGAACATATTCCACATTTCTTCATTTCGACATTTTAATAAATTTATATCAAAAAATTGCTAGGTATAACTAAAATATCTAATGAGTTTCATCGGCTTTTGAAGGAAATTGAATCCACTTCTTGATCAAGAAATTCTAGTTAGTACATTGATTGTCAGTCACCAGCGAAAGGCCACAGTAGAGCCGTATGCGTAAATAATATCACTTTCTTGTTCATATTGACCAATTACATTTTGGTTAAAGTCCAGTTAATCAGATCAGCATTATGATTTTGCTAATTACCTTAATTAGTTAATTCTATCAATTAGATCTAGAATATTACCAAAGTTCTTCTACATGATTGCATTTTTAATATAAACTCTTACTCGTGTACACTGCTGCTACATTAGATCTGCTTACTCATTGATTAATTATGTTTGATTGATTACATATTTTCAACAAGTAAATTTGTTATAGTTTCAAACTGAATTCCCACCTCTACAAAAAAACACTGTAAAACTTCTACTTAATTCAGTACCTGGACTATAATTCCATTGAAGCGCAACCTTGGCGATGACATGTATCTGTAAAAAAAATAAAACATTTGAGATAATCAGGATCAGAAATGGGTAACTCAAGAATTTCATAAGTTGTTTATTCTCTAGTTTTGTAAAGCAATGATTAATCTCCCGAAATTTAAATCCAGAACCCGAAAAAAACAATGGGAAATAAAATGGCAAAGTGTCGTGTTTAAAATAAAAATGAAGAAGAATGTGAAACAGTAAATTTATGCAATTTTATATTTCCCAGCTTTAGATCTTGAAGGCATCATTCGTTCGATATAAGATAAAATCTTCCTACATTTAACTAAGACTAAAACTTTGAACACCTTACAAATATATCTTGTTGTGTGAGTGTTTAGATATTGTCTGCTTATGTTATTGACGGTAGCTAGATGAAAAATATGTTATCTTATTTCCATGATACATGTAAATATAACTGACGCGAGCGTTAGATCTATAGACCCTCCTGAAGCTCACCCGTTCTGTATAAAGTTAGCACAATTAACTGGAGAAAAACCTAGCGGTTGACGAATGAAGCCTTTCTTCTGGCCCAGAAAATGTCTCCACCAAGTACGGAACCAAAAAGTGTACATTGGTTGAAGCTATACAGGTTTAATGAATAAATGTATAATCTTATGGTTATTCTATCATATGGTTATTCTTTGCTTTACTATTTCAGTTTTTCTATAAGTAACATATATTGATGTTGTAACTGTATATGGAGTGTATGATCTTATAGCATGATAATACACTCCATAAACGAGTACAGAATCAATAAGGTACAACCAACTCTTATGATTAATGGAATCTAACTGGCCACTGTGGAACATTTGGTAAATACTGATTAGTGAGAATAAGAGAGAGTAACGACAAGAAAAATTATAATGTTGAACCTGAACAAGATGGCGAGGAGCCTCAAGTTGAGAGCTGACAAAGGTTTCATTGCCTTTCCTGGCCAACGTTTAAGATAATGGTTCTAGGTCTTTAATGTACTGTTAAATATAATATTTATAGTTATAGAAGGTTGTTATTTAGGAACTTAAGAGAACTATTATTTTAAATAAGGACCGGCTTGGAATAAACCTCTTTGGAACAGTTGGCATAGGAGACCTGCCCTAGCGTCGCAGCCACAAATACCAGGACGTTTTCGTGCGACGCGGACTGATAAAGATCTCGCCGGCATACCTTACTTCTTTACAAGTAGCTTCTCGCCACTGAATGCATAATGCGATTTCTTACTATTTTATTTGTTAATGGACGATTAACGACCTAATTAATACATGTATGATGTTTCGCATGCTCAAATCAAGAAGAAAAAATATATACAAATTGAAATCGTATTTACTGGTTGTAAAACTGCGCAGTTGCAAGGAAAATATGGAATATCTCCTTTTAATAAAGCAAAGACCTAGTAAGCAAAATATATTGCATTTCCCAACGAAGGGTACTAACACGGGTATATAGTTAATGAAATATGGTTTGAGAGAGATGGCAGTTGAAAGGTTCAAGGTGGACTCCTCCGCATCGTTGACAGAAACCTACTATGATTCCAGAATAATCCTCCTGGTAGACCTTGTAGGTCACCTATGGATCTACCGCTCCAGGATTGGCAATAATACGTAAGAAAGGAGGAAGGATGGCCTATACATTACACAGTTGGGGCCAAGGACTGGCAAGATACTCACCATCAATGTTAAATAAATAGTCTGCAATCTATAGAGTAATACCTCAAAACCACTTCTATGGCGAAGCTCAGCGTCTCAAACACTAATTGAGAAATCAGGTTTAAGGTTAAACTGAACACTTCAGAAGATTAGGATTCTGATTCAGCAAGTCAGTATCTTCTTTATCATTCAAGCATTTCCATTTTTTAAAATGTTTAAATTATATATATATATATATATATATATATATATATATATATATATATATATATATATATATATATATATATATTTTCTAGTTTCAAGAACTGGTCATAGTTCCTCAGTTGAAAATTCTTCTCTTCTTACCGATTACTCAAGTTTTTTAGCGAACACTTTTTCAATAAACGTATAATTGCACATTTATTTTACACTGTATATTATAGCATATAAAATACATAATGATAAAATGAAAATTTATCCAAATACCCAACATATTTCAATATGGACAACAAAGCATAAAATCGAGGCAATAATGAAATTTGAAAGTTAATTTATCTTTAGATAGCTATTACTTATACATGTTCGACTGTTTAAAAATAAGATACCGAATTATTACTCTAATATTAATATTACTCTATAATAATTATAATAACTACTATAATTATTACTCTAATATTAATTTCATAAAGATGAAAATCATCATCGTATTTAGGCAGTTTTTTCAATACTTCATATGATGGGGTGTACATAAAAAAATGACCGCTTTTTAACCAAATGTTTGTATTATTATTTCTTTGATCGATGATTCGACACACCACAGTCCCTGGCAAGTTCTCGAGTACTTGTGGACGGATTTGACTCAACAGATCCTTCAAAACCTCATCAATATCCATTAATGGTCACCCGGAGCCCTTCTTCCTTCCCAAAGTCGTATCTCAACTCCTAAATTTTTCAAACCGACGCCGTGCACTCGTCAAGGACAACTTCCCCTTCATAATTTCACGAGTTACTTCAGCGGCTGTGAAATTTTTTTTCTGTAATGTCTTAAAATTACAGAGAATTTCGTAGGACACTATTATGTTTCTTCTTTGAAATAAATAACTAAACTGAGATTTTTTTGGAAGAAGTCCAGTGTTAGTAAACAAGCTTAGAGAATGCTCTAGAAGGATTATTAAGTGTTGGTAAATAATAAATAGCATTAAAATATTTACAGACTTCTGAACTCTGGTATTTAATGAAACGGTCCATTTTTTTTATATATACACCCTATTAATATATCATTTTAAAAATGATTGAATACTTTTATTTTGTACTATTGTTCGCTCTTTTTCGAATATATTTTTCAGACCTGATAAAGGCTTTAAATATTTAAATTATTAAAATGGAGTTAATCTTAATCCAAAAGGTAATGGGAAAATCAAAACATTCTTCTTTCCCATTTCATTTGCTAGCAATGATTTGAAACTGTCCATAGAGGCTCAACAAATTTTGAGAAGGGTTTTAAGGATCAATGTGAAATATAATTATTCTAACCTCATTCTAATATTTATTGTTTTAAAATCATCTAGTTTTTCTTTTCTAATTCTATTGAATCTTAAATATCCTATATCAACTCTCGTTTACCAACCGATCTCCAAATTATCTCCTCTTCGGGTACTTGTGCTGCTGATGGTAGATCAATTGATCTCATTAGCCAATCTTCAGAAAGTCTATAGGCTGTTTTTTCTCCCCTAGTCCAACCCAATAAAATAGAAGTCTTGTATCCGAGGGTTCGCTCACAGCACTGAGGTCTAGTTATCAGTCCCTTATGCTCATCTACATTTTAGCTTCTACTATTGTAAAAACATTTGAAAATAACTCAATTCTGCGATGAACGTAAGTAATTGGTGTCCAATTATGATTATACCTAGTTCTTATTTGGTTCTGAAAGTGGATAATCAACTATTTGCCGTAACTATGAATTCCCTCGGAACTTTGCCTGTTTTTAACCATGTCCATAAATGTTATAAGCTAAAGCTTTATATAGCTGGCCCGGAGGTCTAACTTATCAGAGGAAGTTTGACACTAATTCTTCAATTTTTTCTTCGTCTAAAATCTATTTCATTGCTGACTAATTCATTGCAACCTAGCGTCTACGTATTGTAACCACTCTTCCACCGGGGTGGAGATCATAGTGTTAGTTATTTGTGCAGTTCTAACGTGTCCAAGAAAAATTGAACTCTATCTGATAAATTCGGAATCCAAATTGTTGCTGATTTTCAGCTAAACCGGAGCCGAAACATTTTTTTCCATAAAGCTTGTACATTACCCATTACAGTCTTCATAAACAATAATTGCGATTTTGTGATACTAAAATTGAATTGTAAGGAAATAGATAATTAAAAAAATTTATACAAACTGAGATTATATTAAATTTTAATATAAATATTGGTGTCTCATTAGTTCTAAATTAAAGTTGAATATTAGGCTGAGGAAACATTGTTCATTTTATTATTTCTTATCGTCTTTTCCAATACCGCAAGGTTTTATAAGTTTGAAGAAATACATTGTGCCAACTAGTATCAATAAATAAAAGTGATAAAAGTGTTAAAGCTTAGCGTCAGTTTGTGGTTCACAAAACCGCAACCAGATGGTTTTTGTTCTCTGTTGCTGGGTCCTTATTTAAATATTATTTTTAACCAATTTTTTACATTGTGAAGGCTTCGGTTTATCTACGTAAACGTCAACAATTCTGTACGATATGTTTTATAGTTATTTTGATTCTCAAATATATATGTTTCTGTGCAATGGGATACTTCGAAAATACTATTTATAACTACTAAATTTAAATAGATTTTACGAGTAAAAGCCATAAGTTTCGCCATCTTCGCTAGGTCCAACCTATGGAAAGTACAGACAATTATGATGGTTATTAAAATTTAGTGGAAAGAAATATAAGTAGAAGTCGCCTCAATCCTTACCCTATTCTCCCTGATCAATGGCAAAATGGATAGGTTTTTCTGACCACAATTTAATTCTACGGCACGAGTTCAATCAGGAGAAACTTTCATATAATGTTTATATATGAGCTTAAATCAGGTAAAGATTAAAAACGAAATATATTGATTTAAAAACTGACATTTGAGTTTTATTTGAAAGAATAAAGATACAATAAACATCAGAATAAACATATTTTGCATACTCATGCTAGAAGGACTCAATCCAGTCCTTTAACAGTCTAATCTTCGTGAGATTGTATACATATTGAGCCACCACAGTATATTAAGCTCTAAAGTCATTTATAATACGCCAGTGGTGTAATTTTTTACTTCCAATCTAACATATGTGCATTTAGGGTACTTAAAAGTACATATGGTGTGTATTTTCGTGCGCTTGTTAGCATGAATTTAATGCTGATCGAAGAAGATTACCAGACACCTTTCGGTAAGCTATGGTTTTAGATCCGAAAGTGGGTAGTATTGGCTCACTGCAGGCAGATTATATCAATTAGAGATCCAACCGGTCGTCCGAGCCGTAATCCTGGCGAGAGATGAGGCCCCCTCTGCCCACACCATTAGCCTGGAAAAGATGCCTCTGTGGCAATCCATGTCCAGCGAGCTTTCCCAACTCGACGGGCGCAGGGTAGGGAAATATAATTGTATGTTCATTGCACATCGTCCTTATATATTCTTGCAAGAATAGAGAACATTTTTTCAACCCAACAAATTTATAAAACAAAGCATACTTATATTTATTTCATAAAATTGTTTTTAAAAAAACTTTTAAATTTTAAGGGATTGCAGATACATAAATGTATTTTAATTATATGGGTTGTATCTGACCAACTTATTTCGATATAGGTAAGTATAACAGTTACCTCCTAAGTTCCATAAACCTTACTTACCATTGTACCAAATAACATATCATATTTAATTGTATTTTGTGTACGAACAATTCCTTACGATTTAGACAATGCCTTGAAACAATGCCAACTTTAAATAAGGATTTCCTTAGTTTCGTTTTCAGTTATTACAAGTTACCTCTTGAACTCCGTTGTGCAATGGGAGCGTAATAGTTGACATGGAATGTCATTTAGCTGCAATTGCAATAACAACGGAGTTTTAATAAGGCTATTAATAAATATTGTCTGGATGTTCTTCGTGTCTGTTCCAAAGACGGAGATACCCTTATTAGACAACGTAACTAGTTTTTCCTTGTGCCGTGACACAATCCTTCCGTCATATATGTCTATTTAATTCCTGAAGTCATTAATTCCATTTCAGATACAAAACTGTTGGTATTCTCTCTATAAAGGAACCATGTCACTTCTGAATATACATATCATGAGAGGTATCCTCCACCGATAACGCACAGTAAAAGAAACCACTATTTTCATTACCGAAGTGAAGGTGTTAAGAATAAATATCGAACAAGTCATCCTATTCCGTTGACATCTTGTGTAGCTGCATCTGAATAGACCTGGATAGACATGCTGAGAACTATCTTAATCACTACGGGCAATGGGATATGGCTTGAAAGTATCATATTGATCTGTGCGTGAATAAGGAAAGTGGGACTTACCTCTCAGAGACACTCCGTTAAAATATTCGATTTCTAATGATATTTCTATGAGGAAGCGGAGTGACTCAGCGTTAGAGCACTAAGTTGTCGTGCCTAAGGCCCTGAGTTCATATCACCCTCCAAGGTTGACTTAAATTTAATCTGCTATGGATGGATCCTGAAGGGGAGAGTGGCAATTTTGAATACAAAATCGCAAATCTCCGACCCCGTTTCTAGCTGATCCGAATCATTAGCTTAGTATTAAATATGAGATTAAATCTTATACATAATACCTTTGATAAATGTTGTAGTAATAACAAATACATAAGAGAACAAAAAATATTTTTATCATAGACAAAAAAATAAAATACAAAGTTAAGTTACATACATACAGCTATTGTCATACTATGGGTGAGTCAGCGCTGGCGAAGTGTGTCTTCTCGACCCAGGTGCGTAAAAATGCGACAAGTTGCCCAGGGTGAGCCGAGAAGAGGGTCAGGAAGGAAGTAGCGCGAGAAAAATGCCTTATCATGGTACATGGCACAGAGGCATGAGCGTTACAGAGTTCTACTTCCCCCCCTGACCCCGCACTCCGCCAGCTCCCGCCACTGACTGTTGGTCGCTATCACCACGGGACCCATGGTACAAAGGACGAACGCCCAGGCTGGTCATTCATATATATGGGGGATATTAATTTTATGAAAAATAAAATTAAAAACCTACAATTTATACCCAACAGATCCTATGGGATCAAAGACTCTCTTGGTGCTCGCCTAGCCTCTATAAAGTGGACCACTAAATAAGGAGAAAAGCTAGTGGTTGAATATGATCTAGGGATAATCACCACCCTGCACAAACGTTATCCATGAATCAGTAATGTCTCTACCATGTGCTGAACACAAGATCCTCCAGGGGTTGTATTGATACAGGTTTTTTTAAAAATTATATTTCTATACTATTTATTCCTGGGTCCTGTAACCAGAATAATTATATGCAGACATTAAAAAGAAATAGTGAATGATATCAAAATGAGGGAAACGCTCATGGGGACACCTCTTGTAAAATAACTGAACTTCTGGATTCTATATGAATTCTTTTCCGGAATGGACACGATTCGTTATAGATCCTATACAAATTATATTTTTTGTTTATTTATTTTTGATATGTTTTTGCTAACTGTATTAAAACTATTTTCGAATAATGATAGTAACGATTAGCAGGGAAGCAGAGCACATAATTCATTTTAGAAAAATTAAAGAGGTATAATGATTTTATACAGCGTCAAGGCCGCTACAGAGTTTTATAAATTCTAAAACAAAATCTCTACCCCAACTAACCATATTATCACTCAGTAATAATAAAAAACACAGCACGAAGGAATACAAACGAGGTCTGGAAAAGCGATTGAAAGGGTGATGTCTATCCAAACGACACCTGTGCGGATGCTCAGATAACTGATGTGAACAACTGAACTGACGCGACGGTACACACGCTCACTTCGGACTGACGTCAGTATTTGTATTCCTTCATGTTGTGTGTTTGTTATTACTGAGTTATAGCGTTAGCAGAAATTAAACTCTTTATGCTAAAATCAGTATTAAAATATTCCAAAAACATGGCTAAAATTATACCCGATTACGAACCTGATCTTATTACAACAATTATGACAGTCGAAGACTTTAATATTAAAGTCAGGTATAGACCGGTTTCATGACCTTTAAGGGTTCAATTTGTGTTAAATCGATACTTCTCCAACATTAGGTTTAGGCAATACTTTTATTGATTTAACGTTTACCAGAAACCTCGATGTGTCTCTCGTAGGCCACTTTTGCCGTACTTGTATCACAGGCCTATAATTATAAAGTTTTATTGGAAACAGTAATTATTTGTTTACTTTATTTTTTCATGAATACATAAATATTTTATATACCTACAAAAAGTTACTCGTTACGTAAACGAATTCATGTACATCACACGGCCTTGTCCATGACACAACCATACCCGTTTTCTTTTTTAACGAGTAAGCTAAGTTTTTTTTGTTTCAAGTAAATGCAAAAATGCAGCAGATTATTTTTTATTCAGGATTGTGGAGTTGCATTGTCTATTAAGATAAGCCAGCATTCATATTTCACAAGTTCAAAGCTTATTGCCGTTACATCTTCATTTACATAACGAAAGAATTTGGTGAAAATCATTCCTTTATTATGCTGAAAATCGATAAGAGCTGTTATCAAATAATGACAATAATACGCGCATATGTAACTGCCAGGCAAAGCGCATTGCCTAAGCACAATGAAGATGTACTACAGCCTTGCTGGAGTGATATAAGGGGTCCTTGGCAGGCTGGGAAAGGTCACTGATTATTTCTCTATTTAGGCTCACCTCTTAGTGATCTGTACTGACCAGATCTGCTCTGGTCAGCAACACTTACTAGATTCCGCAATGAAAAGTTGTTTATAGTAAAGATTACTTATATAAAAGTTCAATAAATACCAAAACCATGCCATGCATTATCAATGACTATGAATTTATTTTAAATTTCATTTAACATAATTATTTGTAACATATTAGAAGTTTGCAAAATTTGTGCAAAATAAAGATCGTTAGGTCGTTTAAGATTTTTAGAACGTGCACTCGGGATATTTTATGAGTCAAACGTTTTTTATAATGTATAAATGTATAGTAGGCAATAAGATATTGAATCTGGATTTTTTTTCATATTGGTCACCATTAATAAAGGTAATTACTGATACTTGTTTCCGGTATAAATTTTAAATATCGCCCTAAGGTTGATTATTTGAAAAATATATATTTATTTCGAATACTAGTCCTAACTAAAGCAGTTTCTTAAACGACACTGGCGATGTATATTTTTTTTTACATGGCCAGCCTAAATATAATATTTAGAGCGTCGTTAATATTTCTAGCATTTCGTTGATTTACACAGAAACCTTTTTGTATGTTCAATATACATCAGTGTGAGTATAATATTTTAATTTTAATAAACTAATGATGGTGGGAATGGCTGTTCAAGTAATTATTTTGCATAGGAATTCACAGGACCTAGTTCATGCGAGATTTTTAAACTTTTATATATTTGACTATTAAACTTTTATATAACTGTATTTATACTATCAAGAATACATCAATTTTCAATCGCTTTATAATTTCCTAAATAAATTATTTTGAGAAGAATTATTTGAATAATAAATAATGTTCTATGCAGAAGATTATGCTATCTGATTGTTGCAGCTCATTATATTGCATATTCCTTCATGTCATATACAATAAAACAGTCTAAAAAATTGTAACCTAATTTAAATTTTGTATAATAAAATAATACCATCTAAGATAAAATTTAATAGAGTTATCCCTAAGTATCAGTCCCAGAATATTTTTTTTGTCTAAATCATTCTATTTCCACCTAAATCACAGCATTAAGCCTTATTTTAAACCCCTAGGATTTGCCAATTGGAAGAAGATTTCGCAAAAAGCGATTGTCTTCCTGATGTTATCATGTAATGGCATGTTTGACCTTTAGGCCAATATTAGTAGTGCTATTCGGAATAGCAATAGTTGTAATTTAAAAGCTTTATGATCTCGGGAAGATAAACTTTTTAAATTTTCTCAACCACTAGTAGACCATACTTATCATTTTATTTGAATTTTAACTATCTCTGATCCAATACTGTAATACGGTGCCTTTGTAAATGATGCAAAAAGTTCATCACGAAAGCATGAGCTTTGCAATACCAATAAGAAACGAGAGAAAAATAATTATAATGCAATTGGGAAAAACCACAATGCAAAGCCTTATGTTTCAAAAAATACACCTACTTACCAGTCGACGTTTCGCCTATTCAGGCATTATCAAGACACCAAAATCAAAAAGGGGTTATGTGAATCGCATCTCGAAGAAAAAGGTGCAATACATCCCAACGATCAACAGCCCAAACAGGCTCCAAACATGAGACAGCACCCCACCACCAAGACGTACAACATACAACTGAACGAAAGTAATACGCCACCAGCTGGGAAGGTTATAGAATCAGCTGATCCACAAAACATATCAAGTAATATTAGCCTATAAAAATTTTTTTATACCTATTAGCAAAGTTAGCCAAATTTTTCTTTTAAAATATTCAACGTTTCCGAATAATATTGGTTCAAATTTCTGCAATCTGTTTTATAATTTACCGAAATGTCTATCTTTTGTGCAATCTGCATGGCCTCGAACAACTTCCGTCTAGAAAGCCATCACTCTCTTTGTAAATAACTTTAGCATTCTCAAAATCAAATTGATGCTTACAAGTTTTGATATGCTGGGCCAATGCTGTGTTCGGCTCCTTGCCACCAATATTTTTACAATCATATTGATGCTGATACATTCTTTTGTGCAACAATTGTGATGTTTCACCAATGTATATTTTAGGGCATTGCAAACAGCTAATCTCATACACTACATATGATTGTTGCTGTGTAAGTATTTTATCTTTCAATGGAGTGTAAAATTTACTCATCTTGTTTGTAATCTTATTCGCAAGCCTAATCTCGTAAACATCATACTCTTTAAATATATCTCTAACACATTCTGACAGGCCCTTAATATAAGTGCACGCAAAAAAGACACCATTCATATTATTTCTCTAGGCACCACCACTATCCGACAATGCAATATCCCCACCACTAGAAGTACAGTTCATATTATTGTGAATCTTGTTATAGTTCAAATTCCAATATTTTTTAATGACGAATGAAGGGTACAAGTTAATTTCGAACATCGTGCAGATGGTCTCTTTCACGGAGCTTATATATTTTATATCAGTCAGTTTAATGGCTTTAAATATGCTGTTTTTTAAGGTTATTTATTAACATATGTCTAGGGTGATTAGATATAAAACTCGATATACGTTGACTACTGTTTTTATTTCTCGTCCACATGGTTCTCAAAATTGCACTATCGTTGTTAACATACATATCTAAGAATCTAATCCTATTATTAGTTTCCAGTTCATAAGTGAATTTGATATAAATATGAAAACCATTAAGACCCTCATAAAACCTTTCAATCTCATCCTCTTTCAACACAAGCAAAAGGTCATCCACATATTTCATGATCAATCTAGGTTTGATATTAGTAGAATTGATAACATCATCCAGCAATTTGTTCATAAGGATGCCACTAAGCGTAACGGACAATACACCAACCATAGGCAACCCTGTTAATTGTCGGTAAATCTTATTATCGTATTTCACAAAACCATTCTCGCAAATTATTTTCAGCCCTTCTATAAACATAACCTTATCTTTAATGCACGTATAAGGCTCAACTTGCTCCCATTGCTCCGAAATTATTTCAAATACCATTTCAAGTGGCACCGAGGTAAACAGAGAGACTACATCAAAGCTTATAAGTCGTTCATTTTCTTCTAAAGTTTTCAAATCATCAATCTTATTTTTAGCATCAAATGCATTTTTAACATCGAACGGGTTATTATTGTACAGGCCATTTAAGAACGGTTTAAAGAATTTTTCCAGTTTATAAGAAGGTCCCTTAATGCTATTTACAATCGGTCTGAGAGGTTTGTTTTCTTTATGCAACTTAATTAATCCATATATTCTAGGATGCTGCGGGGCATAAGTAGTTAATTTAGTTTTTGAAACCCTATCAATATATTTATTTATGTATAATTTATCAACATACTTATTAATGTTATTGGTTACATTAACAAGTGGGTCTTTATTAAGCATTCTATAAGTGTCGGGATCATTGAGCAGCCCATGCATCTTGTCATTATACATTTCCTTAGTGATGAAAACTACTTTTTTCGATTTATCAGATTTAACAACGTATACATCACGATTCCTGTTTTTAAATCTTATAAAATCCTCCAAATCTCTCCTTATAGTTTTATCTATAATATCACCATGCCTATTCTTGCCTTTCATAAAATTGTTAATTTTTCTAGCTATACTATTCCTAATTCCATTTTTTTGGCTATCTGAAGTATCTATGCGTTCCAAAAACGTTTCTGTGTCAGCAACCATGCTCAAGATGTCACTATTTAGGTTTTTAGGAAACATATTAGCACTATCACTTAAGCTCAACAAATTAAGTATATTGCGAGGAATGTATAAGTTAGTTAAGTTCTCTACCAATTGCTGCTTATGTAAATTATTATATTTAGTTAAAATATCATTTCTAGTAAGTTTTTTTAGTCTAATGTATTTATCAATATTCGGACTATCAAGAGTGGTTTTAGTATTACATCCATTCATGTAGTTATATGGTTTGTTCATTTTGTAAAGATGTATTTTCTTAACTTTTAATTCCAAATTATGATATAATTTCCCAGTAATTAATTCAAAAAATCTATCTTTCACGGTCTTAATTTTTTTATTTGTGCTCTTTGTTAGCTTTAAAAAGTAAATTTTCCGCATTTACAAGATTCACTTTAGTTTTTTTGCACAACCAGTACGCCTGTTTTATATCAAGGTTTACAAGTCTAATTCCAATATTATTTAATACATTCAGGTGTTTATTGGATTGCAAAAAATTATTATTAAATGCATTATCTACTTTTATTAGTGCATCAAGAAAATGCTTAGGAATCATACCTGCCTTTTTATGTTCGAGTAAGTAAAATTTCTTACCAAGTGCAGAGATACGTCTTTTAAAATAATTAGCATAACTATTCACTAATTGGAAACTTTCTTCATTTACTAATGACTTTAAGTCCTGAATAAAATTAAAATATAATCGATCCATTAAGAATTGAAGTGGAACAACGGCTATACCACAAATCAAATCACTAAAATAGAGCCAAAAACTCAAAAAGAAACACTATTATTTATTATAATGCAATTGGGAAAAACCACAATGCAAAGCCTTATGTTTCAAAAAATACACCTACTTACCAGTCGACGTTTCGCCTATTCAGGCATTATCAAGACACCAAAATCAAAAAGGGGTTATGTGAATCGCATCTCGAAGAAAAAGGTGCAATACATCCCAACGATCAACAGCCCAAACGAACAAAAAAAACAGTAGTCAACGTATATTGAGTTTTATATCTAATCACCCTAGACATATGTTAATAAATAACCTTAAAAACAGCATATTTAAAGCCATTAAACTGACTGATATAAAATATATAAGCTCCGTGAAAGAGACCATCTGCACGATGTTCGAAATTAACTTGTGCCCTTCATTCCTCATTAAAAAATATTGGAATTTGAACTATAACAAGATTCACAATAATATGAACTGTACTTCTAGTGGTGGGGATATTGCATTGTCGGATAGTGGTGGTGCCGAGAGAAATAATATGAATGGTGTCTTTTTTTGCGTGCACTTATATTAAGGGCCTGTCAGAATGTGTTAGAGATATATTTAAAGAGTATGATGTTTACGAGATTAGGCTTGCGAATAAGATTACAAACAAGATGAGTAAATTTTACACTCCATTGAAAGATAAAATACTTACACAGCAACAATCAGATGTAGTGTATGAGATTAGCTGTTTGCAATGCCCTAAAATATACATTGGTGAAACATCACAATTGTTGCACAAAAGAATGTATCAGCATCAATATGATTGTAAAAATATTGGTGGCAAGGAGCCGAACACAGCATTGGCCCAGCATATCAAAACTTGTAAGTATCAATTTGATTTTGAGAATGCTAAAGTTATTTACAAAGAGAGTGATGGCTTCTAGACGGAAGTTGTTCGAGGCCATGCAGATTGCACAAAAGATAGACATTTCGGTAAATTATAAAACAGATTGCAGAAATTTGAACCAATATTATTCGGAAACGTTGAATATTTTAAAAGAAAAATATGTATACTAACTTTGCTAATATGTATAAAAAATTTTATAGGCTAATATTACTTGATATGTTTTGTGGATCAGCTGATTCTATAACCTTCCCAGCTGGTGGCGTATTACTTTCGTTCAGTTGTATGTTGAACGTCTTGGTGGTGGGGTGCTGTCTCATGTTTGGAGCCTGTTTGGGCTGTTGATCGTTGGGATGTATTGCACCTTTTTCTTCGAGATGCGATTCACATAACCCCTTTTTGATTTTGGTGTCTTGATAATGCCTGAATAGGCGAAACGTCGACTGGTAAGTAGGTGTATTTTTTGAAACATAAGGCTTTGCATTGTGGTTTTTCCCAATTGCATTATAATAAATAATAGTGTTTCTTTTTGAGTTTTTGGCTCTGTTTTAGTGGAGAGAAAAATAACTTTTTTACAAAATTTTTAACTTCTGTATTACTCTAAAGTCCTATGTAGAGGAACCCCAATTTCCCAAGGTAGAGAAGTGGGAACCAAATATTTTGTAAATGATTTTATTTTAATGGAGGACAATTCAAAATAAATAAAAACGCTTTTCCTTACTCTAAATAAACGAGTTAATTAAAATGTTATTCCTCTTAGAATCTCCGTTGACCCATCACTTTCCTTTAGTCTACTGTGAAAGGTTTGCACTGCCAAGATCTCTCGATCTATTATGTTGCTCCATTGATTATCTAATACCCATTATTTATTTACAATGAGAACAAAGTTATTCATGCTTTTGATTCTTAATTAGTCTAACCTATATCAATAAACATTAAATTCTTAACAGATTGGTGTTGATGAATCAAATGTATGATTTGAGAACCAGAAACTAATCTGTTTAAACTATGGTCTGAAAATCATGGTCTAATCATTTGGAATATATTATATGATATATATGTAGTTAAGTTGAATTATTTTTAATAATACCACTAATCGCTAAAAACTAAAAACTCTGCTGACAGTTTTTGTAATATTTATGGTGAATTTGTGATTAAAAACACCAAAGAAACATTACAGACTTTGTCAAAAAGGTTTATCTATCATACTTTGGAACTACATTTGGTGATCAGGATAAATCCTGGGCCCGCATAAGGTATGTTATGTATTTGACGAAGATCTAAGAAAATGGAAGAAAAAGCCTTTAAATTTGCTGTTCCTATGATATGGAGGGAGCCAAGAAATCATTCCGATGAATGCCACTTTTGCAGTGTTGGTATTACTGGTCATAACTCCAAAAATAAGAAGGTAAAAAGCTACACTAACCTTCCGTCCGCCATCCGACCAATAGGGCACGGTGTATATTTACCGGCCCCTGAACCAGTTAATTTAAATTCTATTTCACCGGAAGTATTTTTTGATGTACAATCAGAGTTAAATGAACAAGATTATGAAGAATTCCAATGTTTTACATAAAAAATAGACCCTTAACTGTCTACTCAAATCGAGCTTAACGATTAACAATTTGTAAAGGTGTTGCCTAAAGATGGCCCATATTTCAAGTATCTCTGCCAAAAGTTTCCACGCCTTTCTGAAGCTAAACTAAAAGAAGGCGTCTTTGTCGGGCCTGACATTAGAAAAATTATGTTTGATGTTAACTTTGAATCAACAATGACTTTAAATGAGAAAGAAGCATGGGTATCATTCAAGCAAGTCATTACAAAGTTCTAGGGAAATGAAAAATACCCAGAGTGTGTTTCTATTGTAACTAACATCTTACAGAAGTTTAAAAAGTAGTTAGGATGTTTGATGAGCCTGAAAGTTCACTTATGAACAGCCACCTTGATTACTTCCCTGACAATTTGGGATATGTTAGTGAGGAGCAAGGTGAGCGTTTTCACCAGGACGTTAAAGTAATGGAAAAACGCTACTAGGGCCACTGAAACACCAACATGATGGGGGATTACTGTTGGTCACTTCACCGAGAAGTTCAACAAGCGACTCATCGTAGAAAAAGCTACACAAGAAGTTTCAAAGAAGAAAGAGAAAGATAGCATAGACCAATTTGACAAGTGAGACCTGTATTAGCACATTATATCACTGTTTTATTTAGCCACTGTAAATACAAACCATGCTTATGATGTAACACAGTGTTTCATTTATTCCCCCGTATGCCGTATAGATATGGGGCTTAGATAAGGGCATATTGCTGGAAAATTATGGGTGATACAAAAAAAAAAACTAAGGCCAGATTTAGATTCAGCACATAAAAATCTAAAAAAATCAACTATTAAAAGATTTTTAATAAAAAATGTTTGTTAGTCTGTATACTTAATGTATCTGTAATCCACACTTATCTAAAAAACAACAATGTTGATAAAAAGAACAGCTTACATATAAAGAGTTATGTATCACGTAAAAAGGATTTCTTTCTAAAAAAATAACATTTTAAAAGTTTATTTCAGAAATAAAATTGTCACTATTAAATGAAAAGAAGCAAATAAAGGCTAATAATTCTCTACAATATGTAAAACTAAAAATGAACTTTTGACTTCAAATGATAACATACTTCTTTTTGGTCACTAAGATGAGAGTAAAATTTCTTAACACAGATTACTTTCTTTATATAATTATAAATTCGCTAACATTTTTAGTATTGAACAAATATCTGTAACCAAAACAAATATTGAAAATATATTTTCAATTTCTGTTTTAGTTTGGAGACTTAAGGACTTATGTTGGAATTTTTCCACGGTCTTAACATTTATGTAAGGTCTCTTTTTAACTTCCCCTTTTATACAATTTTCCTCGGCCCGTTACATATATATCGATCAACAAGTATTTCATGATGAACAATAGAAACCTCTTATAATAGTGTGACATTAACTAATTTTATGCGCAGAAAAAGGATCTTCATTTACACAAAAGCCTGTCTGAACAAGACTGTAGCTCCATAGAGGCCTTACATGTATACTTAAGAGTCCCTATCGCTATGTGCTTTATAAAAAAACTCGATTTCTTATTAAGAGTGAACAAACAGTAAAATGTTGCTGCAAGTAAATCATGAAACAGACAGCTTGTAATATTTTTCACGCTATATTTATTTTATTCCCTAACATTACTTAACATTTCTGCTTGTACGACCTGTGAGTGTGGGAAGGTGGCATATATTCCATCGAAAAATCAGCACTGTTGTTTGATATTTCGTTTATATTCTGAAACCCGCACTGCCAAAGGTATTCGGTCAATTATCTCCAGAAAGAGTTTAAATCAATTATCTCGCTTTGAATGTCAGATTAAATCTATAGCGATATATACTTCAGAAATATAGTCTAGGAACTCTGACCTACGGATGATATTCCTGTTGTAAGGGATCATGATAGAATGTGAAAAAATGAATTCTGAATCAACATTATATAGTAAGTTAAAATGTTTAATATAAGTTAACAATTTCCAAGTTTTCAAAGATATTCATGTGAAGTCCAATAAGACTTAGTACTTAAACTGATAAAGGTTTAAATGTTGTTTAGATTCTATAAAATATTAAAAATTAACAGACCGATGTACCGTACTGTAGAATAAAGGAACAACTTAAATTAACGATCTACATATTTAACATTTAAATATCTTTATCTACTTTCTTAATTACTTTAAAATTGAAACACTATAAGCATTAGTAGTTAAAATAGTTAGGTGTGTTTCGAAAAGGAGGTATTAAAAGGTTAAAAAATAAAATACCTTAGAAAATATTTTCTCTACTTTTCCTGAATTAGACACCTTAACGATAGGTGATTAAAAAAAACACATTTTCCACCTGTCGTGGTAACTAACGTGACCCTTTTCTATAGATTTCATTTTTCATTTTAAAAAATATCACCCTACCCTCAATATTCAAGGCTGGGAGAAATGGAGTTCACAAATCGACACAACAGCTAATTACCCTGCTCGGATGACATAATTAGCCTCAAGGATAATGAAAAAGTTTATACAGAATGTAACAGTGTGACAGAGAATAAAAAAAATACCATGTGTTTATAGAATTGTCCAATAATATCTGTAAAGTACACAATAATTATGGATCCTAAAGAAAAATAAAGTTGGAATAAAATGGTGAGCAAAGGCTTAGCAGTTTTCTAGCTGTTTCATTAGATCATTGCTCCCACAGGATCAATCACTAATGTTATGTAAGTAATTGGACAAATCCGTAGAAAAAAATTTTCCTTAGGAATACCTATAAGCACTACTAACGGAGAAATGGTGTGAAGACATCAAGGTGAGGGTTAATGTGGTTAATTTAAAGTGACATTTTTTGGTGAAATGGCCCATATGCAATATATCAATTATAATGTTAGTTTTGGTTTATTTGCTTGTTATAACAATTATTGTTGCAAACGGTTTAATATTACGGAATAGGCCAAAGCTGATTGTAATGTGTGACAGACACATCCTGTCTGCACTCGTGAGACAATTGACACTACTGGGCTTCATATACAATTAAAAAAGATAATGATCCTAATGCATTGGGTTTATATGATGTTGCAATATTGATCTCAATAGAACATGACTGTTAATCTAAATAGATAAAAATAATTATATTTTAGAATGGGAACAAAAGAGGAAAGTACAAATGGTAAGAACTGAATCGAAGAGAAATCTCGGTTGTTATCAATCGTAATTACATATTTGGGAATGGGATAATGGCAGTGTAGCTACTATAGAACTAGGGATAGTCATCTTGTGACGTTTTCTCACCGTACGATAAATTGGTTTTCGGGCCAATATCCCACTTAATGACGATGAGTGAGTGTGCAAGAATTAAAGGATCAGACCCCAATAATCATATAATAGTTTCAATGTAGGTTTTCTGCATAATGCAAATATCAATCCGATTCGAATAACACAACGTTCTTAAAAAAGTAACATGCTAAGGCAAATCAGCAATTTATTTAACTTCATTGTTGTGGATTATATACATATTAATGAAAACTAAGAAGTTTTTTTTTCAGCCTCTCATGATATCAAGCAATGAGGCATTAAAAATGATAATAGAACATGAATCTATATAGTTCACATAGAAACACACTAAAGATATCACGGATTATGGTGGTTGTGTAATTCTAATCCTATAGAGATAACTCCTTGGGTCTTTTGGGAGTTTGCTATTCTTCATTTTAAGCTAATCCAAGTATCTCGGATGAGCGTGCTCATCGACTAAAAAAATCAATCAAAAAATAGAACGACTAAAAAAATAAATAAAAAACATTGCATTTTTCATAGGCAATACATTAATATGTACCTAAAGAGCGCTTTATAAGAATATTTAATATTAGGTATTTCAAAATCACAATTCATTAGAAATGCTATAGTTTTTTTTTTTTAACTTAGCTGGAAGAGTGAAATTGGAAACCATTGCGCGTAAGGTGAAGTAACTCTGTCCTCCTCATATTTAGTTTAATATCAATTAAATGAATGAGAAAGATGTCTTCTACAGTACTTATTTATATCTAGGTATTTGATTATATTGATTTTCGTATTTTTATTGTAACATTTAATTGGGAGTATAATCTAGCAATTGATAAATCGTTACTTTATTTGAAAAGAAAAGATATGGCCAGGACCGGGACTCGAACCCGGGACTTTCACCTCTCCGTGGTGACACCTCAACCATCTCGGCCATCCTGGGCCATATACACGGGTAGAATGTTAATTGAACATTACTTTATTATGGATCTAGTTGACTTTAAGTCGTTAATATTATTATAATTTATTTTATTTTTATATGATATAATTTTTTAAATATTTTATTTGAACAGAAAAGATATGGCCAGGACCGGGACTCGAACCCAGGACTTTCACCTCTCCGTGGTGACACCTCAACCATCTCGGCCATCCTGGGCCATATACACGGGTAGAATGTTAATTGAACATTACTTTATTATGGATCTAGTTGACTTTAAGTCGTTAATATTATTATAATTTATTTTATTTTTATATGATATAATTTTTTAAATATTTTATTTGAACAGAAAAGATATGGCCAGGACCGGGACTCGAACCCGGGATTTTCTCCTTACCGTGGTGACGCCTCAACCATCTCGGCCATCCTGGCTCGCTTCATGGCCAGCCACATCCCCTCTACACGGAGATGTAGGATCAATTGAAAAGAGGGGATATGGCTGGCCGTGAAGCGAGCCAGGATGGCCGAGATGGTGAGGCGTCACCACGGAGAGGTGAAAGTCCCGGGTTCGAGTCCCGGTCCTGGCCACATCTTTTCTTTTCAAATAAAATATTTAATAAATAATATCATATAAAAATGAAATAAATTATGATAAACCGTTACTATTGATAGTTAGATCCACAGTATATTCATTAATATCCCTTAATTGTTTGATTATTCATATCGCGTCACTTTATGCTACTATGTCTATTGGGACGATGCTTATAGAGGAGCCATAAATTCTGCATTCACACGTATTATTAGAGTTGGGATCTTTAACGAGTACTTCACATAGCACAAGCTCTACTTCATGCTCTTTCTGAAGGATTTCTTATCCCTTTACAAAAACCTAGAGTCAGCTACTGAGCTGCGAACTCGTGACCTTGGGCATAGTTGTTTTTTATGCTTACCGCTACATCGCAGATGACGCCCTTTGACTTTATACATACCCTTTTCTAATGTTCTGTAGAGTATACGTTCAAATGCTGCAGAGATAATACCAATTCATAAATTCAGTAAAAAAAACAAACTATTAAACGCATGCAATTATGCCTAGCTTGAAGCTACTTTACATTATTAAGATCAGTAAACTTCCATTGCTGATGATTTCTGAACATTTCTTAGATTAGTTTCCGGATATCCATTTGAATATATATAAGACAGCTTGCCGTTCTCATCAAGTCAACTGGAAATGTAAATGTGATAATAAAAAAAAAATACTGACACCTCGTTATTTTTTTTAGAAACCTTTGAATTTAAATCCAACTAGAAACAACAAAGTAAAGTATTAGTGGTCAAAATATACTATGAACTATTACATAGAATGTATATGTGTTTATATGTAATACATCAGTGGCGTTATAAATTTATATACATAACAATATTCTATTATTGAGGATTTAAAATAAGAACAGTGGAGGAAATCGTTGATATAAGTACCATTTATAAGTCATAAATAAGTTGTTTTTTAAATAGATAAAATTGATCTATATTACATTAAAATTAAACATTCTGGCCTTCAAACATAATTTGTCAATAATTATATTAGTCTTTTTTCTGAGTTTATGTTTTTTGTTAACTCATTAAATTTAAATCTGATAATAAGGTCAAGGCCATACTTAAACTTCTCTTAATAATTTGTACTATAATTAAATTTTATGATCTAAAAATTCAAGAGAAACTTTTGTTTTATGGTCTTTCGAAATCTGGGCATAAATGTCGTAAATAACGAATAATAATAATAATAATGAAATTTCAGAGGCACCAAATTGCAGGAAATTAACTAGCCATTACTATAATATATTGGAGTCAACTATGTGCTAATACAACTTTAGAAGGGATTTTGGGAAGTTTCTGGTTTTTGGCACTTAATGTTTTAGCATTCGGTAAAGAAAAAAAGAATAAAAATAAATTAAGTTTGGAAATAAGGCAATAGATTTCGCAAATGTCTTGAAAAGTCATGTTATATTGTTTAACAAAAAAATTAAGTTATTTCATGTTTTTGGTGTTAGAAAATATTGGGGATTTCTGCGAATGGGAAACGAACTTAATAATAATGAACAAATTATTAATATTTTTATTTAATTTTAAAATTGTTAACATTAATAATAAAAGAGTATTGGCATAAGATAAACTACTACAAAAGAGACCAAAATCAGACGTATCCCATTATATAGTCACACGCATACATAACTTGGGCTTTCAATGCAGAAATTTTTATATTTCTGCAGCTTTTTTATTTTTTTTTACTTCAAGTCCATTTCTTTACTTGTTAAATGAAGCTGCATTTGGAGTTTAGTAGTTTAGTTACATTAATAACATTTTAATTTATGAACGATATTGAAGGAATGTATAACAACGAGTGAACAAGTACAAGCTGAGTTGTAATGAACATAACTCTATAATCATAAAGTTGATTACGCATATTAGTCGTCTTAATGTAACGCAGACAATCGGAGGTAAGATCTCTTGAGATGCATCCTATTAGTTTACATAAAAGGCTGACTAGGAGACTAAAAGATATGCAATACATCCTTATGCATCTTTAGGTTGCATTTTAACATGATCAGTATTGTGTGCGGCTAGAAATGTAGCACTGGTCGTGGGAAAGTGGATGGTTTCGCCACAAAGAGCAGGTACCCACTTCCTTACTGCCTATCTTCCATCAGAGATGTGGAGGCCTCTTTCTGCAATCCACCTTAAATGGTAAACTTGTCTTCCATATTTCGGTATTCCCACCACCCGATGATATCTCAAAAGTTGTAAATGGCTCATCTAGATATTTCATTTTCTACTTCTATTTTTAACATTCCGAAAATTCCTACGGTATTGGATGGTTAAAAAATCATTGTGATCCCATCATACTATGATAGAATGTTTAATAAGCTTAATCATTTTGTTATATTTACATATTTAATTTTTTTACATATCATTGTAAATTTGCCAAGTTTGTGACAGATCTTAATACTTTTCAATATAACGTTTTTTAAAACCTATTACAATGAATTTACAAAAAATATTTTTTAAATCAGCTCCAATTGGGCTTAAAAGGACTAAAATACTAACAATTGAATACATAAGGTTTTAAAACAAAATTGTTTATTGAAATTTACAACTGTTTAATATTATTACAGCAATTAAATAGAATGAAAGATATATAATGCGATATATATAATGCAGAGAAAAGCACTTGCTACTACTTAGTGAAACTACTCTCTGGTAGTACTCAAATAACAATTTCAACTTAGAAGGTAACGAGTCCATCTTCTTTTCAAACGCTTCGGAGGGACATCCAGAATTGAATTTATTGCTAGGTTTCAAACTAGTGGGTTTGAGAGAGAATAAACTTTGTCATGAAAAGATTGATATTGGGTTCGGACCAAATCAGTAACAAATGGGACATAAAGGTCGTTACGGATGGCTTTATTCGTAACAGAGAACTGTTCATTCAGTATTTTACAAAGCATTTAGGATTGTAAGGATTGGAAGCGAGAGGAATTACATGGTTTAGTTGGGCCCACAAGCTCTGTGAATACATAAGTAATTAAAAAGAATAATAGAATCAATATTTATATTTGCTGATCAAGAAAAAACAATAAACAGAAAGATGATCTTTCTAGAATTGGAAGAAGGTAAGTGAAACAGCGTTGAAAGTCATTAAGATAAGTAAAAATTAGGCATTAGTAGGTAAATTCTTTTTTAAACGAAATGAGGAGTGAAGTTATTTATAAATCATAATTTGAATTCGGAATAAAAAATATAACTCATTAGTACAAAAACACAAAGAAAACATTATAAAACAAACAATAACAACGTTATGCACTTTCAATTTTGAGAAATTAATGCCTAAATCATTAATTCAAAAGAAGCCATTTTCGAAATGTCATATCCTTTCATTATATCATATTTCGGTCAGTTGTTCGTCCATGACATTAGGAGAATCATTGTCTCTCACTCTGGCCTATTGAGACAAAATTAATGGAAAGAGCGTTGAAAGCAGAACGACAATTACTGGTAAGAAATAACAACTGGAGATGTACCCTTAAATCAAATGGACTTGCCGAGGTGGAAGAACAATAGAAGCAACCATGACCTTTTTATAATCCAGTTTACTACCTACAGCCAATCAGTAAGTCGATTGCTTCGGCCGATTGAGCATAAAGTTGTTAGAGCAGATTACCAATGCAAGTAGGACCAATTTGATACGTACACTTACTGGAATTCAATTTTTAGGTATACATAGGTTATGTGAAACTACTTCTTGTATAACATTATGAAATTGTTTTACTTATTATTTTTGTAAAATGAAGGTAATAAATGGCAAGCTCTCGAGTATTGAACCTTATTTATATCCCTGAGCATCTCCTGAGAGATCTTAAAAGCACCTTCTAGATAATTTTTGAAAAGTAAGCATTAATTAGAGGAAGGAACAGAACAAAAAAAAATACAACGCTTAGTAGTTAGATATAGTTATTATTTAATGTCGACAATCATTGATATTAATTTAGACTTCATCGAAAAGTGATAGGGAGAACTGGAGGTCCTACTGAAGACCGTCAGCTGGATCTTCATAAGGACGGTTGAAAGGAACGTCCAGCGTTGAATAAATTCACAAGGTGGCAGAATTCTTAGACAAAAAGATGAGGTAAAGTCTAACCCCAAATCAATGTCATCGGCCTAGGCTGAGTTGAATACCAGAATACCTCACTGATTTTTCTTAGGTGTTATTAAAAACGAGACATGCTAGAGCATCCCCTTGCCTTAACCATTTAGAGGCATAGAACCTGAGATATCAGTTGTATAAGTTTCCCGGGAATCTTTCCGTAATGATTATAACCAAAATGGATTGAGAAACATCATTATGCGGTTCAGAAGAATATCAGGATGTAAAAACGTGCTAAATATAAGCAGCTAAGTTATTTTTTCTTGATACAAAATGATATAAAAATAAATATAATGGACAAGACTTGATTTCTAAAACAAATAAACGTTAAGATGAGGGGGCCGGCACTGCTCATTGGTGATGCAACCATATCATGAAGTTAGACCAATTGCCTAACTAGATACCAATTAGGTTTACTAGTATTTTATTTATCTATTTGTTGACTAGTAGTTTTTATTCGTAAATACTAATAAATAAACAATTATTAGCATGTACTAGATTTTGTTTACTTCATCCCATCGAACGCCTGTTTTACTTTTGTTCACTAAACCGTTAAAATCTACATTTACATAACTAGACTTTGTCTTGTCTTTTTTCCTAATAATAATGTCCCCTTGCAAATAAGACGGCGATCCTTGCTTAAAAAAAATAATAAGTAGTCAAGAATTAATGTAAAGAATAATTTCAGATTAATAATATGGTGCAAATGTTATTTGGATTAGATTGATAATAATAATAATGATAGTAATAATAATAATAATAAAAGACGCATCAACGCCGGATAAATGTCGGCTATGCTCGGCTACATTGGAGTAAATCCAACATATCACTGGTGGATGCGGAGTGTTGGCTGGCACTGAATATCTACAGAGGCTTAACAATGTGGCCAAAATTTTGCATCAAGCCTTGGCGGTAAAATACAATCTTCTAGATGTAAAGGCACCATATTATAGGTATCATCCCAATAGAATGATACAAAAGGGCCCCCTTAAGCTATATTGCGATGAATCCGTTATAACAGTTCATACAGTGCATCATAATAGACCAGATATCCTCCTTATAAAGTCGAGTGAGAGGAAAGCAAGTATAATAGATATTGCGATCCTCAACGACAATAATGTAAACTCAACTTTTGTAGAGAAACTTCGAAAGTATCACGAACTAGCGGCTGAGCTAAAGGAGATATACCATATGGAAAGCGTGGTGGTAACACCTATTATAATCTCCACGAATGGATTGGGGCCTAAATCCACGGTGGAGGGCATTAAGCATCTGGGAATTCCGGTCGAGGTTTTAAAGGTGGCTCAACAGGCAGTTCTTCTGGACACAGCAAGGATCTTCAGAAAATTTCTGAACGTTTGAAGAAGGAAAATATAATAGCAAAAACTAATAACTGCAGATGGCTGGACTTGTTCCCCATTTCTGTTTTGAACCCGCAAATGCGTGAAAAAATAGATGAGTATAATAATAATAATAACAGCTTTTATTGATGCATCCTTTACAGAGCAAAAAAGCCTCTTCCATGGGAGATATGAGTATATTTAACAAAAAATTTACAAAGTTTCCTTTTCTTCAATGAACACAGTATTTATACAGAATTTAAAACCTTTAGCATAGTATTAGTATAAAAAGTAAGAACATTTTTGCCAATACTTAAATAAATTTTTTTGCTCATTTGTTTATTGTAAGTTATTTATAAATTTGGTCCATGTGTCCCTGTTCCCTGCCACATTAACCCAACAGTCTCCTACTCTTTGAACGATCTCATCTCGCCATCTTGTAAATGGTCTTCCTTTCCTTCTCTTGTGGTCTCTTGGTATCCATTCTGGCCCCTTTGTAATTTGTTAGATTGATGATGCATTTTAATCTTTTAGAATAATCATTATATGTTCATAAAATTATAAAAATACTTCAGAAAAAAATCCTCAGAGAAGGGTATTATTGACCAATAACTGGAATCAATGATGATGGATGATAGCGCGATCCGTGTTGCCAGTTAAACGAAAGTAGGCATAGGGAAAGGTTTCGCAAACGCATGCTCATCCGCCATTAGGCCGGGCAGGATATATCCGAAGCATAGGAACCCTTTCGTCTTTCGTAAGGTTATTAAAGGAAGTGATTTATACTCTAGGTTAGAACTAACACACTATCCGATATACAGTTATTTTCAGTTTATATACAGTATTATTAGACATCGTTCCTGAAATTCTGCAGCGTAAATTTTTTGTAACATTTGATAATCATATTTCTAAAGTTATCGATAAAGTTATGATCTAGTACCATATGTCATGGCCGCAACTGTTCTTATCAAATTATATGACTCTATGCCTCTTACATTTTTATAGCAGTAGTTCCTAAACTTTAATCTCCGAACTGTGTCAGAAGAAACTGTACATACTTTAAAATAATAAATCAAGATTAGTGAGGTGAGTGAATGTATTATTCAGTAAAATTCAGTTAATAAATTGGTGACCGGCTGCTGAAAGTAGCAACGTGGCCAATAATCCCTCCACGAGACTTTTACTATTACGTCCCCAAGTTCACAGTCAAGGCCTGGCTGCCAGCCACTGATCGAATCCCACATTCGTGAAATTTTTTATTGAATTTTTTTCTTTGCAATTTTTTAAAATTAATTAATTATGAATTTTTTTAAAAAATGTATTTAATTTATTTTAGTGATTTATATTAGTGATGTATTCCTTTTTAGATTTAATTATTTTCTTCTAATTATTTTATTTTGTAGAATTGCTTGATGTTCAACATGCAAGTGGCAATTCGGGTAGTGATGTATCGGACTATGAGACTCCATTTTCGGAAATAAGCGAGACCGACTCGCAATACTTGAAAAGAGGCACACTTCAAAAACGCCAGAGAAAGCCTCTCCCTGGCTCAGCGGGCAACTCAGCCAACAAAAAATAAATAAATCGGTTGTTTAAAAAAGACAGTGACATAAAAGAACAAAACACCAGAGCCTCCCATAACCCGCACCAAGACTACTGCAGCCAACAAATCACTAATCGCCTCAAGCAGCAACTTTGGACCTACCGAAAGCAATCGTGACGAGAACCAGGAACACCGAATGTTCACTGACCCTGACCCACCATTTTCACGAAAAATTTACAAAATGTTTATAACTTCGCTCACCAAATATCTGAACTAATAGGACAAACTAATTTTAAATGCTTTTCTAGAGTAAAATACATTAAAATAAATACATCCAACAAAGAATCATACAAAAATTAATAAATCATCTTACAGTGAAACAATATGATTCCCACTGTTATCAACTAAAACGGGATAAATCGTACCGAGTGATTTTAAGAGGGCTACTCTTCCACACCCACAACAGCAATCCAAAGTGACCTAGAAGAAATAGGACATAAAGTTTTTTTTTTTTTTTATGGAGCTTGAACCAGCTCGAACTATAACTGAGATATTCCAAGTTTCAAGACTGGTAAATTCAACGTTGAAATTTGAAGAACCCAGGCGTAAAAATGCTGTAGTCCAGTGTACAAACTGTCCAAACTTAGATCACACCAAGACCTAATGCCATCACCAAGCTAGGTGCGTCAAATGTGCTGGACAACACTCATCTGACACTTGTCAGAAATCAAGAAACGAGCCTGCAAAATGTGATCATGGTGGTGAGGATCACCCAGCAAACTATGGACGATGTTCAGTCCAAGAACTTTCGACGTCGTAGAACAAGGAACCATCAACTAAGAAGCCAAGGGAGTAATACAATTCATGCTCCTGATGATGGCAATACTGCCACCTTTCCTGAATTGCCCAAACCAACCGTCTTTTACCCAGCCTCAGACCTCCCAATCCAAGCTTCGGGAACCCATATCCAAGCCTAAGGCAGTCGATACCAATCTTCAACCACCACGTCAGCAAATTCCTTCCCACTTTAATTTACATGTCAAATTACCGCCTCAACAACCATATCCTCTCCCTTCCAATCACAACACTCAAACGAATGTTGTAGTTCATCAAATATTGAATGAAAATACAGCCCTTCGGGTACAACCCGCAGCCAACCCTCCTTTTTCCGTTAATTATCCATATCAAACTCCAGACCCATATCCAGTCCAAATCCGAAGCCCCATCGACATATATTCTATCCTATTATCCTTCATGAAAGATCTCCAAGGGAATATCAAGCCTTTCAACCTACTCACGAGAATCCTTACCGAAGTTCTACTCAATTACCCATGATGAGCATAAAGCCCCTAGCAATCGTTCTATGGATTGCTAATGACCTGCATTATCATCTTGATGAACTTAGCATATTTCTACATGACAACCAAATAGATATTGGCTTTATTTACTGAAAAACACTTCACACTCCACACACATTTATATATATATATATATATATATATATATTTTTTTTTTTTTTTTTTTTTTCATAACCCCTTAATATCTTTATTGGTGCTACTGGGTTTTGTGCTCTTAGTATGGGCACATTCATTTTTTGTATTTCTTCTCCTTTTACTGTAGTATGACTACATTTTAAGGAGTTGAGGTGGTAGGAATTTTTGTTGTTTTTTCTTTTTTGTTGTATTTCTTATTTGTTTAAGTGCCGGGGCACATTTAATTTTTGTGTTTACTTTTTTAATTACAATCTTACATACTACAGTTTATTTACATATATTTACATATATACATGGTAAAGTATTTATGGAGTTTCTTCCATTACTTGTTGCCACCTTATTGGAGATGAAGCAAGTGTCAGAGTTTTAAATAATTCATTCGTTGTGCATTTGAGGGAGTCGAAGAATTTTATGTGTCTTCGTTTTATAAATTCAGCCGTTGTGGGTATGTTGAAGAAATCGTGTAATTCTTCCGGTTTTAGCTTCCTCAGCGATGTAGACTGAACAATTTTTCGGAGTATAGTGTCCTGAAACAGTTGTAATAGGCGCTGTGTTCCGACTCTCAGGTGGGTGAATAGCGGGGCTCCCTATAGTAGTGCAGGCCTTAGGATGCTCTTGTAAATTTTGATTTTCAAACGCAGTGATAAGGCTGAAGATAATAGTAGGTGATGAAGTCTATAGGTTCTTCTTCTTACCATGCGGATTTTTGAATAGCAGTGTGTTGACAGTGTCATGTGGCGATCTAGTTTGATTCCGAGGTAAACTATGGAGTTAGATGGGCTGATAGTGGTATTAGCCACTTGTAGAGTTTTTGGTAAACGGCCTTTTTTCCCTTTTTGGAGGGCACACACTACACAGTCCGTCTTCGCCGAGTTTACCTGGATGTTGAGGTGTCTCAATTTTTCTACTATTTCTTGGCACGTACTTTCGGCTTGTTTTAATGCCCGTTTTGCGCTCATACTGCTGCTATAGATGGCTATACCGTCCGCGTATGCGGCGACAGTTGCTCGTTTGTAGTTTTTACCCACTATATCAGCAGTATAGATGGAGAAAAGGGTCGGGGATAGTACCGCTCCTAGTGGAACTCCGCAGGTGAGTGGTATGTTTCTTGATAGTTTGTCCCGTACGCGTACGGCCAGACTCCGGTGGTTTAGAAATGAGGCTATGATGCTATAGAGCTGTTTCGGGCACTCGAGATCCAGAAGCTTCTGGCAAAGAATTCCATGAGACACGGAGTCGAATGCCTTTGTACAGTCTATTGAGATCATAGCTGTTGCTGCATTTCTGTTGAGGTCTCTGCACACTTCCGTCTGGATTTTCATAAGGTGGTGTTCAGTGCTGAGGTGTGCTTGAAAGCCGGTCTGTTCGTAGGGGATAACAGAGTTTTCCTCACAGAAATCTTTAAGATAATTTAGAATAATTTTCTCAAAGGTTTTTGCGAGGTGCGGTAGAAGACTGATGGGCCTGTAGTGTTCCGCTTTATCCCCTTTTCTATATACGTGACTACATCACTTATAAATCAGACCACCCAGCCAAGATTTCACATGCCGCATCTTGTATTTTCATTCATAAAAACTTATCCCATTCTCTTATTCCTTTCAATCCAACTGTTGCCATTCAATTAAACTCGTAACTTAGGAAATTACAAAGCTAATCACCAACTTGTCGATGGGTTGTCGATCATCCAACTACCGTGGAAATATCCTTTCTTCTGTCACATCCACTAAGAGTTACTCCATCCTTGCTACAAATAACCTCACCTATTGTCCTACACCACTCAAAAACGTCCCGACATCCTGGACATATTTATCACCTCCCAGATTTCCACAACATAAGCCAACATCAATTCCTTGGACGTCTTTTCAACAGATCATGGCCCAGTTCTCCTTTTCTTACATTCAAGTTTCGCTCCCAAGCGTTTCCCTCCGACATTGATTACAAACTGGGAAAACTTTCGTTATGATCTGGAGAATGAATTGGACTTAACAATTTCACTTAAGACACAACAAGTCATAGATACTGCCATAGAAAAACTTAATACATTCCATTATAAAAACCATTTTACATGATAATACCTCAAATCATAAAATAATTATTATAATTTACTTTATTGTTATGTGATATCATTTCTTTAATAGTTTATTTGAAAAGAAAAGACATGACCAGGACCGGGACTCGAACCCGGGTCTCCCACCTGTCCGTGGTGGTGCTTTACCCATCTCAGCCATCCTGGTTCGCTTCTCGGTCAGTCATATCCCTCCTTTTCACTGATCCTATATCGCCGTGTTCTCGCAATTTGCGATGTATACACGGAGAGAATGTTAATTGAACATTACTTTTATTTTTGGATCTTGTTGACTTAAGTCATTAAATATTATTATAATTTACTTTATTGTTAAATGATATATATTTTTAAATATTTTATTTAAAAAGAAAAGAAATGACCAGGAACGGGACTCCATACCGGGTCTTCCACCTGTCCGTGGTGGTGCTTTAACAATCTCAGCCATTCTGGTTCGCTTCTCGGTCAGTCATATCCCTTCTTTCTGATCCTATATCTCCGTATGCTCGCAATTTGCGATGTATACACGGGGAGAATGTTAATATATAGGATCAGTGAAAAGGAGGAATATGACTGACCGAGAAGCGAACCAGGATGGCTGAGATGGTTAAAGCACCACCACGGACAGGGGGGAGACCCGGTATCGAGTCCCGGTCCTGGTCATGTCTTTTCTTTTTAAATAAAATATTTAAAAAATATATCATATAATAATAAAGTAAATTATAATAATATTTAAGTCAACAAGATCCAAAGTAAAGAAAGTAAAGAAAGTAATGTTCAATTAACATTCTCCCCGTGTATGCATCGCAAATTGCGAGAACACGGAGATATTGGATCAGTGAAAAGGAGGGATATGACCGAGAAGCGAACCAGGGTGGCTGAGATGGTTAAAGCATTACCACGGACAGGTGGGAGACCCGGGACAGGTGAGGCCGCTGACTATGATGGCGGCTATCAGAGTGGGAGATGCCCAGGCAACCACCCTGGAGGAGACGGCGGAGATGTATATAAACTATACATACCCCAGGGATGATCCGTCCCAGGATACGGAAGACGATAGAATGGTAAGACGCACCACGGTGTGCCCTCCAGGTACCGAGCTGTGTCCACCATGGGATGCATGGGACCTTCGTCTTGCCGTGGATAGGCAGAGGACCGGAAGAGCTCCAGGACTCGACGGGATAGACGCCGCGATCTTGAAGAACAGCGCCCCCCTCATTGAGGATGACCTTCTTGGTATCTTCAATGAGTGTCTGGGAAGTTTAGGAGAAACTTCGACGCCACTCCTCGCCTGGGATACCTGAGGGATAGGGTGACCCTGTCACTGAATGGACTAGGAAGAATAGGGGGTGCATTCTAGGGCTCAGGTACCCAGCAACGATGACCATTTACAAAGGCGTGGTCTTGGGTATCCTGAGGTATGCATCTCCGGCGTGGAGCCGCAACCTCACGCAGCTGCAGAAGAGGAGACTGGCGACGATCCAGAGACTGACTCTGCTGCGGGTCACGAAGACATATCGAACGGTGTCGCACGAGGCGGTGCAGGTGCTTGCCGGAGCTATGCCCCTGGACCTCGTTCTGAGGGAGGATGCCCTGAAGTATGAGGCGAAGAGGCAGGGGCTAGGGACGCTTCCGGAGGGACTCCGTCAGAGGATTGGCGAGACCCCGAACTTGTGGAGGAAGATAGTGAGGGAGGACTCAATAGAGGAGTGGAACAGACGGTGGGTGACGAGCCAGAAGGGCTCTACGTTGAGGAAGTTCTTCCCCACCGTCCAGTCGAGATTGGGTGCCACATGGGTCCTCCCGGACTACTAGGTCTCGCAGATGCTGACGGGACACGGTGGGTTCCGGGGAAAGCTCAGTGAGCATAGAAGAGAGATCGACCCCCGGTGTCCCACCTGTGGAGTCCCAGAAACGGCAGAGCACGTGGTGCTCTCCTGCACCGCGATGGAAGGACACCGCGCCAGGTAGTCGAGGAAAACCGGTATCTTCGTCCTCGCCGAGGAAGACTTCCCCCGCCTGGTGGAGGAGGACAACTACCCTCATTTCAGGGAGTTTTTCTACGGGTGGAAGGAGGTGGTCAGTCCTGCGCACTTCACCATCAGCAGGATACGACCACCCGGCGAGCCACCAGAGGAGTCACCAGAGCATTCACCGGAGGATGAACCCCCAGGAGGAGGACAGAACTGAGGGATGCGGACTGGCCGGATGCGGACCAGACGGATGCGGCGGACTGGGGAGGCTGGACGGCACCGGACGGATGCAGACCGGCCAAGAGGCCTTAAAGGTGCTGCCCCAGCAGTAAGGTGCACATCCGTGCACTGGGCAGCATCACAGATTATTATTTTTATTGTTCCCCATAATTATACATATCCCCCCCAGGAGTATGTATAATAAGATTTTGTAATAAATAAAGAGTTGTTTTTTGGCAGTGGTGGGCGTGCGTATACCCAACGTATCAACCGTATCAACGTATCAACTGCCGAAACCCCGTATGCCAGCAATGGCAGGTAGGAAAAAAAAAAAAAGTGGGAGACCCGGGTTCGAGTCCCGGTCCTGGTCATGTCTTTTCTTTTCAAATAAAATATTCATAAAATAATTAATTCTCAGATATCTGCCCTACCATAGCATATTGTTATTAAGTCAAAAACGTAGAGCAAGATCGAAGTGGCATAGAACTCGGTACCCAGCAGATAAATCTTTCTATACCAAATTGACTATCCAACTAAAAACATAAATTAGAAAATTCAAAATACATCAGTTAACGAATATAACGGAAAATCTAACGACTACTGACAAACCATTAAGGATGACCATCAAAAAGACACTTCATTTCAAAGAATTTAACCATCCACTCCTCACCGAATCCAATGACTGTACAAGATCTGACGAAGAAAAAGTACAGTTATTTGGCCAATTTGTTTCTAAAACTTTTCAAAATGATACCTAAACCTATAATAAAAACGGAATACCCTTCCTTTTACCGTCCTATCTCACTTTTACCATGTTTGGGTAAAATCCTGGAAAAGCTCATCCTGAAACGATTCTATCCCATCCTGGATACAATCCACATTATTTCAGATCATTAGTTTGGATTCAGAATATCCCACTCCATAATCAAGCAATGTCATCGGGTGGTGGATGTTGTTTCTCCCAATTAATTACAAAAGACTCGTATAGACATGGAAATCATTAGACCCTGAGGGACTTATGTAGTTGAGTTTTGAGGCTCCACTAAGACATCGAATTCCTCTCGTATTCAATCCTTAAAATACAAAATCCTTCGTAAAATCCTCAATGCTCCTTACTTTGTTACGAAAAAAGTAATCCATAATGACAAACTTCATTTCCACCCACTAGTTTCAAACCTAGCAACCTCTCAATTCCTGAAAATCCTCCGAGGCGTCTGAAAAGAAGATGGCCTCGTGACCTTTTAAGTTGAACTTTTATTAAGCACTACCTTATTGGGTGCGTATTTTCTCCACCTGCCTTTATCTCGGGACATTATTTATCTTTCATTATATTTACTTGATGTAAATTTCCATAAATACATTAAAAAAAAGAAGAATATTTATCTACACACTAAATGCTGACCAAAGCTCATGGTTTACCTTTAAAATTATCTTATTAATGCCCTTCTTGATTATTAGATACACGTATATTGTATTCACATAATTGATTAAAGTAAATTAATTACACAATTAAGAAAAATTTACTAGATACTTCTCTCTACAGCAAACAATTACTGGAGCCATGGTCATCTTCATTGTAGTGGTTACCATTACAATCTCATCATTTAACTTAAACAGCAGCTTTTTAACTAATCAATTTTAAAATGTCGATAACTTTATACTAAAAAATTATAATAAATCAATAAAATTTTAAACTGATTATATTATTTCACAAATTATTTTATTAACTTACAGCTTATAACGCGAAACCAAAGGAAACCTATTTGTTACGTATTGTTTAGCGCCATGCTGTATATACTTGATATGAATGTGCATATTCATAATAAACAGCATAGCGCCAGTGAATAATATGAAGAGCGAGCATTTGAGACCTTGGATATGCAAACACAGGATGAATTGTTGTTTGTTATGTAAATGTTTCAGACAGCAAGTATGCTATTGTTTCTAGATTACTAGAATTAGCGACGGGAGAATTCGTAACATCCATCTCGTTCGATTAGAAATCGTTATTGGAGTAAAAAAAACAGTGACGCCGCTGAGGGCAGTATATTCGTGGTGATTCGCAGATATTAGAGCTTTAGTGGAATAGGAGATATTGTACCTGCTGTTATCCTAACCACCATTCAGTGCATCGACCGCTAATGTACTTAAAGTTGCCCTTGGAAATGGTAATCATAGGTCCGATTCGATCCGATAATTGAGAAGATTGCTCAATGCTTTGCCGATCTCAATAAGGTTATTGATGGATATTTTGAATATTAGTTACTCTAATAAAAAATCAAGGTTATTCCTATAAAGATAATACTAGCTATATTCTGTATAATACATACTTAAAATGTACATATAGACCCATTTTTGTCAGATACCTATGCTCTGATCATATAAAATATATTTTTAAACGATACTCATAATTTACTGCTATACATTATCGTGACACCATAATTAAAAATTACCAAAATACATCACATTATTGAGAAAATATTTTGTTGATCTGCGAATAATTCTTCATTCAATTTTTTCGCCAAGCATAATTTGTAAGAGATATATGAGATTTTCTCACTGTTCCTCCGCCTCATCGTGATAACACAGAATACGATTTTCTTTCCTGCATGGACTGTTTACTTATTGAAATTCTACCTTATCTTTTTATTACTTGCCCTTTTTTTTAATTTTATTTTTTTAATGTTTCCTTTTGGGAAGATTATCAAAGGGATGTAGATGTGAGGAGGAACAGATACGAATAGAACCATTATCCTCCTCAATCTGAAGACAGGCCACCAAAGGTTTGTAGAAGAAGAGCTTCATGCTGTTGTTTTAACGTGAATGTCTTTAACCCTCGAGTGATCGCGTGATGACAATAGTCATCCATATCGTTTTGATCTGCTCCTGTGTGTATGTTTCGGAAGTGACGAGGGTGGAACGCCAGCAGTCTTCGCGGAAGGAGCTGTGTGGAAGCCTAGACCAAACAGATACTGGGTGTTTACCTTTGAAGAAGAGAGGTGTTGTTTATTTTTTCTGGATGACAGTTGTCCTCCACGTGACTATTCATGTAAGTGTTTTAGTATTACAAAAGACTTTGTTGATTTTTCTGGGTTAGACCGTGCAGATATATTTTTCGCCAACGTTTCACCAACCATGCTGCTGACTTCATCAGGGCTGAGATGAGAATTCTCATCTCAGCCCTGAGGAAGTCAGGGGATTCAGGATTCAAAGATGAAAGTGATCAGGATATTAATGGTGATCAATTCATAGGAATAGATGGAATCACGAGATGGAATAAAAAAAGCCTCGAAAAAATATAAAAACCCTGTCTCATAATATTATAATCCAATTGCCAGCACCTAAAGACCCAGGCAAATTTGCAAACACGGAAATTGATGCATTTCAACTTTCCGTAAATTATAAAATTGTGAAAATGTTAACAGTACAAATCTCTATATTGAGAAAATTAAAAATAATTTTACCAGAGAACTAGAAGCTCGCTCAACCGATGAAACCGAAATTAAAGCCTTCATTGGAATTCTTCTTCTAATTGGTTATCAGCGTTGTAGCAGCACCACTACTCGAAAGGTTTGGGATAAATAAAAAGGTTATGGAATAGAAGTCTTCTACTTGGCAATCAGCGAGCATAGATTTCGTTTTCTCATAAGATGTCTCCGCTTTGACAATTATATTACGAGAACTACCAGAAAGAAACGGGTCTTTCTTTAGCAATGATTTGTAGTGTGCAGATTATACTTGATAATTACATATTAAACACAGATATGTAATCTCTTTTATACCTTTTTTATATTAGAAGTCAGAAATACAATAAATAATTCCAAAAAATTAATCATAAAAAAGACAAAATTAATCATATTTATGGGGAAAAGGAATGGATGAGCAAACAAAAATTATTTTTACATATAGTATATTTTTTACAGTCAGTAAAGACATCCTTATTTAGTTTCAATATAGTTTAAAAAAATATTTAACTGAAAAATCCGGAATTACCTACCTTACAACCGTAGTAAATTGATTAACATGGCAATAAACATATACATTAATATTCTCTTAATCAAAAAAGTAAGCAATAAAACATCTCTACAAGTAGCCGAGCCGACTCATAAATTCTTCATGGCGAACATTAGCATAGGCAATATATCTTCAGTTATGGCGCGTTCATTCTTCTTACCCGCCACCCGCGGATCTCTGAAAAATTATTTTAGTAACAGTACTTGTCTTTGAAAATCATTATAGCAGTAAAAGATTATTTTTAATTATATGGTTTTCTCTTTGTTTCATTGATTTATTAATGTGGGTTCAATTTATTAATATTCAGAAATACCTATTCCAGTATTCATTAAAGAAAAAAGTGGTTTCTGCTGTATAACCTCCTTTCTTAAACATATGCAAGAAAAATAATGGTAGTTGTTATTTGTTCATTTAACCTCACATTTTGCTCCTATGGCTAATCGGATGGGAGCTCTAAATTTGCCTATCCAGAATTAGAATAGGGATTTATAATGAGTGCCTGACATCGTACAGGCTCGGGACTCCCATTTAACGTCACTTCCGATGGACGGCGTAACTAAGGATTTTTTTCTCCCTTTGAAAAATCCTAAGGCCATCTGCCGGTCTCCGAACCCTCGATCTTATGCTTAGTAGTTTGTTACGCTAATCACTAGACCACTGGTCATTCCCAAAATAATGGTAGTTATTCTAAAACTATTTGTTAAAATATTAGATTATTTGATGAATTAATGAGCATTCAAGCACATATTATGGGGTAAATGGGATTGTGTTTCCTGAACTTGTGAACTTCTTCCTATAAAGCGTTTGGAATTTTCCCAAGTTATTATCTAGATTACAACTGGCTAAAAATTCTATTAAAGCTTAAATGGTTGGATTAGCCCCTAATAAGGAATATTTATCTAGCATTTTCAGCATTTACGGTGTCTCCAACATATGCAATGTCTAAGAGAGGGTAGATAAGCCGTGAATTTGATAGACAACTCGGGGTACATGAACAAGTAGTTTTCAATACAGTAATCCTTTCAAGAATGGCCACATAGAAGAAATTTCTGAGTTATGCCAAATAGAGACACGTCTGACGAATAGCTATGATTGGAAAAACAGTATTGTCTTGAGTTTGATGAGAAGACCTTTTTGCAAAATCTGATTAACCCACTGGTCACTATACATTTGGGTGACCTTTGTTCTAGTGGTTAGCATAGCAGCCTAATGAGCCCAAGATCGCGGGTCTGTAGCCCGGCAGGTGGCCATAGGATTTTTTAAAGGGAGTAAAAACTTTAACCGGGGGTCCTGAACCTGTGCAATGTCGGGTACTCGTTAAAATCCCTAAAAAAAGGGTCACCCAAATGTGCTTTCATCCAAAGGTGAATTTAGGAGATGATACAGCATGGAATTGTGAAGCATGCTAGTTAGTTGGTATTGTTCAAGTGTTTGTGTCACGAAGACTTAGATGGGCTTCTCAAATTTCTGAGCTTCCTAATTATTCCTAATATTAACAAATTTCTAAAAAGTTAATAAGCGTTTTGCCGACTGGGACATAATAAGCGCCTGAGGAATATACAGAAGCAAAGGCGAGATGAATGGGTAAAGAATGAACTGGCGGAGTTGGGTTTAAGTAGTTACGTCGGCATCGAGCCTTCGGTTTCGCTGAGCCTTATTTTATTTATTATTTGTTTTCCAATTAATGCAACAAGTTGACATTTTTTCACAATGTCACTGATACTCATCTCTGTTTTAACAACTTCTTCATATATTTTAATAAGCTCCATATTTAGTAGATAGGTTAATCAAGTATATACACCTTCCTGTTAATTTTTGCAATGTCAAGTTCATTGCTCAACCGGTTCAAATTTCGTCAACCTAAAGGATGCGTATTAGTTTGATCATGCCTACAAAGACATAACTGCTGTCGTGATTGCTTTAATTAGGCAGAGAGCCTAGAATAACTTAACATGTAAATTGGACGTGAAGAGTAAACCGTAATTGACGCCCCAGTTGCAAATGCTAAAGGATGCAGGCACAAGCAAGTCATCCTTAACGTTCGCCTTCAGCCGTCCTTTAGCTCTAGGATAATCCTTTCTTCGACACGAACTCAATTACCTGCGATTAGGGTGACTCTGACCGTGTCCTGGTAGGGGAGCTGTTGCAACTCTACTCCTCTTCGGGCCACCATCTGGTCCGCTGTTTTTTCTGCTTGGGAGTTATGGTGCGTTTAGATTAATAAATGTATCCAACTCTTAATAAGATCCATTTTTTCTCTTTTGCAAAACATACAAGAATATTATTCACTACCTTTACATTAAGTGTAATTTTAGTATTATTTACATCAAACCTGTATTATATTTCTGCGCTGATTCACTATTATGAAATCTCGTGTACATATTCGCTCAGAAGATTTGCGTTATCAATCTGCAGAGGTTACTGATTCCTAATTACTCGGTATTGAATCAGCATTATGCATGAATAAGGATTTTTTTACCGCACATATAACTTTATTGTCTACAATAAATATATGAAAACCATGAAGCATAATACAGAAGGCAATGACAACTAATATCAATTTATATTCATAAACCGTTCTATAAAAAAAACCTTTGATGGCTGTAATTCTTAATTGTTTTACATGGATGAGAGTTTGTACATTGTTACATTATCAAATTAAACATTATATTTATTTGTTTTTATTTTTCGATTTAATTTATTATCCTTATTTATTATTCATATGCTTTAATATTTATATCATTAGTAGACCTAGACATAGACTAAAATTACCGAAATAATAAATCAAAGCTAAGACCCGAACAAGATAGTACCTGGAAATCCTGGCGAAAACAAAAGACTTAAAATATATATATATATATATATATATATATATATATATATATATATATATATATATATATATATATATTTAATGTAAAAAACATAAAAAAATAAATATTTTAAAAGAAAGATACGTCTATTTTTTTTAATGCACCAAAAATATTCAGAAAGGACATTATTGAAATTGTTATTAAAATAATTTTCTGTAGTTCGTTAATAATGTATGTAACCCTAAAGAAAAATCTAAATACTGTTTTAGGTTAACATCCAATAAGTCAATTGTGTTTTTCAAATTGTGAATAAATGACGAAGTATTTAATGTTGGGACTGCATAGCCCTTTTTTTGTCACAAACTAATATATTGAACTGTGAAACTGGTATTTGAGAAAACAATATATATTAGATGCAGCACATGGATAAATAATTTACCACCTTTTCTGTAATAATTAAATAGTAATAATTAATAATAATTAGGGATTTTAATGTTAGTCTTGTTTAATTAGTTAAACTAAACCCCGCGGGTTTCAATATTTAAAAATATAACATCATTGAAGATATAAGTTAAAACATATTGAAGACGCCAAGAACTTCTGAGCAACACAGTGACAGACATAAAAAATAACATACTTAATGACCAACATAAATGCTGAAGATAGCACTTTATGTGGAAAATGTCTTGCTATAATTTGTTTTGTAATTGTACAAGATGAACTGGCAGAAAAAATCACTTAAATATTATTGTAACATTTGTGTAGTATATGATAGTTAATATCCTTGACGTTACCATATTCTCAATATTCTCATTATTTCATAATTCTTTTAATATTTAACCAAAATTCGGTAAACGTATAATACTTTTTTTTTATAACATGCACTGACTGGCAAAAAATTCTACCCACTTGTTTTCATCTAAAAATATTTCTGCTTTGGATTGGTCTATTTTTGTTAATGAATAAATATGTTTTTTATTTCTTTTCAATTAGGAATGTCAATATAGAGGATAATGACCCATAGTCCTTAATTCAATGAAACGACTGTAGATTCAAATGTTAATTTTCTATGGAATTAAAATGTTTATTCAGTGCCGTTTCTTGCAGCAAATTTCATGTAATATTTCCGACATTCAATTTCAAGTTTAAAAATGCATCTTCGTGCTGAGAATCATGCGCGTGCTTTGGCACTTATTGATGATGGACGTTCTATTAGATATGCAGCTAATGCCATCAGAGTTCCCTATGAAACTTTACGAGCCGCCATAGAAGGCTCTGATTCTGGACATCCTAGGGTGACAGAACCACCGTTTTAATTTTACGAATTTTATGAAACCGGCACATTACCTTTGTTCAAGCGATTCATCAGCTCGAAGAAGTTCGAGGTGTGCAAATTTCTTAATGTACTGCTCGGAGAAGATTAAATGAGCATGGATTAATGATTATTCGCCCAGTAAGAGGACCAGAGTTAGCCAGAACTTACAGAGTTACACGGCTGGCTTTCGCACGTTGAAAAGGTTTGCTCTGGGTAAAATTACAGGCTGCATATCGTTCATTTCTTCTTCTCAACACCCTTTCACGCACGTCTGGAGATCGAAGAGCAAATCTTGATTCATCTGTAAAAATTACAGCACTCCATTCGTCCATAGTCCTCTGGCTGTGTTCTCGAGCAAACGCCAGCTGAGCAACTTGAGTTCTGGTCAATTCTGGTACTCTTACTGAGGGGATTTCTCCTCAATTTCTCGACTTTTTAAATTCGGTGAAAAAGTTATTAAATTATTAATAGGTCAATGCATTTCATCGACATTCACGTTGTTGCCATTTTTCCTGTTTCTTCCGTTGAATAAAAGATTAAGAGATGAATTATACATCAGAAGCTGCTTGAAATGGGTTGCTGTTTATAAAGAATTTCTGAAAAAGGAATTTTTGATTATTGATGTTTTTTAGTTTATTAAAAACTACATTCATGAAACCATACAATAATACTGCACTAACTTATGTATAAACCTATAATTGATCATTGAATCCTTTGATGAAATCCTGCTTGTGTGTGTGTCTGTGTGGCTTATTAATAATTAATAATATTAAAAGTTCTTATTAATTTTCGAAGGAGATCCTAAGAGTATATAAACAAATACTTAAAGAGAAACCAATGTAAAAAAAGTAAATAAACATAAGTAAACAAAAAGTACGCATTTTTTTATTTCCTAATAAGAACTAGTATGTCTATCTTAAGACATAAACAAATTTTAACTGTATACTTTTGGGGATGCTACGGGGATATAAGATGAATATATATGCAGAACTTAATAGGCCACTATTAAGTTCTGCGTATATATTCATCAACTGAGGAAACTCCTAGAAGAAAGAGTTTTGTTAGACAAAATCCAATATAATGGAATTTTTATATATATTTTTAAGATAATTCTTAAAAATCATTAAAATTATTACTTCAGAAACAGTGGCCACTCAGAAGGCAGAAACTCAGAAAGCTATCAGCAATTGATGTGCTAATCTGTAGAAAGTTGTTCCCTTCGGATGTATTGTTGTTGTGTTTCTTACTTAAACAGAGCATTGTCAAGGAATGTTGTTTTATGAAGATGTTTTCAATTAATTGCAATCCCACCGTTAACGTCTGTCTGATTCATGACTTCAACCGATTCTTGATTTCTTTGAAGTGCTTATTTTTTCGCAAATGGCGGGAAGAGGAGACATGTTCGGAGAAATCGTAATAGTGAAAATGGAGGGAATAATATCTTAAATTATATGTTTTGTAAATATCAAAACAATTGGAGGTTTAATGAAAAACATTCAGTGACAACGTAGGAAGAATGTATTGATTTCAGATGACCATTTTTTTTTTCAAAATAAATTTTTGGAGTAAAGGAAAGTCAAGTAAAGAGAGTAATAAACATTAATTACAATAAAAACTATAATTACACTCATTGAGTGAATAAATAAAACATGAGAGTAACTTTTGGAATCATATACCATTTCTAGGCTTGTTAAAGTCACTTTTGTTTTTACAGAGGAGGCAGTAGTCGACTAGAAGCTGATTGAAGTTATGAAAACAAAACAAACGAGGAAAGCAGCTACCTTCGTTTTTGAATCGATTGGTGTATTTTTTAAAAATAGGAATACTAAATGGATTGCACATGTTTACAACAATACACTGGATTTCATCAATTGTTTTCACTGAAATTAAAAGGATCTCTGCATTTGCCTAAAAAAACAGAAATTATAAACAAAAGGCCTGTTTTTAGTTTTATCTGCAGTTCAGATTAAATTTCACCAGTTTTAAAATATGATTTAAACTATTAACTTTAATACTATTTTATGGATTATAATTTAATTATCCTAGTTATTAAACTAGGATCTAACCAAATGAGAGAAGGAAAACGAATTGACAGATACTCACTATTTCCGTCAACTCAAGTTCAAACGATTCTAAGGATGGCTACATGCCTTACTCGTTATGGAATGTTGGTGGATTTCATGAATAATTGCAGTTTTTATCTGGAAAAACATTCCTTTAGCTGCTACTAGGAACGCCTATAAATAATACATTCCTTCCCGTTATTAAATATACTTTCATAATCTGGATGCACGCGTTCGGCACCTGTTCCGATTTATCTCCTGGAACGGGGTTGAGGGCTTCGATTATAGGCCATCGTGCCGCGAAGGAGATGCGAACCGTGAACTGAACAAGTTCAACTCTTACACGAGCTGTCGGTAGCGCCTTCAAGGAATTTTGAAGAAAATCGACCTGATAAGAAACACAAGTGATAACACGCATCAGTCAATAAATTTTCCAATTATTAGGTAGATAATACGATTTTTTAAAGATCAGATAAAGTATATTTTACGCAAAATTTACTTACCTCTCTTGTTAGAAATTAGAATTCATTTTTCAAGAACACCATTTAATTTTGATGAAAGTATTAAGCAATGTAAATTATCATGTTATAAGGCAATAATTAAAGTTCATGTCTTTTTTGATACTTATATTTGATAATATTTTTTTACTTCCTCATCTTTCTAACTGTGTATACTACATCTGTTGCCGGAAATTTTTAATCAATTAAGGATATTTCGTTCTGAGTTCATTATTTTTGTTAGACTTTAGATTCATCTTTTTTTTATTAGGACTAAGAAACAACCAAATTAAAGGTATTTATTCACGTGAAAATGGTTAAGAGGACATATCTTGGAAGAGTGTAAAATGGTCAGGGGGTGCAGCCAATAAATAAGTCTTTATTTCATTTTTTATTTGGAGGGCTTTACCTAAAGGTATGTTTATTATACTTTCTATGGGTAAGGTATATTGGATGAACGTTCTACGTCTTAGGGTGCACCTACATTGGATCCGATGCGATACGATCAGAATTCGGATTCAAACCAAATGACTGAAATATATCGAGAGTGCCTACATTGGATCCGCTCCAATCCGATCCATTTTTATCCGAGCAATCCGACCGATTTAGTCGATCGTGGAATCAAAATATTTTATTTATACGGAAGCGCCTACATTGGATCCGATGCGATACTGTACGATCAGGTGCGATTTTCGCATTTCAAAATCACTAGTTTTCAATCCGATAAGCCAGCCGTTACCATGTGTGACAACCTAACCTTTATTGTCTAAAATGTTTATTAAAAAATATACATTTTAATTTGATAATTAACTATCATATAAATATCCGTCATAAATCAAAATTAAATATTCTCAATTCTCATTAAAATATGTTATTACTAATCTTCATGAACCACTAAATATAGTAGTGAAGGTTATTTTCCCGTCGAATAAAATTATCTATCAAAAATGTACATAAGAAATATACCTACATAAAATTTTAATTCGTCAAAGAAAATTGGAAACATTAACTTTTGATAAAATTATCGTCTTAATGTTTAATTTACTTGTTAAACAGTTGGCAACACTGGGAGGTAAAGGCTTTTCTGATTTTTTATACTCGTTTGCAGAGAGTAACAACAAAATAGACTGAAAAGAATTACTCATTGAATTAGTTCGAAAAGAGTCTTGATTGCGTCATCAAGAAATAAATATGATCACAATCGAGAAAATTAAATCATTATATAAAACATGTAGTGGCCAGGTTTGGTGAGGGATGATAGAAGATCGCTAAGGTGAAAAGAATTTTAATATCATATTTCCTATGTACATAGTAATTTATCGGCGTACCCCTGGACCATTTTACACGCTTCTAAAATTACAGGTACTTTAAAGGAAGAACTATCTAAAATTCACTATTCAAGCTTTGTAACAGTATTCATTGAAGAATGAATTGATTTTAGATATCATTTAATTATAATAAAATAATGTTTCCTTAAAATCTGTGAGTGAAAAATAATTAATAGAAGTGTAATTAATATAAAGAGATACTTCCGGTTAGTTGATTTGGCTAAAAACTTGCCTTAGCATTCTTGGCATTTATCTAATTTAAATTTTCCTTCAATTACCAGAATTCGCGCTTACAAACACAACATTTTAGGAGAGTCTTTGTTTGGATAAAGGGGATCTTAAAACGTGTATTTCCGTTTATAATAAGGTTTTGTTTTATGATAGGATGGCTTTTCCTTATTCTATATGTCACCTATATGTATTTAAATGAAAAAAATAAGAAATATTTAAATCATTCATACTATTTAAAATTATGTGACTTTCAACAATATTACTAGATATTAATAAAATTTAACACTATAACACTTTTTATATTATCTTCGCATTACTCTGGATTTAAATGTCTAAATTTAAGAGCGTGGTTTTTACTACTGCAATAAAGCATTTATGGCTGCCCTCATGCAAATAAGGCGCTGAGTGCACTGTAGGGAGAGTGCATATCTTCATGGTGCATAATATGGTTTTAGGATACCAAGCTTACATAATAGGTCAAGAATAGATCGGTGGCGTCCATCCGCGTTATCGAACCGGCCATTACAACACAGTCATAGAGAAGGAAACATCTTTAAAGATTTGTAAAATATTTAGTTTAAAAAAAAATAACCTAGTCTAGAAATAGTTTGTCGAATTCGTACCGATAATACACACGATTGAATAAAGGAACTTTTTTTTAGTTTTTATTAGATGGCTAATTTAATTCTAAAACCCAACATATTTAACATGGAGAACGCTTGGCAAAAAAAAAAAAAAAAGAATCTTGAAACGAAAGTCCTCTATTCGTATTTTCTTCTAATGAGTCCTAAGCGTTTTAGCATCTTACCGTAAATGTTATTATTTAATATGTAGATAATGCAACCACTGAACACAATACGATAATTATTTACTTCATTGGCATGGCAGAAAATCACTGAGATAAAACCAAAATGTCTGTAAAAAACTTCTAAATTCTGGTCCAGTGAGTATAAAACTTTTTAATTTGGTCCCGAAATTAGCACAAAATCGTGTTGTACAATTTTAGAAACCACTAATAACGAACATTTTCCCACCTGAATCTAAAAAGCGAATTAATTATTAATTTCTATGACCCTGATGGTAAAACTCTGCTCACTGAATTTAAAATACTAACGGTCGACGAACATATACCAACATACTACAAACGTTTCCAAGAAAAAATACACGGGCACACAAATCCACAAATAGAACAAATGCCGACTAATAAGAACGTGGATGAGGGATCTGCTACCACAATAATATTAAATCAAATCACGGGAGTGGTACCGCTGGGTATTGTTTTTCTTCACGCCTCTCATGCCATTTATTGTTAACTTCACTGACCGAAAATGTGCTGATTGTCATTTCATTGTATTGTCAGGTGTGATTAAACGTATAAATAGTAAAAAAAATATTAATAACTAGTAAGGGTCATAAAATCTGTTATTAGGATTCATCCACAGAGCTTTATAATTTATTGTTAATAATTTGCAATGAATGCGCAAAATATAATGGATATACAATATCAACACTGATAACATACATTACATTTAGACTAATGCAATTTCGGAGCTTTTTTGGGACAAGTAATCATAACTCCTTCTCACATGCACATAGCGTTTTATATTTAATCTAAAATGAAAATTTCCATTTTTATGATCCAAAATTTTACAGAAATTATTATGATACGGGCCTGATATGTATATTTTTGTATCAGTGCGGTTATTTCATAACAATCGTTAATAATAATTATTATCTTATTCGTGATAATAAGCAAGAGAAAGTTATTTCGGTAACCGAGAATGCTATCAGTCGTGGGCAAGGGAATTCCCTTAATTAGTTGGGATTAATTATACTTATATGAACAGAAAGATATTATATAAACAGTTATATTCTATAGACGGTAAAAGTATGTGTGTTTTGTTATTAATATTTTCAGTTAAATAATAATACTTAATGGTTTTAATATTTCTAGTATCAAACGAAACATACTTATACCGTTGTTGATAATTGTGTTAATTTTTTAATATAATTAAATTGTGGATTACCCTTATGGTGTTGTTTTTCTTGTTTATTGAAGGTATTCTAAAAGCTAAGAAATTACCAAAGATACATAAAATGCATATATATAGAAATGAATTTAAAGGATTTTTTTTTTTTTGAGCTATCATTAACATCTTTACTTTTATTTGCAACATGGTAAAACGAATGGAAAAACTCTGTGATAAGTGTATAACAAACATTTGTGTCTGTATGTGTGAGAGTGAGCGTATTTATTGGGTATGACGTATTTCTTCCTGCAATTTAATTTACAAACAACTCACGTTTCACGGAAAATGTTTAGTTGACTTGCATTCCTAATACATCTTTATCATATGTAATGAAATATTAAAAAATATTGTTAAATCATTATTACTAAACAGTTTAGTTTCTTGTCAAAGATCTATAGCCTGATTACGAAATTAAATATTGATAAAAATATTAAATTATCAACCCTTTTTAAAATTACACCACATGGTACGAGCCCATCACTATGTAATATTGCCCACGGTATTCTTCTGAATCGGAAGAGAGGCACAGATATCCTAACAAGGATCGAAAGGCAGACTTATAAGGATATCTTCTTTCTGATTTGAATCAGACAATCATATCTTTAGTGGCCAGTGCCTTACGGCACCGTTCGTAGATTACAGCTTCACTAAGATGCAATCAAAAGAATAGATCCCAGATCTTTCAGATCAGAGGGTATTGTAGACTTCACTATTTACTAGAAAATTACAAGGGTTCCGGACGATGTTGCACTTCTTACGCAGTATTTCATATTTCAAAAGACGTATAGAAAAACGTGAAGTTAGGAGACGATATGATCTCAATACTTTCTATAACTAATCACTAGCGCTGGAAATGAAGTAACGGATCCTGCATGTTGTAGAAAAATCTTGCGATTCCCTTGAGAGATGTGTTTCTACGAGGAAGTCTTATCCAGTGAAACTTCATAAGCAAGCTCAATAATAATTGAAAAAAAAATCAGTAGGTTTCAAAGAGTACGGTGAAGTTATTTATTTTAAAATTAACTATTGAGGGTGTCATCACCAATAGATCTTAGTAAATTCAAAGTATTGACAGTTAATTTTTTTTATTTCGTGCTTTGGGTTTTTTCCCTCTACAAAAAATTGTTTTTTTTACTAAAAAATTGAGCAGTACAAGTTTGATGTGTTTTATTATTACTTATGACTGGTGAATAAAGGAAGAATACTTACCTTGAAAAGATTTGGGTTTCAGATTTCAAATTTGAATTTTCATCCACCCTTAAATCATTATATCTAGTTTCCACCTGATGCCTATATACATTGTTTATTGTATAATTCGAAATTGTATATTTAGTATTATTTATTGTTTTTAGGTGAATCTGAATGCATTACATCTAATGAAATGTGCTTAAAATTATGATTTACTTTTTTCTAGTTTAAAAATTATGTATATTGCAGAAAGTAATTTGGATATTTTTGGTTATAGAATGTAAGAATTAAGGAGCTGAATGGAAGATCTTAAGGAAAAGTTCTTAGAAAATAAAGGTATTGGCATAAATGAATTTTTTAAATAATAAATAAATTAAAGTTTCTCTTTTGCAGCACATTGTTCTCTAGTAACCATTGCTTCTCACCTCTAAATATTAGGGATTAACTGTCTGTTATTTAATTATTCCTATTATTTATCATTATAGTAATGATAAACAAATAAAAAAATATTCAATTCCGCTTAAAGGAAAAAAAATCAAAACCGGAACATGGTTTGTCGTGATTTAACTTCTAGTGCTTTAAACATTTTACCTGAATTAAGAGTCGTGAACTAGTGTTTTTGTAGGTGGCGTAGAAGATTCATCAGCAACTGATTTCGCTGAATAACCATCAGGATGTTATTGAAAGGCAAAAAGGATCCTTGAAAAAATGAAGTGGTCGGGAGAGAACGTGCCAGGACCTAGTGAAGAGTTCAGAGGAAGTCAGTGGCCTCAGGCTAAGAAGGCAGGGCTTACCGTTTGCAGAAGGGGCTTCATGTCGAGGTTGTTTTCAAGGCTGAGAGAGTGCCTTTCCCCAAAGTTAATCACTCTCACTCTCTCTCTCTCTCTATCTCTCTCTCTCTCTCTCTCTCTCTCTCTCTCTGTATATATATATATATATATATATATATATATATATATATATATATATATATATGTGTGTGTGTGTGTGTGTGTGTGTGTGTGTGTGTGTGTGTGTGTGTATGTATGTGTGTGTGGGTTTTTGTTTCTTTTTTTTACGTTGGAAGTTGGATATCTTCAAAAGACGTGGATAGGCCCGTACCTATCCGTGTGTGGGATTTTTACCCACTAAAACAACCTCCCTACACTTGTTTCTCACCCTCCACGGGACCGCCGTTAGGCATTACATCATGGGGGGGGAGTGGCTGAGTGCCGCCTCATTGATTTGAGCTACCTCCTGGTTCGCCTTTCTTTCTCTTCCTATCTTAGTTTTTGTAGCACCTGTGCTGCTAACCTTTGGCCTGCCATCCAATAGTCCTGGTTGATCAGCATAAGGTTGACAACATTATCTGCAGTGGGATCTGAGCCCCAGACGCGTCGGAACTCTTCTTGAAAGCGGGGACAGAAGAAGAATATGTGCTCGGCGCTCTCCCCCGCTCCTGGGCAGGATGTACATACACCTGTATCATCGAGCTTAAACCTATGCTGGTAGGCTCGAAAGCAACCATGCCCTGTGAGGAACTGAGTTATATAATAGTCGACCTCCCCGTGGTTCCTATTCACCCAAGCCTCAATGTAGCACCAACCTGTGCGTCCACCTTCCACTGAATGCCATATCCAAGCGACGTTGCCACTCCCTAACTGTCCGCTTTCTTAATTTGTCTCTGGATATGGGTTCAGCACTGTAATAAGAGCGTCTCCTCTCTTCAGCGATCAGCTCAATCGGTGGCATCCTGGCCACCACGCAGGCCGCATCGTACGATACTGTACGAAACGCGCTGATCACTCTTAGAGCACACCGTCGATATACCGACACCATCGGTCTTCTATAAGCAACAGTGTCCAGCGCATCCTTCCATATCGCAGCTGCGTAGAGCAGAATGGATGGGACCACACTGGATATCAGCAGCCTGCTGATATTCCCGGGTCCGCCTACGTTGGGCATTAAACGTGACAGTGCGGTGGTCACTCGAGCTGCTTTATCACTAACCCCCTGAATGTGATCCTTGAACCGGAACCGATCATCGATTCTCACCCCGAGATAAGTCAGGGAAGGCTTGGACTGAATCTCTTGCCTACCCGCTCTCAAGGTGATACTTTCTCTTCTTTTCCTGCTACTGACAAGAAGGACCTCCGTCGTATCATCTGCTAGCTGAACTCAACAGACGACATCCAATCTCGAGTCAATGCGACACATTGGTTGGCCTTTAGCACGATCTCTTCTTTGTACTTTGCCTCGACCACCACAGCGATATCATCAGCAAAGCCCACAATTTCAGCACCCTCTGGTAGTTTAAGCCTAAGGACTCCGTCGTACATAACATTCCACAGGAGTGGTCCAAGCACTGATCTCTGGGGTACCCACCAGACACCTTATACCTTCTCGAACTGTCCTGTGTCGGACATATCAAGGTCCTGTCCCTGAAGTAGTCACAGATTATACTCCTGAGGTATTCAGGAACATTCATTGCCCTTACAGCATCCAGAATACAGTTCCATCTCGCTGTGTTAAAGGCGTTCCTTACATCCTACAGCCTTCTTGGCCCTTTCCACCACCAACGCAATAGCGTCTACCGTTGATCTTGTTTTCCGGAAGCCAAATTGGTTCTTGGAGAGGCCTGCCCCTCCTTCAGTGAATTCTTGCAGACTATTTGCTATTATCTTTTCCAAAGCCTTCCCAGTTGTATCCAACAGGCAAATCGGTCGATATGCCGAAGCTTCTGATGCTCTTTACTTGCTCTTCGGGATCAGAACCAGGTGTTGCCTTTTCCATGGTGGGGAAAAGGACCCCTCGCGTAAGCAGGAATTGAAGACATCCAGAAAGAGGTCTGGTCGGGCTTCCATTGTTGCCTTCAGTGCCAAATTCGGAATGCCATCTAGGCCAGGGGATTTTCCCATCTGAAGGCAACGGCAGATGTCACTAAGCCTCTTCAGCCGATACCGCTAGTACATCAAGTGGGGGAAGGGACGTTGTCTGCCCAAATTCCTCTTGTTCAGGAAACAAAGTGGCAACGATCCTCTCCACGGTGACTGGGCACATTGCCGCTTACTTATCTTGATAGCTCGCCGGAGTTCTCGCCTCTGAGCTTTATACTCCTCCTGGAATTGGTGAAACAGCGGGCTGCCTCTCGTTCGTTGGTATTTCCTCCTTGCTGCATGGCATCTTTTACGGTGGTCGGCTATAAGATCGTTCCACCAGTAAGCTGGAAATCTACAACTACCTATATGGGAACGAACCATAGCCGCGCCGCACGCATTATTGACCAGGCCCATCACCTGGCAAGCCTTGTCCTCCGCTCTGCCTGATAGATTACATTCGGCCTCCATCATGATTTGGAACGATTCTCTGTCAAACGTCCTGGTTTTCCAGCGAACCGCACCCCTCTCATGCCTAGTAACCCTTGGTGCGTGATTTCGTAGTGTGGTCAGGATAGCTTGGTGATCACTGTGTGTGTACAGGTCGCAGACCTGCCAGCTAGTATTTGTGTGGAGGCTGTCACTAACGATTGCAAGGTCGATCACCGAGCTCCTACATCCCCTCAAGAACGTTGGCTCCGACCCATTATTTGCCAGAACCAGGTTCTCAATCTGGGCAAAGGCTTCTAGTAGGATTTCTCCACGTCGGTTAGTAGCCTGACTACCCCACTCCGTCACCCAGGCATTGAAATCTCCGGCAAGGACTACGGCAAGGTCTTCTCCCTCTGGCATCTTGTACTATGCGATCTATGAGACCTTCGAATTCCTCAGTTGTGGTGTTTGGTGGGGCATAGCAGCTATTAAGGTAAAGGTCCTGTATCTTAGCCCGGACAAACCCACATGTAGGGTCTTGAGCCGTTTCAGTTATGGCCTGTCGATTACATGCCCATATCGCAGCTCTTCCTTTGGCGTCAGATATCCATGAGACGCTATCCAGATTTTTATATTGTTCACTAAGGATGGCAACGTCAATCCTTAAGTCTTTCAATGTCTGCCAGAGAAGGTCTTGAGCAACTTCGCAGTGATTGAGGTTGAGTTGTAAGATCCTCATTTTGCATGATTCCCCTGCCTCCTTTGCGCTTGCAATGCATGATGTAATGCCGGACATTTATTTCCGCCACAAGAGTGCCCGTTGTCACCTTTACCAGTGAAAAGTGCACAGCTAGGACTCTGTGTACAGTCGGCGGCTAAGTGCCCTTCTTTGCAGCATTTACGACAACATTTTGTTCTATTCTGTCAGGTCCCTTACATGTTCTGCGTGTGTGTGTGTGTGTGTGTGTGTGTGTGTGTGTGTGATTGAGAAAAAGATACTATAGTTCCCGGAGGTAAAGGAAACCATTTCCACAAGAGAAGTAATGTTTTAGAAAAGTGTGTGTGTAGCCCTCCTGAAAAAATACTTGAAATGGTGTCTTTTACCTTCCGGGTACAGATATATGCTAATATAAGAAGATTTATGAATTGATCGGAAGTATAATGGATAACTATATAAATATATATATATATATATATATATATATATATATATATATATATATATATATATATATATATATATATATATTGGTTTTTACTTTTCTTGACTGTTATGGAAATAATATAATATTTAGATCTTGAGTTTCAGTCTTTTATTTCTTTATTAATTTTTCAGGCGACGTTTCGAGACTAGGTTAGTCTCATATTCATGCCCTGACAGTGAACAAATGAGCTTTTTAGTAAAAAACAGCACACTAAAATAGATGTAAAATGACCTGTGTAAGAAAGGGTGTACTTACAAGTTCACGGAAAGAATGAATCAGTTTTTCATTAATCTGTTGCCTCGTAAAACAGCATAAATTGTTTGTATTGTAATTGCTGTGATCAATGAACAAGTAATCCATTTTTTAGGAACAGCAGTTTATTTAATTGTTGAATCATATTAGATTATTGTTATTTTTATATTTTATGAATTGATTAAATTTGCATAACACGAGCTAAGACCTTGAACATCCGATTTTTTGTTTACAGCGCGATTCCTATATTTCTCTATAGCTATCATTTCTTTTATATTCCGTTTGAAACTATTTTTCTCTTGGTGTATTATTTTAGGAATAAAATAACGTATAAATACAACTTGTAAAATCGAAAAAAGATATCAAATAGAACTCAATAGAGCCCTCTATAGGTTTAAAAAACACATCCTGAATATGGAAATAAAAAGCGAAATATTTAAAGTAGACAAAATAAACAAAGACATTGAAAACTACAAAACCGAATTGCGTAAAAAAATACCACAAAATATCTACGAAAATTTTTATAATACAATCAATAATAGATACGAAAAAATATTTAATCAAATAAAAGAAAATCAAATAAAAAAGATATCAAAAATAAATAATAAAAGGTCAGCTAATATAGGAAATGAAAAGTGGTTTGTTAATCTTACTAATACAGTATTTCCATCAGACGTGAAACAGTTTTTATCTCTCGGCCCTAAATATTGTATAAATTATGAACCTAATCAATTACCTGTAACATCTATCATTAGTGACATTGAATATATAATACAAAATAATGTAGAAGAAACTGATCGTGATGAAGTAAGAGGCAAATGCGTTAGTATAATTACAAATTATAAAAATACTAAACATAATAATAATATTTTTAATATTAACACTTTATTGAAATATTACAATCTGCCACTTATGGGCGATAAGTAATAGTGCTGTGTAGCTTACAGTCATTCCATAACAAAACAATAATATATACAAAATAAAATAAATAAATATATACATGCGGAAAAATATATACATGCGGTAACAGAAAGAAATTAATGCGGTAATAATAATAATAATAAAGTAAAATAAATAATAAAGTAAAGTAAATAATAATAATAATACTAATAATAAAATAAAATAAAATGTACACATTCATACCCTATTTACAATTTGCCTGGGGTCCCCGAACTGAGCTTCTTCCCCAGGAATGAGGGCAAAGCAGGAGTCCGGGAAGCCCCAGTCCCCTTTCCCAGCCGCGGCACTGGCATTAAACGCCAATAGAAGCTGGTTAAGGGCGCTTCACACACACACACACACACACACACAGGTCGTGAGTGTAGAATCTGGCCAGTGCCAGTACTCCAAATAACATTATTACAACAGATCTCGGGGCCATTGCCGGTTTAGACGGCGGGGTTGGTTATATGGATGTTTGGAACTGGATAATGACTGAGCCAGGGAGTTGGGATGACAGGTTTTGGTGAAAGTTTGAAAAATTAGTAGGGATGAGGTCGAGGACGAAAGGAATGTTGAGATCTTTATGGAGGGTTTTGTTGGAAACATAATAAGGAGCATCGACAATAGTTCTCAGGATTTTGGATTGAAAGGATTGAATGCGTCTGATATTCGATTGTTTTGCTGTCCCCCACAGTTCCAGTCCATAGGTCCAAATAGGTTTGATGATTGTCTTGTATATTAGTAATTTATTGTCTATTGAAAGATCGGGGGTCCGACATAGTAATCTGTATAGTTGGCTAAATCGTCTGTTAAGTTCTTGTCTTTTGAGTCTGGTATGAGGATTCCATGTATGTCTTTTGTCTAGGAGGAAGGCAAGGTATCGTACTGTGTCGGAAATTGGTAGGATGGTTTCATTGAATTGGACAGAAGGACATGTTCCCCGGCGAAGGGTAAAAGTCACGTGTTTGCATTTTTCCTCGTTGACTTTGATCCGTCATTGGTTACACCAAATTTCAATGAGTGAAAGGTGGCTTTGTAGGTTCGAGGAAGCTATTTCGGGATCTGGATGAGATGATATGAAAGCTGTGTCGTCTGCGAACGTTGCAAGGAAGGTTTCAGGAGTAGTTGGGACATCAGCGGTGTACAATAGGTATAGGATAGGACCCAAGACGCTGCCTTGGGGAAGTCCAGCTTGAATTGGGTAAAGATTGGAGTATTCATTACCACAGCGTACTTGGAAGTAGCGATCAGAGAGGTAGGATCGAAGAACTAGGAATAAGGATTGAGGTAACTGGGTTTTGAGCTTGAACAGCAAACCGACATGCCATATCCAGAATATTGTCCAGAATATTGTGCAGTATTGTTTGCTTTCAAGAGCAGAGGATTTGTGATCGATAACTCGGAGTCCCTGCTGGACCGTCGAGTGCCTGGGACGGAATCCAAACTGATGTGAAGGAATATTATTGGATTCGATGATGGGTAGGATTCGTTTCAGGAGGATTTTTTCAAAAAATTTTGAAAGAATAGGGAGCAGGCTGATGGGTCGGTATGATGAAGTGACATTGAGTGTTTCCACAGCAAAGGGAAGTGAGTTGTACGAAGGATACAGTTGTATAGATAGGTAAGGAAAATAATCGCTTTTTGAGGAAGTCGTTGAAGGATATGGGTGGTAAGAATGCCATGTCTAGGAGATTTGCGAACTTTTAACTTTTTTAAGATAAATTGGACCTCAGAGGGATTTACAGCTTTAGGAGGTAAGGATAGAGGAATGGGTGAAGAAAGGAATTCATTAATATTGGAAACGTAGTTAGGGTGGATTTCAGGATGTGGGATAAATGTATTTGAAAGGTGTTTGGCAAATTCCTCTGCTTTGTCCTCATCTGATGCATCCCAAGAACTGTCTTCACGTCGGAGAGGATGGGAAATAGAGTGGTATTTGAGTATTTTTTTGGTGGCATTCCAAAGGGAATTATCTGAAGCAGATAGTGTGGAAAGGTAAAACATAATAATAACAAGAAAGATTTTAACATACAGAAATTGAACAAAAAAACCAAACAATTTTTTAAAAACACAACCTAATATAATAACCACAAAAACAGACAAAACAAACCAAACTGTCGCGATCAACAGAGACGAATACATAAATAAAACTCAGTTATTGCTAAATGATGCCCAAACTTATTATAAGCTATCATTTCTTTTATATTCCGTTTGAGACTATTTTTCTCTTGGTGTATTATTTTAGGAATAAAATAACGTATAAATACAACTCGTAAAATTGAAAAAAAGATATCAAATAGAACTCAATAGAGCCCCCTATAGGTTTAAAAAACACATTCTGAATATGGAAATAAAAAGCGCAATATTTGAAGTAGACAAAATAAACAAAGACATTGAAAACTACAAAACCGAATTGCGTAAAAAAATACCACAAAATATCTACGAAAATTTTTATAATGCAATCAATAATAGATACGAAAAAATATTTAATCAAATAAAAGAAAATCAAATAAAAAAGATATCAAAAATAAATAATAAAAGATCAGCTAATATAGGAAATGAAAAGTGGTTTGTTAATCTTACTAATACAGTATTTCCATCAGACGTGAAACAGTTTTTATCTCTCGGCCCTAAATATTGTATAAATTATGAACCTAATCAATTACCTGTAACATCTATCATTAGTGACATTGAATATATAATACAAAATAATGTAGAAGAAACTGATCGTGATGAAGTAAGAGGCAAATGCGTTAATGTAATTACAAATTACAAAAATACTAAACATAATAATAACAAGAAAGATTTTAACATACAAAAATTGAACAAAAAAACCAAACAATTTTTAAAAACACAACCTAATATAATAATCACAAAAACAGACAAAACAAACCAAACTGTCGCGATCAACAGAGACGAATACATAAATAAAACTCAGTTATTGCTAAATGATGCCCAAACTTATAAAAAGGTCGGTTCCAATCCTACACATAAATTGATGACAGATACCAACATAACTCTAGGATTATTAAAGAAGAATAATTACATTGATACAAAAACATACAAAATCTCATTACCAATTCCCCGACTTCCCCTAAATTATATACAGTTATAAAAAATCATAAACCCGGAAACCCAGTCAGACCTATAGTATCATTCATAAATTCACCGACGTATGAGCATTCAAAATACTTAACTGAATTGTTAAATCACTTATCTACAAATAAATATAATCTTAAAGATTCATTTGAATTTCATCAAAAAATCACAAATATTAAAATTCCTAAAGGTTATAAATTAATCTCATTAGATGCCTCGTCTTTATTTACTAACATATGCATTTCCAAAATAAAAACTATAATAGAAAAAAATTGGAATAAATTAAAAACGCATACAAAAATCCCCAAATAACTATTTTTACAATTACTGGCCCTATGTACAGATAGAGGATATTTTCAATTCAATGAAAAATTTTATATCCAAAAATTCGGCTGCCCTATGGGATCTCCTATTTCACCTATCTTAGCTGATATTTACTTAGAAGAACTGTTAAATACAGTCATACCAAAAATACCATTTAATATCCCTTTTCTATTCAAATATGTGGATGATATAATGACAGTGATACCAACTGAAAATAATGAAAAAGAAATAATTTTAAATGAATTTAATAAATATTCCACTCCATTAAACTTTACTATTGAATTTGAAAAAGATAATAAAATACCATTCTTAGACGTTCTCTTAATCAGAGTTCCCGGATTTCCCGGAGGTAAAGGAAACCATTTCCACAAGAGAAGTAATGTTTTAGAAAATAACAGTGTGAACTATTTTCATTAAGCAGAAGAAATAAATTTTAATAAATCAATCTTATGGAAATTTAGCCCTCATGAAAAAATACTTGAAATGGTGTCTTTCACCTTCCGGGTACAGGTATATGCTAATATAAGAAGATTTATGAATTGATCGGAAGTATAATGGATATATATATATATATATATATATATATATATATATATATATATATATATATATATATATATATATGTGTATTGGTTTTTACTTTTCTTGACTGTTATGGAAATAATATAATATTTAGATCTTGAGTTTCAGTCTTTTATTTCTTTATTAATTTCTCAGGCGACGTTTCGACAGACACCTTCACAAGGAACATCCGTGAATGAAAGATGTACAACATTGATGCAATATGTTTTCATAACTTTCTCCCGATATGCATTAAAGGCTATACAAAATAATTAAATACTTTGACAATTAAAAGGAAATACTAAAGCAAAATGGATATAAATTATCTAAGAATATGATAGGCTAATTTGGTTGTTTGAGAAATTATATACTAATTTATGAAATTATATATATGTAGTGGAAACATATATTAAACTAATTTATAAATTAGTATGAAAAAAAATTAGGTAATGTATATCTAGTAACTATAAAGTATATTTTCCTAAGTTCTTAATAAGGACAGCCCGAGTGCAGATACGTGAACTAAAATTATCGGCTAATTTCTGGCTAACTATTGACGGTTCAAGGGATATGGTGCATTACTACATTTAGGTACGTCTTGAATATTATCTGTTGCATCATTTTATTTTTTAAATTTAACTTAAACCAGCTTTTATGGTATTAAAGCAAAGATATTATTCTCTTATTAGAGGATTTTTTCTAACTTGGAAGGTTTTAGATTGCAACAAATAGCATCCTTTGATCATCTACTTAATTGACTGCTCATAGTATTAATTCCGCACGAATTCCTCAATCTATTAAGTTCAGTTTCCTTTTACTTAGAATCCGACAAGAAATGGTTAGGAAAAGTAACATTTTCTTGGTAATAGTACAGATCGAAGCCTGAAATAAAAAAATAAACTATTCTAATTTCTTCGTTGGTATCTAAAGTGTGAAAGGTGAAAACTAAATTAAGAAGAAGGAATAATAAAATAAAGAAATTAGCTTTAGGACCCTAAAGTTTAAACATTACCAAAAACATGAGTAAATATAATTTTTAATCATATGTAAAGGAGATAGTTGGGGGGTGCAGTCAATAAGAACACCGAATAAGTGAAGTACTTATATTATGTGCCGACGTTTCTAATAATTTTTAATCATTATATTACTGATGATAAAGACTATTACGGTTATCACCATTTTTCAAAGATAATTTTTTAATTATTACTTCAGAAAAAAAAAGTTATTACTAAAGAATACATTATTTTAGTCAAACCTGAAAAGAACATATTGCATTATTTGATTGGTTATAGGATCCCATACAAAAAGAAAAAAGTTTAGGCACTTAGAATTGGGGTAAAAACATGCTTGAAGTTATTTTTAATATTTTATTTGGAAAGAAAAGATATGACCAGGTGAAGGTTCTGGGTTCGAGTCTCGGCCCTGGCCATATCTTTTCAAATAAAATATTTAAAAAAATTATATCATAGAAAAATAAAATAAATTATATTAATCTTATATGTCGTGTGTTAATGGATTATTGGCTATAACACTCGAAATGTTGATGTCCTATTTTCTGAAAAACTTTTGTTTTTAAAAGAAATGTACATTCATAGAAATACAAAACATTTTTGGTCAATAAATGTTTTTTTTTTATCTGTGCCACTATAACCCATGAAGGATCTTGGTTCCAGTCCGCGGTGAAAAGTTGTGGACGGAGGTGATTAGTCCTATATCAAGCGCTGCCTTCAGATCCCCCCCCATTTTTCGTGTCCCCTTTAGAGGCTGTGTTAGCCTCAGGAGGGTTCTACATTCCATAGAATCCATCTGTGAAAATACCACGTTTTCTTTAGAAATATCTTAATTCCTGACCAAAATAACATTCGGGTAGCTTCCAAATAAGGAAGTACTTGGGTAAGTACCTGGGTTCTTAATTTAATTAAGAACCCAGGTACTTAATTAAATCAATTTATATGTTTACAGTTCTCCCTTTACACCAGAAGCGCGTTAGTATCAGGACCTCCAATGGCTATATATTCGGTTCTCTCGAAATCAATTCATAAGACGGCCACTTAGTAGCAACCCTTTAAGCCATCATTTCGAAATAGACGTTCAGCCTCGCAAATACGACCTTGTAGTCAGCGATGAATATGGACAGTAGATAGTCGCCATCAATGAATGGCCCCACATTGCAAGTAGCTTGGTTTCATAGCTTCGTGGATGTATATCTTGAAGAGAATAGGTAACATGCTACACTCTTGCTCTAATTCCTTGGTACCATGAAAAAAGTCCAAAAGGCGATTCCAGCATCTTATCTGATACATGTCGTCGCCCTATAGGAATCTCACTGCCTTTAACAGAGCTCCACTAATGCCTGGTTCTTTACATGTTACGCACAACCTCTCTCTAATTTCATTGTCATAAATTTGTTCTATAAAGGCCATATGGATTTCCTGCTTCTACTTCTCAATGATGTGACGAACAACAAATATATTGTCCGTACATCCGTACGTCCCACCGAAAACCTGGTTGTTTCTGAAGGGTAGAGTACGCTTCCACTACCTTGTCACGGAGCAACCTACCAACAATCCTAGCCACCGATTATGAACGCAGACCCGACAAACTTATCTGTCACCCTTCTTGCATATTCCTGATATGATAGGGCCTGCTCAACGTCACTCTTCCACCTCATCCGGTTTCTCCGCATCTACGTACTCGGTGTAATTTTCCTGTTACGCAAATTGAGATCTAACTTCACTTAGGAAGGTTCTGTAATGATTCTCCCACTCCTTTTATTTATAATAAATTTCCCTTTATTTTTCAACACTCCCTGGTACTCCCGGATTCGATTAAAATGTATACTAATATTGATTTCCTGGCAGAATCTCTCCCATAATATCTATCGATTATAATATCTCCCCTAAGAAGTCGTTTTTAGCTTTTGTCACTTGCGCTTTTACCTTCCTATTCCGGGTTCCCAGCCATCATTTTCTGGTGGAAGAAAGATACTTTCAGTTGGCTAGTTTCTTTTCTCTTACTAGTTGGACAATTTCCTGTGTTAGGCAATTAGGCAGACTCCTCTTTTTTTTTAATTTAATCAATTTTTTAAAGATCATAAATATAGACAAACTTTCATCGATCACAACTTTTAAAGTGCTATAAAATATAATATCAGAATAAATTTTTTTCCTTATCCTTTTGGCTGTTATTATTTTCTTGAACGCAATAAGAATACATTGAATAATCTGTTTTACTGCACCAGGTGCATTTTAAGAGAAGAATGTAAATAAGATTTTCTTGAGATTATTTAGATGGTAGGTGTGAGGGATCTAGTGATGGGGCTCACTAGTTCTTTTTGATTGGAGTTAGTTGTTTACTCAGTCCATGTTGAGTGTCTGTACATGTGTTTGCCAGGGCTGAGGTCGGTCTGTCGGTGTAAGTGTGTTGAATAGTGGGTTCGTGAAGTGTTGGGGCTATTCAAGAATTTTATATGCCTCCATGTGATGAAGTCAGTTACCGTCGGCAATCCGAGGGTCTCGTGTATTAAGTATAGTAAAGTTATAGGCGAAATATTATTCAACATAGGCGCAGGAGTGCCATAATAGTGCTGGTCTAGTAACTGACTTATAGATCATTAGTTTGAGGCGGAGAGATAAGTTCGATGAGGTTAAAAGGTGATTAAGTCTGTATAATTTGGTTCTAACTGACTTGATCTCTTTGTCAAAATGTTGGGATGACGTCAAGTGCCGATCGAGGGTAACACCGAGATATGATATCCTATTAGCTGGCTTGTTTTCTGTGTCCGCTACTCTATACGTTTTAGGTAGAGGGCACTTATTCCTCTGGAAAGATAAAAAAATACAATCGGTCTTTTTGGATTACCTGTAATGTTTAATCCATCAAATTTGTTAGTTATAACCTCACAGGCCGCCTCCGCCTGCTGTAGAGCTCTCTGCATTCAATGAGCTACTGTAGACGGCGACGTCACCACAGTAGCTTTTTTTCTATATAGCACCAACAATTTGATAATAGTACTCGTGATAACACAAGACCTTTGAGGAACACCACACGTAAGTGGAAAGAGGTTGGACAGCTCTTCGCCGACTCGTACCTTTATTGAACGTTGTGAACCTTATAATAGTATAGAGCTGCTCGGGAAACTCGTTGTCCTGCAGTGAATATCAGAATAAATGACATTAATTAAAATCTATATTTAATTTATTTGTTATCTTCTATGAGAAGTATTAATCAATAAGTAACTTTATTTTTACAGTTACCATTTGACGTCAATAGGAAAAGAATGAAATATTGAATCATAGCCGTTACCGATAATACCACAGAAACTTTATAGCAGATTGGAACTCAACACTAACGGATATGGTTCTCTAAGATCAAGGCCGCAATGAAACCGAGACAGAGAATTGTAAAGATGTTTGAGCGAACGCCTAGGCCTTGCTGTAACACTTAACCGTTAAATACTTGTTAACTCCTGAAGGATAAATTATCCGGATCAAATGACCTCACAACTAGAATGACTGAGTCCGTTCACTCACCGCGAAAAAAGTTCATTTATTTCCCATAGTTGTATAATTAAATATGTCATCAATCATGTATTGTTGTCAAGCCATGGTTACTATGTTTTCTTATGCATGGGGGACAATCAAGAAAATATAGCCATAAAAAAATGAATAACATATTGTTCATTCATATATACATATTGCCATTTTATGTTTATATTGCTAATAAGACGTCGATGTTGTAATAACCCTAAAGTTGGCTCACTCAGGTTCAACTGGGATAGGGTCTGTAACGAGTAGTTGACCATTTTAACTCCCTTCCAAGCAACAGCATGACCAAGGAATTTAACCTCCTTTTAAATTTCTAGGGCCAAATATATAGATGATATATTTAGTGATGATAGTTCTATGAAACATGAACCTGGAGGTATCCAATAATTAGAGGTCTTTGGGTAAATTTATTTGAAACAGCATTATGAACCAAGAAAACAAGGGACTAGTGTATCATTATCAATGTAATGTACTGCAAACAAGAGCTATATATCAGATAGCGGGATAGAATTGGATAAGGAGAAACTACATTCGTAAAGAAATCCCAGGTGTCAGACTGGGTCAAAAGCCTATTCCGTGTCGCGAAAGACCCATGAACAATAGTCCACGCATTAATGGAGATGAAACAAAGGCCGCAACACGATGATATTGCTGAATAGTGCAGTGAGATGTTCGAAAATAGAACTAATAATCTGGTATAATGTTTTTTGCATTCAGGACGGGGTACAACCGTTCTAGGTTTGAATATCTACTCGATTTACTATACACATCTAATTTTGCAAATCAGAACGGGAATGATGCTACCTTACATCTGGTTAAAAGAATGGGTGGATAAGAAAATCGTGGGAACCTTTCAAGAAGAATTTACATCTCTGATAATTTCCTCTATTCCACATTTACATGCCATCAACCGCGCTTCGAAGAAAATATTTCAAGGCTTGAGATTACAGCGCCATATCCATCCATGTTTTGAAAATATTTAGCAAACACGTGAAAGGCACCAATCACTCCGAAGTTCTCGGACGTAAATTAAAGCACTTTAGGATAACAGGCAGTTGGATAATTGATTCACCCTATTTCACCTCGTGACCAGGTCGGAGGGTAAGTTTCAACAGATAAGAGGCATCTGCAGAAGAGATTGGGAAAGTGGTCCTCGGGCTCGTCGGAGTGTGGTGCAAGAAGTACTTAATTATCAACCAAACGCATCGAAGCTTCTCAGCAGACTGCTCTCAAGACAAGCAGCGCTCTTCATCGATCACGGATACCGGGAGGCTACCTTGAACTGCCCATGAGAGGAGAATTATACCCTTACTTTTTAAGCTGGGAATAAATTTTGTCTTATACTTAATTTGTACCTTGATTATTTAGATGAAACATGTATTTACTTAAATTATTTATTTTACAATTTTCTGTTACATTATATTGCTCCTTCAAAAGAACAATGACATAACTCAAAAATTGGCATTTTTTATTTAAGCCTTCAGTACCCATTGTATTGGTAGAAGCTTTATAATTCCTGAGCGAAATATCTGATATACCATTTCTGGCTTTTTTTAAAAAAAAAAAGTCATATTTGAGGTGAATCATGTTTAAACTTGAATTTTAGGGATAATGATATAAGTTGAAATAAAGAAAAATTAAGCTATTAAAAACTTTCTAATGGCTAATAAAAACATGTTCAATACCATCATTGCAATAGGAATGCTTTTCTTTACCATTACCCATTTATTTTTTTAAAGTGCATGGGACATTCAAATATCTCTATTGAAAAAATATGTTTTTTGAGTTATTAAATAGTAGTTTTGAACGAGATGAATTTATGATATATCCATTCATTAATTCGCAACAAGAACGTTTAAAGAAGCATAATTGCATCATAAAAAATGATATGATGAATTTAAATAAATATTACATTTAAGTATTAAATATTATACACCACACAGAAAAGCAAGTAAGAAAATATATATAAATAAAAAATGTGTATGTATGTATATATATATATATATATATATATATATATATATATATATATTATTTATTGTTCTTTTTAATACATATTTCAATTTTTTTTTTTTTTATTTTAAAGAGAAAAGATTATATCTTGGCCGGGATTCGAACTCGAGTCTCCCGCGTCCATAGCTCGGTGTTCTAACCTCGCATCCAAGCCAGACAAATCCATTCTCTTCACTGATCCTATGTGATCTCTGTGAAGAAATCATAGTGATATAGGATCGTGTTCTCACAATTTTTGCGAGGTGTACACTGGGAAATATGTTCCTTGAACATTACTTTAATCGGGATCTCGTTGACTTACGTCAAATTTATATGTATTAAACAAGGTAGCTCACTGTGTAGTGTGCTAAGATGCTGTTCCATGCTCGAAGGTTCAGCTCCGGCTGTGGCAGATAAATTATTTAACCTGCTAACAGCTAACGGATGGACACTGGAGGATCTGAGATCAGTAGACCCTCCTAAGCTCACTCGTCCTCTATAGAATGGGTGTCGCTCTGTAACTGTAGAACTGTAGAAGTGTTAATCGCTCCTACCATGTCAATTTTCCCCTCAGACTCTACCCTGTGGGATGTGCAAATTAAAGTGGTAGGGATTCATTTGTAAATTACCTAAACAGCGTTACATCTGTATCAGAATATATAAATAGGATGGACCCAATTACCAAAAGTATATCTCCAAAAATTTCATTTTTATTAGACTCTTTGTTAATTCTTGATTTCTTTCGTATATTTTGTTTATATATTACTAGTAAAAATACGATGAATTGTTATTTCAGTATGTATAGTCTGTCACACTTTTATAACAAGTGAAATATGTTTCTTGATGCGAGCCAACGTCGAATTAGTTAGTTCTGGAGATTTCCCTTTAGCTAGTTTTCCAGGACATTAGGTAATGTTCAATATATGAATTATAGCCTTATCGAGTATTTGCAATCTTTACGATTGCCATTAATGAGACTCGATATGCAAATGACGTAAGTGCGCATGCAGGGATTCCTTCGAAAATCCAGAACTGAGGATTTCTCTATGACGGAATGCGATTCCCATCATTTTTTTGTATTAAATATCTTCAACGTTTATGCCAGATTATGTAAATAATTAATTCAAAACTTAAACAGTTAGTAGATATTGTATTAGATAACTTTAAACAGCATGGAAAGACTCTAATAAAAAAACAAAAAACAGTTTGATTGTATTCAAACAGATGTTATATATTTTTCCCATTTTCAGACTTGGCATCCATAGATATTTTAATCTAAGGCTATAGTGCACCACCAAACAGAATCTTCTGTGCCAGAAACTGAAGGATCGACACTGAGGACACTTGCCCACGGAGGCAGCATATTTCTAGCAAAAATTTAGTTTTAGGCAATTATTCTTTATAATACTTGTAACATATAATGAAAAATTAATGAAGATAAAAAATGTAACTGAATTTTTTATGTTAAATTTTTGTTGTTAGTTAATACTATGAGGTGTGTAGATATTTTGAACACACCATGTTTATTTAGAAAAATGTTTCCAAAAATATCATTATAATACAGTTGACATTTATTGAACAGAGGGGAGACATAAAATAAGAGACGGAAAAATTAAGCCTGTGCTCCATCACATAACAAAAATTACACGGGCTGACAAATTTTTTTTTAGTATTAACATAAATAGCATAAGCTAGTAGAACGAACCTCTCTGAAAGCGAAAATGACCAGCAGGAAGTCGTAACACCTAAGCAATCCTTGTTACATTAAACAAAGTATATGCACAACGGTGCCACTTTATTTAACGATGCTTTTATTAGCTTTCTTACTCCTATATATCGATTATTTTATAATTTATATTAAGTTAATATCAAAGGAGCATACATATATCAAAAGCATTTTTTTTAAACATGTTAAATTTATTTTTTTCTTTTATGGGGGTCACATCTTCTCTCTTTAAAAACTCTTTAAAAAGCAATCACCCATCATTGCTGGATCCCATCTTCCTTGATACCGAATTTCCATTGATCTTATATCTTGATGAAATCTTTCATTTTGCTCGTCACTAACCGTACCTCAGGAAAAAACATAAATGAGAATGTAGAAAGTGAATTTTTAAACACATCTAGCAACCAAGTATCTGGCATCAGTCTAGAAGTTCATTAACCAGTTGTTCGAAGTTTTCCCCAATCTTGTTGCCTAAAAAGCCCCTCACAACATTTGCAAATGAGTTCCAAGGCGTAAGTTCTTGCATGCTGGGCTTTTCTTTAAAATGCACATCGTCCAGCAATTTTCTGATTTGTGGACCAATAAAAATTCCTTCTTTAAGTTTGACGTGACTTAACTGGTAAAAGAATTGCCTTAGGTATTTAAATCCTTCGCCCTCTTTACTCACAGCTTTCACAAAGTTTTTCATGAGCCCAAGTTTAATGTGTAAAAGTGACAAAAGAACATTTTTTGGGTCTACAAGAGGCACATATTTAAAATTTTGACTTCCTGGTTGAAAATCAATCATTTCCGGCCAAATCTTCTTTACATAATGTCCATTTTCTGCACGACTGTCCCAAAAACACATAAAACAGCAATGTTTTGTAAAACCTCCCTGAAGTCCTACTAAAATTGCTATTACTTTTAGATCCCAACATACCCACCATTCATACCGGTTGTGGCTAATTCTCTCTAAAACGGTAAGCATAGTTTCATAGACTTCTTTCATCGTCACTGAATGGGCAACTGGTATAGACGGTTTGATATTTCCATTACAAAGTAATACAGCTTTGAAACTGTATTTCGACGTGTCTATGAATAAGGGCCACTCACAGGGAGAATGCTCGATATTGAGTTCCTACATTGAACCATCGATATCAGTACACGCAAACAAGGCATTCTCCATAGTATTAAATGCAGAAAACGCTGCATTTCCTTTTCTGAAAATTCGTAATTTTTGTTTCTTTCGCTAGCAAATCCCACTCCAAGGAACCAAGAAGTTCTGATTGTTCCTTTGACAACCCCAAATCACATACCAAATCATGAAGTTCATTTTGAAGAATCAAATTTGGCTCACCAGCACTGGAACCTGGATCAAATATGGGGTCAGTACACTCTTCTTCTGACCTGGTAGATGATGTGGCATCGTTGCCATTAACTCCTAAAACAATATCATGCCACTCTAAAGGCACAGTCGGCCTGCATTGTGAGGAACAGGTCTTATGGCAGAAGGTACATTGGGGTATTCAATTTTTTGCTTTGCTTTTTGGAATAACTCTTATCCTTTGTACATACAGAAATAGCAATCATTAGGATGATTGGTGGGTTCTCGCCAAATCATTGGAACCGCAAAAGGCATACTTTTTCTCTTCCCTTGCATCCACTGCACCAGTAACACGCTATAGGACCCATGGGGTGCCCAATGCTTATCTTGATCCCCGTTTGAAATACTGAAATATAGAAAATAGGATTTTTTTACAATTTCAGAAAATGGCCTTGCTTGTGACTTAACAATAATTTCTCCACAAATATAACATTTTCGTCGTACTGAGTTAACTAAACAATTGGAAAACCTTTCTTAGCACTCTATAACCACTCACAGCAGTAAAATTTACACAGTATATAACCAGCTAGTAGGTTCCCTGCGGCGTTATCACTCGGAGCATGCCAAAGACTTATACCTGCTGGTAAGAGAAGCTCTATTGAGCATATTGCCAAATGGTACGTGCTGGGACTTTTGTGATATTTTTTCTATTATTAGGAAGATATTAGCATTTGAAAAATAATAGGCTGAACAGTGTTACAGAAATGGTGTCGGCCAGTGTCATAGTTCTGACCCAGCCGATTTATTGTGAGAATTTATGTAACAATTTTCACAATTACTATTAATGAGTACTTTCAGTTCCGATATCTCAAAAGGAATAAATCTTGTTTATGAATCATAAATCTCTTATCGAAAATTTTATTATTTTACAAACATATAAAATATACATCTTTAATACAAAATGTTAAAGAAAACATCTGTGCCTACCGCAATTATTTAATGAAATTAATACATAGTTATGGTGCTATTTATGAATGAGATTTTGGAAGCCGTGCACAACATCTCTTTAGCAGATTAATTTTCAGGTTGGTTTAATCTATTTTAGGAGTGACTACAATCCACCATTATTAACTTTAATCAAAGATCATTAAGAAAGTATTTTACAAGCACCTATTAATCAGATTTTAAATCAATTTTTATAGTTTCTCAAGACAACAAGATATATCTGTTAGGTGTTTGCTATGAGCATTCATGGAAAACTAAACTATATCTTAAATGTTTGTCTTAATAAATTTGTTGATATATAAATTTGGTATATATTTTAAATCTTTTCTAAATAAACTATGGCAAAGAGTATTATTACGGCCATTGAAATTGGGTGATAAATGATATGAGTGAGTTGGATAATTACGATGAGGAAATAAACAAACAACTTTTGGCGTATATCGAGATTATACATCAAAGATAGATACGCTTAGACTAAGTAAATTGAATGACCCTAGCTTATTAATAGTTGTTATTTCTTTTTATATGAAATACTATTAATTTATTTTAATGATGCTACTCAAACAATATTTTATAACCTGTCATTACACAACATATTTGTTATTAAGTAATTGTGCGAAGAAAGATTTTTATACTTGATAAGAGGCATTCATTAATAATTATTCCAATGGTTTTAGATTAATCATCCTAAGGAAACATTTCACATTAGGTTTAGTAATTGGCCGTATACCTCACAGGTACTCAAGTTTTACTAACACTGGTTGCGTAAGTCCAAGGAACATTCTATCTTTTATTTTAAACAATATTAGGAACGTGATCATTGTTCTCGATAGATATTGCTCCAGCATTTTGAAAGCATCTTTCCGTTCACCGGTGTAGAGAAGAAATATAATTCAGACTAGGGAAACCCATTGTTTCAGCTTAAAAGTTTTATTATAAGCATGTATTACGCCGAAAGCTTATGTCTTTGCCTTGTCATAATTGGTCGCTTGAAATGGCTCCTTCAAGAGTTTCATCTATAAATGTTTATTTCTTCAAGTTTTCTCTCAACTACTTAGGAAATAAATTGATGTCGTCCACCTACAGAGATTAAGATTCAATAATCTATTTTGTACTCATTTGTATTATCTTGTGTTGCAAACATGAAACATGGTATCATAAATTAAATATATTTTCAAAGAAAAAATATAGAGTGTTTTAAAATATATTATAAATTAGAATCAGTTAGGTATTTAAGAATACATAATATATTTTATTCATATATTTATTTAAGGTAAAAAAAAGGCAATGTTTATGACAAATTAAAATAATATTATTGTGGAATAATAGGCGAGTAAACAGAATTATAATTGGTATTCTGTTAATGAAACAGGAAGGAGAAATGAGGAAGTATGCAGGAGAATATATGCATATACCAAACAATTCCCGATTTACAATACATAATCCTAACATAGTTACCTGACCTTTGTTTAACACTTCAAAGAAAACCACTGACGAATAAATTTCAGGAACTATGACCGACTGCCAGATTCTTATCGGTTGATTCTAAAATATTTATATGAATCATGGCTCATGAAAAGAGTAATAAGAAAATGAAAACGTGCATTCATGTAAGACGTACGTGCGAACTATGATATCGGTACGAAACTCCAACAGGAAATACCTCAATGAATTTCACATTTGAACAATTTTTACTAAGAATTAAATAAAAAATAATGAATTACGTTAGATATATGGGAACAGTATTTACATGAATTCTACAGTTTTATCAGTACGGAATATTTTGAGGGCTAAAAAATTAGTTCCAGATAAGTAAATAACACGAAGTATTATATAAGTAATAGTATGCTGCGAAGAAATAACTTCTGATGAAGAAGGTTGGGATTATTCCTCAGGTTGATATTATTTATTAAAATTATTGAACTTTGAACTGTCATATCATTATTATGTACCTATTTTAAAGATTTTTGTAAAAGTAATATAAAAACGTCTTTTATAACGTTTTCTTTGTTTATACTGAACGCTTCAAATAACCATCTAAACTTCTAATAACCAAAAAAACAAGATCTTATTTTAATGTTATATATCCATAAATACTGTTATTATTGTGAACTGTTTCATTGGTTTAGATCCATCATGGTGTAAACCCACACATAAATAAATAAAATAGCTCATTTTAAATAAGAAAGTTAAGGTTATTCCCCACTAAGACAGACTGGATTCAGGGAGCTATTGTCCTGGCTACTGAATGAATAGAGCTTGGGAACCTGCCTCCTCTGGCATTTTACAGAATCGTGTCTCCATTCAGTAATGAAGGTGTCTCTGAATCCAACAAGTGGAATGCTAACCTGATAACCTTTCTAATTAGCTTATGGATTTTAAAATATAGTAGTTTTTAAATTATGTTTCAACAATCCATACAAATACTCTAAAAACTGTTAATTAAAGCAAACACCGATTGAAGGAATTCCGAATCAATCCTACTATAAATATAATAATAATCAATAAACGGTCTCTTGATATTATACCAAGTTGTTTAAATAAATAAATTTAAATTTATAAAAATATTCCTCATCAGACTTGTTAACAATAGTTTATTAGTCTTAACATGAAATATGTGACCATATCTTTATTTCCAAAAAATTGTTTTGTTTTTTACAAATGTATACAATGTATGTATAAATAATCCTGAAATAACTATGTTTTTTTTTGACGAATTTCTCGCTTTAATGATATCGATCAGGAACTAAATATTTTTTAGTTTATCTATAGAAATTTAAATCTACTAACCACTTTCGAAAAAAAAAAGAAAAGAAAAATCTAACGCGGGCACTACAATTTCCTCTTTGAGTCCTTATCGGCTCAAAACTATATAAGATATTATTGAATTTTCAATTAATTATTACAGAAATATGTTTATAAAAAAACATCCCTGTCTAGTTAGATAAATAATTAAAGAGTAATTGAATTTACTCTAAGACATTATAGCTCATAATTTAATTGCATTATTATTCTAATGGAACCCAAAATCAATAGTTATTATTCTTACTATATTATGAAAATGTGCTTTTAGGGATCGCCGTGAAATATTCTTCATACGTTCCACACAAACTTCTCTCTTACAGCTATTTTCATGGCCAATATTTTTTGCTTATAAAAATAAAATCAAAGCAGAGACTTGTATAATATCACAATGGCTTAGCACTGCCTGGGGCCAGGTTGGGCTCACGATCTTTGAGATGACCCATATTATGTAAAGAGTGAATTAAGGATATCCTTTTTCATAGCGAGTCAGGCAGGTTGGTAATTCTGAAGCAATGCACTTGGTAATTTTCTTAGCCACGCTTATCCTCAGAATTAAGTAATTATTCATAATTACTTAAAATTTTTGGAATAGCTTTAGTAATTATTGTATACATCCTTACTGGATTAATGCACATTCTTGCCCATGTATTTCACACTAATGGGAAATAATTACTTGCCTTGGACCCCTATTACTATCATTCCTTCTTTATGTTGTTTATTTTATAATTTAATAGTTAATTTCGTTTTCTTAATTTGTCTCTTATCGTTTTATAATACATTTGATTGTTGACTCCTAAACAATATTTGATTTTTATATCTTTATGTTATAAATATGTTTAAAAAAATATATTCAGTAACTTTACATTTTTTTTTTTTTTTTAACTGTTCTAATAGTTTATAAATAGATATTATAGATACAATATTAAGTATGAATCTGAAAAAACAAACTTTTCCTTTTCAATCTACAGTGAGTTTAAGATTTATAATTCAAATAAAAATCATGTAGACATCTATAAGACTTGAATACTATTTATAATGGCATAGGTTGACAGTTAGCACTGAGTCGAATAAACCTTGAAGCAGTTTTATCGCTTACCTGAAAAGTGGTTTTTCATTTTCGATATTTTGCATTTGTATTGCTCGTAGATTGCACTAAAGTTTAACTCAAGATTTACGCTATATATAAATAGCGGTTACAAAAACGGACGACCGATCGCCTGCAAGTCATTTATGTAAACATCGTTCTTCTCATAAAATGTGATTATATAGATTGAGATACTAACAGTAAATGATATGAAAAACCATATGATGATGTTAATAATCATTAATGGAATTCTTTAAATGTAGATTGAAAGTTGGTTTTTACACTCAATAAATACAAGGGGTAATAAAAACACTAAAACATATAAACAATGTCTGTTTATAACCAAGGGCGGATCCAGGGGGGCAGGGGAGAGCATGCCCCCCAGACAGTTTTTTTATGTTCTGTGGAGAATCGATTATAGTACATAATTGTAGGCAAATCATATGATCATAGTTGTTAAAATAACAGAAAGAACATGGGTGAAACAATTGTTTTGATATTTTAAATAACCTTTGAAATCTTTCTATAGATATTCTAAGTTTATTTCTAAGTTATTGTTGATTTTTTTTTCCGTCTGGCCGTTGTGCCCCCCCCCCAGAAAAAAAACCTGGATCCGCCTTTGTTTATAACCAAAATAGAAGCCGTATTACAAAATGGTGCGCCGAAAATACTTGGAACCTATTGGCTGATACCAGGAAGCAGGTTGACACTGGCACGCCCACCGACCAATCGGATAGCCACACCCAGCTCCACCCCGCCGGCTATATTACGCATATAGCAGAACCTGGTTCAGTATTCTTGACCACCATTCTAGGTCCATACATATAAAAACGATTAGAATCTTTAAACTAGAGTTTGATAAATGCTTAATAATTATAAATTTTATCATATTATAGAATTGAGTTTGGCGTTCCAGAATGTGATTTCTTTTTTTTTTTATTATATCCAACTCTATTTATTACTTTTATCAATTAATCTCAGATCCTCTTTATGTTTATTTAGTTATTTTGTTGGTTATGTAAACAAATGATAGACAGATTTTTATATTTTTTCTAATAAAATAATTTTAATTTTCAACAATAATGGCAATAAAAATAAATTGGAAAATCGATCAGCCTTGGGCTTTAAAAGAATGTGAAAAAGAGCATCCTGGCATCCATAAAAAGATCAAATCACGAAAAATTCAAGATATTTATACCGTTACAACATTAAAAAGAGTTTTCATTTTAATTTGTGTTATTTTTCCATTATCTTATAGCATTTTTTGTATTAAATATTTTATTGCTAAACAATAAAAATATAATAATAATAAATAAAATCGTGACCATCAGTTCTCCGTTATAAAGGTCAAGTAACCTTTTAAGAATGTGCATTCAACAGATTAAAATTGTCAATATTAAATGGTAGATGAGTGAAAAAATTGAAATATGCAAGAGCTACTTTTGCACCGTACAGACCCACAAGCAAAGTTACAACCCTCTAAATTGAAGTATTGACGCTGTGTCGTGATCGCTTCAGGACAGTATGTTCCCGCAAGGTTTATTAAAAAAAAATCGAGAAAATTAAATAATTGCAATCGAGTAACCAACCTTTTTTGTTCGTAGCGGTCCTCTTTGATCACAAATATTAACATGTATTATTTTTACCGATAGCCCCTTCGGTAATTTGCAGCAATACCCAATTAGTATATTAGCGAATTTGGAAAGTGTGAATTTTAAACTGACTGATAACATGATCTTTAATTTGTTATGAAATGATTTTTATGAAGTTATTGAATGTAATATTTTATATCCAAACATTTCACATTGTTTTCCAAAGTAAGGTCATTAACCTCTCATACAAAAAATAGTAATAGACTAAATTTAAAAAAAACCAAGACCTAAACGGGTAGAAATAAATAAATTAACATTTGTTTTGATGTCATTTTTGTGCCCGCTGCTTCGCGTGCCTTAAAATATTACTCAAAATGAGCAATCAGAACATTCAGTCAGGTGACAGAATATTTTAGGATGAGCTGAGAATACCTCGATGCAGCTGAAATTTTCGTAAGATATTTAGCCTGAGTTGTTTTAAACGATTAAAAAACTTGGGTAAGAGAAAATATTGAATTCTCAACGAATCATTCAATATCCATTAACTGGAGCAAATTAATATTTACCACACAAATTGATTATAAGAGGGATATTATTTCTTGTTTCATGTTTCAGGAGCTGGAAAAAAACTCATTTTTAGTATAATCTCATAGCAAATATTTTAATAATTTTTAAGTTTTATATCCCTAAAAAAAAGCCAACGTCAATTGTCTTCTAGAACTTGCCACCTTCTGAAAAAAATCGTATTTCGTCATGACTTGCAAATTATTTTCATTCACTTCGAACAAAAGGTCACTAAGTCCATTTTCTGCTTAGCCTTAAGTTGACAGAACAACAGTGAATATGAAAGATAACAAGCTGATTGATGTGACTCTGGATTGAAAAGTGAAATATGGTGTATTTTTTCGTGAGTGGATGATTTTACAGTTAAATTTTTCGTGCCATTTGGATTATATTGAAGTTCTACAATTGTTTATATTATCCTTGCAGTTTCTTTTTTTGCTTTTGTTTAGTTTTGCACGCTTGTACCGTGTGATTATTCAATTTTATTATATACTTTTATAAATTCCAATTATATCTAACATTTTAATTTAAGCAATTTGATTTACATATAAAGATTACAAGTAAAAAATGAAGTTACTCCGTGTTTTTCTCAAATTCTGATAGATCATTTGATATTGAATACGATCGAACACCGAGTTCAAGCAGCTCAAAACGGCTGAAAATGTGTATCGGTAAATGGAAAAAAAAACTAGCTCATCTGAACAAGCCAGGGGAAAAACTGTGTAAGGTGACTTCTACGAGTTGACCTTTAAAATCCTCAAACATCCTCTTCATTGTCAGATTGAGAGGACCAGTTTGACTTTATTAAAACTAGCTATGCCCACGACTTCGTCCGCATGGGATAGTAGAAATGAGGTGCATTTGTAATTTTTTAGGCTAATTACTTTGCAAATAAACTACGTACAAAAATATAAAATAAGTGTTTTACTGCAAATAGCTTATTTCAGTACATTTTTATAAACAACGTTTTTTGTTTTCCCATCTTTATCCAAAACATAGAGATTTTGCCAAAACGTATTTTATATAGTAAAATCTAAGTGAATTAAAGAATCGTTAATTTAACAGATATCGGAGTTATTAAAGTATTTTATAACTACCTAATTTCTAATTTGCAATGGCGAAAATACGGTTATCACCATTTATTATAATGGAATAATTTATTTGATTTGTCTATACTTTAACTTTTAGGGTTATATTAACATTGTAAGAAAGCATTTTAAATAGTAAAATATAACTAAATTAATGAAAGGTTATATTGACGTTGTAAGAAAGTATTTTAAATATGAAAATCTAATTAAACTAATGAATGGTTAATTTAACAGGCATAAAATTTATAAAATTATTTTAAAACTAACTCATTTTTAACATGATGTAGTAAAAATTCGTTCATTACCTTATATGATAGTTTAATCCTTTATTTTGTCTGTATATATAGTTTAACTTTAGTTTCAACTTGACTAGGCTAGGGTACGAAGTGCAGGTTCACGCAGTAGAGGGGAATAGGAGAATAATTAAATTTATATATTGTTTTAGTGTATTATCAACGTTATAAAAACGTATTTTCTGTAGTAAAATCTAAGTGAATTAAAGAATGGTTAATTTAACAGACATCGGAGTTATTAAAGTATATTAAAACTACTTCATTTATAATTTTCAATAGTAAATATTCGTTCATTACCTTATATTATAAGTTAATACTATATTTTCTCTGTGTATATTGTTCAAATTTAGTTTTAATAGTTAAATTTAAAATTGCAGCAATGTGCGCAGTTACGGTGCCGGGACCTGACTATGAGGCTAGGGTACGAAGTGCAGTTTCAACGTTCACGCAGTAGAGGGGTAATAATAATAATAATAATAATGATAAAGTCTTTATTTATTATTATACGGTATAGGAGAATAATTAAATTTATATATTATTTAGTGCATTATGAACGTTGTAAAAATGCATTTTATGAAGTAAAATCTAAGGAAATTAAAGAATGGTTATGAAAACTACGTATTACGAAAATACACACTCAAAACAACCAAAAAAATTAACGAAAACAATGGTATTTTACGAATGATTCTAAACAAAACTCTAGTTACATTATTTAAATTAGCTTAAGAAAACGATAAATTATAATTAACTGAGATTGTTCGTTACTACAATATAAACAAAAAGAGTTACCGCTATTAGGTACCTGCCTAATATCCAAATGTACAACAAATAATCATGATGTAATAACATCAACTTAATTTGAAAGTAATCTTCTTTTGACAAATGGAATAAACAAAAAACGACCCAACTAAAGAAAAATGTTTAATAACCTACCCCAAAAACTGATTTTTATTTCACTAAGAAAATTATTTATTATTATCACTGGCTCTACAACCCAGCCCCGGTCCTGGCCGCATCAAGACGTCGCCTCCACTCTTCTCTGTCCTACGAAAAGGTCTTCCAAGCTCTGGATCCAATGAGGCTGCCTGCATCACTCTCGACTTCATCTGATCATCTAAGTCGTGGACGCTCACGTTTTCTTTTTCCATCAACGAATCCAAACAGCAGTCTTTTAAGAATAGCGTTGTCCTCCATTCGGCCAGCCCATCTCAGCCTAGATATTCTTATGTGCTTCACCACGTCAGGCTCCTAATACAAAAGATACAGCTCTGCATTTCGTCGACATTGATCGCCAACTCTTACAGCTCTAAACATTCTTCTTAATATTGTTCTTTCGAAGAGCAACATCTGCTCTGGACAGAGGCCAAGTTTCCCATCCATAAGCTAAAACAGGCCAGATGATTGTTTTGTACAGCATGACCTCTTCTTGATATCAGACGGCTTCATAAAATTTTCGCCATCCTAAAATAATATCTATTTGCGGCCAATATTCTTCTTTGAACTTCTGGGCTGGTTGAACCATCTGCTTTGACCAGAGAACCGAGGTAGACAAAACTGTCGACACTTTCGAATGTGTAGGCACCAAATGTGATGGGATCCAATTGTCTGTAAGGGTTAGCCACCATATACTTAGTCTTTACTTGGTATTCCTGAAGGCCATCCAGCATTCTCAAAAGCGGTGTTCTTCCCACTATGTCTATGTCATCTGCAGAGGCCAGTATTTGGATGGACTTAGTCAGAATTGTACCAGTGACTTGTAACCCTGCGCCTCTTATGACTTTTTCTACTGCAAAATTAAATAACAGGCACGAGAGTCCATCCCCTTGTCTCAGACCCCTAGTTGTCTTGAATTCTTCAGACAAGTCATTCTGGATCTTGACCTAGCTTCTCGACTCCCTCATCAGCAATTCCACTAGGCTTATCAATTCTCTGGGGGCATACATTTTTTCCATACTTTGATACAGTTTTCCCTTATGACCCAAGTCACAATGGCTCTGACACAATTCAAAATTACAAAGAGTGTGAGCTTCTTGACCCACCAGATGATGAGGAAATTGAGGATGCAATTCAGAAGCTTAGAAATAACCGAGCACCAGGATGTGATGGCATACCAGCTGAACTTCTGAAAGCTGATGGAAATGAAATGAAAAAGGTGATTCGAGATCTGCTACACAGTGTTTGAATAAGCTATTATTATCTATATGATGATAATGAATCGCCAAATGTCTTGCTAACCGCAAAACTCGAGAACGGCTCAACCAATTCGGCTACTTTTTTTTTTTGTGAGGTAAAGACAGTCAATTGATCTCAGATAAAGAAGGTATCCCTACCATTTCAGTAGTCTACCGGGGAGTGTTCAGAACTCTGCCCTAGAAGATAGATCAATTCGCAGCTGAAAAGTTTTAATATTAGCATGCCTTCCGCACATTAGTCTGCCCTCACATGTCTGCCCGTTCGGGTGGGAACACTTAGGCCCTCACGTGCGCACATAAACCTTACATATTTTCATACAATTTTTCATCCCCTATTTTTAATTAATCCTTCAAAGGGTAAAAATTTTACAAAATGCAATATTTATTTATATCTAATCAAAATCCTAAAAAATAAGTTTCAAGCTTCTAGCTTCAAAAGGACGAAACTTACATACAATCTTTCATCCCTTATTTAAACCATTTTTTCGCATTAAAAAGTAAAGCTTGAAGTAAAACCTATCTCCGGCTCTAGACTGTCTCTGTACCAAATGTATTTAATTCGGTTACGTAGTATAGTAGTGAAAGCTTAATATTTATAATATATAATATTATAATATTAGTACAGATAATGTAGTAGCTTAATCTAAAATTTCATAGTGATAGCTTTAAAAATTACAGTTTTTTTTGTTGTATTTTTATACGTTTTTCACCCTTTCACCCTCTTAAGGGACGCATATTAAAAAAAACTTTCTTAGTGCGCGTTGGCGTTATAAAATGTAGCTACTGTCCGAATTTCAAGTCTTTAGCTTATGCCGTTTTGGCTCTGCGATGGTCTTTTCAGTCAGGACGAACTCTTTTATATATACAGATAGATAAAGGCCAAAAATTGAAATAACTTCGAGAATGTCAAGGTTTTTCAGCCACCGAAGAATTCTCTTGTCATTTTTACCGATTTTCTCTCTATAAGAACATTCTTTGCGTCTTGGCAAACAAAAAAGAAAATATCCGAATTGGTCGAGTCGTTCTCGAGTTTTTTGGTTACCAAGACATTTGGCGATTCATTGTTATTATATAGATAATAAGAACGATACCGCGGTAAAATTGCTTTCCATAACATTAAGGATAAAGTGAGTTGCTTCGATTTTCCACAGTAGTCTTCATATAGCATATCAATTAATTAGTATTATTATATCAAATGGAGATAATCGTAAATAAGAAATGCGTTCTTAAATGAAGATATTATGGTAAATGAAAAATATACTAACGGAGAGGAGTGAAGTTTTGAATTCTTAAAATCACGTAGCTTTAGGAAAATTGGTACATAATGGTCTATTGAAATGACTATATATTCCAGTCTCTGGACAATACTTGAATAAACCTCAGTTTATTGTACAGAATACCGTGCTCAAGCCATACATCTTAGTCAACCTTCTTCTAATGTGGAATAATTTCAGCCTAAGTATATACAAACCATTTTTTTAACAAACTATTGATGCATTTTGTGAGTTATAAACACGGAAAATAACTTGTAAAAACGGGTTAGAGATAGTAAAGGGATTTCGAAAATCTTTTTCCTGTATATTTATGTAATTGAATATTAACGTTTAATAACTGATTCAATATACAGTATTTTAAGTAGTTTTATTCCCTATCGAAATAACATCCTAATTCCCTAGCATAGTAGCATATATTTCATAAATTGCGTTATATGATGAGAGATTGATGTACGAAATAAATACTGACGTGTGACCTAATGCCTAATATTTGAAGCAAATTATTGTCGTCGAATCGCTGCGTTACAGAAGACTTGATCCCACGAGTACCAAGAACGTACATTCACTTTTTATTTTGGCTATTTTGGACGAGATCACCGCCAATAACGTGTAATTACCTCAAATATTACAGAATTGGGATCGAGGAGTGCACAATCTAATTATGTACTATTGAGAATCCTGAAATAGACGCTACAGTGATTTTCTTTAAGAGAGGTTACGCGGTTTCATCAGTTGATGATAGCTGACCCAACGACTAGGATGAAGTTATCGATGGTTTCTAAACCTAATGTTATTGTAAAGGTCAAATGATATTTCATAATAATTAATAAATAAAAGATATATTTCAAATAAAACAATCTTCATTTTTTATTAAGATATTTTCATATTGAACCATGTTCAATAAAAATTATCGTACAATGATTATTTCACACAAAACACATCGGATCGTATTCCAGATTAGGGTAAAAAATTATATAACCAATCATCATATGTCTATTGTACTGAAAACGATTACATATATTGAAAATAAAAGAAATGCAAAGTGAGTGTAGAATTAATAATGAAATATTGTAGACGATTCAGAAGTAAGAATAAATCGTTTAATTATTAAAGTTTATTTTTATCATTATAATAATAAGCTTTATATTTTTCCTCTTTCTTCTATGTACAATTTTTACATGGTGTTTATATTTACAAGGTTTTTTAAAAAGAAAAAAAGGTCGTTCTTTGGGCATAAGCCTCTCCCAATTTACCCCAGCTAAGTCTGTTCCAAGCCGAACGGTGCCATAATACTCCTATGAAGTTTTGTATGTCGTCCCGCCATCTCGTAGCTGGTCTCCCTCTTCTCCTAGTGCGGTGTATTGGATACCAATCCGTTGTTGCCTTAGCCCAATGTGTTAATGCCATTCTTGCAATGTGTCCAGCCCACTGCCATTTAAGATCAGATACTGTCTTGAGAATATCGCGTGTACCAGTCAGCTTCCGTAGTTCTGTCTTCTTTATTTTCTCCCTTCTACTTTTCCTTAACATACTTCGCTCCATTGCACGCTGAGTGATTGCTAGGGATTTGGATATATCATTATTTAGGCTCCAAGTTTGGCATCCATAAGTTAAAGAGGGAATGATGCAAGCATCAAAAACTTTTCTCTTGTGATGTATGGCCATGTTGCTTTTAAAAATATTTTTGTGTGACCAAAATTTAGACCATCCTATTTTAATCCTTCTATTCACCTCTTTCTTGGATTTATCTGCAAATGATATGAGTTGCCCTAGGTAGATTGTTTCTTTAACCCATTGGAGTTTGCTGGTACCGAGAAATATTTCTTCTTCTTCGGCATTTGTCATTAAGACTGATTTGTTAAAATTTATCTCCAGCCCAGCCTCATTTCCTACTAGGACTAGCTCTTCTAGCATTTTCTTCAGTTCAGATGGTGAGTGAAATGAGAAGTACATCATCATTATATATAATTTTAAATATAATAGTTAATTCCCATGTGATATGAACATGAAACGGCTCTTTATATAGTTTTTAAACAGTTTTTCAAACGATTAGTTTTGAAACCTCAAAACTATTTTAAATGTTGATTTATTTGTACAACTCGAGGTAATACGAGTTAATATCTGTGGTACATTACACATTTACTGTTAAAATTAATAACAGAATATATATATATATATATATATATATATATATATATATATATATATATATATATATATATATATATATATATATATAAAGAGGAACGATAGTCAATATTTAGTTTATACTCGTTTATTGAACTAAGAACGGTAGGTTATAATTTAATCAGTTCACCTCATCCTAAATATGTGTGCAGTAGGGGTGACTTAGATTATTCGCCTTAAGGGAGGCCAGAGTTTTTTAATATTTTTTTGATATGAATAAATGGAGATTTAAAACAAAAAAAACATCCTAAATATCTATTACTTTGTTGCCTTCATTTCAACTTCAGAATAAAATCATCTCTTTCTTGCAATCGTTAATACATAGTGAGTTTGGTAAAGTGTTATCATATAAATAGTTTTAGCTAAGCGATACTCATAAAAAAACAACTACACATAAAAGAAAAATTAAAACTATTTACAATAAACAATCGCATGATTTATATTGTTATAAATAAAGATTATATTTAGCATTTTAGTTTTTATATGAACTCGGGGAGTACGGCGTACCCGTATAGTGAGAATAGGAGTAACCCTTATTGTTTTCTCAAAACGCGTTCATGGTGCTCTTCTTCACTCAGATTAAATCTTTCGGGGCCCATTTTTATTTTGTCCAAACTTTTAATAAATGGAAAATACTTTACAATCCACGACTACCATTGAACTATCTTCTACCAACTGATTTGGAATATATTTACATGCAAAAAATAAACAATATATAAAGCTATGTACAATTTACATATATTTATAAATACATAGAACAAAAATATTTAGCATATGCTTGGAATAAAGTATTTTTAACTTAGGAAAGAAGTCGTATATTCGGTAAATATTTCGGTATTCTTAATGTTATATATTTAATTTATACTTTAATATATTAGGTAAAAAATATATGATAAATAGTAATAACTTGTTCCTCCCTGTAGCTATTAACAACATTAAGGCGAAGGGGTTGAAGGGTTGAGGCGTTGTGACATTATCCTAAGAAGAACCTGGCAGAGGTACCTTTTCTAGCTTATTATGAGTTAAAGCTTACACAGCACTGTGATTAAACTAATTAATATTAATCAAAACAAATTTTTTGTTATTCAATTGAGTGTAAAATACAACTTAGATAAGTGGTGTAGTAGTTACTTAATGTATATATATATATATATATATATATATATATATATATATATATATATATATATATATATATAAGATATAGTATAACAGAACGAATAGGTAAATACATTCACTTGTTTTACCAAAAAATCAATGTAAAGTACTGATAAAATTTTATAAAGTGCCAAGATCCCGAAATATAAACCAAATAGAAACAAACAAAAATCCTCTTTTTCATTCATAACCCAATTTAAGAACAAAGAATAACAATATATTGAGTCGCAACGGATGAAATGTCAGTTTTGTTTGTTTCATTTATTTACAGTTTTCTTTTCATTAGGGATTAGATTATTTGTACACCAACAGTTATGTTATTATTATAATTACGTTTGAAAGATCATTTAATCCTTTTTCGTACTTTCCTTCTGAAAGTGAAGCAACGTTTTAAAAATAAATAAGAATAAAATTCCGCGGAAATTCGTATAATTTTTCTGTATGAATTTAAACTTGGCTATGGCGTCACGGAGGTGTTCCGAAATATTAATATAGTTCACGGTGTAGATACAGTGAGTGAAAGAACAATCTTCCGTTGGTTTGAAAAATTGGTGTCTGTGGATTATGATCTTACCAACAAAGAACGTGGTAGGCCGAAGACTAAGTTGGACAACGAAAAGTTGGAACATCTGTTTGAAGCGGGCCCTTCCCAAACCACTCGTGAATTAGGTTCACAACTTGGAGCAAGTGCCATGACTGTTTCCAGGCACCTTAAGCAGCTTGTTAAGACAAAAAAAACCTTGGAAATAAAGATACCACATGAATTAACTGAGGCCCAGCAGATCACCCGATTTTTTCTTTTCCAGGTGCTGAATAGAGAGATGATTTCTCGCCCAACATATCCTTCGGTCTTTTCTCTAACTAATTTTTATTTTTTCCGTGGTTTGGATAATTTTTTAAGAAATAAAAAAATTGACTAGCATAATGCCCTGAAATCGGCCTTCCAAGACTTCGCTTCTTCCTTCGCACCTAATTTCTACAGAGCGGGGATAGAAATGCTTGTTTCACGTTGGGGGAAGTGTATTGAAGGTGAAGGATCATATTTGGATTAATAAATGTATTGTTTAATAATCTTTTGCCAATTATTTAAATTTACACCTTAACAGACATTTCATATATTACAACCCAATGTATTTTGGCTAAAAGTAGAAATATATGTTTAAATCATAAAACAGCCGATCTAAATAAAAATCAAATGGAACACTTATATTTCTTTGGACTTAAGGCATCTTCTTGATAAGAATCAAAATTTTGTCTTAAAATTTCTCATTTTTCGGTCATCCCAATTTTAAACTAAACTATTGCCGAATTCTCTTTTAATTTTTAAACAATTATTTAGGATTAACAGAGGTTAGTTATCAGTAATGGCATAGTAACTAATTTTTTTAAAAACCGATAGTTAAAAATGTTTGTCGCCATCCAAATTTTTTAAGTGCTAAAATTTATTATAACTATTGGTAAACTGTTTTTATTTTTAAATATTTTTATTTTAAATGGAAAAGATATGCCCCCGGCCGGGATATGGTAAAATTGAGTTTGAATACCATATATTTTTTCAAAGTTTCCAACATTTTGACCTATTTTCTTGAAGAAGTGGCTCAAGGCGAAGGATATTGAGATAGATATTTTTCATATAAATGTAATTAAACACTCACGCACGCACGCCTAACATCTAGATGATCAGCTTTAAGTTGTTACTTTTTTAATGTTTTACAAATAACGCATTATACTATGCTTCATGGAATGTCAAATAACACGTTTTTTATCATTATCTTTCAAGTTTCTCTTTTTTTACTCAATTAATAAGAAATATAATTATAATAATATTTGCGTACCAGAAATTTTATCATAAGTACAAAAAAAAAAAAAAATGATTCGTCGAATTATTTACTGATTGTAGTGATATATATTTCGAAAATTTTAAGCTATTATGAATATGCTGAAAGGCAATAAGTATCAGTGATCTATGAACAAACCAACTGCAAACATTATTTACACACTGCCTTAGGGATAGCCTGGCCCAGCAAGCATCATCCTCCACCAATGAAGAGCAAAGCGGGACCACAGAAGATCCTTATCTTCTCTCGGCTCACTGGATTTGACATCAGTGGCGACTGAGTAGGAGCACTAGAGCCGCAGACATTCCCAAGAATTTTCCACGAAGCGTTTTTTTCTCTCTAAAACAACATTAAATCGTTCATAATATATTATAAACGATTTATTTTTGTCGAAATATAGTAATTTTATTATAGTTTGTTACCTTTCATAATTTAAATCCTTTCTTAATTTACATATTTTTTATTTAATCTTCCAATCACTATAATTCCAAGTAGGAATTGTACGTTCATTTTTATTAATTTTATAATCAAATCTGTCGAACGAACATTATAATAATTTTATTTTTTTTTCAATAACAATAAATTTTTGTTTTCAACAAACTCTCTTTATGCCTGCCTATGGAAAACGTAAATATTATTGATATTAGATGTGTATATAACCCATTAAATGTAAATTTAATAAAAACAAGTGGTTCGATAAAAATGCGATCGAAGGAGAGTAATGGTTAGGCTATTAAAAAAGTATGGTAAAACTAATCTCGTTGACTTGAAACAGTACACCTTCATATGGCTATGAATACATAGATTTATGCACAAATAAAAGAAGCATTCGATGGGCAGTGTCCTATTAAAACACTTTTTATCACCTATTATCACAATTACAAAATATGTATATATCAATAGTTAAATTCACAAATAAAAGTTAACATCAAGAAAAATATGCATTTTTAAGCTCCATTTAATAGAACACTAACACAGTAATCTTCTAAGTCATTTTTCTTATGAGCTCACCTACTTCGTATCAGCGGTCTACAATGTACTAATGAGTGATTGAAATATTTAATTTCAATGATGCGAACATCTTTTTACCACCTTGAACATTCATTGGAACGGATGTGTTCTTCAGTTCCTGAACTCTCAAACAACCTTTTAAGGTTTAGAACATCATGTTTTCTACTTTCCTAAGGCAATATGTTGGTTTTAACATCAATGTTTATTCTGATTTTTAATTATTATATTTCCAAATATATATAAAGACAATAAGAACACAGTTCTTAACATAATATAACAATTTGTTAAATTATTACATTTCCGAAATTTCGGACTGTTATTACATTTAAAAAAAATATTTTTAAAAGGTCAAATGAAAATAGTAATTACTCGAACATGTACATGTTGGTAAATATTTCGAACAAAAATGATGAATTGCTAAATTTTCCATGACCTAATATTATATTATAACCATAAATTGTTAAAATTTGCCACAACCCGAATGGTGGAAAGCCACAGGAGGCTAAACAATTATTGATTGAGGCTTCTTCTGGAGCAACCACATTTTATAATTTCAGTAGTTGGTATCCCACATTTTTCTTTTCCCTTCGCAGGTATTTCTGTTAATTATATTTGGAATTTAACGAGTAATGATATCTATTTTTTTCTTGTCTTTAGTGTAATCCATCATTCCTAGTGATATTTCATGCATAACTGTAATATATAAATATAACAATTATAATCACACTAAGGAATGACTTGTCAACCATCTAATCATTTCGTGAGACCTCCATTATTCAATTAACCGTTATTATGTGTGTAAAAGTAAGAAAAACGTAAAAAGTCAGAAAGACTAATTGAAATTCACCCAAGGGTTATAGGTCAAGCTTTTCAGGAAAATAAACTTACTTTTTTTAATTACAATTAATACCCATATAAGATGGTTTACCATGAGAGTACATTCAAATAAAAGCTCTTTACCCAACACTTTAGTAGTCCATGTAACCCTAAAATTGAATATCAATATTCAGAAAAATGAAAATATTAGATAAATCAAAACATAAAAAAAAAACATTCGGAGGAGACTAAAAAAAGGAACGAGCGATCTGCTTGCGTGAATGATTTAAAGATGCTGTATTGCTAAGTAAAAGTTATTTTATTTTACCAGAACCACTACATCCCCTAGAGGGTCTTGGGTTGAGTACAGGAAAGAGACTGAACAGTTTCTATGGAAACGACTGTGAATGGAAGTAATAAATCCGACAAGCCGCTCGAATGTAAGAATTTACTTCGATTTGAGGCAAACACTTCATGGAGGCTTGGTGTTACTCAGGAGGGCCTTCAGATCTCACATCTACATCTTTAGCTGTTGCCAAATGTAAAGTATTCATCGGCAGCAGCCAGATTTGAACTTGGAAACTTCAGCATAACATCTCAGCACTCTACACACTGGATTACCTCTCTCTACCTCTCTCTACTAACTACAAGAACTGTAATATTGTGTGTGTTTTTAAGTATACATTAGCTTTTTCTTTGCTTTCTTCAAAAGAAGGGCATATCTCATTACCACAATATAATAACAATTGGTGCAATATAATAAAATAAAAATTTTTGAGTTAATAGCAATTGTTTTGGTTGAACTTCATGATTGAGGAACGACATATCTGACATCCTATATCCTATATCTAATAATTTTAAAAATAAAATTATATTTTGAGTTGTATCATGTTTAAACTTGAAGTTTTGTGGGAATAAAAACATAAGTTAAGATCAAAGAAGTGTTTAACCATTTTCTGATGGATAATAAAATAATTTCAATACTACTATTACAATAAGATTATATTGCTTAGCCAAATTTTTATTTGTTTAAATCATCTGGTTCAATTTTGGCCAAACACGGAATTTTTAAATCAAATTCAACCTAATTTGCAAAATTAGATTGTTGAAGTTACGACATCTTTCTTTTAAATAAGCGATATACATAGAGTAGTGACGACCTTTGTATATCTATCATATCTTTTCATACCATAAATTACATTATGTTTAAAAATGGTCTTGTATTACTAATTCTGACGTATATTTTTTCACAAAAAAAAAAAAACAGACTATTCTTCACCACCATTAAAATCTCTAAATTTTTGTTTTCATGTTCCAATATTCCAACCTACTTTAATACTATTTTCTTTTAATATGGAAGGAAATACGTCGAAAAGTGCCTATTATGCTGTCCTATTACTAACAATGTATCAATATATTAAATTAAATATATTATCATGAATTGTCTGCAAGTGCGAAGTTTCTTGGAATGTGAATTTAGCATTGATATGAGAAATAGTTTCAATTTAGAAATTTAATTTTTATTTAAAACTATATTCTATATTGGAGTATAAGGGATATTGAATATATTTTGCCACTTTCATGGGTTATTTACAACATTGTGAAGGTGTTGTTCTAATAATATTTCAAATACCTTACAATAACTTTCTGAGGGAAGTTTTTCTTAACAAACTGACATCATCTTGGGGGATATTCATGCGGGGGATGACGCAAAGAGGGAGATTCCCCCACCACGCCGGGCACCCCAGACCCTCGCACTATAAATAGTCCGCATTGCCAATGCTACAGCATCATTCCCTTCTCCTTCACAGTAACAACAACAACATCCGAGGATTCAACATGATCCATGTGAGTATAGCAATCATTTATAATCGAGGGATTTCCTAAAAAAAAAAAAACGGATTTTCGTTTAGTTTTCTAAGGATTCAAAAATAAATATAGGAAAAAGATTCATACGAATGGTAGAATTATTTAAAACAAATAACCAACGCTTTATACAATATATATATATATATATATATTAGATTAGTTTTGCAATATACAAAATTTTACCATAAACCAAAACATACATGCATAAAAACTTCAAAATAATATTTACTTTTCATTAAAACATAAATTAATAAAAAAAGATGAAAATTAAAATTTTCTTTCATTTTTGAACTAGATAATGTTCGAAATAAATAAGAGACTTTTTTTTCTATTTATTTAAGCACTCTCCAATGGTTTACAATAAATCACACAATGTATAAATTATTTTTGCTTCAATATTTATTCGTATACACAATAAATTTTGTTCACAAAGCCTATCAGATAATAAGAATATTTCAAGCGCCTGATGTTCTTGAATATTTAAAATTAAATCCCAGCCTAAAAAGTCTTACTGCAATATTGAATCTTACCTTTATCAAGTTCTGGAATCGTGAAAGCTGATTTTAATTGTGTTCAAGAATTTTAATTAATTTATTTTTATTTTATTTTCTGATAAATATTTGTTTTACCGTTGACAGGAATGAATAACTCTTTTTACAATAATCATTGCAATTGCTGCAAAAATACACAATAACTTCAAAACAGCGCAACGCAGGAGGTATTGCGGGACATTGCTGGTGCATTGCGCCTTTCTTATACGCTCCGAACCCTGCTGTCAAAACCTCAGGTCTAACTATAACTAGCATCATCCTTGAAAAGACCAGAAAAAAGAAGATACAAAACCGACTGGTTGCTCACGTTGAGATGATCAATTGAAATATCCATCAACTGATAATTCAGTTCCGTTTAGTATAATCGGGATACTAAGTATAATCTTTTCTTTGTGTCTTAGAAAATAGATTATATTCTGATATGAAAATTGACTCATTGTTGCTATAGAACAGAGGATAACACATGCAGTAGAACGCAATAATTAGTTCACGAATCATGAAAATGTCAGAAATTTATTTTTGAATCTTTATAAAATGTTGGTTTAATTTTTACGCGTATAATCATAATATATATATATATATATATATATATATATATATATATATATATATATATATATATTACTTTATACGCATTTGTAGAGACCAATTATCATTAAAGCAATCAACCAATGTCTGTTTAAGTTATTTGTACCTAGGGGTTGACGAAGCAATTCGGCAGTGGAAATCCTAAATTTTTCCCATTCTAATTGACCCTAAAGGATTATAGAATAAGGATCTTTAAAAAGTGCCTGATTCGGGAGTGTCATTTTGTCTCCTCTCAAAAGGACGGCAAAAGGATGGTTTACTTCCATTAAAAAATCCTGAGCCATCTGCCAGGAAGAAACTCCGCGAACTTGATCATAGAAGGTTGTTATCCTAACCACAATACAACTGAATGACCCCGTACGTAGCTAAGTTGTGAAACAAATTTTTGTTTTCGATATAATACAAGGCTGCTTACATTTTTAAACTTTCTGATTCTGCACATAAAATTCGCTTCTTAGTTAATGTACGAATAGTAGAAAAAAAATGCTGTTACACAACTGTCGGAGATGTCCTCCAACCTTTCACCTCTTATCACTCAATCTCAATTGGGTACTCCTTCCTTCTTCGGAGTAAAGCCCGTGGTCGGAATATTAATACAGCTAAATATGAATGGGAAATCGCGAATGACTCAAAAGCTCTTGTCCAATAGTATGAATCTCTATCTCAGGTTATAAAAGTATATATTATTTCAGGATTCAATTTAAAAATAATCTACAGTTTTTTGTAATATCGTAAATAAGATATTTGTGAATTTTTTGCATCTACAGTTTTCATAACATTCATATTATTAGAAAATTTGATATTATTGAAACTAGACTGTGCATTATAAAGTCGATAGATACTAAAAGATTTTTATAATGAAGCACAACTCTTATTTCGTTTTTAATTTTTGTCTAGTATCCATGAGTGGATAAGTCAAATTTCGTACAGAGTGAATTAATTGCATTGAAGAAAGCCGAATAGTGTCACACTCTTGGTTTTTTGAATGAATATATTTTATTATAAGAAATAACTCCATTTAAAGCTTTGTTTTAGCCCATATTCAGTAAGAAAATCACGAATCCGCTACCCTAAGTACAAGAAACTCATTTACTAGGAAATCCGACCTACTCACTTCTTAATTGGCCATGTAGAAGCATATACATACATACATATTGCCACTTATATGGAATAAATTACTAGATTTCTGAGCTAAGGAGCCGAATGGCTAGATTTTCCATAAGAAATATGAAAAATCATTGAAATTAATCTACTTCAGTACCCATTCTGTTTGGATTATATAAGGTTTAATGCACAATGTATTATTATGTATACTATACGCCTGGTAACTTAGGTACACTAATATACTAGCTTTTGCCCGCGGCTTCGCTCGCATAGAATTTGGACTACCGCATAAAGTTTCTTGACAGTGCGTTTTTAACAATAATTTAAAATAATAAATAATTTAATTATTTAAATAATTTAATTTTTTTCACTATAGGTTACTCGTACAAAATTTCAGATGTCTAACTTCAAAACTGACGAATTCCATACAACCTTTGAGCCCTTATTATATAATATAATAAGGGTGGAATTATCCAACCTTCTTTCTTAAATCATACAAAGGACCTATCTGCAAATTTCAGGATGCTAAATAACTGATTTGCCTTTAATTATGTACTATAATGGATTCTCCACAGTTCCTATAAACTGTCGGGGCGGGGGAGGGGCACGCGCCCCCGTGCGCCCCCCTAAATCCGCGCTTGCTGTAGCCCATGTGTTATTCTCATGTATAACCTATATTACTGTAAAGTTTCATCCGAATCCGTTCAGTAGTTTTTGCTTGAAAGAGAGACAAACATACAAACTTTCACATTTATAATATTAGTAAGATTTATATTCGAACGATATATATATATATATATATATATATATATATATATATATATATATATATATATATATATATATTCGACATTGAGAGAATTCCGAGCTGAAGAACTGAATGATTAGCCATGCTTAATTCAAAATAGAAAATCACTTAAGTTCCTCTAACTTTGCTACTCATTCTATTTGGTTTATATGAGGCTTGATAAAAAACAATCAGTACCGCTACATTCTATAGAGTGTCTTGGGTGTAGTAAGTGCCATGCGATATATCTTACGTGAGCCTCAGAAGGGTCATAGATCCCATAGGATCTCTCTCGGGTTGCTGTTTTCCTTATAATCTGGCAGTAGCGGGATTTGAACCTAGAGGCTTCGACACGGCAACTCGGCGCTCTACCACTGAGCCACTCCACTCCCTTGAGGTTTGATTATTTCAAATAATAGGAATAATATAAAGAATAGGATTGGGAGAATTTAATACCACATATTTTTAAAGCACCGTATGACATACGCCTGATAGCATAGGTGTGCTAATATTATTTCCATCGATCCAAAATCATTAGTAGTCACTGCGGTATTTAGTGTAAATTAGGTAGTATCTATGTATTATTATTAATTTTAGATAAATATATAGTATTATATTATAGATAGTATTATTATATCATATACTTGTGCTTGCAGTTGGCGTTAGTGGCGGTGGCGGCTTGCGCTGCGTTGAGCAGCGGAGCTCGTCTGGACAACACTTACCTGCCGCCAGCAGGTGCCCCAGGCTCGGGAGGCCCCAACCTCATCACCCCTCCAGGAGCCGGCCCAGCATTCCCTGGTGAGTATGCCACGAATAGCTAATGAGAACTTCGCGAGTTCGAGCATGTTCCCACGGGGAAAACACTTCTCACAACTTTATAGAGGTCCTAGTTTACGAAAGAAAATTACGTTCCAAGTTATTCAATAGTTATAGCACGGTACAATACTCTGAAGAACATCAATAAATTAGGAAAAAGAAAAGAATATTGCTACAGTGTCTCTTTAACCTAATTAGAATTTCCGTAAAAAAATCTCTTTTCCAAATTACAGAATGAACTTCTTCTATTTCAATATTTTATATAGATATGTGTTTGATTTTGAACAATAGGCTGAACTGAAATACATAACATGAACCCGTAGATAAATTCACATCCCATACCATCTTTATTTGAATTAAAATCTGAAGATTCAAGAATAAAAAATGAGTTGTTTGATAAAATGTTCATAATGTAAATACAGTTAAAACATGTTTTTTTAACAAATTATAGACGAAATTTTTGCTTTAAGCACAACTGACTATTGTTTCCCTATTCTCAAATACTATTTGAGAATTATCTTAGCCTAATCCAAGATATGGGTTAAGATCCAGACTGTTGGTACTGGCAGTGCTAATATTTTTTCTGAAATGAACTTAATGAAAGTAGTATTAGTGTCCTAAACCCGTGGGATGTGAAGAATGGTAAAAATCTGTTATGGCTGAAGAGAATGCAAGCAGAAGACCGCGCCGGGTCAAGAAGGGCGCTGCAGTCGTGTCCTCGGTGGCCTGTTATCTAAGTGAGGTTATTAGGCTAGCCACGGCTCTTACGAAAGCTGATCATCTCCGCTTTTTACGCTATTCTTATTTTATACTTTACCTAAAATACCAACATTCCCTAATCTACCAATAGCTTTTCATTTATCCCGCCTTCACAGCACTTTATTTTTCAGCTTTTCAGGCACTGTTGTTGATTTACTGCATTTAATAGGTTTAATAGTAGTTAGTGGCTTGGATATCTTCATTTGATATTCAAAGAAAAAAACTCATTCCACAGAGGAATGACACGAAACCCAGAAAGAATCAAAGTCGGCATACTATCTTCTATTTAACTAACATAATGTTATATTTTTTAAAAGTAAATTATACCAACATTAATTCTAAATATTTAATTATATTTTGCTATTATAATTCATAAACTCATACAGCTCCAGGACCTCGTAGACCATCAACAAACTACGGAGTTCCAGGAGCTCCTGGAGCACCAGGTTTCCCAAGAGGACCAAGTGGAGGGCCCGGTTTCCCTGGAGCACCAGGATTCCCCGGAGCACCAGGAACTGGTGGAGCACCAGGATTCCCCGGAGCACCAGGTTACCCAGGAGCACCAGGAACCGGAGGATCACCAGGATTCCCGGGAGCACCAGGTTTCCCAGGAGCACCAGGAGGCCCAGGCTTTCCAGGAGCTCCAGGTTTCCCAAGAGGACCAGGAGGAGCACCAGGTTACCCGGGTGCACCCGGAGCACCAGGTTACCCAGGTGCACCCGGAGCACCAGGCTTCCCAAGAGGACCAGGAGGAGCACCAGGTTACCCAGGAGCACCCGGAGCACCAGGTTACCCAGGTGCACCCGGAGCACCAGGCTTCCCAAGAGGACCAGGAGGAGCACCAGGTTACCCGGGAGCACCCGGAGCCCCAGGTTTTCCAGGAGCTCCAGGTTATCAAGGCCCAGGAGCCGGCCCAGCATATACCGGACCAGCAGCCCCAGCTGGACCTATCATCCCTATCATCTCTCAGACCAACCAACCAAACTTGGGAGACGGAACTTACTCCTACAGGTAAATTAATTACAAGTTTTTAAGTAACCTTACCAACAATATCCATAGATCTATATTATGGTCGGACGTTTATTTATTTTTAGTTATGAAACCGGTAATGGCATCCAAGCTCAAGAAAGTGGAAGCGTACCAGGACCCGACTCAGGAACTATCGCACAGGGTGGATTCTCTTACACATCTCCTGAAGGTCAACCAATCCAGATCTCCTACACCGCTGACGAGAACGGTTTCATCCCACAAGGAGCCCACCTCCCAACCCCTCCACCGATCCCAGAAGAGATCCAGAAGGCTCTTGCTCAAAACGCTGCTGATGAAGCCGCGGGTATCTTTGACGATGGATCATACAAAGGAGAAGGAGCCGGTGCCCCAGTACCAGGATACACAGGATCAGGAGGACGATTCCCATCATACCCAACTGGACCCAGCCGTCCAGGCTATGGTGCCCCAGGAACTCCAGGTGCTCCAGGGGCTCCAGGTGCTCCAGGGACTCCAGGATATGGTGCCCCAGGAACCCCAGGTGCTCCAGGCTATGGCACTCCCGGAACTCCAGGCTCTCCAGGTTTTCCAGGAGTCCCAGGTACTCCAGGAACTCCAGGATACAGACCGGGATACCCAGGAGGCCCAGGATTCCCAGGTGCGCCAGGTTATCCAGCTCCCGGAACATCCGGATACCCAGGAGCTCCAGGAGCTCCAGGAGCTCCTGGATTCCCAGGCGCTCCAGGATTCCCAGGCGCTCCAGGTTACCCAGCTCCCGGACGCCCAGCCCCAGGCTATAGGCCAGCCCGACCTGGAACAAGCTTCTCTCCTTCCACAGGATACTCATACCCAAAACCCGGTAAATAAGCGACGCTCAATAATTTATTTATCATGTATACGATTTACATATTTCGCTGAGTTTTGTTACCAGTTCGATTACACGATTGAGGCCATGATTTTAATATATTTGTACATATGTTGCAAGAATTGTAAATAAACAACTTTTCAATATCTCTGTATTTTTTATTTTAACATGACATTTTCTTATGAAAATATTTCATATACTATCAAATTTGACTTTTAAGGTTTGCCAAAAAAAACGTCACAATAACAGCTTAAAGAAATGAATATTATAGCTAATCTGTTAATATAAATATAAATTAAAATAATACTTTAATAAAATTTTATCAAAACAACTAAATAATTACATTTTTTTTTAAATTTAGTAGATTTATTTGTGACGTCAATAATGATTTGAGATAATTACCATAAATTAGTAGTAAATTTCATGGAACTAACATTTCGGTCATTCCCTTACTAACAACTAGATAAGTCTTTAATTTTGTTTTACGATTGATGGTTATTAAAGATTTTTAAACGTTTGGTTATGTATTCTAATTCATAATTAAACTTTGAAATTGTATTATGATAGTGTCCAAAGTAGCCAAATATACAAAAGAAAAAAATTAGTGAATAATATTAATATAATTAATTATTAGTAAATTTTAGGATGCGGTTAAAACATATTATTTTATCTAAGCTAAGTATATTCATTTAAATCTCAATAAATAAAAGTGGCACTAATATAATATGTAGGCACTGCAAAATTTGAATATGTGAATGGATGTGGTTTACTCACTCAGTTAAGAATTTATCAGAGAAAAAATTCAGAATAATTTGTTGGTATAAGTATAAATAAAAAGAAAAAATCGTTGTTACTGTTAACGGCTAAGCATCACTCATCTTACATATATAATTAAATAAATATCTATGATGCACCACTTTACAACAATAATTGGTATTAGCATAAATCGTTTATTGAAAGATGAAAATCATACCTGATATATTCATACAACTCCCTTTAAGGTTTGATATACAACTCCCTTTAAGGTTTGATATACAACTCATTTTAAGTGTTATCTACATCAAAGTATTTATGAACGCGTGTATAAGAATCCTCTTTATTTTCGAATGCTACGATATTGTACACTCAACCATGGTATATTACGGGAATACTCTGATGAGGCCAAACCCTAATTAAAATGTTTGGTGTGCTGATCGGGAGAGTAAAATAATAAAATCAATTTGAATGTTGATTCCTTTGAAAGATAGTACATAGATATCTCGATCTGGGATGAAAAGATAAATTTATAAAAAATAAAATAAAATATATCACTTTGCTAGGTATTTCACGTGAACAGCGGTATTTCAATATGAAGTGAAAGAATTTTTCCTTACTTAAAGAAAATTCTGTTGCGACTCAATAGGACGATGTAAAATATTTTTTTAAGATGTAACAAATTTGATGTTCACTCTATTTATCACTATCATGAAATTTCGAATTCTATGAAAAAATATTCTTATTTAAAGCTTATGTATTTTGTTTAAGAGATGTGCGTTCTGGTTTTTTATAATTTTTTTGTAATAAACATTAAACTATCTTCATATAAACTATATATATATATATATATATATATATATATATATATATATATATATATATATATATGTTATCTAGTTATATCATATATCTTTTGTAAAAATGTAAATGGTGATAAATTAATGACCACCAGGGGCTTAGTAAAGGCATCTTTGGAAGGTTTTTCTTTATTTCATCTCTGTTGAAAATTTAATAATTATTGATGTACTTCTTTTTTCTTTGCAAACAGCGTTTGAATTTTATTTTATACTTAATTTATCTTCTTTTGACTGCAACGAGACAACGAAAATGGGTAATGAGCTCGTTAAGAAGTGCACGGTCCATTTTCCAACCTTTCTTTCCGGCAACTGGGATGTTGGTGTCAGATTTTAAATATATTGCCAATTAGAATGTTGCATGACTTTAAATTCTCCTGGAGGACTGGTACACTCACATCTTATAAGCTTCTACTCACGACACCTTCTTATTCGCATTCTCTACCAAACAGTCTCCCTGTATTAAGACTTTATCCCCTGCACTAGACGTGATCAATTGTGGTTATCCAGCCATAAAAGTTTATAGTCCTGGAAATATTCTTCAGCCCCGAGAAGAGTTTAGAGTTTAGAGTTGTTGCTAGCAGTTTACCTTCATCTTCAAAACTCCTTGTTTGAGTAATTAAGTAAATGACAAGTGTACAAATAAGTTGAGATGCTTTTATACCCTGATGTGCCCAATGATCCATCATGAAGCTTTAACATTACCAATCCTTGTTTCATAAACTTTGTATTAAAAAAAAAAAATATGTATACACAGTCGTATTTGCATACAGTCTAAATTGTATCACTTAAAAATAATGGAGGATCTCCTATAACCAATGTTGTTCTTACCTTTTGATAGTTTTAAAATGTGTTGCAAAGAAAAATAGTATGTTATTTCGCTTGAAAAATGGTTAAAACCGAAACAAAAAATAAATAATATTCATAAAAGGTAAATACAATTTTAGTGTTAACAAGGAATTTAAGGAAAACATTGATTTTTACGTACTCGTATGAATTTATTTGAAAAAATTGTATAAAAAACATTAAAAATAAATTCATTGAATTGTGATCTTATAGATACTCCGTCGTTCGCGAGGGAATAAAGCCCCAGGTCACGACGGAATTCAAACTATACTCCTGAAACAATTACCAAGAAAAGGCATAGCTCACCTGACGAACCTCTACAACTCCTGCCTCAGGCTAAGATACTTTCCTGAGGCATGGAAAAGAGCTATCCTCTTTCCGCTGCTGAAGCCCACAAGAAATGGTAATCAGCCAGTCGACTACCGGCCTATTAGCTTACTTCCGCACACGGGCAAAGTTTTTGAGAAAATTATTCTTAATTATTTCAAAACCTACTGCTCAGTAATAACGGTAATCCCACCGGAACAGACCGGCTTCCATCTGGTGCCCGGACTAACATCTGGCAAAGTTACATGCGGAAGTAAGCAAGAACACAGGTAAGAACGAGGCAACCGCTTTGATATCTATAGACTGCACAGAGGCGTTTGACTCAGTGTCCCATTGCCTTCTATATAAGGCACTGCAGGACAACGAGTTTCCTGAGCAGCTCTGTACTATCATAAGGTCATTTCTGACAGAAAGTTCAATAAAGAAACGAGTGGGCGAAGAGCTGTCCAACCCCTTTCCACTTACGTGTGGCGTACCTCAAGGGTCGGTGATATCACTGGTATTATTCTCAGTTTATAAGGCGGAAATCGTTGGTGCCAAATACAAAAAAGATACTGTGGCGGCGTATGCCGATGATATCGCCATCAACAGTAGCTCATGCAGAGAGAGCTCTAAGGCAGGCGGAGGTGGCCTGTGATGATAACTAACAATTTGGATAGATTACACATTACAGTTAATCCCAAAAAGACCGATTGTATTAGTTTCTCTTTCCAGAGGAGTAAGTGCCCTCTACCTTTGGTTATAGAGTAGCAGGCAAAGTTAACAATCCTGCGAATAAGATAACGTATCTCGGTGTCACCCTCGACCGGCACTTGACGTTATCTCAACATTGCAATAAGAAGATCAGGTCAGTGAGAACCAAATCTTACAGGCTTATTCACCTTTTAACCTCACCGAACTTATCACTCCGCTTCAAAGTAATGATCTATAAGGCAGTTATTAGACCAGCACTCCTTTATGGGGCGCCTATGTTGAATAACATTTCACCAACTTCAAAAAGGCCCCAACAATTTCAAAACCGTATAGTAAGGCACACTTTGCTACAAAGGATGAAATCAGACATAATATACGAGACCCTCAGACTCCCGACGGTAACGACGGACTCACGGAAGCATATCAAATACTTTGATAGCCTCCAACACTGCACGAACCCACTATTCAACACACTTACACCGACAGGCCGACCTCAGCGTTGGCAAACACATGTGCAGACACTCAACATGGACTGAGTAAACAACTAACTAACTTCATTCAGAAAGAACTAGTGAGCCCCATCACTAGATCCCCCACTTCTACCATCTAATTAATCTAAAGAAAATTCAATGTACAATCCTCTCTAACATGCACCTGGTGCAGTAAAAGAGATACCATGTATCATTATTAATATTTATAAGTTACTAAGTAAATAATCTGTACTCGGAGCTCAAATTCAAAAATATTCGCAGTATTTCATAGGAAAGGTAGTTTCAATAATTTTTTTAGAATGCTTAAAACTTCACTATTATATTGAAATATTTTTATAGTAGAATTTATCTAAAACATAAAAATATATTAATTTGAGGATCTAGGATCAAATAAGGTCCTGAAATATTTATTTTTAGTCCTATACGTTATGCTCAATAGATTTGTTCAATCTCAATTTTTAGACCGATCCAATTTTATCTAGTATTTGCTATCTATAGGCTTTATATTTGCCTACACTTATGATAATTACTTTTTATTACCAGAATTACTTATGATAGAGCTTGCCATTTGACACCGTTACCTGTATAACAACTCCTATAGATCCTATTAAGTATCTAACAGAAATTTTCATACTATTCATGAATATATTTCAATAAAAAATCAAATGACAAAGAAAAATTATCTATTCATATAAGAAAGCTACTGATTTTCTAGCCCTAAAAGAAGAAATATGCGGTGTAGTCATTGGGCTGGATCGTAAGGAGTGTATCGCATGACCCCTGACCTCTGAAGCAATCCGGTACTAGCTCCTAACCTCAACAGTGCTATATATAGGAGCCATCTCCTCCAGTTACAATACCATGAGTCTAATTTCAGATATTAATGGCAGGTATTACTTTTTATAGCTGTTCCCACCAACAGCAACAAACTCATTAATAGTTGGATGAAGACAACTTTCTCACTGATAAAATATTCTTCTTCTTTTATGTATGGACACACACATAACCATGTATGGAAGACGTTCTATCTTCACCTATATTTACTACCAGAAGAAAATACAATCTATAATAACATTCAATAATATAAGTAAATCATTTTCAAGGTTCCACCAAGAAGACTAAATATTGTTGATTGCGACTAAATCAACTGTAGAGTAGCAAGCAACCTTCTCACACGACTAGTACTCTTAATGTAAATTAAATTTTGAAAGAATTCTGAATTACTTTGCAACATAAATTTTTATTTTAACTTAACTTTTTTTGTATATAATAAAAATAGTATACATATAGTTAGTAATTTATAATTCTAGTTTTTACATAAATACCATTTGTTACATGCTAAGAGTCCATGAGAGGACTTACGCACGGGATTCTCATAAGGTGTTTTTCCGTTTGTTCCTTCAATGAAATTTCATCTGCCGTGGTGACTCTGCTCTCCAGTTGACTCGTTAGTATCTAGCTTTCAGCACTATATATGAGTACTGGTAACTATACAGTTTTGAAAATGTGGAGCTTTACTTTTCTACAAACCTCTTGTTTTCCAATAACAGTATTATAGATCTGAGAGTAGACCAAATTCACTTACTCTGTTTTCAAATTTCCAATTCTATTGTTCCTGTTCTATCTAAAACTGTCCAGAGGTAGGTGAGGTCCTCGACTGTTTCCATCTCTTTTACGTTGCAGTATAACACGGATTTCTTCTGTACTCTTCTTACTTGTAGGACTTTGGTTTTATTAGCGTTGACCTGCATACTTTTACTGCGGAACTCTTCATCCCATTCAGTTACTGTTTACTGCAACTTATTTGCGGAGTTGGTAACAAGTACATTACACAGAGAAAATACGCTTGATTACGACAGACTGGAGCTTTTATCCTTCTCTTGATCGGCCTTTCCGTTCGCTTTTAAAAGTTATTGCTTTCCCGTCAATATATAATACAAATAGCAACGGACGTAAACTAATCATTTCGTTCAACCCCTTGCTATATTAAAAGATCCGGATTCTCGACCATTCAACATAACGATTTAAAATGGCTCTTGTATGTTGACTTTATTGTATATACTCTTTGGAATGTTTTAAATCCGAGGGTACTGTATTTCTTGGTACAGAATCGAATGCAGCATTATGATCAAGGGAGGCTAAGTACATACTCCAAGACATCTTTTGAGAGAAAAATATGATTTTTAGTTTTCCATCCAGGCTTAACTCTCGATTTTAATCTATTTTATAATTCGGACATATATAGTTTGAAAACTTCTTATGAAAGACAAATGGGTCTAGAGTTGTAATATTTAGTCTGGCTGCCCTTATCCCTACCTGACTAGTTCCACTCGTAATGAAAATTATGAATCGTGAGATTCATTCTAATAACAGTTTCAACGATATCTGGTGTACCATATAGATTTCTTAGTTCCTTGTTTCTCTTCATCCGCCATCGATTTCCTTTTTTTGTAGGGCCATAGATCTTTCCTAGGATTTTTCTTTCCTTCATGTTTAAAAGCCTTTCATCGTTGCGTGTCAGTGTCCAAGACTTCCATACTTGACCACCGGTTGAAGGACAGTGCGATACACTCATTTGGGAGCTGTGGGTATATTTTGGATACGAAATATTTTCATTAGAGACCAGTAGCATCGATTGCCAGCAGTCATCCTTGCCTTTATTTCTTCTCTAATGTTATTATCTTCAGTGATGACCGTGCCCAAATAGTTTAACTGCTGTACTCTTTCGAAACGATATCCAGCCCCCTCGATATGCCTGTTCTCTTCTTCTTCCTTTCTGGCCCTGATATATTTAGTTTTTTTCCGTATTAATTTCCAGTCCTGTTCTACTAGCTGCTACTTCGCATTCCTCGAATGCTCCAGGTAATGCACTGACTGTTCTTTCTGTGATCACAATGTCATCTGCAAACGCTAGATGCTGTGTCAGCCTGAGGTAAATACATCCTCCAGACCTTGGCCGGATCGACCTCATGACCACTTCTAATACCTTGTTTAATAAAACTGGGGAAAGAGGATCTCCATTTTAGCTTAATATCTCTTAATATCAAATTCCTTTGACAGTTATCCTTGGATTTTGACAAGTCCGTTGCTGTCCTTCAGGGTCATCTTGATAAGCCTGATAAGCTTCAAAGCACACATCAACAAATGTGCGTTCGACGTTCCATACCTATTTTTTTAATAAAAAATAATAGGGCCTTATTATTTGTTCAAAATAAGGATTCATCTGCTTTCCTATTCTTGACTAATATATAATATTCAAATCAAAATAACACTATAAGCCTCATTTATATAATTATATTGAAAAAGAATATAAAGTATTATTTATCATATATAGATATCATATAAAGTATTATTATAATAAAGATATGAATTATCATGCATATTGATTGAAATATTTTTTGAAGAATTTTCTTTCTAAACCCGCAAAAGTGACATACATTCTATAGCTTTTGACGTTGTTCACATATCAGTCCCTTGTAGCTATTGATAATTGTGAGAATTTTTCTATTTAAAATGTATTGAAAACTTCATTAATTTAATTTTATATTATGATGAGCGTGTTTATTATAATAATATTTATTTATTTTTTATGACTATATGTTTACAGAAATGAAAGGATTTTATAATTTTTAATTACATAATAATTGTAATACAAAACTTTTTTTAACAGTAGAAACTTGAAAACCTAATATTATGTATATATTGAAAGGATTTTTATATTTTAACAGTGATTTAGCTACAATTATGACCATTATTCCGAACAGAGCTCGCACAGAAGATTTACAAACGTTGATAAGCATGATTTGGGAATTCATTAAAAATGATCTGCAAAGTTATCTATTCATATAATAATACAGTCAGTTATTCCACTTTGCAAACATAGCCAACAATTCTAAATATTCATAAAATATTATAAAATTCTAATATCAGAAAGGTAAATAGAGGACATATCGTAGTACAATCCGCTAGTAAAATGGGGTAAAAATCCAGTTCCCGCATAACCTACCAGTCATGAGGGCTTAATCTAACCGTTAGTCTGAAGGCTATTTTGTGTTTTTTTTATGTGCTTCCCAATGTATTACTTATTTATTGGCCAACTATTAGAAAAAGTTCAAAATTCAAATAAAAATATTCTTTTTCATGTTTTTAGTATTAATTCATATCATATTTTTCTATTTACTTAATAGAAGTAATTATAAGGTAATTAAATGATTATATATAATCCATTGTTTTTATGATTGTTAAGTTGAATTAATTACAATTTATCTTTAGAAGTTCTATCAATATTATCATACTTGCAAAATTTCATGATAAGAATTTGATAAATCATTTAACCGAACATTAAATGGACCAATCATTAAAAATATATTATCTCGGATTTCAATTAAAATAGAAAACAGCTGGTAATAATTAATGTATAATTTTTATATTATATCTAAGCATCATGCATTTATTAATTTTTTTTTAAATTAATAATCTTTCGTTTTGGTACATTGTAACATATCTTATTCGTAAGTAACGAACCAATATTCCCTTCAGTTACTACACAATCATGCACAGTTAGATTCGATACTTTTTTTTTCATAAATATAGATAAATAAAAAGAAAAGAAAAATAAATTGTATGTATAAATGTATTTGTAGAATGAAGATAATTTTAATTAAAAAATATTTGGATACTAACAGGAAGCAGAGTGTCTCAGTGGTAGAGCCCTGAGTTGACTTTCCGAAAATTCTGGTACAAATCCCACTTCTGTAAAGACTTTTAATTAATCTTTTAGCGGCCGGAGATTGATCATAAGGGGTCTAAAACTCTCCTGGGGCTCATCCAGCCTCTATAAAGTGGATGCCCAAAATACGAGGGAAAAATCTGGCGGTTGGGCGTGATCTAGGACAAATAACCTCCCTGCATAACCGTTGTCCATGAAACAGCATAATCTCTACCATGTAGTGAACTCCAGATTCGTTCACAGGATTTTTTAGTACCTAATTAAAAAAGATATCGTAGAAGCAAAAAATGAATAACTCTAAATATGGAACATTTCTAACATGAATTGTTCTTTCTCAACAGTCAACCCTGCATTATGGAACAGATGAGTACGTAGTATATAATACAGACTATTTTACTGAGTTGAAAGATAATCAAAATTATTTTGCATCAGTGACAAGTCAGAAACATTATATTAACATTAAGGTTAAACTTTGTTTCATCTAGCCTCTTTTTAAACTTGTACGAGCTTCACCTGGAATGTGTTTTACGACGAACATGAGTTAGGTTATGTTAGGTTCCCGTATATTTAATTGTTGGTGGAGGGTCCGTGTTCGTAGGTAGTTGACATTAGAAAGTAGGCTTATATGTTATTAAAACACTGTGCGATGTTATGCCGCTGCCACACCAAGGTATTTTGTATAATGTTATCAACGTCTTTGACTGACTGAATGATTTTAATTATGTTAAAGAGTAGCTTTTTAGGTGTCACATATATACGTATGTTATACATAGGAATATTAGGTTCAAGTAAGTGGGTATATATGTAAAAAAGTTTCTGTTTGTGGTTTCGTTCCAATATCTAGGAATAATGGAGAATATACTTAATCTCGGAGAGTACTGATGGTAACTACGATTTAGGTTTTGTTTTTCCTGTCAGCTATTGGAACATCTGAGTAATTATAGTCCATTATAGCCAAATGTAACTGAACGATTCTTGCTTGGCTTCTAAAAATGTCGAGCATTGAAAAGTCCCATTAGTATGTTAGGTTCCCGTATATTTAATTGTTGGTGGAGGGTCCGTGTTCGTAGGTAGTTAACATTTGAAAGTATGCTTATATGTTACTAAAACACAGTGCGATGTTATGCCGCTGCCACACCAAGGTATGTCGGTGTCCAGCAAAATAATGTACTGTTCATATATATTTCAATCCCATTCCGGTCTAAGTCAGACGAAATTAACTTCGTGTTTACAACACATTCTATTCTATTCTAATTAACATAGGTTTCTAGTATCTAGAAAATCCATTCTACAATTAAATAATAAAACTATTTTTGGTTTTTTGTCATTGTCAAAAACTTGGTGGTTAAGCGAGAAACAGGATTATACTATCTGTTACTATGCAATATTATAGATAATAGATTAAGTTATTATTGTATACACAGAACTTTCATGCACCCATGAAGAGTGTGTATAGATTACCTTAGTTATTTTCATTTTTTATGCCACGGAATATTACAACTGAATTTCGTTCTAAATTTGTTTCTCAGGCAAGAAATTAAACAGGTTTAGAATATTTATAATAATTCATGTTATATTATATTACGTTGCCATCCCATGCCTATTAGAGCTATATGAAACGTGTAACGCATCTATTTAGAACTATTTATAAATGATAAATTATACAGCAAGTTAATAGTGATAAGACTATTAGTTAAAGAAATGATCAAATAGCCATTATGAAGACCATCGATATAGAAGCCGACGCCCGCCGCCAACAGGTGTTACATAAAAATGAGCTTCAACTTGACCGTGAGGTGAGGTTGAGCAAGCGGTTGCATCATCATCGCTAGGCGGAGCCACCAGCGTCTCTTCGGCCCGGGCTCAGAGTGAGAGTAACTCGGGGCGTTCTCATGAGCCAGAGTGTGCCATATTTTTTTAATGGCTCTTTACCATGGCAGCGTTAAATTGCCCGCTTGCGCATCCGGTTTACCGTTGCTAAATGCGAAAGCAAGCGGTCATCCCACTCGGGCCGACCTTGTCTCAGGAGGATGTAAGTCGGTGATAGTACCTGCATAGCATCACTAGTCGTTATTACTCAATATCTTATGATCATCTGCACCGCAAATCGATTCTAATTATTTATTTTTCAAACAAATTAATTTAAACAGATAATGAAAAAAAGACTTGCTACTAAAGACATATTAAACGATTGTTTAGATCCATAGAGTATATATAACATATTTACGTTCTTAAAATAGAACAAATCCAACATTAAAGATTACAGAAGTCTTGAGCAGTATTTAGATAATATATGGTAATACTCAACATGTTTTTGGTTAGTTGGGTCAAAATGGAATGAATATGGGAACAATATAGTCTCCAATATGATTGTAAATTTACTTTGAAAAAACTAAACTTTTGGGAACTCACAAGTAAAAATAATACACTTAGTCTTGAAATTTTGCTAAAAATGTTTAACAAATAGTCTGAATCTCAAAAACTGAAATTAAAGCTTATTTCTTAGAACTAAAGAAAAACAGATTCCTGAATATATAATTCCTGAATACACACACACACACACACACACACACACACACACACACACACACACACACACACACACACACACACACACACACACATATATATATATATATATATATATATATATATATATATATATATATATATATATTTAGAGATTGGGGATGAAAATTCAGACCAAATTTGGTCAATAATGATTGATATTTCTATTACATTAGACAACTAAAATTATTGGAATCATATTAAAAAAAGGGAGGGAAGAGGCATAAATGCATAGTAAATCATTTTAATGGGTTAATCATTATCCCTAAACCTTTGTTGTATAATGTTTACGTTACGTCTCAACCTACGTTAGCGTGTATATTTAAATATTTTATTTGTAAAGAAAAGATATGACCAGGACCGGGACTTGAACCCGGATTTCCACCTATCTGTGGTGGTGCTTAGCCACCTCAGCCATCCTGTTAGCGTGTATACTTCAACGTCATAATCAATTGATGACGATTTCTTAAATTCTGCCTTGATTTAAAAAAAAAAAATGTTTTAAGTATTATAGTTGACAGTCTAACTTAAATGGAAGCAATGAAATCCAATTCAATTGATATTTTATCGATTAAATTTATAGTCCAAATGTTTTTTTTACCACCTGGAATATGGTAAGGGGGTGAAGGAATAGTAATATTTACATTTTCCTTAGTTAAGATATCCATACCTTTTACTTTACTAGTAAGTATTTGATATAGTATAAATCGATTTTGTTATGATTCCCGATAACTTTTTGAGCCACCAATTTGCTGTCAAAACCAGGATTGTTTCTTAAAAAAATTGTATTTATAGACTCAAACTATCAATTGATGTTTCAATAAGTTATGATATTTTCTCAGCCAAAGTTTTGGACGCACCAGATAAATGAATATTTATGAAACGATAAAAAACTGTACTATTACAACCAATAAACGGGTCTGGTTTTCAGTTTTTGGTAGAGACTGTACTGATTCAAGGACAACGGTTGTGTAGGTAGGTGATTTGTTCTAGATCACGCTCAACCACCAGATTTTCCCCTTTGTTTTAGGTAGCCAATTTATAGATGCTGAGTGAGCCACAGGAGGGTCCAAGATCCTACGATCTATATGCAGCTGCTAACAGTCTAATTAATACTTATATTTGTATATTAATTTCATCAAATCATAAATATAAAAGTGAGATAAAATGAGAAATTAGAACGTCAAATGTCAACGCTGAATGATCTAATTTAAACTGAATCATATCGAGAAATTATAGCTTAAAGTTGATTTCTAAACTTTTTTTTTCTTTTACTTTCATTTCTTCATATGGTATTTTGTCTTATGTTTGTGTGTTGTTTACTATTATTTATTTTTTCCTATTGTGCTTTTTGAAGTTTGGTGAGTGTATATTGAATTTTCAATTTCTGAAGTATTTAGCAGCTTTTTTTATCTAACCTTATCCAGCTGGGGATAAATCCAGTGAGGTTGAGTAACCTTCCTTATGATTCATTAGTGGCATTTGAGCCTTGGAGATGGTGGGATGTTTCTTGGGTGCATTATTCATACTTTCATTTACTGTTCTTCTCTTTCTACCCTGAGGATGCCTGAATAGACGAAATATTGGACAGATATTTTCAATTTCTGTTTTAGTTTGGAGACTTGAGAGCTTTTCATTGAAATTTTTCCACGGTCTTAACATGTATGTAAGGTCTCTTTTTACCTTTCCCATATTAATATCAACACCATAATATTGTGAGAAACCTAGGGGCTTAGTAATAAATAAATAATATTGTGAAAACACGTTCTACATAATAAAAATATCGATAAATTCTGTAACTTTTGAGATTTTAATATTTAAAGATTTAAGATGTACAGTATATACATTATACCTTGTATATTGTTTTTTTTCAAAAAGATGCGAATTTAATAAACCTGATGTATTCTATATTATATGTATCTAAATAAAATTTATATGTACCCGTTGGTTTCTTGCTCCCTCAAATTTAGAAAGTCTGAAGATTTTTTACTATGAATGAATAATGGAATATAATGATTAGCGGATGATATTTTCTACTGAATAAATGATAAAGAGAAATTAGTTGTTGATTGAAATCTATTTCATTTAATATCGTTGATTGTTACTTCCCTAACATCTAATGGTAAATATTCATTTATATTACAATTAATATGATATTTCTAATGTCAATTAATCATAATAACACAATCTAGGTTTTTCTAATATATAGCCGATGCATACAAGTAATTAAATAATTCTATCAATTAATAGATATTTGATAACATCATAGATGATTGCTTCTTTCCAGTTTAGAAATATACTGGAAACCAGTCAGACTTCTTTCCAGTTCTAATGGACTTCTAACAAGCCAATTTGTAACCGCCTCCAATAATGTCCAATTAATTTTCATTTAACATCTTTCTTCATAATACCATAAATTTGCTTAGACAAGTATTGTCTTGCTTTACCTACATAAATGCCAAAATGATTTGGATATGGTTTTAATAAATATTGTGAACTGAATTTATGAACTGAATACAGTTTATTTAAAGTATAAACAATATTTATTTGATCTTCGATAATCCAATGTGATAACAAATTGCACACAATGGGATTTATTTGTCAAGTATTTACGATCGAAATGGAAGGTATCGAATGTGAGAAAACACATTTTTCGTTACCTTTTTACAGCAATTTCTTTAAATTTATAATTTATATTAAATTCATATACAGTCATATACAAGATGCAAAATAATCTATGAAAATATCGGTTAAATAAGTTTGACAATTTGAGCTCATTTTCAATAATCTTTGAACCAGTTTTTTCACTCTCCTGAAAAGAGGTGTTTTTCACGATCTATAATTTTTGCATTTGTACATACGGTTTAATTAATCGCTTCAAGATATTCTAGCAGTAATTCAAAAATTTAATTTAGAAAACAAAATAATCACGATAAGTATTTAGATTTTTAATTTTTTATCTTTGGTTTGCCTGCACAACGGACTTAGTACTTCATTATTTATTTATTCAATTATAATGTACATGTGAAAAGCACATGAGAAATGTATTTTATATGGTGGATTATTTCTACATATGATCTTCAACAGCTCCTGCAAGAGATGTAACCCTTCGCTGGGCGCAGGTATTTTTCATTATACCACGAAATGAAATGAAAATTTGTAATAGTTATTCTATCTACTATTCGTCCCTTAGACGAAAAATGTGAGGGTAAAATTTAACCTATAACTTTAATAGTACAGTAAAAAGGAAGCAATGATGTGAAAAAGTTGTTACCTGGCTACCGCAGTACGTCTTGCGCCTGGTAGTGTAACAAAATTGTCAACAAAATCGCTTTTGAAATTGCAGTTAGAGTAATTTCAAACAAGCTTTCACTGATTAGTAATCATCTATATTGCTATTGACTAAATTTAAATGCTTAAAATATTGATTTTTTTATAATAATTCTTATACTAATTAGGAAGCTCATAATACATTTTGAATAAGTGATAATATTTTAAATGTTATGTGCTATTTTTTCATAACATATTTTTTTGTTAGCTTATAAGTATACTATAAAGCATTTCCTACTAAAAACATTTATTATTAATAAAAATTGTTCTTATTTCATATGTTTCGTTGATTTTAAAATGTAAATATAAGATTTTTAATTTGGGTGTGACCAAAGTTTTCACAATATAAATTGTTGGAAATAGAAGTATTAACCATATGTCATTTAGTTCAGTATAATTAATTGTAAATATAATACACTTTTCTTCTGTAACCTAATTTCTTAATCTAATTTTAAATAAAATTATTAAAAAAATATTTTATATTTGATTTATACCTGTATTCACTTATAACTGAGCAATATTATAGTTTTAACAAATTAAATCTTCAGTAATTATCAGTGAAAGAGTCCTTAGCACCTGGTTGTATTACTAAAGACTTAGCGCCTAGCCGATGGTTAATACGAATAGCTGTTAAGCTTTACGGGGTTGCCTACACTACATTGGAAGGCGTTGGTGTGTAGGTAGTTTTTGTTTTAATATTTTAAAATTGTGACTGGTATTTCTTCAATTTTTATTATTATGATTGATGATCACAGATCAGCTAACAAATAATCACATTTTCATTATTGCATAGCTATGAGAAACATAAGTTACCATTTAATTATATCAGACCTGCGGTAAAAGATTATTTAGAATACAGCCTTAAAAAGTTATCAGGAGAAACTACACTAGCATAAAATATTAACAACAAAGGACAGAAAACACCTTTTCAAGATATAAAAGTTTATTTTAGTATATTATATTAGGGGGAAACCTAACTGGCGGAAATATATCAATGCAGTAATTTAATAAAAGCATTTATTATTCGGAAAGTCGATAAAACTTTTAAATGCACATTTTCATAGTTTTGGATAGTAAAATTTTGCTCCAATATTAATATATTGGGCACTACTTAAGTTGAATACCAAAAAGAGATTACATTGAAAAAGTTATGATGAATTCAGAAAAAAGTACAAGAATATATTTATAGGAAATTTCTATACTGATAAAATTGTAATAATTTTATAGTACTATTACAATAGTTGATATTGTCTACTATAAGAAATAAGTATACTAATATTAATGCATCAGATAAAACATGAATATAAACCATTATTATACTAAGCCTAAAAATTATTAGTAATTTTAAATATTCATTTATTAGGGGTCGTTTATACAATTCCCTTGGAAATTAAAGTCAGCTCTAATATCATCTAGGAGACTGCTATTAACCACTGCTTTGCTCTATTTTAAAACAAAATTGCTTTTCAGAACGACTTTTGTTGCAACCTTCATTAATAAACTGATACATAATGGAAGGTATTGACAACAATTTTTTTTTCTGTGTCAGCAATGGATAAATATTTTAATATCGATTACTTTTTAGCTTCATCATGAAGAAGTATCCTACACTGATATATTTATGGAGAGATTTTTATCTATGTGATGCCTTTACAGGTAAATCTTTGCATTAAGTCACATAAAAGACTTTCAGAATAAAAAAAAACACACAATTCACTTAATTTTCAATTTACTTATATCTTTGTTATATTTATTACCTTCGTTTAATTTAAGGATTATTCACATTGTGTCTGAGTTTTCTATATGAACCCTCCAGAATTGAAAACTTCAGTAAGTATCAGTGAAATCCAGCCCCACTTGGAATACGAGCAAGAAGCTATATAGAAGAAATCAAGAATCTTCAAAAAAGCACAGATGAAAACAGCTACCCATCTTGGACCTTGAAACTACCGTCTATAGATTTAAGCCTCAAAAAACACAATAAGAACACCACATCAGAACACACATATCTTTTAGAATAGTATTCGTCTGGATACCATCTCACGTGGGAATAAAAGGCAATGAGGCGGCAGACCGAACAGCCAAGAAAGCAGCATCATCCCCGGCCATAACAAATGTTTATACGATATCGGACATTTCGCAATATCTAAAACGCCAAGCACTCATGACATGGATACAGCTGTGGGAAGCAACTGAGAAAAATAATAAATTGAAAAGTATTAAAGCGGAAACAAAACTGTGGAAAAGTTCTTGCCGCAGCAACAGAAGAGAGGAAGTAGTCATCACGAGACTAAGAATCGGCCACACGAAGATGACACCTTGATGATATCAGATTGAGAAAGATGCACCACCAAAGTGCGGAAGTTGCAAAGTGCAACTAACTATCATCCACATCTTGAAAGACTGCCCCCTGTATGAAACATATTTTCATGGCTTGGAGATTGATAGGAAAACCTCGACTATCCTGCGAAATAACGCCGCAAATATAGACAAAGTGATAACCTTTTTTAAATAAAATAATATTTTCAGTCAAATATAATAATTATAGGTTAAATGGAAATAAAAGTTAAACCAAAAAATAATAAAGAACTAAATATTGAACCAAAAGAAAAAAGAGGCTGATAAATGAATAAATAATGAAATAAACATTTGAACAAAAAGAAGAAAGACGCTGATGACCATAGATGTTGTGCGTCTATAAGCAATAAAACCTAACCTAAAACCTTGAAAACTGTGTTTGAATGAAATCGTCGTTGAAGCTATTCCCGTTCATAGTTTTGATATGAGATGTATAGGAGTAGGCGTATGTATTGCGTTAGTACCAGGACTTATTATTCCAGGATAAGATGCACTATTTCCTAAGTGGTAGTATGTGTTATATCGGTGGAATATCTCAAAATCGGAAATTTTGTAGATTTAATACTCTACTGTATGACTACATTGCTAAACGTTGTCACTTAACTCTTCAAGATGGCAATGAGAAGAGTTTAGTAAAAATTATTAAATTTGAAATATAAAAACTGTATCATTTTATTACAAGATGGTATTATTATTCTACTGTATCTGTATTCATGCGTACAGTCTCGCTAAATAATTAGCTACGTCGAATTATATGCAAAATGAGTTAATTGTACTGAGGAATGCGGGGAATCGGAGTTATAATACAATCAATAAGGCCATTTCAAGCCAAGGCCTAACTTGGCCGCTTATGCACTACGAGAATGATTTTTTCCTTCAGTACAATTCCTATATTTTGAACAAGATTCGACTATACCACTTCTTCTTCTTCCCCTAGATGAGGACTGCTGAGGACCACGTGCCAATTTCAATTCTTCCCACTTGGTTGTTTACTCTTCCATCCCTTCCAATATTACCTTCATCCTTTCACTATGGTGCATCTTTCTGTCTTTAGACCATCTCACCCCAGGTTTCTTTTTCACTCTTCCCTGGATTCCTTCCATACTCAAGATCTTCCTTCTAAAAGTCTCTCTATCCATAGTGTCGTCTTCCCTTGTATTGTTTCTTTCCAAATCCTTCTTCACCTCTCGAATCCAGCTAGTTTCTAGTAGTTAGCAGACTTTTTCTCCCAAAGATACTGGAATATCCATTTTGTTAATCTCGAATCATCCATTCTGAAAGCATGTCCAAAAAAATAACAGTCTCCTCTTTCTTATCGTTTCTGTTATGTTTTCTACGTTCCTATATATTTCATCATTAGATCTTAATTTCCATACTTCTGTGGTTTTCACTGGGCCTAGAATTTTCTCACTATTCTTCTTTCAAGTAATTCAAGTTTATCTAATCTATAGTTTAATACTAATCATTCACTCGCATACAGGCATTCTGGTTTCACAACTCTAGAGTAGTATCTTATTTTAAGTTTTTTTTTTAAACACCTTTTGTTATAAACTTTCTTAGTAAAGCCAAATGCTCTTTCCATCTTGTGTACCCTTTCCTTTCTTCTATTGCAGATTTTTCTAAAACATTGTCTTGGTTTACTTCTCCCAAATATTTGAATTTCTTTACTTTCTTCACTCTATCAATATCTGTTATCAAATACTTGGGAGCGTTCTTGATGTTAGTAATAACTTTTGTTTTTTTTAAGGAGATTCCCAACCCTGTTTTGCTGGCTATTTCTTCAAAAAGATTGATTTGTATTGTTTCACTTGCAGCGAAATCATCAGGCAATTTACTTCAATGCCCTTGTGTTTTCTTCCCAAAGTTAATGGTGAAACGTAATGGTCTTTTAATTTTTCAGTCCGAATTCATACGATTATCTCCAGGACACAATTGAACATAATTGGTGATTGAACATCACCCTGTCTTACTCCTGTATTTATTTCAATAGTTTTCGATAGCTCACCAATAAATTTTACTTTTGAAATCGTGTTCGTAAGAGTTTCTCGTATTATGTTTGCCAATGTTGATTTCACGCCAAATTCACGAATGATTTTATATAAGGTATCTCAATCAACCGAGTCAAAGGCCTTTTTGAAGTCCCCAAAAGTCACGACTGTCTGTTGAAGTGAGCATCATATGGCGAATTATGGATTTTAAGTTAAATATTTGTTCTGAGCAAGATCTGCCTTTTCGAAATCTAGCTTGTTATATTACAATTGCTTGTCAAGTATTGTTTCTACTCTATTCAGCAAAATGTTTGAGAATACCTTGTAGGCAATTTGCAAAAAAGACACACCTCTCTAGTTGTTGATGCTTTGTTTGTCTCCTTTTTTATGTAATGGGTGTATTATAGCCACTTTCCATTCATCCGGAATTCTTTCTGCTTTCCAAATGTCTTCAAATATCAGCTGCAACTCTTCAGTGATGACTTTACCACTTTTTTATATAAAAAAAAAATATTTGCAATTTTTTTATTTGACGAATAATTATAAATAAATTGAACATATAAAATTTTAGATGAAATTTATACATTGGGAGAGATAGATTCTTGTATGCCCAAAACAAATCTTCACCGCTTGTCAAATCGTGACGTAAGTATAGGGGAAATTCTATCTACCGTGATCACATCTATATCCATTTCACAAGATCACTTTTTGAACCACCAATTTATAGTTTTTTTGACTTACAAGGAAGATATTAGACGGAATCGTGTATTGTACAAACCTTGTAGGCTTGTATTTTGACCAAATATTTTTTAGACAAAATCCGATGGCAAAGAAATCAGTTTAATCTTTAGTGTAAATACGAGTATTATATTTAGAAAGAATGCTTCACTAAAATAACCTATAATACATCTATCACAAGATATGTCTGTATATATAAATACATTTTTAGATATATGCAGCCCAGTAAGGTTGTCATATTTTCGAATGTTATGAATGCCATCTTAATAATTTTATCATGTTATTGCTATTTAGTGAACAATGATAAAACGCTTAATAATAAATTAAGGGTGTTTCCTTAAGACCATGTTTGGTGAAAGTACACTTAGGTATTGAGGGCGGCTAATTATCTTGCAAAAGAAGACGCCAAATGTAGATGGCTTTACTTATATAATAGGCTATTATTATCATATAAAGACAAAAACATATAACACAATGGGGCCTGCTATGGTCATAATGTACCTACCAAATATCCAGCACGCAAGATGGCATATTACTAAACGAAATTCTCATCAAGAATTTCAAAACTAACTATAGCACTTTTCATTATCTAAAACTCCTTGCCTCTACAAAACTACATACAGATCGTAAAAAAAGAAGATAAAAAAATGGCTGACCATTTAAAATGTACTATGAAATAAAACCGATAATATGGTGTTCTATTAAATTATATTAATCACCAGATGATTTTATCAGCAGTCATAGTGAATAAGTGGTTAGTTAAGTCGTACCTTGTCCAGCATGTAGTAAAATGTGCGGATCGTGTCATTTTCGTAGTCTTTGAGTTCCAATAGAGTTATGATAAAATCAATAAATACACTTCAAACCAAGAACTGACTTAGGCACTTTTTAATTAACTTTTCACAAGTCTTCAATCCGCATAACATGTTATTTTGACTTTTACTTAACTCGCAACACCCTTCATATATCTATAGTCTCCTCCCATTCAAATCCTCTGTCCAGCACCACAAAACAAGATCTCGCCTTTCCGATTTCTACATTCCTTTCCACAGAACTAAGGCATTCGAGTGCCCCTTCCTCGCCCGCTCCACCACTGTGTGGAATTCAATCCCTCCTTTCATTCGCCATTCCTCTTCATTAGCTTCATTTAAATCCCTGATTCATGATTTGTGTTATTATGTAGCCTTCTGGCCAGATGAATTTTATGTTTTTTTATTTGTTCATTATTGTTATTCTAAAGGGACTTGGTCCCAGAATAAAGTTTATTTTCTATTCTATTCTATGTGATTTAAAAACCAAATGAATGTTACACAGTTATTCAACAATTTTGCAAAAAGACTTTTGACAAATACTTTATAACAGTAATGAAAATAAATTCAGAAACCATAAAATTGCCTTAGTAATACTTGTAGGTATAACAAAGTGCAATGATAAGAGATAAATATAAACTATTAAATTGCTTTGGAATCCTCTTATTCCAAATGAGAAGAAATGGGAAATATTTTCCTTTACCGAAAACAAATTAATGTAGTTTAGAGTAAAAAATATAAGGATAAATAAATGTATCCTAAAGTTGTTACTTAAAAAACAATTATTTAACCAACGATGCTTAAATTATTGCTTTTATTGATTGCTAATTTACTGGTAAGAAGAAATTAGAATAATGTAATTTAGAAACTTGTTGTTTAGTGCTGTTGTTTGTATAAACGTTCATATTATTTATATTTGTTCATAGTAGTGTTGGTTTATGGGATTTGGAGACGGTGAACTATCCAAAAATATTCAAGGTATTTACCGAACCTGACGAAGTCCAGATTTTAAATTTATGCAGATTGCTATGAGCAGGATACGGACAGTATAGAGAATGCTTTTAGAGCCAATTCATGGAATCAGAAAATTAGATAACACTAAGTTGAGACGGATTGACAGTTGCAATGTAATTCGAGGGACATCCGTGATGGCAGGCACACTGGATGAGAAGTGGTAGGATTCATGATCAGGTTATAGAACCTCAATGATAAAACTATTTTTTCTTGGCAGCGTAATGAAATAACCAGATAAACTTCAGAAAAAAAATAAAGCGGAGATTGCGGAGTTTTAGCGTCACAAGCTTTTAACTCGGCCTCTTAAATAACAAAACAACTAATTGTGAGTAGTCAATTTAAAGTGAGAGTACCAGAAGTTACGAAAATGATGATGCCATTTCGCCATTGATCGGAAGGTGCAAGAATACGAAGAGAATTGGACGCCGGAGCGAGGATCGGACCCAACCCACCGGCCATGAACCAGAGATCCTTCCCTTCTCCAACCGTTCGGGCGTCCTCGCAATAAATACTCTCCGTGCTCTTCCATCCGATAAAGGATACAATGTCTTAATTCGTCCTTTTCCTTCTCAAATACCATCGAGTTATTTGTCAGCCTACGACCGGAATTTCAACACATTTATTGGTTGATAGTTTTGTGTGATATTGGGGTTAGAGTTCACCCCAATCGCTTTTATGTAACTGCCTGCTATTGAGGCATCCCAGTCCACTACATTAGCAAAACCATTCAATATTCTTAGTGAGTCCGAAGCATTCTTGGTGCCTAAAAGCTCAATCCGAATTATTGCAATGTAAAATATGTCTTCTGGTTGTAAAGTTGTGCAAATTCTGATTCCCTAATTTTCATTTTATTACCCCATTTGAAATATTTTGCTCCTATTTGTAAACACGCAATTTTGCGTATTTTGGGAACACGCAAAAGGATTACAAAAAATGCTAAGCGTTAAATACCAACATTGATTACTTTCCAGAGCATACATGAATATCTCCTATAATCATTGATCTGTAGCATTTTTTATTCTTTTCTGTTGATTAAAAAAGAATAATTTCGAAGCAAAGATTATGCCTCTTACATAAATATCACCATCAATTATTTTTGATTTAATCATTCCCGAAGCCAAGCTCACCAAGCCATAGCTACATAATCTATTCTATCTTATATATTAATAATTTTTTTTATGATACGTATACATTAAGATTTTTAAGCAGTTTTTAAAGTATGGAAACATAAAATTGTCTCTTATAGTATTGCATTATCAATGGGAGCGGAGAGGCTCAGTGGTAAAACACTGAGTTACCATGCCGAAAATCCTGTTTCAAATCCCGCTGCAGGCAAGACTTTTATTTAGTCTGTTAGCAGTCGGAGAGGGATCATATAGGATCTAGGGCCCTCCTGGCGCTCACAAATTTCTTATTAGTGTTTACAATATCATCTAATGCATATTTAAGAAAATATTTTATATTCATATAAGATGGGACTTGCACATTCATTTCGACAGAGCAGAAATTCAATGTCTGTTAGTTAAACGCGATTTAAAACAAAAGAAAAGAAGACTATAATTTATCAAAAATTGAATTAGAATTAAATTAAATTAAATTTATCAAAAATTGAAATAAGAAAGATTGAATAATCTCTCTCTCTCTCTCTCTCTCTCTCTCTCTCTCTCTCTCTCTCTCTCTCTCTCTCTCTCTCTCTCTCTCTCTCTCTCTCTCTCTCTCTCTCTCTCTCTCTCTCTCTCTCTCTCTCTCTCTCTCTCTCTCTCTCTCTCTCTCTCTTTCTCTATCGTATTTGATGGTAAGTAAACTTTGTTGACATACTAAAGTGCCTAATTATATTAGCTTAAAATAAATTAAAAAATCTAGGAATGGAGATTTTATTTATAAATTTAGGCTATTTTTTTATTTTCATGATCATCAGGATTGTTTCGGGAACTAACGAATCAGAATTACTGAAAACTTGATTGGCATGATCGAGATTATTTATGTCATGCAAGGAGATACATAATCCAGTACTTTTTCAGCTGTTTACGGGTGAAGACCATAATGCTGATTGTTGCTGCTTTCAGTATAAATGAGTTAGTATGTCACGGGGACGTTATCATGAAATAGTTGGTAGTGGTTTAATGTTGCGCTGGATGAATCTGGTGGATAAATGTTAATCTTGGTCATCTGCTCATTATTTCCTGTGTAAATTAATCCGTAAATGTTAAATGAATAAGAATTTTACCATGTGGAAATATATTAAAGGTAGGTTTTAAGCACGTTCTTAATAATTTACGGAATCACTAGATGGACAGTTATAAAATTGCGAATTGAATTTTTCCTCTATGAAAAAGAACGTAAGGATGGCATTGGGAAGATCGGCAACCTTGCAGATTAATGATTGAAGATGTCTGTAAAAGGTAATATCATATTTTCCATTATATTTTTATCGACTCATGCCTCCAAGGAGGACATGATGCTCGTAGAGAATAGTTATTGACGCCAATTAGCCAAGTTTAGCAATAATGGGTTAAAAATGGCACGCCAATGATGAGGAAGTAATAACCAATACCAGCTTAATTTGTTACATCAGGGTGAAATGTGTTTGAAAGCCAATTGCAGAGCCTATCATTCAGCATCCTTCCTTCTCTTTGTTGCTCGAAACCCGAATTAGGTATATATTCTTCTTAGAATATCTTTTATCGAAATCTAATAAAGGCAAGCAATTAATAAACAATCAAAATTCCCCCAATACCCCAAATCCTGGAATCACAAGGAAAGGAAAAGCGAAAGAAAATCAACGATAGTAGACTAAGTAATTTATCGTTCAAATACGATATACGTCAAAGTAATATAGTAAATAATATAACTGAATATGCTTAAATATTTTCACATAAGCAATTCATATTCTGACAGCCACAGTTGAAAAGAGAAAATCTTGCACTCGTAAAAAAAATTGAAACCAGACGTTCCGTGAAAGAACACTTTTTAAAGTCTTGTGAGTCAGAATAACAGGTTTTTAATGACTTTATATATGTCTGTATGATAGGAATGTAAGAAATTCGGAAATAAGCACAAACGAACCTTGTATGTTTAATGTAAAAGTTCTTATTTATTTTTTACTAAATATTGTTTATGATTATGTTTTGATATTTTCACTTAAACGATACTTTACATAGACAAACTCAGTAGATGAGAGAAAATATTGCAGCAGTTAAAATATTCGAATGCAGATGCTCATCCAAAATACAAGTTAATCAATCTTGATTCAAAATGATGAGGTTATTAATAACTATTTTTATGTTTGTTGAATTTAGAAATTCACAAATTTAGTTCTTATGATCTTTTTCATTTAATTTGGTGGAAAGCCGTTACGCCGAAAAAGTTCCTTTACATTTATAATATATTTTTAAATAAAACTTTTTATTTTTGAGACCATCCATACAACTTCTAAAGACAGCAATGGGTTAGTATATGTGTGTATGTACACCACGGGACGTAAACAACAGGCAAATTAATAATAATTATATGACTAGGTTAAAAAAAAAAAGTTCCGAAAATTAGAGTAGTACAAAGACGTGTAATATTAAGCATAAATAATCTGGTGCGTTTTTAAGAAAATCCATAATTTAAGTAAAATTATTGTACTTAAAACCAACATTTTTGTTAATTAAACGTTTGCATGATAAAGTAATTTAAAACAAAATTGCGTTAGCTTCAATAAAGCACTGATCAATTTCTTCTTGATTCTTTGTGTGAATATTATGTAATAAAAAAAAAGTAATCTAGCTTAATGAACAACGTTTTCGATCCACTACAACAATCCTTACAGATCAGGATGTTAAGTATATAAACACCATTTAGTATATCTTATCTATTATCATCTATGTATGGATAAAGAAAACCGCATCTTCCTTAAATAGGCTTCCGATATGATATAACCATTTTCTGACCTCACAAGATGTAAGTGACCACAGAGTTGAGCGGTCCAGGAGGTCAGGAGGCAAAGAGGTTGTCCATCTGAGAGTACTCCTTCCAGAGCCTTAGGAACGTTATGCAACCGGGCAGGTATCCCATCATTTAGTTCCGATAAATCATAATAGATCACGATGCACTAATAGGAAACCCTAACGACCGGGGTAGTGTGGTCTGTAACCATAGCCTCGCTCTCCTAATCTTATCTGGATTATTTGTTATACATCCATCTCCTGCAATAATTGCTTCATGGAACCATTTAGAGGGAAGTTGCTTCGGGATGCAATCTCGTTTCGACACTTCTGAGGCAATTCAGCCCTTAAATGCTCATCCTTTTAAGGTATTATAAATAAGCCTTAAAGGGAAAACAGCTTTCAGAAAATGATCAAAACATTCTTTTAATCGGCTTATTAAAGTTTGAAACGTTCCGAAAAATAAATCGCGAGAATTTTTTTATATAATACTGACTGATTTGATACTTTTGGTTTTCGAGAAAATTAAGACCTTTGAGAAAACCGTTAGGGCATTTCAAATTATGGAGTTTTATTTTGAAGTATTCGTTACTGGAGGACCTTCTGTCCTTTAGTACCCTTAAAAAATATCATACTGATCCCTGTAGAACAGATTCTATACTTATAATTACAACATGACAATAGTTTAATTTGGAACCCTTATAATTATATTAATTTCCTTTAATACTTTATTTTTTTTAATTTAGCTTTTAATTATTTAAGTTTCTCTTATATAATTATTGTTAACTTATTTGAATTTTTTTTCTTCCTCTTCTTCTAATGTGTTTTTTAGAATATTGTTATTAGAGGTAATTTGCATTTTTTTGCATTATTATTATTTTTTTTTTACTCTCTCTCACTTACTAAATTATTTGTGATAATTATAAGCCGCAGTTGGACTTACGGAGTAGAACCATAAGGCTTCACAAAGCCATCGAATTCCTCTCTTGTCCAATCCTCACCATCCAAAATCCTCAATGCTCCTTACTCTGTTATGAGTAATACCACCCAAGACCTTAATTCCCTATTTGTGAATGATTTGACCCGAACCCGATATCAATCCTTTCATGAAAAACTTTAAAACCGTCAGACCACTCAAACGTACAAGTTACAAACCTAGCTACTTCTTAAATTCCTGACAATCCGGCTTATGGAAAGAGGATGGCCTCGTGAGTTTTTATTATTAGTTTTAGTTTGTTAGTTTTAGAAGGGGTCTCCAATAAAAGGGTTCAATTTTAAATTAATTTATGTACTGTATGTATTACATTCACTGTGTATTACATTCACGATTATTTAGGTAATTTATTATTATTATTGTATATTTTCTATTCTATTCTATTATTTTTGTTTACAATAAAATTTTATGTGTGGCATGGAAATGTAATTAAAATTTAATTAAATTAATATAACTAGGATAATCAAGAGTTACTATGTATTACCATTATATTACATAGTATATTATAGTAGTACCATATTACCATGCCGAATTTAGCAACACAAGAGAGTACGTAATTAATGTGGGCTAGCTTCTTGTAATCCTTAATTTAGCTGAACAATCACTTAGATAAGAATGTGATATTCTAATTACTAAACCACTGTATTAGTAAAAACAACTTTTTTAATTGATTCGATCACATCATCTTCTGTGTATAGACAGCCTAAGATTAAAAATACATTTCTCTAGTTATTTTGTATATGTATATATATATATATATATATATATATATATATATATATATATATATATATTACCTTCCCTGGTGTTGGTCGTTTGTGGAACATCTTGGAGCAAGGTTGCTATATATATTTGATGAATTTGTTGGCTTGGTTGATGCCTTCATTGGCAATATATATATATAACTTATATACTTCCAGAAACAAAACATAAAAAAGAAAGGAAAATAAGGTTGAAACGACTCGCACGATAACTGGTTTAACACTGACTGTATTGCCATCTTGAACCTCTATATATAACATTTACATATTGACAGCTGTTACAATGGCCAGCTTGATCTTAGCGACCATGTGATCATCGGTCTTGTCTTAACTTATATATATATATATATATATATATATATATATATATATATATATATATATATATATATATATATATATATGCATACATATATATTTTATATTTATAATATAACTGTGCATATAACGGTAATGTGTACTTGTGTATATTACCGGTTCGTGAATTAACTTCCCTAGTTGTGTGTGGAACATATTGGAGCAAGGTTGTTGTATCTATTTGAAGATGTTTTTTTTGACTGTTGATGTGGGATGCTGCGCTTTACCTTCAAGGATGTGATATTTTATTGTATGTCCATATTGGGAGTATACTTGCATAGGCCAGACGTTGTTGACTTGTTGGTTCTTCCAGTATTTCAGAAACTTTTTTTTTGTTTCAAATCTCCGTTTATTCAAATCAAAATATTAACAATACAGTATATATACAATACACAATAATATACATAGCATGTATATATGCAGCAAAATAATTACAACACTTTTTCTACCAGAAGGTATTTTAAGTAATTACATAGTTTTTTTAGGGTAAGAGGAATAAAAACCATTTTCCAGTTATTTTTTATTCTCAATTTTCACTCTATTTGAGACGTTTCGACACTATGGTGTCATTTTTAATCTTTTCTTCTCCTGCATCTTTTAACTGGAAAGTCATACTTTTAAAAATTCATAGGAGATCATTAGTCCTCCATGGTCAATAAAATAATATTACATTAAAAGACCAAATCTTGATTTTTTAATGTAATATTATTTTATTGACCATGGAGGACTGATGATCTTCCAAGAATTTTTAAAAATATGACTTTCCAGTTAAAAGATGCAGGAGAAGAAAAGATTGAAAATGACACCATAGTGTCGCAACGTCTCTAATTGAGTGAAAAGTGAGAATAAACAATAACTGGAAAATGGTTTTTATTTTTCTTACCCTAAAAAAAGAAGAATTAAATCCAGTTTAAAAAAATAAATAAAAATTTATAAGAATGAGTAATTACATAGTCTGTATCCGCTGAAGGCGTGTTCTCTAAACCGGCACAAGGCCGCTGACTCTATATATATACAAAGCAGGGAGAGACCGCTTTACGGGATTATTCAGTAACTGTAATTTTTTAAGTGTTCTTATTGCTTTCTAGCTTGATAAATATAACGATATGCCGAAACGCAGAAAAAAACAGTTTTATTCTTTTACCAGCTTCTTAAACGTTGTTACAATTTCTCTACTAAACTTAATGATGAAAAATTTCCAATTTGATTATAACAGGGAGGCATCGGCATTTCTTTGAGGATTTTTCCCATTGCATTCTAACTCATAATTTATGCCTCTTTTTTAGTTTTTACTCATTTTATTAATTGAGTTAGAACATGCACCTTACAGTCATATGATTGCATTATTAATGCGTTGAAATCTTATGATAATATCGGCTTGTTTTTGAAGAATACTTTTTTTGTTGATAATAATTGCCATGTTATTCTAGTTAATAAAAAATATTTCGTATATGTTTATGAAGCAATATATCTTTTTATAATGTTTAATCAATTTCATGACCGATATTATAAATTCGATGAATGTATTACAAAAATTTAATAGTGAACAACCATTCGTGTATTGCAATAATTAATTACAATGATTATTAGTTGATGGCATAATAATTACTGTTTTGAAACTAATCCCTTAGCACATCGGAGGAAATATGTTTCCGGTATGTAAGATATACTTTACTAATAAGATTAAAGGCAATTATCTATTACAATTGCTATAGAAACAAAACTACAACTCTATAAGAAAGTAGTTACTAGTGAACGGTAGCTACGATTACATCTAATACAGTCAGAATTATTTGTAGATTATTTCATTTTAATTGATTTTTAACTTTAGAATAACCTAAAGTCTTAAAATGTTTTTAAATAAAATCATATTATAATATTTATTCTTATTTTTTTTTCATTTGCACCTCCGTGATTTTATCAAAATGGTTTTTGTTTTTTTCTTTTGATTTACAGGAACAGAAAGATATGGAAATGATCAAGATTTCTTGAACAGGTCTCTTGACCATTGTATTTTTAATCTTCTCCAAGCAAGTCCTGGTAACTCGTCCTTGGAGTAGGAATGAGAAAGAACAATTTGATTTTGTGTTGATGAGTGGAAGGTAGTTTATTTGTTGGTAATATGCAATATATTAGCAATAGAATTATAAAATAAATAAATATGATTAACATTACTTTATAAACTATTATAATTCGGGTGGCTTTTTCTGATATATACATACACTAAATGGCGATGTTTAAACTTAAGTTTCAGAAAATATATGTGATGTTGACTTTATTATAAAAAAATACCATAATTTGTGAAATGTGGTTAGCAATAATAATTTTATCAGATATTTATAATTTTTGTTATGGCATATGCATTCGTTACCGCCATGCTGTTGTTTGTAACCATCTATGTAGACGATATAATTTTGGAAAAATACACCGATTAAAAAAATCTGTGTTTGACCTACAGAGGGATACATACGAATAAACTTTCAGATATCAAGAAAACGAACGATTTGGTTATTAGTATGTCGAGGTCGTATTGGGGTGTCACATATCGTAGTGGTTTTAGGATGACATGTTACAACAGAAGGCCTGTAGCAATTGAACAATGCACATCCAGAATAGATTTGGAAATTTCAGGCGCATACAGGCGATGGTACGGTGTAATGATGAAAGTATCATCTAACTGAGCTGTCAACCAGCGGACCTAGGTTTATAGCAACCCAGGGTAGACTCCGCTGTGGGGAGGTTTTCCTAGGGAACTTCCAGATTTCAGGTTGTAATACTGTCCTAAGAGGAGAAATACATCCTATTGAGTATTCACCCTCAGGACTTCCTCTAGAAAGCCTCAATCAGGAAGGTTTTCAAAAACAGAGTTGAAGAGGTTAGAGCTTCAATCTGGTAGGTAGTTACCCTTAAAGCTAAATTAACAATTATAATGAAGGTAATTAGATAATCAATAATTGGTCCAATAATAACCATAGTTGTAATCATGTACCAATAAACTCTGACATCACCAGAATGAGAAGCACCAAGGGTGTGAATTGAATAGATGAATGGAACCAGCGTTTTGTGCTGGCACCTAAATATCTAAATCCAACCTAATAAAAATACTTTCCAACCGTTAGATCATAGCAATAGCGACATAGGTCTTCTCGGAAAGCTAGATTTTCCCAGATTTTCCCAGGGGCCTGAAGGTTTTAATGCTATCCTTAACAAACAAAAATTAAATATTGAAATTCCCTCGGACTATCTGGAGTATCAAACATATCTGGAGTATCTGAGGTAGAAGAGCTCTGTGTTCTGACCGAGTGTGGTTTCTCTCATATGATAATAACACCTAACTGCCCGCCTTCCATCAATATGAGTGTGAAGACGAGAATGGGTCAAACCTACTTTTCTTTAGGGAGTAAAATAGGTTACATAGGAGAATATCTTATAGGAGGCCACTGAATATGAAAGGAAAATGTTGAAGATAAACTGAGATGAAACGAAAATAATAAACCTATTTATTTTATTTTACTTATTATGAGAGATCTTTTCTTCATTCACAATCAACTATAAAATTTAAACAAGCAATTTAGTAAATAGTCGGAGTTGCCATCAGTTAAATTACGGACCAATAAACATAACTCAAAATAATGGACCGACGGATAGCTTTTCGGCCATCATTAGAGCTGAGAAAAGCAACAAAACAATAGTATTAATTTTATTTATCTCAACGACATAAAATATGATTCCGGACTAGATGAAATGCGTAATTATTAAACTATATGTTTATATTACGTTAATACTTGGCTAAAGAAAGTATTTTTCCACTCTTACAAGGGGTATCCATATTTAACAATCATTTGATTTGATCATTTGATCATCATAAACATTTCGTAAAATCAATAAATAAGCTTCCATTGACACGGAATTGCACCATACAAATGTAAGGTATAAGACGAGTCCTTATAGATCTATTCATTAATTCGTACATTCACAAAAAATTGGTCTTTAATACCAGAAAATATACGGATTTACAACACATCCACTGTAAGAAAAAATAATTATATCGAAAGTAATTTATCTTGTGTAAATGTCGAGTGATATCGTAGTAATAATCCAATAGGGTAAGCAATACTAGATTAATTTATTATATTTTTGTTGTCATCTTGAGTGAGTTGATTTTGTACCCACATGATAAGAAATTTAATCCTTTACAAGATTAATCGTTATGATCCACTAGATTGTAAGGTAAAACAAATGGATGCTTAACTTTTAGTTTTTATTGACATTTTGTAATTTTTTATAATTAATTAATCATTAATCATTAATACCTAAGTAGCACATATAAAACACGTGGAACAAGCTAAAAATTAATAGTCTGTAAGAATAGTTATGAAGAGGTTTTGCCTAACATGGCTGTTAGCAAGTTACTAAAGAAAATTCTGAACTAGTGTGGTAGGATATAATTCTCATCTTAAGCCCTGGAATCTTCCGAGACAGCCATTACTTCTTCTTACTGCCGGGTTCGAATCGGGCTGAGGCAGATATATTATTTAATCTGTTAGCAGCAATAGAACAACACTGTGAGATCCACAGACATTTCTTACCTTGCGTTAATCAAGATAATAACTTAGTGCTTGAACAAATGCTAAGCCACAGAACTGTCTGGAAATTTATTGAACGCAAGAACCTTCATGGATTGCAGAACTACAGATAGGTGTTTTCCTGTGCATTAACATTAGTTTACTGCGCATCTACTCTCCCTCTATAACCTAGTGACGCAGAAGAACGCACTACCTGATCCTAAGAGTACGGGCCTAGGGAGGACGGCTGTGGAGGAATGCCCTGCACACGTGCCCACGCGCGGGTCACCGCCCTCAGCATCTCATCTCAGCTCATGGGAACCCTGTCCGTGTCCTTGGCTTTTTATATCGGAAATTTATGTTTTCGAAGCACATCCTCAGGCCACCCGCTGATCAGGGCAGGTTCCGATCACTCGTTATCAATGGAAGCTTCGGGATAATGTGAGCATCGAGTAGTTACAAGATCATTTATTAATTTTGTTAGTGAACTAGCAGGAAGGCCTGAAGTGTTAATGGAGATGTCTTGTACGTCAGATTTATGAATGATGATCATTTCTATCGCTATTAATGGATGTCAAGATTATTTTATCATCGCTTATTTAGAATATAAATTACTAACATGGTAGCTTTTAAAAAACTAAATCTTATTATCAAAATGTAATCGTCTGATACTACTTGATATAAATTGATTTTTCTCAACAACAATCTTTATTGGATAGTAACATCAAAAATCCATTAATAATAATCTGCCGCACTTAATGTCAATAAATACTAGTTTTTTAGAGTATCAGCGTAAGTATTGTATGAAGGATGAAATTAATTGAGGGCATCATAATTTTTTATAAGTTATCTTCATTTTTTAAACTAGAATTTTATAATTTTTTATAATTATTGGTCATTATTTTGAGTTTAAAATATTTTTATTTTTTAAAGAGAGAAGATAGGCCCTCGATCGGGATCCGAACCCGGAACCTTTGTCTCACTGTGACATCGCTCTACCAATTGAGCTATCCAAGGCCGTCTGCCGGCCGAGGACAAACCTTTTCTCTCATAGATCCCATGTCCCAATGCTCTCGCCATTTTTGCGATGAATACACTAGAACGAAGTTCTTTGAACATTAATTTTAATTTTAGGATCTTATTGACTTACGTCATATTAATATTTATAATTTTTTATAATTATTGTCCATAATTTTGAGTTTTAAATATTTTTATTTTTTTAAATAAAAATTTATTTAAATAAAATTTAAAAATAAAAAGGCCGACAGGCGGCCTTGGATAGCTCAATTGGTAGAGCGATGTCACGGTGAGACAAAGGTCCTGGGTTCAAATCCCGGTCGAGGGCCTATCTTTTCTCTTTAAAAAATAGAATTTTATATCTTTACTTTCTATACATTTCTTCTATATATATTCTTTAACGTGATATTTGTATTAATATAACATCATATAATTTAAATATAACATCCCATACTTATATTTTCAAATATTTATAGCAACTTTCTGTAATTGAACGAGATTCCAATATTCCACAAATTTCTTCTACATATATACTTTAACGTCATATTTTCTATTAATTTTCATACATACTTACTTATATAACATTCTAGTAGTAAATTATTATACATTTTTTATTTTATATCATTACCGGTAATTTTTTTTTTTTTTAAATGTATTTATTGATATTTACAACTGTATTACAATTCCGGTAATTTAACTAGGTTTTCCATACTTTTAAATCTCACCATTTTACGTTTATATCTTTTCATTTTGTGTCTTGCTGATTATCTTATTATTTTTCTGTATCTTTATACTTCCTTGCCATATCACCCTTATGTACACTTATTCTGTATTTTTTTTATTCATATATATCCTTAATAATTTATCCATTGCTAATTTTTTTTTATTTTTCTATAATTATATATGTCATTACTTTGTACTGCAATGTTTTTTATAGGTATTTTATTTTGTTTGTTTATCTCTCATAGCCCTGAAGATGACCTACAACGTAGGCCAAAACGTCGGCACTAATAAAAATTATTTTATCTATCTGGGGTTATTTATGACTGCACTCCCAACTAATTCCATCCTTCATTAGATCTTCCAGTCACTATTTTCCTCTCTAACGTAAGTACTGTATTGTGATCCGTGTATCCTATATGGCATAAATAAATAATCGAGTTATCAAATAGTTTTAAATTACTTTTTTGCGTTTGTTTTCATTTGATATTGTTTATCATACTTATTTTAGTATTTAATTGATACTGTTAGGTTCATTTTCTTTCAATTTAGTTTTCTATTAGTTTATATCGTTTATCTCATTCTTTTAATTCTATGAAAATATAATTTAGAGGAATGGATGGAGTTCGATTGTTCCATATACTGCATAGAGTTTTGAGTTTATGGTATATTTAATCGCTGAGTTCGCTACGCTAAAAAGACGTCAGTGAAAATATCCCCTACTTAATTAATAATTTAACTTATTATTTATTTAATTAATAAAACTCTAGTTACCTTATACTACTAACTATGATTTTACCCTAATGATCTTTTTTAAAAAACAAAAACAAGTGCTCGTATAAAATGTTTATGTTTTCTTTTTCAAAACTAGAACAGTGATTTGGTATATTTTATGATGATTTTCTGGTTCTAGTCATTCCAAAAATTGAGAAACGACCTCAGTCAAGAGGTTAATTGGGCGATTAGAGCTGAAGACCAGGAATGATTTATTTAGTTCTTTGACAGCTTGAGAATAAGAAAAGAATATTTTTTCCTTTATTTGCTACTTTTTTTAAAATACGTTTTATAAACATATTAGTGCGAAATCCTTTGGTTTTAATATTTATTTCAATTCTTAAATAATCCGACATTATTTTAAAAATCTGTTTTCAAGTCTTTATACTATATTTTAATAATAGGGACTTATTCCGCGACAAGTCCCTTTAGAATAATAATACAGGTATTAAATATATAAGCTATTACACTTAATTAATTATTACAATCAACTTAATAAGTGAGAAATCATTTTAAAAAATAATGAATACAAATGCGAATTACCTCCAATAACAATATTTTACAAAAATATTAGAAGATGAATAAAAACATAGAAATAAGATAACAATAATTATCTAGTGAGAAAAAATTGATGGTTACATATGTATCATATTTTATGCCAAGCAAATGACAAAAAAAATGAAGAAAATACAACCAATACCATCTATGAAAACTTATTTTTAGAAAATATGTAACTGAATGAGTGAACAGCCATATTAGAAGAATATATATATGTATACACACACGCATATGTATACATTAAAACACATCATTCAATCATCAATTGAGAAAACAATAACTCAAAACTGAACATACTATTTTCGATTTTTTTAGGAATTGTCCAAGATGATCCAATCACCTTCATAAACTGTCCATGATATCTAATTCTGTACACAAATAATTTTCTCATAAATTACTATCAAACTACCAAGAATCTCGGAATCAGTTTTTGAAAACTCTTTCATGTTATAATCAAAATGTGCTCATGTCTTCAGCATATTTGATCTTAAAGCAACCATTCGTTCCATCATCCCAAATGCCATTTGAAACCCATGGAGTCATAGTCACTCTCTTTATATTCCTACCTGGGTGCCTCTGGGGAAAGTGAGGTAAAAAATGCAATAAATTGCTTTGTTTCGATTCATCTTCGGGATCACGAAGGACTTTTCTGACTTCTAACTAACGAGTTGAAGTGGCTTTACCATTCCAACTACTTTAAGTATATATTAGCATCATGGCTCTTCCAAATTACCCAATAACGCCGTCCATCATACATCTTCGACCTCTTTCAATACAAAATTATTCTTTCATATTCGTCGTGCCCATTCGTGGCCTTCAGGTCAGATCAGAAAGCAGCCCACCGATCAGTAGCACCGTTCTTATGCGATTATCATATATATGGATTTCCATTACCCTTTCTATAAATCATTCTGATATTTTTCTCACGCTCAAACACCCGCTTATTCAACTACTTCTATTCCATCCAGGAATAAGAAATCTTAAGTGAAGGTTTACTTAATTATAACAATATTTATACCACAGTGTAATTGATCCCCCTCCAAACAGCCTTACCTCAAAATAATGCAGCATAATAAGCAAGCTATGCATCGGACATACAATACTAACTCACCTCCATATATTTTTAGGACTGTATCAACCAACATGTCAATAATATAAAACTTACAGTGAAGAATCTATCTGATGATAAAAATCATCAACTAGAAAGAAAGAATTTGAATATTGAAGCATTTCTACCATTAAAGGAAAATAATAAAATACAGAAGACGCTGACGTATACAAAAGCTATGAAGTTAATTGAAGCAATTTAAAATGAGCAATCGTCGCTAGAGGCCCCACCAGTCGAAGCAACTTTAAATAAAAAGTATAGCAAATTTTTATTTTTACTTGATTGTTTGAAACTTTTGTTTATTTTTATTGATATCAATAACAGCTAATGGGGCACGTTCCAGACTTAATTTAAAAAAAACGTAATATTAATAGGAGAAGAATTAATATTTGTATTTATTAATTATTTTTATAATAACATTTTCTATTTTATGTAATATTAGTATTGCTAGGATAAAAATGATAAAAACCAAACCAGGAGTAAAACTTCTGAATAACACGCAAAAGCAAGGACACTATCCTCAAAGACCTGCCCTTGAGATAAAGCATTCCTTGTGCAACACCTGCAGGACACATGTTGTTCCCTGAGGATGACACAGGCATTGGAAGATGGAAAATGGGTACGTGGGTTATCACACGTCCTATCTTGCTTAACAGGATCAACTCAGTCGTAAATCTTGTGCAACATCTTGAGCGTGAGATCCAGTGTCTTATCTTTATCATATTATGTAGGTTCCTTTGCACGGTGCATATCGGCCACCTCTTTTATGTTGGTTTCGTAGAAAATTTAAATTACCTAGACCTTACAGCTATAGTTGAATTGTGAAATGTGATCCTCTTCGCTAACCTCTGAGAGCTAAAATCGTCGCGCACTATGCAGTATGGTACCTTTTAGAACTATTTTTCAGGTCTTGCGTGAAATAAGTATTTTACTCGGGTGAGAATCGAACCCACCATGGCTGACCTGAGAACTCCCGCTTACTTGATCACTATGTTCTCGTGAAGACTTACGCACCCTTTTATATAGGTAATAACATTTTTAAACTTTTACTTTAAAAAACTACTAGAAGTATTCACATGTTGAGGCCACCTCGAGGAGTGTTGAATGGGGTCACCAATTCATGTCGACACGATGAGGATAAAATAATCAATTGTCGGCGGATTATGGGTTTCTTCACACGTTATGCAGATTTGGAATGATTAAAATATATGCTCTGCATCATCTTACAATCGATTTTGGTAAAAACACAGTCTCTGATAGTAAGACATAAATAATTATATCTTCTTTGGAACAATTCTTTACGAATACATACTAACTAAGATTATTAATTTTTTGTATTTTAAATACATAAAATAATTTTTAAACGCATAAAATACATATAATATTTTAATATAAAATAGGTTTAAGAGCATTATACAAGATTAATTTTCCTGCCTACTTAAAATCAATTTTAATTTTAATCTATTTTTTTTTAAATAGTCAATTCAATAAACAAAAGGTGATTCCGAAAATATGGAAACCCTATGCCTATTTCTTGATTTAACTAACACATTTAACTCAAACAGATCACTTATTCTGTTGATTGATATCCAAATTTAACAGCTACTTTCCAGTAAACCATCTGTTACTCAAAACTAAAAGTAAATCAAATAAGATTCATCATCTTGCAAGCAGTAAGAACCAGGGAACAAACTGAACTTCATTAGTCGATAAAACATTATTACTTACAAAATGAACACTGCGAAAACCAATTTAAATCTATTTCCCTAAGTTTAACCAATTTAAACAACTCTATTTCTGGGAATATCTTAAAATTGTAAACATAAATCAGTAAATCAGCTGTTATAAATTTGCGCTTTAGGTATGTCAATATTGATGAAAAAGCTACAGTGCTATTTTCAGAGTAGTTAGACGATTTTTTTCATTAACTTTTTTGAGTTCTGATGTGAATGTGAATGTGAAGAACTATGCATATATTGCCGTAATTATGTTGCATTCTGACCACTAGAAACTAATAAAATATTATCTTTGTATATATTTTTCATAATCAAAAACAAAAAAAAACCTATTGTTTATGAATACACTTTTATTGTTGCCAAAAATATTTTTTAAAAATGCAACAATATAATTCATGAAGAGACTTTAGTTCAATATGTGATAGAGACTGCACTGTTTCTAGCCATCGGTTTTGCAAGGGGCGATTTAGCCTAATTTTCTAATTTTCCGGAGAGGATTGGAAGGAACAGGCTGCGATGGTACGGACACTGCCAGCGGATGCCAGAACGTAGATGGCCGAAGAGACTTTTGATGCCGAAGGGAGGCAGACGAAGAAGAGGAAGACCCCGAGTTCCTTCCCGGTGGAAGGACTGCGTGGAGGAGGAGATGGCCGGCAGGGGACTTGAGGAGGATGACTTGCGGAACAGAGAAAAGTGGAGGGACGCTCTGACAACCAGGCAACCCATTGAGGAAAAAAACATGCAAAAGTAAAAGTAATGTTCTCCAATGGAGGATATCCACTTTACAGAAGCCGGACGAGACCCATGAGGGTATGCTGATCCTACAAGGTCGATCCACGGCTTAATAGAATAAATAATTTATCCGTAATAGTTAGCTTCAAACTCAAAACTCGTTCTTTCACACAGTGTTGAAAATTCTATTTCAAACTACATAATTTAGATGTGGTCAGAGTTAGTGCTTTTACAGTGACGTATACATATAATATTTTGCTTGTTTTGCTTAATTAGTATGTTGTAATTCGCATCTATAAATATAAATATAAGGTAGTCAAAATAATTTCTGTCAAGGTATTTTAATGCTAAGGGTTCCTACCCATATTTCCTATTCTCAAGTGAATCCCCTGAATTAACATAACACTTGCGAAAGGTCATAGAGATACTAGAGCAGCCATAATATTATAGAGTGAGGTATACTAAAGTTCCCACACTGGATATAATATCGCCATAAATAATAGCGGGACATGAACTGATTAGGCTAATATCGGCACAGCGTGGGTGCTCAGAAAGGTCCTGCTTGCGACAGGCCACGATCAGGTGCTCGCGTTGACCCATGACCACCTTCTGCTCCTCTTCGTGACCGTCTTCAGGAGCAATGCCAGAATAGGGTGGATTCTCGTCTGGGAAACCTCTTCGTTCACTGCCCTCTGGGAAACTAGAGCAGTATGGCATTATAAAAAATAAAGTGGAAACAGAACGGACTGGTATATGAAATAAATAAATTTGAATCAAATTTATTTATTAATAATATATATTATAATATAATATATATATATATATATATATATATATATATATAACATTTAACAGGGTTAACATTTTTAAAAAATGATTTACCACCGCCGGATTTGATCCCGATAACAACTTAGCACTCTACTTGCTGAACTACCCGGCTGCACTACATACAAGCAGTGCTGTCAAAAAAATACTTTTTTTTTTTTTTTTTTAATTTATACTAAGGATTTACACAAGTAACATAAATAAATTTATATATATATATATAAAATTCGACCTAAATTTTTTTGACAGCACTGCTTGTATGTAGTGCAGCCGGGTAGTTCAGCAAGTAGAGTGCTAAGTTGTTATCGGGATCAAATCCGGCGGTGGTAAATCATTTTTTAAAAATGTTAACCATGGCGGACCTGATGACCCTCCTGTGGCACACCCAGCCTCCATGAAGTGGTTAATAATCCCTAAGATGAGGAGAAACCTAGCGGTTGAGATGATCAAGCCGTCTCCCTACACAACCGTTGCCCAACATACAGTACAGTTTCTAACACATATTGATTCCAAGACCCGTCAGGTGTTGTAGTGGTATATTTTTAAAAATATTAAATAGCTCATTGATTACACCGAACTTTTCGTGGCTGTGGGAGGTAATTTTGTGTTGACACAAGTTATGGTCCGTGTGTATTTCATCATCAAAGACGAGGAATTTGCTATAATGTATTTCCACCCATCACCTTTACTTCTTTCTAGGGTTGTTCGTTATTTCTTTTGTGATGCCCTTTAGTTGATCTTCCTGGTAATCATCCGACAATACTCGAAAATAAGTGCAACATTATAACTGCATTTTCCTCTAGTAATCACGAAAATATATATATTATCTTGAATAATGTTAGTTTACCTTATATATCTGGGAAAGAAAACCTTCCGGGTGGAAGTCATTAAATTAATAAAACATATAAAATATTGGAAACTATTTTTGTTCATCTAAAAGGTGTTTTTTTTTTTTTTTTACTTTCGAAAATTTACATTTGCTTCAACGATATGACAATCAAACCTATACATTATAGTTCTTTCACATTATTAAAATAAATCTATTTTATCTTATCTCTAATCTATTTATTTTATATTTCAATTATCCATTTTAATCTTGAAACTCCATAAAACCATGTTTAAAGTGAAATATAAATGAAAGAAATAGAAGGATTTACACAATTAACATAAATAAAAAGATACTCCTCTTTCAACAAAATTAATATAAGAAAAGCCTTGGGAGAAGTTGTCATTATCTAATTATGGGATCTCAGAAAATATATTAAAACAACAAAAACCTGTTCCCATGCCGTTTACTTCAGGTTACAGATGATAATATAACGTGTCTAAGCCAACGGTTGAGCAGGGAAGTTATATGATTGGCATGCTAAGCCAGGTTTCCTCAATCTAGGATAACTACTTATCCCTGCCTAAATAATCCCCAGGAGTTTCTGCAGATCACACAGGCACGATCAGCGAGTGTTAACAAGAATGAATATTTTAAAGATAAATATGCTAGAACCCGACATCTACTGCTTGGTATATATATTTATACTATTTACAAGATACTCTATATAATCATTTTTTAACGATTATTATTAAGAATTATTTTTCCTAACTGCTTCTTTGTTTTTTTCATTGAGTTTCGTTATGTAATTCGTCACCTTTTTATTTGTCTAATATAATTTTTTACATACCAAGCAGTTTTAAAGTTTTGAAATCACTTAGATAATTTTCGCGTTTTAGTTTAGAGTTTAAAATCTTTCCATTCATCGCAGAAACATATTTAATTGCACAATTTTTCTTCTTATCTAGCATAACGTTACAGGTGATGCATTAAGCTATGTAGTTTTTAGGGCATTATCATGCAACAGTAATGGAAAAATTCTTGAATGAATGGAAGGGAGAAAAATGTACAATCTGCAAAACTACAAGATGAAAACTGATCCTAAACTTAGGTTTGTTTGAACGTTTTGATATCCTTTTAATTAACTTATGCTTTTAAATTTGTGGAAGTATGTGAAACAATATTTTCTTTGTTATAGAACCTTAGTTGGATATTATTATTAAAATCGGTGGCTATTCCTGTTTTCATTCAGCTTATGAAACGACTATCGTTTTCCCTTTCAAATCCCATTATTAGATAATGACAGCTTCTTACATTAATTTTGTTGAAAGAGGAGTATCTGTTTATTTAGGTTACTTGTGTTAATCCTTCTACTTCTTGATATTTCACTTTAATCATGGTTTTATGGAGTTTCAAGATTAAAATGGATAAATACTGTTCTAGATAATTGATAATTAAAAGATAAAATGGATTTATTTTAATTATGTGAAAGAACAATAATGTAAAGTTATGATTGTCATATCGTCGATACAAATGTAAAATATCGAAAGTAAAAAAAAAAAACACCTTTTAGATGAGCAAAAATAGTTTCGTATAAATTTTTCATTTCTATTTAAGAAATTTATTTAATGACTTCCATCCGGAACTTCTTTCCCCATATATACAAGGTAAACTAACATTATTCAAGGTAATATATGTATGTTCGTGATTACTAGGTGAAGATGCAGTTGTAATATTGCACTTATTTTATTGTCGGATGATTCCCAGGAAGACTAAAGGGCATCACAAAAGAATTAACGAACAACCTTAGAAAGAAGTAAAGGTGATGGGTGAAAATACATTATAGCAAATTCCTCGTTCTTAAGGAATACCCTGGAAACAATTGTTTTTTATGTCAATTAACTTTTAATTTCCTTCACATCTACGTAATTTATCAGGTGTTCATAATTGGCAATTAAAAACTTTTGCAATTGAATTAAAGAAAAAATAATAGTTGTGTATAATATAGCTATCACACCTTTCTTCATAACACAGTCGTGGATGTAAAGGTCTTAATTCTTGAAGCGCTTGCCTTCGGATGATATTAATAGCGACTTGAATAGAGCCCCGAACCGATCATTACACGCCGCGGCGTCCATAACATAAGTCAGCGCTGTGGTTGCTCAATATTCAAAAATACTCCTTTAGTAGGCTTCGGCCTAGCTATTAAGAAACGGTTTATCGAAACAGAAAAGAATATCCCTTACATAACCCTGAGAACGGATACAATTAATTTTTAATAACTTATCGAAGCATCTATGTGTGGGCAGAGAAATGAGGAAAGTTTCCAATATTGCACAAGTATAAAATATGTACTGTTCAAATGGCGCTCGTGATCATCGCTAATAATTCGCATTAGGGAGGTGTTTCGAGAAAACTTACCAATTTTAAGTTCTTCGAATGTTTATAATTATACTAAATTGAATATAACTATAAATTCTGGTCCAACTACGATCCTGGAATGCATCTCATCAACCTTCCTTCGGTAATAATACACAATATTATTATAAATGTTAATCCACTCCTGTGTAGGGTGTGGTGTGATTCAGTGCGTAGAGCGCTAAGTTCATGATATGCAGTTCCAGGTTCGAATACGGTTGTGACAGATAAATTATTTAATCTGTTAGCAAACAAGGAACAACCGTGTGGGATCTACCAGCTCCTATAATGTATCTACCAATTATTAGAATAAATATATATATATATATATATATATATATATATATATATATATATATATATATATATATATAATAAATCGTGTGGTCTCAGCCAAATCATTGGCTTGAAAATTGAATAGTCTCTACTCTGTACTGAGAACTATACCCTAATGATGGTACTTTTTTTATTTTTACCTCTCTAGTCCGGTCAATTTTCTAAACATTTAGATTTTGTTTAATGAACTTTAAATTTTCAAAGTGGACGGATAAAAATAACTTGAATCAATAAATACCACCGTTTTACCATTAAATCACCAATTTTCGTCCTGAAAAATAGCAAAAAAACATATCTTACTGTCCGTACAACAAGACGTTTGAGATTCTTTTCTAATTACCTGGTTAGTGAGTCTTTAAGAAATAATTGTCATTGATTGTTATGTGACAGCAATAAACCATTAAATATTATCAAAGTCATTAGGGAAACTAGCGACTATGCTCTCAGCTTTTAACATCTTCCAACTTCCCATTTACGCTCCTAAAACAGTTTCTCCTATCCTACTGAATAGTTTCTCTGGTGCTATTTCATTCTCAAATAAACTTAATTAACTCACTATAGTAAAAAATAACTATGCCATCTGTGCATTATTTGCAAATCTAACTTTAACAGACAATATATTTATACAATACAACATACGAAACATACAACTGTACAACTGTACCACAATATTCTTTAATCAAAATAATGTAAACTAAATCAGACTTAATCAGGCCTCTCTAATTTTCTGAGAAATCTTAAGCATAATTTACTCATATGTTAATCATTAAATGTGCTAATGTAACTGCTTATCATAATTGAAAATACATTAATGGAATGTACGCATTCTTATACATAGATATATGTACGAACATGCGCATCTGGTATCATTATATGATTTCTAAATGTTTGATATTTCTCGAGACATTCTCATAACGTTTAACCAAGTTTCGAATTAGCGTATAAAATCGATACATTATTCATTCCAGTAAAGGTTTGCCATCTGATGCTAATGCCCTCTGACTCAGGTCAGTGTGACATATATAGTCGATTTGTCACAGTTATTTCACAAAAGGAATCTCTATCTCAACTGTTTCTATCAAATGTATTAATAACTATAAAAATATTCCATTAGAAGATATAATTAATATTTCATTAGAGTTAAATTAATTTGAAATAGATATTACTTTTATTAGTTATAAAATGTCAAGATAAGATCTAAGAAGCAGTCTCTGCAGTCATGCGAGAATTTGCCTTGAATACTACAAGAATGTTTTACCTTTATATGGTCGTAATGCACTATAAAACGAGAAAAAAATGTTCAGAAATATGAACTGATGAATATTAAGAATGTATGCAATGGCCGCATTTATTACCATCGAACAATTATTTTTTCAGTATTACACAAAAAAAAAGAAAGAACAAGACATAGACATTTTCTCTTTCTTAATAAATATGTTTCTATATCATTAAACCTCTTTACCGATTTATTATGTAACATCACAAAAAATTCTAATTTTGAGAAGTAGAAAAAATTCTCAGTACTACTGAAATATCTATGCAGTTCATTACCTAATTAGAATACATTTTATCTAACTTCACTATCAATTGATGGGTAACACTTTTTTTTGGAGGAAGGGATAAGGAAGAAACCTGTTGAACACGTAGTTTATTGATATAATTTAATATACTCGAATGTAGGACGCCAGTCGGTTTTGTAAGTTTTTAATTATGGCGATTTAATTTTTTTATTTTTGGCAAATGTTGCCCTTCAGTTCAGTCTTTATTAACACGCCTGTATTTAATTTTGTCATTTTAGAACTAAAATGCTAACATACATAAAATAATTAAAACTAACTCCGCGACACAACAGGCCAGCTTGACCCTAGCCTCCCTGCCCCGTGATTCACTCTTCAATTGCGGACATCTAGCTTCCTCACATTTCTCTCCACCCCATCCTGCCACCTGCTTCTAACTAGGCCTACCTCTTTTCTACTTTCCACTAATCTGCGCTTCTAGTATTTTCTTCTGAACTCGAAAGCTTTAATCACACAAACTCACGCACACTGTGTATTAAGAATCATTCATAGTTTCTAAAAAATATACGTCCTATTAAATATTTGATATGAACATATCAGGTCATTGAAGTAAATAATTGTGTAACCATCGAAGAACATTAATCCTCATTCCGAGTGCTGACTTAGGATTTCATCTTTTCCAACCCGTCCTCCCGGAAACATTAAAAATGTTTTCCTAATTTCACCCTAATCCCATAAATTTACACCAGTGATTTCTTTGAGTTTTAAACCTTCGAGATCTTTAGACCCAACAAGACTATTTTTATAAAATGGTAAATAGATCTTGTTAATAGGCCTCTGCTTTCAGAAACAATTAAAACAATCTATTTTTCGATAAAGACCCTTAGACCCTTTTCAATGGTCTCATCCCTGCATCAGCTAGTTTTAGAACGTTTTGTATATTTAAATACAAAACGTACTAAAACTAGCTACGTACTAAATTATGTATATATATATATACTATAAAAGTTTTTTATATAGTCCTCTTTCTCCACCTTACCCTCTACCTTATGCAGTTTAGGAGAGAACAATGCATACGATTTTCTTCAAATTCTTATGTATGCTGCCAATTAAAAATATTTAAAATAAAGTACTTTTTTGGTGTTGTTGTAAATACCAACTTATTGTAAAAGATATATCATACTATTTGATAAAACAATTCTAATTTCCTTGACGTAATATGGAAATTAATGATATAGAAATTAAAAATAAACGAAAATATAGCATAGTCAATCTTAATTATTCATTACGCCCGAGCCATTGGTGACCCCATAAAAGATCACTTGTTTTACTTTCGCTATTTACCACTTGGCTTCATTTCGCCACAGGTCAGATCATCCTCGGACGGCTACCTGATTGGCTCATCAACCGAAAAGTAGGTTTTCGTAAACGAACGGCCAAATTGATTCCTATCAATCCTCCAACTAACTGGCGCTGGTCGTAAAAACCATTAGGGCCATGCTAATTAGATGACGGAATTTACCATAAATGGCTTACATTTCGGTCCAAGATGCCGCTTGATCCATGGCTCATCATATAGTTACACACCATGAGGCAATATAAATAGGCTTATGAAAGCATAGAGCACTGCTTCAACTTTTAAAATTTTAATTGAATCGTATCCTAATAAAATCATCTGATGTAGTTTAGAAGAGCTAACAGGACCTTGCCGAATTCACTAATGCATGAAAGAAAGATTTTAGTGGTTGAGCATGTTCTTATGGATTTTTTGGGTTGTTTAGTACTGTTTAGTGAGAAGCGTGATATCTCCTTGTCCATTCATGTGATTGTGAGTAATCTAGCACGTGTTGCATATAATTATAAACCTAAAAGCGCATCTTAGTAGAAGAAGACTCATGCAAGTCACTATTATCTTTAAAAAATCGCATACTGGAAGATGAACACATTAAGGCTATTGGTGATTATCTCTAAAATAGATATCTCTGAAGATGAAACCGAAACATTGTTGCAACTTTTCGTCATAACTGCAAAGAACAGTTAGTTCTTAGAAACCATAATAATAGTAAAAAAAAGCACAATACTGTGCTACTGCTACCCATGATGGGTAAAGGAAATTAATACAATACTTGGCAATAACACTTCTGTTTTTAATCCAATAATTGTTGAGGGAGGTGGCGCCCAAACACTATGTACCAATGAAAAGTACTCACTATACAGAGGCGATATTATTATCGGATATTAATGGATCGATTTACGAATTATAAATGGATAAAGAATGCACAGTCATACACAGTCGATCAAAAATACATGATAACCAATGTTAAACAATGTCAGATTTGTCTTTTTCATTCAAAAATATACACAAAAAAAATGGGATTTGTTAGTTGGTGCAATTGCCTAAGCCTTCGCATTGTGCGAATAATGTTAAATTAATAAATGTATGACCAGCTTCCATTGGCGTTTAATGCCAGTGACGCGGCTGGGAAAGGGGGCTGGGGCTTCCCGGACTCCTGCTTTGCCCTCATTCATGAGGAAGAAGCTCAGTTCGGGGACCCCAGGCAAATTGTAAATAGAGTATGAATGTGTACAGTATATTTCTTTTATGTTTTATTTATTATTATTATATTTTTTTTATTATATATATATATATATATATATATATATATATATATATATATATTTTTTTTTTTTTTAATTTATTTTTGTATATATTTTTCGCTTGTATATATTTATTTATTCATTTATTTCGTTTATATCATTGATTTTTTATGGAATGATTGTAAGCTACATAGCACCAATACTTATTGCCCACAACAGGCAGATTGTAATGCTTCAATAAAGTGTTTTCTTCTCTCTAAAAAAAAATAAATGTATGTATGTTTCTGTTTGGAGCACGTTGTAGGATAAAGCAGGATCATTAGTAATAGAGAGACCATGTCTTGGTAGATATAGATGCATTTCAGAGCGAAAGAGACTGGAATAAGCAAAATCAGCTGGGTCTGAACATATACGGAGTGCGCGAATGTGTATCTATTCCCATAAATATATATATTTTTAATTGTTCTTTTTGATTATTCAAATATTTTTAATTTTTTTTTAAGAGAAAACATTAAGTCTTGGTCGGGATTCAAACACGGGTAGTCCGCGTCTCTAGCGTGGTGCTCTAACCACTGAGCTACCAAGGCTCGCATCCAAATCCATTCTCTTCACTGATCCATTCTCTCCCTATTCCTTGTGTTTTCGGAATTTTTGCGAGGTATACACGGAGAAGAATGTTCATTGAACATTAATTTAATCGGGATCTAAATATAAACGCAGTTTAAAATCGTAAATAAACAAGCTTGAATTTGTATTTATAATTTTTTTTTTAATTTATTGATGGAACTTACAACTGCATAATAGAAAATACCAAGAAAAATTAATGAAAGATAAATAATAGCAGGGATAAATGCAAGTAGAGAAACTACCGAAGGGTAGTACTCGAATAACAAATTCAAGTTAGGTCACGAGGCCATCTTCTTTTCACATGCATCGGGGGATTATCAGGAATTAAAGAGGTTCCCAGGTTTGAAACTAGTGGGTTTGAGTTGGAATAAAGTTAATCCTGAAAAGATTGATATCGGATTCGTGCCAAATCAGTAACAAATGGAACATTAGGGTCATTATGGTTTACTTTGTTAGTAACAAAACAATTCAAAATGATTTTAATTTTATAATATTAATATAATATTAAACATATAAATTAATATTTTTAAGTACATTTTTAAATATTTAGAACACTACATTGCGTTACAAAAATCGAATATACATAAATTTATAACTCTAAATTTATTATTAATTTTATGTATAATCAGCTATTAATGGACCGTTTATTTAAGATAAAATATTGCATTTAACTTATTAATTCTTTAATGCTACAGAACTTGCATGACTGGTTGTTTAGTACAAGCAAACGTTCTCTTACAACATTGATAATGTATTTTGAAGAAAGTGTAACTGATTCGTAAAATTGTAGATTGCTGCTCCTTTCTGATTGGTTCGGTAACTGATTTCATTATCTAGTCTCTTCTGCCCCAATGGTATTTCACATTTCAGGTCACCTACTCTCAACAGTGAGGAATGTCAGAATCTGAAGCAACGATATGCAATGATCCTTCATCTATGACTTTACTCAATGCAACATCAACAATTGCATCAGAAATCCTTTTAGTTAACAAAATATATATGAAAACATTTTCGTATAATCAAATTTTAATCAATGACTTTAATCTAAAAAATGTATGATGTAAATTCTCAATCTCCTCCCGGGAAAAAAAACGTATTCACTTGAAGCATTTTACAAAGTTGTTTTGATAAAATTTAATTATTGTTACATAAACATATGTGGTCTAGGGTAATAATAATAGATCAGATTCTATTCTTGTACTTCTGCAATATGACTATTTGAATTTGTTGATTAGTTTATTGGTGTTTGTGAATATATAGGATAAAATATTCTGATAAAAATGTATTAAATATCTTTTGAGTATTGATTGGATATAAATTATTTATAAATAGGACAATCCAAGAGATATAGCTAGTTAATGCCAAAAGATTTGCCTGAAATACACTGCACCTTACATCCGATCAAATTAAATTGATTGCAGGTTTTGATGGAATCCAACATTATAAACGATTAGAAACTAATGCCTCAAGAAGTGCCGGTAACATCACGAAAGTAACATTACTTCGTACATCGGTAAGTAATAGCTGGATGCTGTAACGTGAAAGTAATCATAACATACATAGCCGACTCATACGGGCAACAATAATATCATATGCTAAGGGTCAGCTTAGGAATGTAAGTACCTCTACCTTATGTAATGATCAATGAAGGCGGGATTGTGCTGCATCTAAGTGAAGCTTTAGTCTTTCAAGAGCTGTTGATCATCAATTCAGTTACTAAAAAGGCTTTATATAAGTCAACTAGAACGAATGCATAACTTCGAAGCCCTATTTCATAACTAAGTACGGGCACAAGTAGAAAAAGTAAGTTGGAAATAGGTTTATTTGGCAGGTGAAAGGTTAGAATCTACATCTGATAAAGTTTGATCTACTTCATTAAATATTATCCGTTTATTCATTGTTACCTATTTGTTAGTTTATTTATCATCAGTTTATTTTCGTTTATTAATAATAAGTATCATAAGTTCTATCGCTTTTCAAACTTCTTGAGTTGAAGATATCGTCTGATTTGTACTTTATAAAAATAAAAACTGCACTAAACTTATGTATCAGCTTGATACTTACTAAGTCAATGACTTACATTGTGATATTTTGAAAAACGAAAACAATTAAATTACTTTTTTTAAACTAATAAATTATAACAGTAATTATTTATTATCTGTATAACAATTGCACATATTTGAGTAATAAATTAGCAATTAAATACGCATATAACGCAAATAGAAGTGTAAATGAAATTCATTATTTTTTATTGATGTAGAAATGGTTGAGTGGATATATTTTGAGAAATTTTGAAAGTGGTCGGAGTCAAGTCAAGAAATTTTACACAAAATACGTATAACTTGTTTTATTTGCGCTAAAGTTCCATCCTAATCTGTATGCCACCATCTGGGCTGAGAACAATCCAAACTGAATAACAATATCAACATTTTTTTTCTTTCTTAACCCCTTGACTTTTATTAATTTTTGACAATAACATATTAATATTAATAATGATACATTATATCTCTTTTACTGCACCAGGTGCATTTTAAGAGAGGATTGTACATTGAATTTTCTTAAGATTATTTAGATGGTAGGAGTGGGGAATCTAGTGATGAGGCTCGCTAGTTCAATATCAACAATGATATACCAATGAAAATATAACATATTATATAAACTGAATTGATTGGAATCAAAAGAATGAAATACGTTGAACACAAAGTTAAATTATAACATAATTTATGAGAAATAACTTGAGTGAATTGAAATATACGAAGATATCTTTATATAGTTTTTCTATATCTTATCCTCTCTATGGATTTTGCATTACTAATATTCATTAGATGTGTAATGTTTAATTACGTATATATACCTTAACGTTTTTGATAGAATGCACCGTTTAGGAAGAATTACGCGTTAATGTTTTGGAACCCAATTAATATTATAATTAGGCCTTTTTGAGTCACGTATCGTATATCACGTATTGTCATTTTTCATGCTTAAATATTGTTACAAAATGATTTTTCTTATCTATGTTTCTTACCTACCTGCTCTCTAATAATTTAATTTTGAAATTTTGTATTTATGTATTACTTTGTTTGTTTGTTTGTTTATTTTAACGTCACTTTTTGCTGCTATGGCTAATCGGACGATGCTACAGTGGGAGCTCTAAATTTTGCCTATCCAGGTTTAATTAGGATAGGGATTTTTAACGAGTACCTGACATCGTACAGGCTCGGGACCCCCGTTTAACGTCCCTTCCGAAGGACGGCGTAACGAAGGATTTTTTACTCCCTTTTAAAAAATCCTAGGGTCACCTGCCGGGCTACGAACCCGCGATCTTGGGCTTAGTAGTTTGTTACGCTGACCACTAGACCACAGGTGACCTTATTTATGTATTTACCTTATATGTGTATGTGACCTTATTTATTATGTATTTTATTTATTTATGTATTACTAAATTCACTCCAATTCTATTGTAAACAAAATCATCGCGTTGAAGTAGGTATCTTTATACATTAAATTCTATCATATCGTCCATACAATTAGAAAGTATTGAAAATGAAAAGAAAAACATTTTTTTTTTGTATTTTTTAGGATTTTAGGATTTACAATTGGTATTAAAATAATATACAATTTTCTATAATCCTTTGATAGTTATCTTATAAAAACGGCAATAACAGTAAATATTTACAATAAAAAATAAGCTACAAAAATACATGTAGGTACAGTTTTAATAAATTCCAAACTTCTGTTTTTTTTTACTCTTTAACAATCCTTATAAACTTTGCCCGTGATTTTAGAATTCGCACACATATAATAGAATACTTTTATACTTTCAGTTTTGCACAATAGTAATATAATGCAGGCAATTGGATATATATGGACCTCATTAGGCAGTTAGGAATCCCGTTATGGTCCGGGCCATCATCTTCCATGGCCCCGGTATCTTCCATCACTTTCATAACGGGGGGATGGCAATATTCGTTTAATATGCTTGCTCGATGTCTTGTTACTTAAGACCGGTTACAAGGATAATGTGGTTAGCAAGCAATCAGAAGCAGGGGACTGAGAGTACGTGGGAGGTACCAAGATTAGAATGCGAATTTCGTTCGAAGAGCATCATTATAAAATAATGCTTATAGGCTTTATTTACATCGGCTATGATCGGATCAGCTAAACTGTTTTTTTTTTTTTTTTTGGTGGGTTTTATTTAGTCGCATTTATTGAGTGATTTTGAGTAGGGGAAAAACCTATGCGTTAGGGTCACTTTTGCGAGACTGGCGGCGCGAAGTGGCACGTGTATGAATTAAACAACTTGTTTTAATTAACTTTGGTTTAAAGAAAGTTTGGTTTAAAGAAAGAATTCGATTGATATAAGCATAATATATAACAAAAATATTATGTGTAATTCATACTGACAATAACTTACAACATCAATCACTTGTTCAACTTTTCGCCCCCCAAAGCTCAATTAAGCTGTATTGATATTTTGTAAAGAGTTTGTCCAGTCCATCATATGTTTGATGAATTAATAAACTACTTGAAAATTTAAATTATTGTTCAGAGTGCCAATTTATGTGAATAGCATACTTATGTTAATGATTTAATTTTACAAATTATGAAATTTAAATAATTCAGACAATAACTAATTTAGAAATTAAAAAACAAATCCGTTATTACTGAGTGTGAATTATCTCTTCTTTCGGCAGTCCCCATGACTGCTTATTTTAATTTTTTTTTACTATTTTAAAAATTCTGATAATAATCAAAAAGTTAAATATGGTTAAAATTGGATTCACAACCAAGTTTGGAATAAGAGTCGTAAAGAAAAGGGTGATAAATATAGTTAGCCAAGAAAATATTTAAAAAGGTATTTTAATGAATCAATTTATCTAATGTGCACTAATGTTATATTAACCTAAGATCCTCCTACCCGATATGTCGTAACGCGTTCTAAAATCGTGAAGAAATCGCTACTGATGAGCTAAGTGGCGGGTTCGAAGCCATCGAGGATGAAGTACCATTCTTAAGGTTATTACCATACTTCTAGTACAAAAAAACGAGGTGTAAATGGGATAGATGGAACTTGAGTAAACTAAATAAGGTGGAGATCTGCAACTATTTTACCAGAAATGGCTTTGTAGCAATAATCTTTATAATAGATCCTGAAGCAACTATCACCTTCAATATTCCTTGATTTAGTTTCTCTCTTAAATTACTACTTATGAATTTTAGGAAGGGGCTGAATGGAAATGTAGTAGCAGCTTCAATGTAAAGAATCGCCCAAGTTCTACCGAACTTGGTGGAACTACATCAATACTACATGGAACTACAGGATCTTTTATAAAAAGTATTGCTACAAAGCCACTTCTGGTAAAGGAATTGCAGATGGCCACCTTATTTAGCTTAATCAAGTTCCATATATCCCAATTACACCTCGTTTTTTTTGTACTAAAAGTATGGTAATAACCTTGAGAATGGTATTTCTTCCTCGATGGCTTCGAACCCGCTACTTATCTCTTCTGTAGCGATTTCTTCACGATTTTAGAACGCGTTACGACATATCGGGTAGGAGGATCTTAGGTTAATATAACATTAGTGCACATTAGATAAATTGATTCATTAAAATACCTTTTTCTTATTTTTCTCTTATCTTATTAATATTTTCTTGGCTAACTATATTTATCTCCCTTTCCCTTACGACTCTTATTCCAAACTTGGTTGTGAATCCAATTTAATTTAAGTGTTTACTTATTTACAAACATATTTTAACCATATTTAACTTTTTGATTATGTTCAGAATTTTTAAAATAGAAAAAAAAAATTAAAATAAGCAGTCATGAGAACTGCCTACAGAAGTGATAATTCACACTAAATAATAATGGATTTGTTTTTAACTTTAACAAAAAAATGAACAAGTGATTAATGTCCTAAGTTATTGTTAGTATGAATTACACATATTTAAGTTGATTAAAACAAGTTGTATAATTCATACACGTTCCACTACGCGCCGCCAGTCTCGCAAAATACGTCCGAGCATGTCGCGAAATTCGGTGACCCTAACGCATAGGTTTTTCCTCTACTCAAAATCCCTCAATAAATGCTAAAACAAAAACAGTTTACCAGCAATGGCTTTGTAGCAATAATCTTTATAATAGATCCTGAAGCAACTATCACCTTCAATATTCCTTGATTCAGTTTCTCTCTTCAATTACTACAGATGAATTTTATACAGGGGCTGAATGAACATTATAAAATATAGGGGTGTACCCACAAACTCATACATGTATTAATTACTGTAAATATTAATATAATGTAATTTTATATTCTGATAGAAAAGCTCAGGGCCTAATAAATTTATGCCTCAGTCCCTGCTATGACAAAGTGAAAACAAACCCAAGTTCAATTGAATAGCTATATCACTACTCCTTCTTACTTTTTCTTGTATTCCTAGGTTATGTTAGGTTAAGGGCGAATATACCTCAGGTATACCTCATTAACTATAATTGCGAAAACCGTCCAAATAAGAGATATCATATATACGGTCCTGATGGTGAATACAATTCAAGATTTTAATTTTTTTTTTTTTTAACTTGAGCTTGGAAGCGAATACTAACCTTAATAGGATATCCATCCTGCGTTGCTACTGAATTATTCTCCTAGCTCCACGTTTAATACTTGATGAATTTTTGATGTTTCAGTTATCGGCCTATATCTCCTAATTGGTGCGTTTGTTATGGTAAACATAAGTGACCACTTTTAATGTAGGTTAATTTTGCTATGATTTGAGTCTAACCGTAGCTCTGTAGCTCCAATATATTCTGAATTATGTCCCTTTGAAAATTGGTAATTTTTTGCCAAAAAATCCAACTTTTATGTTTTGGCCGACTTTCGTAAGGAACACCGGCCGAAGGAGTGATCCTACGACAAACGTTATAGAATGAAGCTGTAGTAAATTGAATTAGCTTTAATTTAAGCAGAAACCGAGGCCTGTAGGTCTAATAGATTCTGAGCTACGCATTACCCTAGGTAATTGTTTTCTCATAGTCCAAATATAGGCCAGTGGCCATGTTTTTGAGGGTCGCCAAAAATTGAAGAGAGTTGCATTTTGATATATTGTAAGGGCATGTCTGAGTAGTTTAAATCCAACCCAGGTGTCTTGGAGCCGAAGGTATACCCGGATGGTGGTGTTACGTGCCCTCTCAAGCGATGTGCCTCGAACAATCCGTCTAAGGATGGAGTTCTGGTATTCCTGCAGGCGCATCAAGGTAGTTTTGTAGAGGTGTCTCAAAAGCGGAGCACCATAGAGCAATGTTGGGCTTATGATGGATTAAAAATTTGCAACTTTAATCTCAGTGAGAGCTGCGGCGACACGAGGAGGTAGTAGAGCCTATGGGGTTATTGTCGGGCCAACTTCAGCCTCGCCTGTACGTGTATTGAGAAAGTGAGATGCCTATAAAAATGAACGCAAAGGTAGAGTATTGAAGTGGATAAACTTTGGTCCTCGCTGTCCATGGTGAAAGTCGTGGGTAGCGGCTTCTTACCCATACCCTGAAATGACATCAGTCGCCTTCTGTGCCTTTTTAAAGGCTTGAGGGGCGCTGACGCCGGTGGCACGAATCCCTATATCATCCGCATAGGATGCTACAATTGCTCCTGGATGCTTCATCGCGACCACAAGTGCTAGGAAAATCACGAAAATAAGTGGCCTCAGTACAGACCCTTGAGATACTCCACAGATGGTGGTGCAAGAAGTCGAGTAGCTGTTCATATATTTTTTCTAAACCCAAAGTGCTTATGCGAGACTTTCTAGTAAATAATATCAACAATCTGTAGCATACCCAACAATACCTCGACGTTGTGATATTTTTTACAAGCCTGCTTAACTAGCGGAAATAAATCAAATAAATTCCTACTGACAGTTCTGTAACTAAAAAAACATGATTTTTTTCTCGAGTATTTGAGTATTAGTATTGAGTATTGAATATTAGTCAGCCGTTACATCAATCAGCCGGCTTCTCTCTCCAAAGCGCCCTGAAGATGACCTACACTGTAGGTCGAAACGTCGGCACATAATTATAAGTTTATTACTTATTCAGTGTTCTTTTTGACTGCACCCCCCAACTATCTCCTTTACATGATTTTTTTCTGTTTTCCCAAATTTCCAACGGTTATTCTATGGACCGGAAATCATGACGAAACAAGACATGACTGCTTAAAAACAAGATAATACGAGATAATAAAAATCCTAACGCATCTACACGTGTATTTGTACACTTATAGTAAGCATATCAAAACACTATTTACAAAATATTTACAAAAATTAAATATAAGTAAAGCTTCCACTTTCCTTTTATACAGTAAAAAATCAATTTTACTGCATAAAATTAATTCCAAGATTTGTGAAGGGTAATCGTTCACGAATTTAGTTGACCCATTTCAGTCGAAAGAAGGTCGTCCTATTACGAAATCAATATATTATAAATTAATCCCATTAAAAAATAATGAGCTACCTTGGTATTTATTATACATTACTTTTAGTTAACGCTGTCCTAATCAATCATTTTTTTTCCCTTAACATTTGAAAATAAATGAGTAAATAAGTAAAATAATAAACAACCTTGGTTAGTTCCAGAAAATCGATTCACATAGCATATGCAAAAATACAAAAGACTGAGATTGTCTAATACTACTAATAAATTGTCTAATACTATTGCTTATGATTTAATAATAGAACATTAAACCATCTTAGTTAATAATTGTAAATTAATGCTAATGATACATAGATATGTAACCTGAACTGCTGATGAAGAAAGAAAGTTTACTTTACATCAAATGACTAGCAATGTTGATCAAAATTTTAACCATCTTAACAACCCTTTACGACTGATTAAAGCAATGTATTATATAAGGGTCAACTGAACATGTGGCCCCAGAATTTTTTAAACGGATCAAAAATCGTAGGTTAAGCGGCCCTTCGAAAGGGGCGTAAATGGGGATCTCGAACATGTACGGTACAGTTGAAAATTCCTATCCTCATTATGCCTGGATAAAAAAACTTTATGGCTCCCACTGTAGCATCGTCCGGTTAACCATAGCAGTGACGTTAAATGAATAAACAAACAAACATTGCAATATAATATAAAGATATCAGATTCAGTATATAAATAGACCAATAAAAAACAATATAGTGTGTGCTTAAGACCGCACGGCAGAAGTGAAAACTATTTTTTACGATCTTTTGTTAAGCATGCATTAGCTAATTTCCTCTTTCGTTTTAATACGCCATCGAGTTGTTGTTTTGATCCATCATCGATTTTGCAATCTGAAAAAGACAGTATTCAAACATTCATACATCATATCAATATTACTCATTAAAAGTACTTATGTCTCAAACATGTTTATTTTTGAATTGAAGTTAACAGAGAATAATTAATTATATACACAGCTAGCTTTTGCCCGCGACTTCGCTCGCATGGAATATGGTCTATCACATCAAGTTTCGTGACAGATCATTTTAAATAAATAATTCTTTTTTTTTTAACTATAAGTTACTGGTAGGTATATCCAAAATTTCAGATTCAATTTCACTTCAAAACTGACGGATTCCATACAATCTTTGAACCCCTATTATGTTAAGGGGGAAACTTTTGGGGCTGGAATTATCCAAATTTCTTTCTTAAATTATACAAAGAACCTATCTGCAAATTTCTTAGCATCTTGAAATTCCTGATTTGCCTTTAATTATGTACCATAATGGATTATCCACAAAGCACAAAAAACTAAAGGGGGGTACGTGCCCCCGGGCCTCCTGCCCTAAATCCTCCTTTGGAATAGTATATATGTTATTTTGATGTATAACCTATATTACTGTAAAGCTTCATCCAAATCCGTTCAGTAATTTTTGCGTGAAAGAGAGAGTAACACACAAACTTTCTCATTTATAATATTAGTAGAATTAGAAGAATATCAAAACAATAGTTTCACTCATGTTCTTTCTGTTATTTTAACAACTATTATCATGTTATTTGCCTTTATTTATGAACTATAATGGATTCTCCACAGTACCTAAAAAACTGTCTGAGAGGGGGGCACTTGTCCCCGTGGCCCGCAAATATCCGCGCTTGCTGTAGCCTATGTGTTATACTGATGTGTAACCTATATTACTGTAAAGTTTCATCGAAATCCGTTCAGTAGTTTATGCGTGAAAGAGAGACAAACATACAAACTTTCACATTTACAATATTAGTTAGATTATGATATATATATATATATATATATATATATGCTAGTATATATACTAGCTTTTGCCCACGGCTTCGCTCGCGTGGAATTTGGTCTGCCACATAAAGTTTCGTGACAGATCATTTTAAATAAATTAATTAATTTTTTGTAACTATAAGTTACTCGTACTTCCGAAATTTCAGATCTTCTAAACTGCAAATCTTCCAAACAATCTTTGAACCCCTATTATATTGAGGGGGAATCCTTGAGGGTGGAATTGTCCAAATTCCTTTCTTAGTGCCCATTTAAGCTATACAAAGAAGACGCTAAGTTCAGTGGTTTCTGCTGTGCGTTGACCGCTGGGTGTGTTATTCAATCAGGTTAGTTTTATATTAACTTCGCCTGTGTGGTGTGTTGATAAAAATAAGCCTATGTCCTTCCCCAGGCTTGGGATTATACTTATTAAATGTCATCACAAAGGATCAGCGCAGCTGTGAAACATACATTGACACTGATTAACAAACGGGACGGACAGAAGTTACTTTCTTTTTGTGTTGTTCGGGTCAATAAAGGATTAGTATGTAATGTTATTGAATTAATTTAAATGGATTACTTAGTATAACGGTTTCACTTGTCGTACGGCAACAGCGAGAAATTAAAACTGGATTAGAATAATGTATGAATTATCGATGTGTTGTAATTTTATGTAAGTTTCATCCGTTAAGTAGTTTTTGCATGAAGAAGAAACAAACATACATCCATCCTCACTTCTTTTTTTTCTGAACCTCCTTTATTTTATTAAATTGCAATTACAACAGATAACAATAAAATATATGCATGCATAATCTACCTTCTATTACCTTCTATTACCTTTTCTATGGATATACCTAAACCATCTTCACAAACTTTCGGATTTAAAATATTAGTAGCGAAAATATGTAGATTTTGCGAGTAAGAAACACGTGAGGAAGGTACTCAGGGGGAAGCTCTTTAGCGATGCTAACAATATTTAACAATTAAATTAAATAAACGCGATTACCTACTGACCATATGTTGGAGGTAATATTGAGAATGTGTTATAACCCAGTACTATTTAATGATATCGTTATATTATGACCAAATTACACAAAATTATTATAAATTGTAGCCTATATTTTATTCTGATGTATAACCTATATTACTGTATAGTTTCATCCAAATAGCGTGAAAGAGTAAAAAACATACATACAAACCTTCGCATTTATAATATTAGTAGAATATATATATATATATATATATATATATATATATATATATATATATATATATATATATATATACACACGAAGTGACTTACCTCTAAGAACAAATCACTCTGTATAAGAAATAAAAGTGGGGTTAATTCTTAATTATATTATATATATACATATATTTATAAGTCTACTTTGATAATAATTTAACGCAAGAAGTTTAAGTTTAAGCACACAATATATTTTTTTAATCTTTACAGCTTCTCTATTAATTTTATATCAACATGTGATCTATGACTTCCTGATCACAACTTTACAATATTATTTACATAATATAACTTATTTTTGAAAAACTGATTTGCACTTATCAGATTTGTGAACTAAGGCATCGATTAATAATAATTAATAATAACAATTATTAAGTATTAATTGAATATACTAAACACAGCGAAGAACAGGTGACTATTTTTCTCGCTCGGGTACACTCGGCTTGAGCGTTTCATCTCAGCGCGTGACGGGTCAGGCCAATTTACTACCTACAAAAAAATGTGTGTACGGTGCGCCAAAACATTTTTTCACTTCAAAAAACAATAGAATAAGTAAATAGAACTATCTTATTAGGGACCATGATCAACCTACAAATTTTTGTCAAGGATTGTTGACACAATTACACGTTATGCCGTGATTAGCTTTTGAGCTAATTTGTAGTTTACGCCCTCTTTATCCTCTACGGTAATGTTCTGAAGCCGAAACTAAACTGTAACTGTTACTGTTACTGTTAGTTGTGGGAATAACGTGTTAATTAAATCCAATCAACTTCATTTAATTAGGCAGGGTTGGTTGAAGAGTATAAATATCCTGAATTGTACAGAACATCGAACATTCTTCATGGCAACTGTTGTCAGACTGATTGATAAGTAAGGTTATTCTGATTTATTTACCCGCCGTTACTTGATGAAACATGTCCAGTCCCTGTTCTTTTATTATTTACATTTAAGTGGAATACTCATTTTGTATAATAATATACACTTAATGCACATATAAATATTCCATTTGCTGAGCTGTTATTCCATTATATGCAGTTCTGACTTGCAAATAACGCTAGGAGTACATAAACGCCTTTACTCTGAGCATTAGCACCTGATATTAACATAAGCTGACTTCAGTGAACCCTAGGCCAAGGTTCATCATGTGGTGGGCGTATGACAATGATAACTCGTGAGTCATGGGAGGTATCGGCATGAGATCAGTGACCACGATGCTAAGACAGGGATCGAACTGACATTTATAACATCACAGCGGTGGCCTTCTATGTCTTTCACATCCTGCGGGACAGCCTCGGGCAAGGGATGGTGGCTTATGTATTCCGAAAAGGTACCGCAATCAGTTGACAATTAGTGAAGATCCGACCTTGAAGTACCGCTGTTACTTCAACACTGTTATTTCAGGGCATTGTATTCCAATAGGAAATGGAACCTATGAAGCTAGGTGACGATGATAGTTCAATAGATCCATTACATCTCCATTGATTAACTGTCGTAGAAATCGAAATTCGAATTATTAGCTAATTATACCATGTAAATCTTTTTAACCTATAGTTTCATTGTATTGAAGTGCATAAAAGGCGTTTATAAATATATCATCATATCGCATATAACCAAGTACGGTGTTATTTAAGATTCTGTCGAATCTAGATAATTGAGACGTTTAGGATCAAAAGCGGATAACTTCGAAATTCCAATAACGTTTTCACATTTTTCGTTAGTTTGGTCCAGTAAATTTGTCCAACACAACATATTTCGCATAGTTTTAATCTTTTTTTATAATTTGCTGTTTTAATTATTACTATTTTAAATGTTATTACATTTAATGTTTCGAGATCATAAATTTGTTTGACTAAACTAATGTGAAAAAGTCAATTTCTGAAATTTCGATGGTATCGGCTTCTGATCCTGAATACCTCAATTATTCTTCAGACGAACGTATTATTTGATACCGCATTTATTCATGTAAGATGCAATAATCTTAATCTCGTAAATTATCATATAAAAAAGCCTTTCTGTCTGAAGACGTCACTTATCAAAATAAAATCACAGTGTAGTTCTTAAAAGTATCCAATCTGTTAATCAAAAGAACCTTAAGAATATATATTGGCTCTAATTTCAGTATCCGTCGCATTATCTTATTAAAAAAATTTAATATTATGGCAAAGGAATCCCAGGCCATTCGCGAGTTGAAGTGGTAAATGTTTTTTTTAAGTAAAACCTCAAAGGCAAATGATTAAAAAATATGTTTATAAATATTAATAAATCGGATTCGAACATACCAAAAAAATATAAGAAAATAAAAAAAAAACTACATAGTATGACTTTACATTGAATTGAATAATAGTAATAATAAAAAAAAAATCGACGACTAAATATATTAGCTGATCATCAGATCTAGCAATGCGGATGTTTTTAATCTTCTTTGTGCCCTTGGGTCTTCGAAAGTCATACTCCTCCACAAGGAAGATGGGTTTTAGAAGTGTTCTGATTTACAAAGTGAGGAATGGAATTATTTACAAGCAAGGTAAAGAAGTCAGACCCTGAAGAAGAATCCTATTTCAAAATACTAGTTCATAATTCATGAAGTTGTCTGTCATAACGGAATGATCTATAGAACCAGTTATAATTTAGTATCATCAACGCAAATTCAGCTCTATATTTGCCACAGTGTAATGAAAAGTAAATTAAAAGAAGGAAACTTGCTCGAATTAATCATTTCAAGGCTGAAGGTTGCCATGTTATGAATACAACCACACATTCATTGGTATGCGTTTAATTAACCCAAAGACTCTTAAGTCATTACTTTAACGTATCTCAATAAATCTCACCTTATACTTAAGGGGATGAGGTAAGTAGATCTCCCTCCTGTAAAGTAATTAGGTTATTAAGTAAAGTAAGTAATGTAAAAGTAGGTAGTTAGGTACTGTAAAGTAGGTATGTAATTAAGATTTGTAAACGAAGCGCGAATCGAACTTCGGAAAATGTTGCAATGTTTAAGATGTAAATTAAAAACATAACAGAAGTATACTCTAGCTAATACAGAGAATATTTAGAAAATTATTATACAATTAATAAACGCTGAGTTGATTATTAAAATCATAGGGCGCTACATAGCAAGAAGTCTTTGATTTCTATAATAGTTTTCCATTTTAAGGCAGTAAGGCATTGTGTTAAGTTCAATTGAAGTTGATTGGACCTTTCTATCCATTAACATTGAGGTGCTTATATCGTTTACTTTGTCCCGCACGCTCTAACGTTTGTGAACTGAAGCATTAATGAAACTTATTATACTTTACATTTACATACACATTTATATTTATTTCCTTATTACTACTATTAGAGCTTCAATTCTTCAAAAAATATGGTGATTTTAGGCCAAAGTTTGAAAAGATGGACAACTTGTTATTGACGCCTTACGTTTTTTTATTACTTTTTCAAAAATATGCCGATTTTTGGACAAAAAATCTCAGCACAAAGGCGCAACATAAAGAATACTGTTGGTCCTATCATCATCATAATAATAACCTAATACAATAATAATAACCTACTACACGCTACAAAGAACTCTTCGTGTACGGTTGAAGAAAATAAAGACGGTATCCCACTGGAACTTAGTAGCCACTTAGGGTATTATCGGAAGAAAGAGGAGAGTAGTCATCGGAAATGTTTTGGAAAATTTTTGGTACATAATGACTTACTGGTAAAATTAAAATTATATGAAGTAGGAAAAAAAAATTAATTTCTTTCAGAATATATATTCGAAATTTTGTATTGCCGAGCATGGTATGATAAAGAACCAGGTATGATTATGATACGTTTTAACTTACATACATTTATTATAATTTATTCTTAAAGATTAACAATAATATGATTAATCAACTACTCCAATCCAACATTTTATCGGTTATAAATTCATGGTTCTCAGGTTGCCTTAAAATACATCGCTGTCGAAATCGTTTGTGATAAAAGAAAGCAAAGTTTGACGTAACTATTTCACGTAATGTTAGATGTTCCAGCAAATAGATTTTGATTAATCAGTGTAAGTGAGACAGATACAATCTGCTCTCGTTGGGTCGGTGATAGCAGCGCCACAATGGTTCACCATCGTACTTGTGCAAGATTAGGGTTAACATGTTTCAAGATATACTGCTCCCTTTAATTAGTACGGGGTCTACATCGTGGGATTGCTTCAGTTCCCGAATGCTTTGAAGGGTGAGAAAACAAGGAAATTTTGCCATTACTCAAAAGGAGTTAATCCTATTTATTTTAATTTTTTTATTGGTAAATAATACACTAACGTTAATTGTTATCTTTGGAAAAAATAGCTTCTTGAGAAGATCGAGGCCTTGGTAACGGAGGTCATTAAGACGTCACTTCAGCAACCCATGCGATCAAATGATGCGGCGCTGGTTCGAAGCTAGACATATATTTGAGGATTATTGTCAACGCATTTTATAAATCGAGAAAAAATATATACAATATAAAATTATTTTGCACTTTTTCGACCATGAAATGTAATGTAATGTAAATAATGAAAACGAATATTGGTAATTGTATTATATTGCTTCAAGCACACGAAAATTTATACTTATATTGGAAGATTTCTGAATCGGACTTGGAAAGATATTGGAATTCCTAATTCACACATGTAAACTTTGTATGTTCAACAGCAATGTTTATTGAAAACAAAATGCTTATTCAGAGAGATGAGAACAAACCAAAGCTAACTTGTAGGCACTGTCAGTACTTCTTTAAAGCAGATATTTGCAATATTCATCAAAATTGAGAATTATTTATGTTATATGTGATGATTACTTTAAAAAAATAAAAATAAAAACTGTATCGCAACAACCCATGAAGAGTTTTGGATTCAGTACGTGGTAGAGACTATGCTGCTTAAAGAACGGTTGTGAGAGGTGATTTGTCCTATATCTCACTCAACCGCCAGGTTTCCCCCAAATTGAGTGTACCAACTTCATAGAGGCTGAGTGAGCTCCAAAAGAGTCTTTAGATCCTGCAGGGTCCATCCCCAATTGTTAAAAGGTTAAATAAATTATCTGCTATTGACGGATTTAAACCTGGCAACTCAGTATACAACCACAAGTAGAGCTACCCCACACTTGATGATCAATTTCAATAATTCTAAATGTTTAATATAATGCAATTGGGAAAAAAAACACAATGCAAAGCCTTATGTTTCAAATTTCTCCAGTAATACACTCACTTACCGGTCGACGTTTCACCTATTCAGGCATTATCAAGACAAAGAGAACGTCTTGGTGGTGGGGTGCTGTCTCATGGTTGGAGCCTGTATGGGCTGTTGATCGTTGGGATATATTGCACCTTTTTCTTCGAGATGTGATTCACATAACCTTTTTTTGTTTTTGTGTCTTGATAATGCCTGAATAGGCGAAACGCCGACCGGTAAGTGGGTGTATTACTGGAGAAATTTGAAACATAAAGTTTTGCATTGTGGTTTTTCCCAATTGCATTATAATAAATAATAGTGTTTCTTTTTGAGTTTCTGGCTCTATTTTATTGATCTAAGTGTTTAAAATATTGATTAAATTAGGGACTATAAGTTCAGTAACTAAAGAAGAATTTACCTTTCCCACTCAACGACATTTATTTAAGCAACTAAATAAATGAGAAATCATCTTTGTAGAAAAAAAAAAAAGAAAAAGAAGAGAGGCCTTCAGCGTAAAGAAGGTGAGCAGAAATGATCCATTATGATCTAGATCCGTGATGCAACATAATGGCGAGCGGTGCAGCCTCTTCGCTGATTACCAGAATGTCACGAGTAGAGGAGAATCGTTAGAAAGTGGCAGAGAGGAATCGGGCAGCCCAAGGCGGAGCTCTGGAGGATCACGATCCCAGGGTCAGGTCGACTCATTTGTCGGCTAAGGCGCACATCGGCGTATCTAGGTTTGAAGCAATACCTCTGAAACATCTGCTTTAACGAAAAGGATCCAAATAAGAAAATCAATATAAATTATTATTTACGAAAATGATTATATAAGTATGTTTTATAAGTATATACACTATAAGTATAATGTACTTATATTCCAGTAAGGGGATAAATATCAAAGAAAAGGAAACATGTAAATTTTGTTTATAATTTTCAAGTGTTGTTTCTAGGAGTTCTACAAATAGCGAGGTGGAAGAATTTGTTGACTTTTTCTTCTTTGTTGTCAGTTCAATAAAATATGTTTATGAATAGTTTTTACAGTCTAACATAAGTTGTACCGTCCAGCTACTTAAAGAAAATTCACTAATCTAGGTTAGAATATAACTGATAAATAATTTAGAAATAACTGCTTTTCAATCTTATGCATCTTATTCACTACGAAAATAACATGATTCGACTTCCTTAAGCTCATAAACTCATATTGGAGAAAATTCGACGAATCGACTTAAACACCGGGGCTTTAGAATTATGCAATATAATTTGACAATGCAGAAACAATAAATGTATAATTTATCATCACTATTTGTATTTACTAATCTGATTTTTTTGTGTTTTACAGGTAAATTAGTTTATTATTTATATTTTTTTTTCTCAAAGAGTTTTTTGTTGTGGATACTTGAGGTATATTTCGCATTGCATTAAATTTTATATGTCAACTTACTTTTTTAATATATGAATATGATAAATAATATTGAATAATAATTTTTTAATAAATTAATATATTAAAGCATTATCGGCAACAAAACACTTGGGGCCTTTATTTTATAAATTCTCTTACATAATTTCACGAAATAACCCGTCATAAAGCTAACAGATTTAAATACAATAATATATCATAATCTATATATATATAAAAATGAATGTATGTGTGTTTCTCCTTTATGCATTACTACACCAATCATCCGATTGTCATGAAACTTTGGGAAATTGTTCAGTACACTCTAGGAAAGGTTTCTACTAACTTTTTTTTCTTATTATATTTTATTTTTTTGGATTTCATAAAATTTTCTAAAATTTCTAGAAAAAAAAAATTATTTGTCTAAAAAATGTAATCGACCTTTTTTAAATAAGATTTAATTTTCTACAATTTGAGCCCAACCGCAGCTTTGTAGGTCTAATAGAACCTGATTTCAGTCCTATCATGTATCAAATGACCGGAATCTTATCATATATATATAAATCTCCTGTCACGATGTTTGTCCGGGCTAATCTCCGAAACTACTGGACCGATTTTAATGAAATTCGGCACAGATGCGTAACATTGTCCAACTTAAAATATAGGCTATACCGTTGTAAACCATAATTAACAAAAAATATTGTGCATCGATTAGCCATCAATTAAATTGAAATAAATATTTATAATTTAATATAATATTAATATCCATAATTAAAAATCAAACATTATATACCCCCATTCATTAAACTCATATTTATATTTTATCAGTTATGAGTGTTGTATATTAAATATTTGTTATATGATATAGTTAGATATGAGATGAATAAAATATAAAATAAAAAATCTATTTAATTCGTGTTTTCATTAATTCACTATTTCTTTTAAATTCAAATTTTAACTAATATTTTTTAATACTATTATAACAGCCACAGCAACGCGTGGCCGGGTCAGCTAGTATTTAATATAATAATCGAAATGATATTATGTTATATTTCTACTTATATTTAAACCTACCCCAATGTATACTGCTTCAAAAAACTGAGTACATTTAAAGTTCAAATGTTATTCCTTTTATTTGATATGTGTAACTGACGAATGCTAACTGTTAACTCTTGAACATTTATAAAATAATTAATTTATTTTACCAACCTCCTCTATCTCATAAGCTAGATCACGCTCACAGTTTTGTTTAAAAGTTGCTCCATAATTAAGCGAATAGGCGCGAATGATAGTTCACAGTTGCAAAACAATGGTTAGTTTAAAAATTAAATTAACAAGCTACCACCATGTAATTAAATAATTAATTTTAATTGATCCTATTATATAACGGTGTCAAGAAATATCAGATATATTCAAGTATTCGAAATTATTAGTTATTCCTATATTATCAGTGTTATAGATGAAGTGTACAGAAAATTGAGAACTTAAAATAGTAACAAAACAGCACCTACATTTTTTTAGGCTACGGGAAACTAGATTGTTACTCTATAAATAACGGTTAAGTAATATTAAGCAAAATACTGAAATAAGTATAAATAAACTAAACTAATGAAGGTCAGTGACTCATTTATTATGATTATTCATTTCTATAAATTGCATAAAAAATAAATTTAAAAAAATAGCTTAGGTGGTTTATTTCTACCAAAAAGACGAAATTAGTCACTTTTCACTTCTTTTGAAAGCAATTAAATGTAAAAAGATAAAAATAATGGTATTTATAGTAACTAAAGACGTAATATGAATAAATATATGATATCTATGATTCATGGTTTCTTTTTAAGCCGAGAAAAATTTCAGATCGGTGGCTTGTTCTACTCTTTGAATTGACTTTAATATATTTATAAAAATTGGTTTCATTACTAAATAAAACAAAAAAAACAAAAACAGAACAGATGAGTTTGACATCTTCACTTACCACACGGTTGGAGGTAATACAAAGCTTAGAGTGTAGATACATTCATTAATTTATCTTAAAAAAATAACATTGTTTTTAAAATGAATTTGAATCAATTTCTTGATTATGTATTTGGTTTAATTATGAAACTATATTAAAAAAAACACACTATTACTCCATTATATCTCGCATTAAATCAAGTAACTTAAACAAATGTACAAAAAATAAAGTTTCGGAGCTTTATAAAAAAGGTGGCAGCATTGACAATAAAATACGAAAACACAAGCAGAATTTTTTCCTTATTATTACTATATATTATGTATAATAAGAACAATTTAAAACGAATTCTTTAAGCAGTTATTGCTTACAAAAAGTATTGAATCATGAAGACTGCAATGGGAGACACGAAATACAAAACCATTGAGAGAACCACACGACCTCAAACGGAAGAAACAAATTGCAGACTGGAATGTGAGTCAAGGTCGCTGGAGCGGCTGGAGTGGTTGGAATAGGAGAAAGTATTTCTCCAGCTGAGGACCACATCGTGAAGAGTGCTCTCGTAACGGCGCGTTATATGCCAACACCTTTTAACTTCTGCCGCGATCCAATAAATTTTTGTCTTCAACAACAATAGCAGCACAAATATTTCTCAACAATCTTCTGAATTTATGACTCGAAAAATTTAACAGTTCATTATTTTTAACTGAAATAGGAATTCGTGTGGCGAGATTTACTTTTACTTCTTCAAAGAAATAATCCCATTCCTTTGTGGTTGTTCATTAGGATTTTCTTAGTAAAAACTCTTTAATGTCGATGGCTTGTGCTCCATATAGTTTCATAGTTTTATAAGTTTCCTGGTTTGAGTAACGCATTTTCTGAACTAAGCACACTTTCAAAATTTAGTTTATTATATTTACTCAAACTTAAGTGGTCAGCATAACTGTTTAAATTTAAATGCACATTTTTTCCTATTTTTACTAGAATCTTGGATTTTGTATTACTAACAGAGTACCTAACCATAACTCCAAATTTTGACAGGTTGCATAAAGTCGTAGGATTTTTTACTAAAATTCATTAAGATCTTAAATGATGTTCAACTTCTAGGGAAGAATAATTTTACCAATATGTGCAGTGGGTAATTAGATCTTACGATCGATACTCCGCGAAATAATTTGAACGATTCAACTACATAATGTATTACCATCTCTGTGGAACTAATCAGAGTGGATTCAAGGATATACAAATAAGATATTTTCGTTGATATTTAAAACTGAAATATGTTGCTATTGTATTAAACTACTCTCCTAACTACATATAAGGGAATTGAAATATAACTGAAATCATACTTCCAGTTTTTTTTTTCTATTATATGTATTTTTGATTAAAAATACAATTATGTTGCTGTAGAAAAAGTTTAATCCATTATACCCAGGATTTTTCTGCGATATTTTATTTATTGTTTGCGGTACAATTTCGACCGGCTGTTCGTAAAGAAAAATGTTTGCTTTGGTTAGCTTTATATTCTAAAATAATTTTAAACAATTGTAAAATAAATTATCGTCCCAAATCCGCCCATTAAAACGCTTTTATAAAGTTCAAAGGAGCGTTGATTATCCGAACTAATGTTGTCAGGGGTGGTTACGATAATCAAAAATTCGGATAGTCGAAAATGACTAAATGCGTGAAATCTAAAACAATTTACAAAAACATGATTATTTATTTACGTAAAAATATATGTACATAGTGAAAAATGAAAGAATAAAAAATGAAACACAATGCAAAGAACGAAAGTATGTAGGTACGTATGTATGTATAAGTATTCACATGTATGTAAAACAAAATCAAATGTATGCAAACATTTATCAAAATAAATTCTGTGGTTTAACGTACGTTTTAATACTTGTCTGCTTCAATGTTGACTTACTCTTTATGCAGCTATATCTCTAATTCTTTTTAGTAGCAATAAATTAAAATTACATTTGAAAAAAAAACAGTTCCGTTAATTGAACGTTCGGATAACTGACGTTCCGATTATCGACAATCCACTGTAATTGAATTCATTGGATTAAAATGATTTTTCATGGTATGGGAGTATAATTTATTGAAATGTTCTAGCGAGTCAAGAGCAAACCTTTATACTTTTAATAATTGTGGTAGACAATTATTATTGTTATGCCTATTAAACAGGCAATTTTATTTCTGAAACGGAGATTAAAATAATTGCCTGGTAACTTTGTTGGTTCTTTGATCGATAATAACACAGTTAAAAAAAACTGAAACAATAAATAGGATAAGCTTGGTGAAATGGCATTTCAATGAAAATATTTCAGCTAGGATATAACGATAATCTTTTCTTACATTTTTAAAGAAAAAAAAAATTACATAATTCACGTTGGTAGATCTTATGACCTAGTGAGTAATACCTAATTATTCCTCAACTAATTTGTATTCTATCAATTACTTAAGCACCCTCTCTTCCATTATCGTTTTCATTTATAACACATTCCTGGACGAAACATTCACTATGGGCATCAGCATTGACTCACATTACCAGACAGTAATTTTATATTTTTCAACCTAACCTGAAAATTATTCAACGAAATGACGGGTTGAGAAATATCCAAATAAATGTTTTTCGTAAGTAATCAAAATCAAACCGCAAAACAGACCGCGAAACCCCAGCTCAACTACTTTCTGATTCGTCTGCGGCTAGCTTCATTGAATCTTCATGTTTGTTCTTGTTGGTTAATTCTTCAGCATACCTGAGAGTACCGATTATATGACTTAATTCAAGCCTTTACGTTTAAGAAATAGCGTAATGATCATCATTACAATCCTTACAGAACTCGTCGTATTGTAAAGGTTACGAATTTACGATTTTTTTTCAGGCTGATACATGAAACCACTAAAAGGTGGTATAATTGGAATTCATTCAACATCACGAAAAAAACAATAATAACATTCATATTTTTAGTTGCATAGCTATATACATAATTACTAGATAGTAGCATTGATTATTATCAACTGATTAATAATCGTTACTCAACGAAAAAATAAATTACGTCACATATAGATTATATGAGACATGAGCCCACGGTTCGTTCGCACTTGTGGAGTTTAACTGACGAAATAATATAAATGAATTTTTCATTTAGATGACACCAATTAATTTTTAATAGAATTTCCATTGTTATATTATATTATATGCAAGTACATACAATATACAATAAATATACAAACACTATATTTATAATTTATAATCTATTTTTTTCTAATAAAATTATCATTAAGAACTTCGAGTTATTTATTCGAACAAGAAGAATGTATTATGATAATTCATGTGATTATGTCATCATAAATGATGAATGATATGAGTGGAGATTTTTTATAATATAGAGATTCGTCAAATTCATTAATTTGAGAATTTGTAAAACATTTTCTTAGTCAAATGACCAACATCACAATTTTTATTTTTATCAATATGACGTCATAACCAATTTAGTCAATTACGATAGAGTGAAGACGGGTAATAACAGAAAAAATATTACATATATTGGACTTAAATGTTAATTTGTATGAGAACGATATAAGAAAATCAATATTAAATAGGATATTGGAATCTGGTTTGTTAGTAATGAATAAAATATTTTTAAAAAACTATTTAAAGGATATGTAAATATTAAAATGCTAATAAATATTAGTTCACTATTGATCTCAAGAACACCTCTGTTCAATGATCAGCATTATATACGATACACTCCAGCTGCTGCAACATTGAGCCATTGAGATAGACCTCTAATCTACAACAAAAGGTGTAGAACACATGAACTCATCATCCATGATTAAGGTCTACAGCTAACATGCAGTAAACAGCTATGCAGACTTCCAATAGGAGCTTGAATAGCAGTATATACCAGGGAGAGAAGGGTATATACCATGCACAAGAAAATAAACCATCTCTGAGTATATAAAACATAATCTATTGTAATTGTAATAAAAAAATATTTATTTTAAAATCATATCAAGGTCATATTCAGGGATAAAAATAATTACTTCCATAATTTATTATTATTATTATTATTATTATTTAATTTTCATTTGCACCTGCGCAATTGCGCATCCAGCAAATTTGATCCAGATGTTTTTCTCTTTGCTATTGTACAGGAACATCGAGTTTTGGAATGAAATATCAATTTTTCAGTAGGTCTCTTGGCCAATGTCTTTTTAATCTTTTTTTATTAAGTCCAGGTAACAGGGAGTAGGAAAGCGGAAGAACGAGTGGGTTTGGGTGATATTGTGTCGAATATATGATTTTATAGTAGGAATGTTCATGTCATTGTGTATAGTGTGATTCGAAACATACCACGGTGCATTAAGAATTTTTCTGAGAATTTTGGATTGTGTTATTTGAATCTTATGTATGTGAACTTTTTTTGCTGAACCCCAAAGTTCTGCTCCATATGTCCAAATAGGTTTTAGTATACTGTAATAGATAAGTCGTTTGTTCCTCAAGTCAAGTGAAGATCTGTAGTCCAGAAGATGTGATAGTTGTTTGTACCGTCTAGTCAGTTCTTGTCTTTTTAATTTTGTATGTACGTTCCACGTAAGTCTTTTGTCCAAGTATAGTCCTAGGTAACGTACATAATTTTTGGAAGGTACTTCGTCGTTGTCAATTTTGACTGCTGGACACGAAGCTTTGCGTAAAGAGAAGCTTACATGGCTCGATTTTGAGGCGTTTATTTTTATTTGCCAATTATAGAACCACTTTTCTAAATCAAATAAATGATTTTGAAGAGCTATAGATGCTAGGTTTGGGTCTCTGTGAGAAGAAATAACGGCTGTATCGTCTGCGAAGGTATAGATGTTGGTGCAAGAGTGCTCGGGAATATCAGAGGTGTATACGGAATAGAGAATGGGGCTTAAAACACTGCCTTGCGGTACACCCCTGTATTGAGGGATGAAGGAGGAAATCGAAGAGTCAACGGAAGTACAGAAGAATCTGTCTTGGAAATAAGATTGAAGAATTAAAAAATATGTAGGAGGTAAGTGAGGTTTTATTTTCCAGAGAAGGCCCTTGTGCCAGACACTATCAAATGCTTCCATAATTTAATTTTCAAAATATATTACTTACGAAAAACTGATTCATTCAATTTTATATATGACCTTTTTTGTATCAATCGTGTTAATTATTAATTCTCTAAAACAAAAATTGGAATTTAAATGTAGATGTGATTATTGAGATTGCTACAGCCGTGCAATACAATCCCACAGCACAGATAATAACTCCTCTTCATCACTTATAACTCAAGATGAAGTTTATTTATAAGTATAAATATGTGTAAATATAAATACAAATATATTTTAATAATATAATATTTTTTTTAAAACTATTCTGTACAGAAATTATGCAGAAGGATTCTTGAGTGGAGGTACTATAGTATCTTTGTTTCGTTACATCTGCTATGAACTAACAATTTTTTGGATAACAATAATATTTTAATTTTAATAATAATAACAAATGTAATAATTAAAAATACATATTTTGGTAATTATTTCGTAGATTGTCGCTCCGAGTTGAGTCACAAGTTTTAATAGTTTTTTTGTTTAATATGTAACATTTTTCTAATGATGGTTTTTGCACGAGCTTCAGCATAGAAAAGAGAGTTATGGGAAACGTGTATTCATCGGTTATCATCTAGACATGAATGTTTCAACAAACATATATGATATACTCATATACTTTGATATGATAGTTGAAACATTTATTTCTTCAATAAATGATTACCGAAATCTACTCACTAACTATGATTACATTCTGTTATCCCTTACTAAAGCCCACGATAACTTGTATTTATGGAAAATTTTGAAAATGAAACGAATAATTATTTAAAACTTATAACTCAGCTCGAAGCGACAACCTGCGGAACAGATAACATTTTCGCAATAAGATAATTTTCGCTGGATTCATAAGAGTAAAAAAAATCATCAGATTATAAAAGTAATAAAAAAAAGAGCAAAATCCCTTGGATAAAAAAAGTTTATTTTTTCAAATTAGGAAAATGTTACTATAAAAACCAATTGATGAATTAAATTAAAAGTAGTATTTTTTGCAAACATACAAAATGGCTGGCAAAAAAAAATATTTTATTTAATTCGTTCAAAAATATACTGTTATATTTTCAACCCACAGTATTTTTATTACTTGTTTAGCACTGTTAATTGTAAAAAATACTATATAAGAGTATGTGTTCCTTTATAAATGGAATTTTAAACCTTTTAACATGTATTCATAGTATAAAAGATGGTGTTATATAAATTTTAGGGGTGAACTGAATTATAACTTAAAGTTTAAATATGAACTTCAAAATTTTGTAATAGTTACCTTATTTTTTACACAACGGGAACAGAATTAATCACTAAAAAGCACATAAATTTCACATTTTTAATACTACTATATAACCTATATAACATAGGTGACCATTAAATTTGCTACGACTTGAATCCAATCGTGGCTCCGTAGCTATAATAGATTCTGAGTTACGCTCCTTTGAAAATTGGTAATTTTTTTCAAAAAGTTCAAATTTTAAGTTTTGGCCCACTTTCGTGAGAAACGCCGGTTGAAGGAGTGATCCTATGACAAAAGTTAAGGTGGTAAATTTAATTAGCTTTAATTTAAGTTCAGACAAAGGCCTGTAGGTTTAACAGAGTCTGAGTTATGCCTCTTTGAAAATTCGTAATTTTTCCAAAAATTCCAAATTTTATTGGCCAACTTTCGTGAAGAACACCGACCGAAGGTGTGATCCTACGATGAAAGTCATTGGCATTGAAGTTGTAGTAAATTTAAGTATCTTTAATTTAAGCACAGGCCGAGGCCTGTAGGTTTCATTTACTTGTAAATTACACAGGCCAACGATGAAAAAACTTTTTTAATGAAAATACCTTATTCTTATGTTGTTTAGGTTGCTGAATCCAAATATGATGCTTAAAAAGTTGTATCACCCACCATTTATTCACATTTTATAGTTAAATTCATGAAATAAAGAAATATTTTTAGAATTTAACAGCTTTTTCATAGTTAAGATAACATGAAAAAATAGGTCTAATGAACAAAGATGATGTTGGCAGCACTGCTGAAACACATGCTAAACAGCTGATGTTTTGTTTATTTTCAACATAACCTCACTTTTACGTTTCCTGTACATGTGCTCAGTGCAATGTCTCATCGCGGCTGTAAAAACTCTGCTGACAGTTTTTGTTATATTTGTGGTGAGTTTGTTATTAAAAAGCACCAAAGAAACATTACAGACTTTGTGAAAAAGGTTTATCTAGCATACTTTGGAACCAAACTTGGAGACCAGGATAAACCTTGGGCACCGCATAAGGTATGTGTTGAAGACCTCAGGAAATGGTCAAAAAAAGAGAAAAAACACTTTAAATTTGCTGTTCCCATGATATGGAGGGAACCAAAAAATCATTCCTATGACTGTTACTTTTGCAGTGTAGATATTACTGGTCATAACTCTAAGAACAAGAAGGTAATAAGCTACCCTAACCTTCCGTCCGCCATCCGACCAGTAGGGCACGGTGTAGATTTGCCAATCCCGGAACCACCAGAGGACTTAAATTCTATTGAAACAGAAGTATTTTCTGATGTACAGTCGGAGTTAGATGAACACGATGAAGAATTCCAATGTGTTACAGAAAATGTAGAGCCTAAATTGTTCACTCAGGTCGAGCTTAATGACTTAGTTAGGGATCTGGGCTTAACAAAAGAAAAAGCTGAACTGCTTGGCTCTAGGCTAAAAGAAAAGAACTTGCTGGCGGCTGGAACCAGCATTCATGTGTATAGGAAGAGAGAACAACAATTTTCGAAGTATTTTGAACAAGAGGGTGATTTGGTGTACTGCTCAGACATTCATGGTTTAATGAATGAGTTTGGAATTGAATACAAAACAGAAGATTGGAGGTTGTTTATTGATTCATCCAAAAATAGTTTGAAGGCAGTTTTAGCACACAACGGTAACATGTATGCCTCTGTACCTGTCGGTCATTCTGTACATATGAAAGAGAGTTACGAAAATCTAGAAATAGTGTTAAATAAAATAGGTTATTCTGCACACGGTTGGATGATATGTGGTGATTTGAAAGTTACGTGCATGCTCCTTGGTCAGCAAGGGGGTTTTACCAAATTTCCATGTTTCTTGTGTGAATGGGACAGTAGAGCTCGGAATCAACATTGGTGCAGAAAGAACTGGCCTGCTAGGGAGTCTTTAAAGCCTGGCGAGAAGAACATTTTACGCAAAAACCTTGTAGATCCAAAAAACGTGCTCCTACCACCACTACATATTAAGTTAGGTCTCATGAAACAGTTTGTAAAGGCTTTGCCTAAAGATGGGCTTTGTTTCAAATATCTCTGTCAGAAGTTTCCACACCTTTCAGAAGCTAAACTGAAAGAAGGCGTCTTTACCGGGCCTGATATTAGAAAAATGATGTTTGACGTTAACTTTGAATCCACAATGACCTCAAATGAAAAGGAAGCATGGGTTTCATTCAAGCAAGTTGTCACCAAGTTTTTGGGAAATGAAAAAGACCCAGAATATAAGGCTATTGTTGCTAACATGTTAAAAAAATTTGAACAGTTAGGATGTTTGATGAGCCTGAAAGTTCACTTTTTGAGCAGCCACCTCGATTACTTCCCGGAAAATTTAGGAGATGTTAGTGAGGAGCAAGGTGAGCGTTTTCACCAGGACGTTAAAGTGATGGAAAAACGTTACCAGGGCCGCTGGAATACCAACATGATGGGGGATTACTGTTGGTCACTTCACCGGGAAGTTCAGCAAGCTATTCATCGCAGGAAAAGCTACACAAGAAGCTTCAAGGAAAAAAGGGAAAGAAAATATAAACCAATTCCAGTTGACAAGTGAACCTTGTATCATCACATAAAATTACTATTCCAAGTATTTTACTGTAAATACAAACCATTTTTACGATTCTACAGTGTTTCATTGATTTCCCTATATACTGTAAATGGGTATTAGACTATATAATAAAATACATTTTGCTTGGAAACTAAGGGTGATACATAAAAACTACGAGCAGATTTGGATTCAGCACATAAAAATCTATCAAGATCAGCTATTAAAATTAAAAAAGTTTTCAAAAAGGTTTTTTTTGTTGGCCTGTGTTATCTATACAAAAAATAATGGTAGTACTAGTAGGCACTACTAGGGGGGGTTAGTCACCCAGTCTCCCCGAGGTTTTTCGGCCACCAAAAGTTTTTCCATCCGTTTACACTACTAAGACTTGCCCTTACAACATATCAAAAATGCAACTCTCTTCGATTTTTAGGGACCCTCAAACACCTGACCGCTGGCCTATATTTGGACTATTTGGAAAAAATGATCAAGGGGCTTAACTCAGAATCTATTAAGTCTACAACCCTGCTTAAATTAAAGCTAATTAAATTTGCTATATATTCATTCCCCATGACAGAAGGATTACTCCTTCGACCGGTGTTTCTCGTGAAAGTGGGCCAAAACTTAAAATTATCAAAGGAACGTAACTCAGAATCTATTACAGCTACAGAGCCGCGATTTAATTCAAATTGTAGAAAATTGCACCGATTATGAGATACCGGCTAAGAACTGAAATAACTCCGAAAACGTCGAAATTTTTAAGCCACCAACAATTTTCCCATCCGTTTTTCGATTTGCACTAATCAGACATGCCCAAACAACAAATCAAAAATGCAGCTTTCTTCATTTTATTGCGACCTAAAGCCCTTTTTTTGGTAAATGACCGCTGGCCTATGATTTAAAGCTTAGAGCAAAATGTTGACAGAAATAAAATAAGTTAAACTTAGGTATATTCTGTAAAATTGTTTGATTTATTGACTACCCCCTAACCATTTCACACTCTTCTAAATAAAGTTTTCTTGTACGTTTAAGTTTGTAGACATATATTGTAGTATAAAAAAATATTTTGAAAACTCTATGTTTTTTTGTGATTAAATGTATTTATTTTTTGTATAAAAACGGTTTCATAAAGCTCACACCATCATAAGGGCTAATGATAATAGAAAAAAAATCAATTTTCTTTCATTCTCATCTCTGATGATGGCTTAAGCTTTTTGAAACATTGGCGCAAATAAAATAACAAACCTTAACTTTATGTTTCAGGAATTTGTATGATATAATGATTTTTTTTTCACCAACAAACGTTCCGTTTCCAGTACTGTACCATAAAAGCATGATTCTAACTACACCCTAAATGTGTTTCTCAACTTGTAGAAGAGTAGTGTTTAAAGAATTTCAGGTCAGAATGGATATACAAATTGGGAGCGTGAAGACGTTGAGAAAGCCTGACTCCTCAACTGAAACTTTAAAAACACAGATAACAAGATCCAATCTGTATTACGGAAAATCGTTCCCAACATGGATGTTCAAATAATTACCAGCCCCCATTAAGTTTCGTATGGCCGAATGCTGCTTTTTCGAAATTCCACATATGGAAGAAGTAATGACTTAATGAAATTATCCGAACCAGTCAGAGGGAATTAGGCCAGGATCTTCCTCGCAAATTGCTGGCCTCCTTTCTATTCTGGAAGACTCGGAGGCGATGTCTAGTAGTCGACCTTGCTAATACATACCAGGATTCACTCTCGTTTTCCGCGTCGGCATTCCCTGGAGGCTATGAGAGTGCGAATTTCACGGGACATTAGCGCTCTATGATTGTATTGACTTTACTAGTATAGCATTTTCTGTAAAATAAGAAGACTAAGTACTGAATTCCTCACCTTCTCTTCTATGTCTTTAATATAATCGTTAAAACTTGGCAGAATATATTTCGCATTTTATTCCCTTTAACTTGGTTTTGTATGAACCGAATAATTTCAACCACAATTATCTTTGAATCCGAATACTTCGACGCAAATATCTGTATAATTGATAAATTTGCAGATATTCCAGTACGAAAATAATACAAAAAAGAATTAGTGAATTTCTTCTGCCTCTTTTTCAAAAATTTTTATTTTATTTCACAAATATTGGCCTTACTTCATTACTCATAAATATTGTTTTGAGTTGTTACCTAAAACATAAGTTTTAACGCCATTAAAATACTGCTAATGGTATTCAGGTACTGCTAATTGATGCTTTCATAGCTAGACAATGACCGAGTTATTACTTTGCGTTATTGTTTTACATTTTTTTACTATCGAACTACATTTCTTCCCTATCTCCTTCATCCTTTCCTCGTGTTTTTGATTTCTTCTCTGCCTTCAAATTACGTCTGTTTTTCTTTTTGGTCTTTCTTGAAAACCCGGAGCATTCTGAAGTTTCTTCCTTAGTGAAGAATATCCTGCAATACCATCCGGAGGAGACTCTTTTATCCTTTTTGTACTTTAGTTATTATTTTTTTCACTGTATTCAACGACTTGAACATTCCAACTGTAAAATCACACACACACACACACACACATATATATATATATATATATATATATATATATATATATATATATATACATCAAACACATTTCACTCGTCAAACCACCTTCGAAATCCTCTTTTTCTATCTCTTTCCTTCTTTCTGTTATCTGGACCTCCTATGAGAAGATTAAAAAGACAGTAGCTTATCATATTCCTGCAAGAAGAAAGAAAACAAAACTATTGAGACTAAATTATCAGGAAGCGCAGGTGCAAATATAACATAAAAGAATAAAAAAATGTATACAATTATAGTCAATGAGTTCAAATTAATTGAAATATTTTGACGTTTCAAGAAAGTATGCAATATATACATATATTGTTTTCTCCTTTCAATGTTTTATTTTTGGTGTTTGTCGGTGCAAAGGAAACGACACCGACATCATTTATATCTACTATAGTGTAGGCGTGTGTGACGTGGTAGCGACAAAACTTTTACGTTTAATTATTAATTTATTAATAACCTGAATGTTATATTGCTTACGGTTTTCAAAATTTGTGTGGCCCCAACTCCTTTGAGTGTTTCAATACTATTCGTAGTTTAGCAGCTATTGTAAATGCAAATCAATATCAAAGTATTTGTTATACAAGAGCCTTTAGAAGTGTTAAGATGAGATGTTCGATATACTGATAACAAACACAGTACCCTCAAAACGTGAGCTGCCTCACTAAGATCGGTGCCTGGGGGCATCGCTAGGCGTGAGGTTCAGTAATACATGCACCTATGGCCTATAACAGCCTTTATTAGCTTGAGTGCATTCCATGGAGCCTTCTAATACGAGTTTGTATCCGAATATCTTCTTATTGTTTGATTAATGCGTCTATTTTCAGTTGCTGCAACGCTGAAAATTACAATCCTATAATTATTAAAAGCATCACCATAGTTGGAAGAACGAAATTACAGCTGGTGCCTTTTTAGGTTGTGGACTTTCATAAAAGAAGGCATGTTATAGCTAGGATTCACGATTATTTTATGAGGGTACTTTTGACATCATGGCCTAACCACATACTTCATTAGACCTATAGGGTTTAATTACCATTTCTTTCATCACGACTATTTTATAATTATCCCTTATATTCATATATACTATAAGATATTTACAACCGTGCACATATATATTTTTCTCTTAATTTGGAGAATTCTTCATAAACACCAATTAAGGCAAAAATGGCTGACGGTCTTTGTAAATGAACCTTTACTGGTAATGGTTTACCTTGTAGATAGAGGACACAATGTCACGCTTCAAAAGCCTCAGATTCTATCTTGAAATTGTTCAAATCCGCGGTAATGTACTGTACTCACAGGGAGAGTCAAATAGGTTCAAATCCGCATGACTATGAAAAGTCTTTTCTGACTTTTTAAAGAAAACTTTTTTGTATGATGAACCAGTAAACAATATTTATTATGTACTTAGAGAAGTTCATTTAACCGTGGCATTTTTATCTAATAATTCACCACTATTTAAAAAAACAAAATAATGTTATATAATCTGGATAAATCAATTTTAAGTGATCCCTCTTAGGGACAAAATATTTTTGGTTTCTTTACATTATTATTATTATTATTAGTCTTACATTAGTTGCAATTTTATAAACTATGTTATCTGGCATAATAGTAGCGGTCATTTGTTCTATTTACGGATTTGGATAATCTTGTAGTTTTTCTTGAAAGCGCTTGCAATATGTTCGTCAGCCGTTGGAATTTTTAAGTCAGTATGCAAAGTTTTGTTATTGACGTACCATGGTGCTTTGTATGGTGTAAGTTTAAGTACTTTTTATTGAAAAGTCTGCATTCGTTTTCTGTGAGTCTATTTAGTGATCCCGTAAATTTGTATTGCATATGTCCAAACTGGTTTTAGGAAATAAGTGTACGTGTTTAGTTTCAGTCTTGTATCTAATTAGGAGTTTTTCCTGAATATCGAGTACATTAAATTGAGCTTATGGTTCCATGATTGGCGTTTCATCTTAACGTGAGGACCCCAAGTCATTCTCCTATCAAACGTTAGTCCAAGATATTGTAGTTTATCTGTCTGTGGGATGAGTGAATTGTTAATTAACTTAATGTGAGGGCATCTTTCGAGTCTAAGAGATAAAGTGATGTGTTGTGAATTTTCGTGGTTTAGTCCCATTTTCCATGGGCACCACTCATTCAACTTAGCAATTTTCGGAAACCGAATTGACACGACTTAAAAAAAGGGAAAGTAGGGACAGATAAACACTCGCGCTATAATTAGTAAAATTAAATTCCAGTATTTACAAAACTTAAAAAAAAGGAAAATTTAGGATAAAACAACTCGCACAAGGACTGAGTTAACACTGACTTTATTGTCATCTTGAACCTCTATTTATAGGTTCTAACAGCTGTTTACAATGCCAGGTTGATATTAGCGACTATGCGATCATCGTCTTGTCTTAACTTATATACATATAAACATCAAGCTGATTGATATTTAAGTAGTATATAATATATTTTTATGAAAATTTAGGGTCATAATTTTCGAATAACTAATATATCAGACCACAAAGATGATCTGATAAGCTTTAAGGTGATCATAAAAATAAATTACTTCAGAAGATTGCACTTTTAATTAAACGCCTATTATAAGGAAATTAAAATATACTATCGTCCTGACAATAATAATAATGAGTTCTGAAGCCAAATTGGACGAAATACTCAAAAATTTCAAATGCTGGACACAGTAGATAAGAAAATAAATCAAATAGTAGAAAATAACAACAGAAACCAGGTAGAACAAAATATCAGAATCTCAAAAATCTAAAAGAAATTAGATCAAGAAAGAAAGAAGAATGTGATCATAACAGGACTTAAATCTGAGAACTGGAGGGCTAAAGAAGGAGAAGTACTTGATATTTTAAGATTTATGGTGAGTGATATACGATTATATGATATCGCTAATATAAGGACAATAACAACTAAAAATTCGAGGTCTCTCAGTCTGGTAAGTCTGACATCAATCTTTTTAAGAAATGATATCCTAAGAGCAAAGAAATAATTAAAAGAGGAGTATCAATATATTAATATTAAAGAAGACCTGTCAGAAGAAGTAAGAACAATCCGTGTAGAGTTATTTCCATATCTGACAGCCAAAAAAGAGCAAGGGTACAAAGCAACCATTAGATACGATAAACTGATGATTGAAGGAAATTTATACTCTTTAGAGTCTCTTAATCAAAATAAGAATTCAAAGAGTGAAAGAAGCAGTGAAGAAAACACTAAAGTCTCATTAAAGCCTTACAAAGGAAGACAACTACCTCTCAACGCAAGATGGAAAGAATAATACTGGGAATTTCATTGAAGGAAAAAATAAATTCACGCCGAATAAGAAAGCACACCATGGTTACCGATGCAGTCACTTACGCCAGAAGAATGAAATGGAACTGGGCAGGCCATGTGATGAGGCAAGGTGAAGACAACTGGGCTAGGCGAGCCGCCGAGTGGATCCCGCGCGATAGGAAAAGGTGCAGAGGCCGGCAACGCAAGCGATGGGCCGACGAATTCAAGCAGAGGTGCGGTAGCTCTCTCTGGATGCGATCAGCGCGAGACCTATGGAGGAATATATGCGAGCAACATCACCTGTAAGGTTCGGCTAGTCTCCGTCCTGATTCTAGAGAAGATTCTAATCTCCCTAAACGGAAGGTCTATATGTAAATACATAATGTTGTATCAAATATTGTAAATAATGAGGAAGTCAATTCTGTGTATACATATAAATAAAGACAATTATTATTATTATTATCGTCCTGACAAAACTTGGAAAAAAATAGAAAAATTTAAGTGCGTAACAGGGATGGAAGATTAAAGTTTTTCGCGTTATACTCCTAAATAACATAGCGATTTTGGATAGAAATCTCAGAATAATAAATGAAAAATAATTGGTCAGGTATTAGGAAATAAATAAATAAAACAATAAAAACCCATTACCGAGTTGTAAACCATAAAAAGCATAATGAAATGGTAGTACATCAACAATTACCTTTAAAATATTGAGAAAATCGATGGTAATCAACAAGTTCCTTCTATGGAGTTCTTGAATAACTAACTAGTTTTTATCTCTATAAAGAAGGTAATATTTTATAGCTCTGAACATGAATTCGGAAGATATCCACGACAAGTACAATCAAAACGAATTAGGAATGAAATGGCTAATTGCTAAGGAAGAAATATACAACTGTGGTTTAAAAGGTTTATTGCTCTGGTGAACTCTTGGTCTGAAATGACGACGCATTGCTTGATTAAGAAACCAGTGGTTACTCATATGGAACTTTAACTTGTATTAATGTTATTTGTAGTACTTTTTGAAACAAATCTCAATATCAATATTTTCAAGGCACCATAGAAGCTTCCCTTGATTCCATTATAGAAAATAAATGGCCCTAACATTACAAACTCGAGTAATTTATCAAGTTGCTCTGTTCTATTACTTGGTTTGTGTCTAAGTTGTATTTGTAATTTTCTCCATTATTCACACGTCCTCATAATTTATAAATTATAACTCTTTGGTTTCTCAATTTATGATTACTAATTTGAATTTACAGACCCATCATCCTGAGGAGATGATTGAGCAAAAGATGAATTAAAGAAAATGGTGTTCCGCTCGCAATCATCATACAGACCTCCAGGCAGGAGCGAAGAATGGATTGCTATATAACTTAAGATTCATGGACGCTGACGATAGAATCAAGAATGGATTGAGGGATTCATAAGTGACGGGTGAGCTATTGGCCAATCTAGGTCACGTTTGCCCACTGATGTTCTGCGCATTCTATAGTCTCACATTATTCACGGACATTTGGGATAGTATTTAGAGATCGCCAATTTTAAAACATTCTAATGGCCAATGTTAATTCCAAATGCAGCAAAAAAAAAAATAATAATGTTAATACGTAGTTCATATATCTAATATTGGCCTATTATATTGTGTTAGGTCTGAGGGAGCGGAGGATCTCAGAGGTAGAGCGCTGGGTTGACGTACCGAAGGTCTTTATAAAGGTTTAATAAGGCCCTTATAAGGCCCTAACAAAATAATTAAGGTTTAAATCTCGCTCACTGGAAGAATTTTAATTAATATCCCATAAGGATAATTGGCCGAAGATGAATCCTATGGGATATAGGGTGAATCCTGGTCCACACCCAGCCTCTATAATGTAGGTTTCCAAACGACGAATCACCTACCTGCAAAACCGTTTGGTAGGTGAAACGACGAACCGTCCAACAAACAGTACTGTCTCTAGTACATGCTGAGCCCAAGACCCTCCAGAGCTTGTAATGATGCAGGTACTGCAAACCGATAAAATAACATATATAAATGACCTTATTAACATGGAATCATTCTAGAATAAAAGAAATATTCATCACATCATAAAATATGAATAAACATTAAAACAAAAAAGATATAACACAAACAATAAGTACTGCCTTCGCAACCTCGAACTGGTGGTAAACACAACAAATGTTTTTCTGCTTATTCAACCAAATCACATAATTATTTGTTTACAACATAAATCGCTGCTCCCATCTTGTAATAAATTTAATTTCAGAACTATCCACTTTTATCGTTTTAGTCGTTCAACGTTTATTAAATCCCCTTTAATTAAATACCAGAAAACGAAACATCCTGAAGTATCATAGAGAATTTTATCCAATCAAGTAACCTGTGATCTTAAATAATTCAGCTACTAATAATAATCATTATTCGTAGCAATGTTACCTTGAAAGTGATAGAGGCTAAATTATAAATTAACTAAAATTGCTTGCTTAAATTGCTTAGAATTACGATTAACCATGGGCGTCTTTTTTAATTCCTTACATTATCGCTGGGCAACTAACCAAGTTAAATTTGAAAATGGTTAACAAAAATAATCATTATCAAATTTTAGTTAGAGTTCAAACTATCCGCAAGTTTTTTTGTTAGAAGATGTCGTTAATGTAGTGCCCATTGCCATTGCAATGTGCCATCCATAGTAATTAATAATAATAAAATAATTTTTACATGATTCAATGTGTTTGCTCACCAAGGAAAAGTAGTAGCCTAATTAGTACTAACATTTCATAGAGCTCAGCTGTTGGGATCTATGGTTTGTTACTGTTTGCGTTTATTTAGTAGTTTTTAATACACGATATGCATGAGGATTCAGTTAGCATAATACTTTTTTGTATGATTTCTAGTTCCTTTCTGTAAAAAACTAGGAGGCAAAAGTCATAACCATTTCAAAGTTTTAATCCCAGGTTTCTAGGCAATGAATCTTCAAAAAAGATAATTATTTATTATAAAGACGTGACTTACTACTGAACGTTACATAACTGTGCAATTGAAAACAAGAGCATTTTTTTTTTTAGATCCTATCAAGCTTATTACAATTATTATACCTATAACTTTGTTCACCATGCGAACAGAATAAATATGAGTTGGAATATCATTTCATTACTTTAGATCTAACATATTTTTTATCCATTCAAGTTGGCAATGGATTCACCTAATATGAACTATAACCTTATATGTTCATGATAGAAGCCACTCAAAAGCTGTTCTCTATAATAATTCCAGTAGTAATTACACATCCCCGTCAATCTACTGCATTCAGCCAATCGCATCTATTGGTGGAATCCATTCGAATGGACAAAAAAAGACATATGAAGGCACTTTGCAAAAGATCCTGAGGCATCATGATTGCACAATTGGAGCCAATCGGATTAATGATGATGCCTGTACTTTGTCAGGATATTGAAGAATCCGAGGACGCAACATTGAACTACGCATTTGGAATAGCCTCTCACTTCTTGATGTCTTGAGATACCTGTAATACAAGAACAAATTACAAGCACTTAAGATTTATTATTTAAAAGAAAAGTGTGAATTATATCCACATGAACGTCCCATGCCTACTAAATTGAAAAAAAAAGCCAATTTTAGATAGGATCCTATCTTACTGAATAAAATTTTAATAATTTTACTAGTTCCCATTAGGTGATGAAGTTGAAGGATCTCTAAGTTGGTTCAGAAATAGTACCATCTCCCCGAGCATATAAATGTTTCTAATTGTAATTCAAGAGCAGGAGATTTCTTTAAAAGAAAACATTGTTTGGGAGAAAATATAAGCAACTGAATTTTACTTTATTCAAATATTAGTTAAGATTAATGAGATTTGACGTGGAATGATTGGTAAAAATTGATTGAAAACTAGCTATCGAAGGCTAATTTTTTTTTTTTTTTTTTAGAAAAATGAAGAATACTCTAATAAAATAAGAATACTGCATTTTAACAATGTATAGAATCCTACATAGGCGTTCTCTTGAAAGGATGCTGAGGTTAGTTCGGTATGTAACCTAAAACTGTCTAGTGAAATAATCTATGGATTCAATACGTTAATTTTATTCTGAAGAAGAAAATGGTCCGGGTAGAGATAAAAAAATCTCTTGTATAGAGAGAACTTTTTATTGATAAGCCAACGTTGCAGGTTTTCTTCAGGGCTAAATGCACAAGATACAAATAAATTAAAAAAATTCATGGCAACGAATAACTACAAATAATTTATTATGTTGTAAGTAATAGAAATAAAATTTAAATTTAATTTTTTTTTTATGTATAGATGTAGAACTATAGTTTAGAAGGATGATCGTACAAATTAACATTAATAAGGACTACTGGTATTTTTTTAAGTTCGTGTGGGACTTTAGTATTTCGTTTAAGTATATCTATAACAAGAAATGCATCTCCTGGAATGCCAAAATAAAGCATTATAACACCGTCGTAAAAATAAGAATGACTCTTTGCCAGCGAATGCTTTCGATAAAATATAGTCTAGAAAACTTTAATCTACAAGTCTTCGTTAGAAAAATCCTAAGAAAAATCATGGATACAGTTCAGACTGAAGGCGTATGAAAACTGCAAAGTAACAGAGAAATCTATCAGAAAGTGGAAACAATCTCGAATTCTGTGCGGAATAGGGAGCTGACGTTCTTCGGACAATTTGCTTAATTTGGAAGACAAGTACTAGACAAGACGTGGGCTAAAGAAGTAATGAAACATTTAGAAACATCATAGAGTCTCATATGGTAGAGGGATGTGATTTTGGGAACAAAATGAAAATCTGTAAGGTTTTCAAAATAAGGGAGAACGTAGAAGAAAGGTCAAAGTTGGACAGAGGATCAAAGGAAATATGATGATTGGAGGCAAAGATTACTCCAGCATGAGAAAGGACAGATATGTAATGTATTGTAAAAGAAAATAAATATGAAGATGTGAGATTTATTATCTTAATTTATTAGAGTGGAACACTTGTAAAATTTCTCAAAACGAAATCAACAAAATAATATATAATTATCGTCGAATCCTACTGAAACATCTCATGGGATTCCATACTTCATTACCTCACATCCTTGTGGTGTTTATTATCATTATCTTGTTGGTTGAGTGTTATTATTTCATTACTAGCACGGTTATTATACCATCAAGCACGAATATTGACCTAGCTTTTCGGTTTCACATTTGTTCCTCTCTCCAACAAAATTTCCGGTTGACCTTCTGACATAATTAGGATACTAAATATGGTATAGGATAATTTTGTTACAGGAAACGTGTATTTTGTAAAATCGTAATTTGAATCGTAGGGACCGTCATAGGTTAAGTTATGCCTCTATTTAACGGGTATCTGCGAATTAGGATAAAATCGAGATTTTTGCAAGATATTTTGAATAATAATGGACAGGAATTTGTACCTAGCAAAAATTTATTTCATATATAAACGCCCTCTACCATTAAATTACGACATCTTACTTATAGTAATCTTTAAGTAATGTTCTCACGAAAAGTTCGATTGGACAAATGAAGAAATTTAGAGGTGAGGTTGGTGAGGTAATCAAGCAAAATGACTCACAACAGGAAGCGATCAACAAATCAGGATCAAAAATTGGACCAAGAATATCACCTCACAAAAATCTTCTGTAATGAGAAGGCGCTAACCATTGGAGTTACCACTATCGTACGAGTGTAAAGCCTGAAGGATTATAGGCTTCGGAGACATTAAGAATGAATAGAAGAGGACTAGTTGATCAAGTAGTCCAAAGAGACCACAGATATTAAGAAAGAATAGGTTGGTTAATGGTTACATATGTTTAAGATACAACTATGAACTATACAGAAAGATAGAGCAAATATTAACATCCATTAAAAAGAAATGCTTGTTCTATGAACACCTATTCAGAATTTTGGAAGATCACCTGACAAACAAAATATTGAACTTTATAAAAGGTAAGGCAACAAAAATGGATAGTTCCAGGCATGTGAATAGGAAGGAATAAAAAAGAAATTGGTTTCCCAGTGGAGAAATGATGAACCGGGATGAATTTCGACGAATGGTGAAAAGTCTCTAGGGTTTTGAGTTGGAAAAAGAAAATTGCAGTTTAAAAAAAGAAAAAAAAAAATTATTGGAAAAAGATTTAAAAGACGAAAATGACCTCTGTCGGAACATATGAAGAAGGCTCAAGTGATACAGTCAGGACATCAACAACGCTTTTAAAAGAAAAATATCCAGGCACGGAAAATTATATCGATTGTTAATTCGCAGTCTATAGCGGCTCAATACGAAAAGTAACATCCAGAAAAAATTCCTTCTTCATATTACATTCCATAAATTTATAAATCATCCATTACATCATCTAAAGAAAAGAATCATAAATATCTTCGCATTTAAAAAAATAATTTGCATGCTATTTGGCGCCCAATAAATTCTGCCTCTAGGTGCAAGTATGATTTGCTCCTACTTTTTACATAATATATATAATATATATATAATATATATATATATACTTTTAATTTTTACATAATATTTTTTTTTAACAGGAGCTTCCACTAATAGTGGGTTTCCTTAACCTAGTGATTGGATGGCGTCCTCATGGATGCCTCCAATTCGTTATCCCAGGTCTTTCCTCGTCCTCTTGTTCCCCCAATTTTCCTTAGGTGGGTTGTCTTCCTTCCGGCATTCTTTTTAAATGTCCATACCATTTCAGGCGTTTTTCTCAATATATTCCAGAATGGTTAATTCAGCCTCCATCTTTTCTCTGATGGCCGCATTTCTTACTTTGTCCATTCTGGATATTCCCGCCGCTCGTCTCCAGTAGTCCATTTCCATGGTTAGGAGTTTTTTTCCTGAGGTTTTCCTTTAACGTCCAAGTTTCTGATCCATATATCATAACGCTTAGTAATATACTATTGTATATATATATATATATATATTTTTTTTTTTTTTTTTTGGAGTTAACGTTTTTATTCCATAATACCTAGTTGAGCATTGATATGGTCTTTTACCATCTGAATTTTTTCTTTTAATTTCCATACCACATGTACCATCTATCTCAATTATGGTGCCAAGATATTTAAAATAACTAACTCTTTTTAGAACCCTTTCTGGTCTCAGTTCTATATCCTCATTATTGGCTGTCTTGTTTTCCGTTTACTCAGCATTAATATCAATCATTTAATTTTCTTATCACATATACATAATACAAATTATGTGTCTTGAAACCTGGTCATCCGCGAAGGATAAGTTATATAGGAACACTTTTTCTTTCAGCTGAATCCCCAAGGGTTCGCATTTCCTTCGCAATGCTTTCAGACAAGATAAGGGCGACCTGTGGTATAGTGGTTAGCGTAACAAACTACTAAGCCCAAGATAGGGGGTTCGTAGGCCAACGGGTGGCCCTAGGATTTTTTAAAGGGAGTAAAAATCCTTAGTTACGCCGTCCTTCAAAAGGGACGTTAAACGGGGGTCCTGAGCCTGTATGATGTTAGGTACTCATTAAAATTCCCTATTCTAATTGAACCTGGATAGGCAAACTTTAGAGCTCCCAATGCACCATCGTCCGATTAGCCATAGCAACAAAAAGTGACGTTAAATGAACAAACAAGCAAACATTATCAAGATAAAATTCTGAACAGAGAAGGAGTGGTACATCACTGGAGCAAACCTTTGCTTTTAGGGTCAGGCCCAGATATATATGGTCTAATTTTGACCTGGCAGGTGTTTCCTTTGTACGTTTCTTTTATTAAGTCTATCAGACTCTCTGGAAGCGGCTTAATGTTTCTCCAACAATTGCCTGAGGATGAATATATGGCTAATGCATGATCTCCCTATGTACTCGTAAATCCACATTAGTCTTCTGAACCTTTAAACTCTAACTCATTTCTTATATGTTTTCCTAACATTTTTGGAAAAGGGTTAGTAACACAGATTCCTCTGTAGTTTTTATATTTTTTCCTCTCCCCTTTTTATACGAGTAGATTGGGCTAATGTAACCGACCTTCATTTCTTTTGGTATTGGGCCACCACTCAGTATTCTATTATAGATTTTTGTTAATAGTATTGCCACTTTTTCCCTCCATATTTTAAAAGTTCGAGATTAATTCTACCTGGCCCTGGTGCTTTAATATTTTCCCCCAGCTTGAGTTACTTTTCGACCAGATCCTCATCAGCAGTCGTACGTATCCCCTCATGTCACTCCCTGAAGTCTTCCCTGAATGTGTCCTCTGTCTGCATTAATGTGACCGTTGAAATAGTTTTTCCATTCATTTATGGTGATCAGATTGAGGTTTGAATTGTGCATTACTTGAGTCATACTCTTCAGCGTCGCCCATGCCATTGCTGACCTTTTATATCCTGTTTGATTGTTAATATTTGCGCAAAATTTGTTCCATTCTTCATTTTGAGCGATCCTTAATTCTTTGAACACTTCTTTTTTAATAAATGGTCAGAGTGATAATATATACATATTATTTTATTTTTATTTTTACATAATAAATAATAATCATACTAAATACTCAAATCAAAGTAGGACATGGTAGAAGTAGGCGGTACAGATAAGGTACACAATAATTTAATAAAATAAATAATAAAATTCAAATCCTTCAGTTGCTCTCTTCCGCGGTTTATATTATCACCAAAAATGTCAACCAGGAGTGTCGTGATCTGGGATTGCATAGCCTAGTGCAAGGTCGCCTTGTGGATTGTAGTATTGTGTGTTCCCATCTTATTGAGGCTAAAGGGAATATAGGTTTGACTTAAGGTCGTTCTTTCGCCATGCAATAATCAAAAGCACGCATGTCTTAATGGTGGTCCTGTGATGGAATTGTGCAGTTCGAAATTGAACAAAAATAGGTCAATTGTAGTTTTATTTAGGTAAGATTCGTTGAAAATGGCATAATCGGTAGTAAACTTTTAGTATAAAAATAATAGATTAATAGTAAAGAGATCGTACATGTTTTCAATATTTTTATTTATTTATGTATTTACAGGTTGTTTAAATAGAGTTTTACAAATGTTTATTAAATTTAAACGTTAATATCTTATCATTCATACGTATGCAGAAGCTATAAGAAAATAGAAAATTGAGAATTATTGAAATAATTGGAACGAGATGTATAAAAGCATCGCTTAGTGCATAATCTAGTACACTGCTTTTGTTGAAGCTATGATTTACAGGAAATAAGTTTATTATTAAGATTACATTCATTTATCTATGTATTTTACGTCTAATTTATTTTATTTGGCCTTATATCATTGCATTTTGATTCTTTTTATATTACCTCGTCGTTAATGTGAACAATAAACCTAAAACTCAAACTACCTTTATCAATTATATTTTAAATTCAACAAAATCGTCAATCTACAAACATGATCTGTGTTGTAATACACATGTAATAATAAATTCATAAATAAATAAATTTATATACAAAATCTATTATTCTATAAAATACCATTTTCTATTTAAAAAATAGATTTCATAAATAAAAAAAATAGAACTTCAATTCATAATTTATATTTATTCATTTAAGAAAGCCAAATTTCAAAAAGTTTCTCCCTTGATTTCTAATGCAATTTTTTTTTTCGTAATTTCGAAACTACTCAGAATTGTGATCAATGCAAGCAAATTTAATTCACTTCTGCAAGTTCTGTAATTTTGATCGTATCTCTAAACTTTACTTGTTACCATAATTTAAAAGAATTAATTTACTTTTTACTTAAAGGTATCTATTGTTAATAAACACGTAAGATAATCTCTAAGTGTCAATTAGGGAAAATATGTTGTTACCCACTGCAATAACTGAAATGTTAACTTCACTTCGTATGCAATTAGTAATTAAGTAAGCAGTAAATAAACTAAATAATCATTAAAGTAGTTAGGTTATAGTTAATAAACTGTTCGGAAGGATAAGAATAGAGTGAGAAAAGAAATACCAAAAAAAAATGTGAAGAAGCCATAAATGTGGTTGTGGGACGAACCCTCATGGCAATCGCTACTCCCACAAGGAGGCATCATCGTCACGAAGATTTCTAGCGTGCTTCCACTTCTTATGATGACAGTTTCCGACCTAACAAGACGCTTTCGTCAGAGTATTTGATTTATCTCTAGTCATCCAAAATCTGTGTCTTTAGAGTCATGGGACCATTATGGGTGGGCTGTGAATAGATGATAAATCATAGTGTTAAGTAATTTAGTTTAGTCATGTTTAGTCATAATTAATTAATAACTGAGTGCTGAGCTAATTAATTCTTCCTTAAGTTAAACAAGATTTTTTTTTAATTTTATGTTTCCAACTTCAAATAATTATTGAAATGTTTTTTTTTTATTTATTTAATGAAATTTTCAACTACAACTACTAATCTATGGCGCTACAACTCGGTGACGGGTCCTGGCCTCATCTGCCAGCTTCTTTCAGTCGTCTGTTTTGCGCAGCCGTCATCCAGCTCCTAACTCCCAGGATTTACAACTATATTATATTATACAATAATTAAATATAATGACATGAATGACACATAATAGCATGGATAAATGCAAGTAAAGAAACTACCCAGTGGTAATGCTCAAATAACCAAGTCAACTTAGTTAGGATTCTCAGAGGATTATCGATTTTTTTTCTTTAATGAAATAATTTTAAAGCCAGTACATTTCAAAAAAATGTTAACGATGTTGTAGTTGCATGATATAGTTCATGTATGAATATTACTAAACTTATCTTTATTATGGTCTTTAGTAATTAAAAAAATAATAACTTTAAACGTTAATGTCACTTTAATTTTAAATTTTTTAATCAAGGTTTACCCATTTTAAGATTCAGAGCAACATTTTATTAATAATGACATAATGAATCATTGTATATCTGCAGCTGGATTTTGTCCAAACTAAGTTAGTTGTTCTGAGGAAAGCAGAAACGTGTCATCCTAGAAGCCTTGGCTTTAAATAGAGTTTTAATATAAGAAATAAGTCCATATCAAGACATTTGATTTAGCCAGTTATGCACTACAGGAATGAAACGATACCACTCCCCTTAATACAATTTTTTTATATTGTGCTAAATTCAGCTGTTCGTCGAAGATGTATAATCGAACGTGCCAGAGATATTTACCTAAAAATAATGGAGTGGTTACAAATCAAAAAATGCCTTCACATCATTTCGATATGTCACCGCCGTTTTACAATTCAGCCAAAGCAATTTCTAAGAAGAAAAGCGACTTCTTATGTGGCCCAGATATTGTTTTATTGTGGTATTTTTTTTATATGTAGCAATGGTAACTAAGTAACATCTATAATGCAGTCTTATTCCTTCATGTTATTTTAGTTATAGCGTTTCATTTTTCTTCCTATTAAAGTTGATTCTCTTTAATTCTACTTATTATTTACAGTAGCTGACTATGGGTGACCCCACCCAGCCTTCTTCTTGTTTCTTTATTTAAATGTTGGTCTCCAGGAAAAAAATAAGTTGTATTTTGCGGATTGAAATCAGCTGACTGAATGATGATTGGAAACATGTATTGAGAATGACCACATATGGGTCGAAACGTTTACATGTAAAGAAAAAATAAATAAATGATTGCTTGGACAAAAAAGGGTTTTTTGTATTTATAAAACAAAAGTTGATTCTCTATAAAGATTTTTAAAAAATGCGCATAACCAATAAAAATTGTTATAAAAGTTTTATTTATTAGTTTAAACAACAACTTCGTTACAACTGCAAAAGAAGTAAGTGTGTCATATATCAACTCTATGTTTTGTCATTAATTCGATTTTAAAACTATACTGTTGAACAAATGTAATGAAGAATGCTGCTACTTATGGTCGAAGATTTTCAAAAACTAATGAATATCTATGAATAAAAATAAACAATATCTCATGTTCATATACTAGATATCTCATTGTCACAATTTAGAACTAAGAAAAGGGGCGTCTATCTTAAACCAACGACTTCCTGTCCTCTTGTATCGTTTAATATTATCCCACTGATTCCTGTAGAACAGGTCCGGTACTTAGGACTACACCTTGACAAACGCTTAACTTGGAATCCTCATACTAGACTGAAACGACAAGAAACAGCTCGCCGTTTCAGGCTACTTCAACATTTACTAGACAAACGCTCTAAGCTCCCAATTAATTACAAAAGACTCATATACATGACAATCATTAGAGCTATCTGGACTTAGGGAATAGAGCTTTGGGCTCCACTAAGCCATCAAATTCCTCTCGTATTCAATCGTTACAATCCAAAATCCTTTGAAAATTTCTCAATGCTCCTTACTTTGTTACGAACAAAATAGTCTATAATGACCTTAACGTCCCTTTTATTGCTGGTTTGGCCCGAATCTGACATAAATCATTTCATGAAAACTTCATTTCCACTCAAACCCACTAGTTTCAAACCTCATAACCAATTTAATTACTGATAATCCTCCAAGGCGTCTGAAAAGAAGATGGCCTCGTGACCTTCTAACCTGAACTTTTTATTTGAGTACTACTAATGGGTAGTTTCTCTACTTGCCTTGGTCTCTGGATATGATTTATCATTCATTATATTTACTTGATGTATACTATTTACAGTTGTAAATTTCAATAAATACCTACAAAAAAAAAAAGAAAAAAGAGGTTGAAAGCAGTGCACATTCTGGTGCTTGTTCCAAAAATTCTAGTTGAATTGGTCATTTTATACCTTGTTATATTCTCTATTTTTCTCTAGGTTTCATTAAAAGATCAACTTGTCTTTTGCCAACAGTACTGTAGGCGTTTGATCTTCACACATTTATTCTTAATCTTACAAGATTTTTTTAATTCCACATATAGAACAACTTTTTGGTATTTCCTAAGTAAAACATTTTCTCTTCCAATTTTTTTCTTTCAAATTCTTGCAGCGATCGCTCTATAATGTTAATAAAATTGCTTCCAATGTCTGAAATAAAACAAATTTGGTTCATTGAACCAAGATGGGTATATTTCTCACAAACCCAACACCCATATCAGATCTAAAGAGATGTAGATACCTAAAGAGTAAACATTTCTTAAGAAGCGTTCAATTAAGCCAGAGACGGCGTGGGGTTGAGCAGGGGTCTTAGGTCAAACACGATGGCGAAGACCTGAATCCGTCCTTTTATTTATCCCTCTTATATTTGTAGCTTTTTATGATATACGCAGCATTGGAAATTGGCTTGAAGCTCTATTTCAAAAGTACAACCTTTCTTGAGAATTTCATCTCATTATCAAGATTTTTATTTCTTTAGTATCTTAAGCTATTTGGGAGTAGCTCAGTGGTGGAGCGCTGAGGATCCGTCCCGAAGATACCGAGCTCAAATCCGGCTGTTGCAAGTAATTTATTTAATCTTTTAACGTTATGGAGTGGATCCACGTCCATAGGCCCTCTTGTGGCTCAATCAGCCTCAATGAAGTGGGCACCCTTAATTGGGGGAAAACCCCAGCAGTTGAGTGTGTTCTCAGGCATTCCATCTCCCTGCACAACCGTTCTTACAAACAGTGCGTGTATTGAACGCAAGACTCTTGATGGGTTCAAGTGGTACAGGCATTCCCCTTAAGTGGAAGACTGAGTTAGTATCTAGGTATGGTAAAGTAACCTATCACCTTATGTGAATCTGTGTAATAACAATGTGAAAACCTAACAAATAAAAATTAAGAGAAGAAAAACACTTTATTGAAGCATTACAATCTGCCTGTTGTGGCAATAAGTAATGGTGCTATGTAGCTTTAATAAAAATTAAGCAAATATAAAAGTCGTGGAGCATTGAATTATGAAAAAAAAACTTATACAAATAAGTTTTCTATGTTATCAATTAGGGATTATCCTTTAAAAGCACTATTTTGTCTATTTACCAACACAGGCTTAGAGTTATAAAAAAAAATTGAACTGGACCAAATTACTGAGATTAGCGCAATTCTGAATACAGACCCTTTATCTTTAAAAATATTGCAAATTTATTTGGTTACTTCAATAGTATCAAAATTTGGTAATACTGAATTAGCTGAAGAAAATAACACACTACACGTTTGAATTAGATGTAATTACAGTGTTGACACAATTAATTAATACTCGCAGTTTATTAGTGTTCACATAGCTGTTATATTTATTTCTTAATGCCCATGTTCTTCTATATCAAAGGATAAACTGTACTTCTGGAACTCTACCCGATAACCGTGAAATATGGGCAACCAAGATCGAGAGTGGAGAGATCGCTACAAAAGATTAATAGCATTGTCTCGGGAGGCTCAAGGTTCTACTGGATAGATGCTACCTTTGATGGCTTAGCGTGGTATCAGACAATGCTGTTTAATCGCCTGTCCAATCGAAAGATGTTCCCGGTTCGATGAAAATTTCGAAAGCTAAGCGAATCGTTTAGGATTCAGATTTAACAGATATCTTCAAAGTATGAATAAAGAGGACAAAGCATGGATAGATAGGTTTGGTTTTCATATCATAACCTACTCTTCCAAATAAGATTGCTAACCGATAATGAAAACGAACTTACACTTGCATACACATGTTTTACTTTCAGCAAAAAGGTTTGACTCGTTGAAGGATAAATCACAACATTCAGATGACTCTCTAAATTAAATGTAGAAACTTGAAACTTGCACAATCTTCATTAGACCTGTATGGATTTATGGCTTAGTACCTTAATAACACACCTTTGCTTATTGAATCGTTTATGCCATATGTAAGTGAAGATTCCACATACAGTCATAGATGATTACATAAAAAATAGCAGAGACCTAATTGAAAATACTGTGGGCTGATTGATTTTATGTTGAGGCATAGAAGCTGTTAGTCCCAGTTAATGACTAACTTATTTTGATATTTACAAGAAACCAGTGGAGTCGTGCCCACTCGTATTAACTATTAACTAATATTTACCTTTAAATCTTATGAGTCGTCTGGAGGTCAACAAGCTGTGCTGAGTTTTTGTGCTATTTGTCTCTTATACCCTGCTGAGGAAGATAAATTGTCAATCTTTTAATAGCCACCAATTGTGATCCACCAACCCTATTGGCGCTCACGCAAGCTCTATAAAATGGAACGCCTTAATTGGTGGAGTAACTCTTGATCTCGCACAAATCACCTCTTTGTACAACCGTTGTTATAGAAGTATAGTGTACATGTACTGAACCCAAGACCCTCCATGGGTTGTAGTGGTACAGTTTGTTATTTTTATAATACAATAAATAAAATTGAGTAGAATTATGCAAATAACATTGTTAGTAAACCTGAGTTCCCTTTACATGCCTCTTTTGGATTAACTTGGTATTAGCTCCTCTTTTGTCCACTATTTGCAAGTCTGATTGTATGCGATTCGGTCACGTTTTATTACAAATTCAAAGGAGTTGGATGTTAATGCTAGTGACAGTCATTACACATAGTTTAGCTAAGGCAACTTAACTAGAGAAATAATATTAATTTAAATGACAAACAACTGATTAAAGGTTTGGATTTTCGGAAATTAGAACCAAATTCAAGTCTCACTAAATTACTTAAATAAATGCTAATTAATCTATCGATCTTATCTTCATTAAAGCTGCTTACATACTCTCTTGTTTTAAGGTGTACATGTTGTTTGTTTGTTTTCTTGGGTTTAGGGGCGTAAAACATCTAGGTCATCAACGCCCGTTGGTTATTAAGTTATGGTAACGGTGTACACATTAAACGCATATATCTATATAACGCTGTACATATTATTAAGTGGTAAAGGTGTACATGTTAAACGCTATCATAATACGGATTAACAATTTAAATTAATCTAATAATGATGTACTAACTCCAGATTGACTTGGCCAGATGTAACAGCAACATGCCTTTAGTTTTCTTCCTGTTGGTAGCTATCTCCTCTATTAAAATTTATTACGTTTCAGGTAATTAAAGCTGAAGATTAGGTGTACTGGATCAACCAGGCGCACTATGATATGCAGGTCAAGGTACAATACAAATTTGTGTATTTATAACTGAAGATAGCATGGGGAAAACAAGGTGACTGGATGTATTTTTTTAACATTTGGTAACAGCGGTTTATGATTGAGTTTTTGATAGCGAACACGATAGTGCGGAGGAGGAATTTTTTCATTCATAAAAAGTAGTTTGAGTGAAAAAAATGTCCGTAAATGAGAAAAAATAGTTCATCGGAACTATGCCTGGGGAAGAACTGTCGTAATCCATTCACACTTCTGTCGAAGAAAAAAAAAACGACGAAAATTCGGTCCTTTCGGCTAAATCAGCGATTAGTTTTGATTCCACCAATGCATTGCATATAATAATAATCTCTGCTACGTAAAATGACTTGCTATATCATACGCTCTAGGAATAATAGTGCTAAAGAAAAAATTATATAAATGTTTAAAAAATATTCTCAGTTGTTTGAACCCATTGGAGTGTCAGTCTACAACTTTGCTTAGTTATTACTTTTAAAATTATGAACCTTGATTATGTTTATTAATTAGTTTGAATATACTCTTATTCCAAATAATGTTCACGATTAAATTTCTTGGTATTTAAATTTATGTTCATAAAATAAGTTGGGCATCTTCCTATCAAAGGAAGTTGACAGTTATGAAATTTAACAAAGGAAATAGAGTGTTTATATGAATTCTCCTCAAATAAAGAATTGCACGATAAACTATTACTTTAGCAAACTAAAAAGTTATAAAATCTAATTTTTCCTCTCACAGATAATGTTTATAGTACTTGTAATGGCAACGTCCTAAATAAAGAAGTATCAGATTAAACAAGAAATAACAAACTCGTAAACAGTTGGTGGGTTGTAGACGTTGGACGCTTGGGATGACTCTTAGGACCGGATGCTTTTATTCATGCATTAATATATCGCGATTTCATCGATCAATGATATAGAGGGGACTTTACAAGTTGCATTCCTCCCAATTATCGGATATCTTGAAAGTAATATTTTCAACTTGACGTTAGTTAGTTATGGTACATGGAAGATTGTTAAAACCATCAGCACAAGTAAATGCGACTGTGGTGGCATATATTTAGTTATTAGAGACTTTTTTAGAGACTGACGCCACTTGTGTAATCAAATAATGCTTTCTACACAAAATGTCAGTAGAACGATGTCACTCGTTCCCTTGTATTGGATCACAAGAGGAGTCCCGCAGTCAGGTAGTGAACGATGGAGGCGAATGATCAGGTACGGTTTTAGTGATAAGTGATCAGATTGTTTGGGTTATCAGTCTTAGAGGTTGATAAATTTGTATGGGGTATGGTAAGGTTAGATATTGTTTGAGATACAAGTAGTAAGATATACCTATACAAATTATATATCTATCATGTTACAGTAGTTAATTAAGTTAATGTCATAATACACGTCACTCTGAACCACTAATTATGTACATCATTTAGATATTGTTATAATTGTACTGATGTGTGGAATTATTTTTATTGTAATACAATTCCTAACATATATATAAATTAAAATTTATTAGTTTAAGTACCTATTAGGAAGTTTGAATCTGCACGAAATGGCTAAATTATTGTCTTGTACAATTTTCAAAGGGATTAGATGTATAAAGTGTTAGTCAAAGAGAGTCTTTAAGGCAAGAATCCTTAATAGTCGATATTTACAAATAATAAGTTTGAAATAACTCTAATTTAAATTATAATCATGATTGTTTCAAAATAAAATTAATCTTAAAATAGCTAACTTTATTTTAAAAAGGGGTACAGTTTAAAAAAAAAAGAAGATACTCCTTAAGGGTAAGATGATATTTTAATTCAGGTTTTTCTCTTTTCAGATTATTTTGTTTACTGTGTAAAGAGAAAACATACACATTATTTCCTCTTTTGTGGATCAAAACAAGCAATAAATTGTGGATTGAAATTTATAACCTATTCAATTATCTAAGAATAGTTTACAATTTTCTTACTTTATGAGTGCCACGTATTTTTTTAATTAAAATGAAAAAGACAAAACAAGTAACCAGCCTGGAGTAATTACAGGAGCTTGACATTCATGTGAGTGGGAGCCGTTTATGTAAATTTACAAAGTGATCAATTATTACAATCATTTTTGCAGAAGCCTTAAAATATGGGTATTTATAATGAATAGACTGAAGCTAAACGATTTTAAAAGGCAGTGTTTTTGTTTTTTTATAGTAACTCAATTTTCCAGTTTTAAATTATTTTCATTTTTGAAACAATAGTACAATTTTTTGCTACGGATATTTTTACGTCATTAGATAATAAAAAAACATTCATAAATGTAAACATTTCGTTGTTGATCCACTCAAATTATTCGAGAGACAGGACACTAAATAAACAAAGATACCTTGCTATGGAAAAAGTAACAGATAGAGCCTTTAAATTATATTGTTAAAACATTGATTAATTAATAAAACAAAAAAGTTAATGAAATGAAATCTGGTATCAATTATCTAATGAATAACGTATATGAATGCGTGCTGATTAGAATTAAATATCCATAGGAGAAAAGATAGGCCCTCGGCCGGAATTTGAACCCGGAACCTTTGTCTGTCCATGACAGCGCTCTACCATTTGAGCCACCAAGGCCGCCTGCCGGCAGAGGACAAATCTTTTCTCTTATCCGATCCCATGTCCTCGTGCTCTCGCAATTTTTGCGATAAATGCACTAAAACGAAGTTCTTTGAACATTAATTTAATTTTGGGATCTTATTGACTTGGTAATATTTATTAATCGAAGTATCTCAAGCTTAGATTCTAATAATTTATCGTGCGACAATGTTTAATCAATTGCTATGCTAAGAAATCCAAATCAGACAAAACTAAAAAGAAGTCAATTTGTGAAGTGTAACAGGTGCCCTATGGAAACAAACAAAGACTGAAATAAACTTACAGCAATGTGTGCCGAAATTTAGATCTTTGTTGGAATTCTCAGTGAATTATTGGAAAAGCAAAGATAACTGTGAAGTGCTGTGCTAAATATTTTATATTTCTCCCATTGTACTTTTTTTGATTTATTGATATTTACAACTATAATAATATTACAATAAGTAAATCTGCTATATGTACAATACGACTTGAATAACACTTGTGGAGAAACTACCCATCGGTAGCACTCCAAAAAAGTTCTATAGTAGATGTTTTCGAGGCCATCTTCTTTTCAGACGCCTCGGAGGGTTAACAGGAATAGTATGGGAAGCAAGTTGAGAGACTAGCGGATTCAAGTGTGTATGGATCTTGTCATGGAAGGATAGGTATCTAGTTTGGGCCAAATCAGTAACATATAGGATATTATTAAGATCATGATGGATGAGTTTGTTTGTGACATAATAAGGAGCATTGAGAATTTTACGAAGGATTTTGGATTGCAAGGATTGGATACGAGATGAATTGGATGGTTTAGTAGAGCCCCAAAGCTCAACTCCGTATGTCCAAATAGGCCTGATAACTGTCATGTAAATGAGTCTTTTGTAATTAATTGGGAGCTTAGAGCGTTTGTCCAGTAAATGTTGAAGTAGGCGAAAACGACGAGCAGTTTCTTGTCTTTTCAGTCTTGTATGAGGATTCCAAGTGAGACGTTTGTCCAGATGGAGTCCTAGGTAACGTACCTGTTCGACAGGGTCCCCATTGTACTTAATGTGTACAATCAGCTAACAATCAATTCGCAAGGACTGATTCTTCAATTTCTGCTTTTGTTATGTAGGTGTATTTACGAGTATACATGGCAACATGAGAATGAAAGTGTAGTTTAGAAAGCGTCATATTCAACAATGCAAGTATACAGAAAAAAAAGACTGGACGAAAGAGAACATATAGATCGAATAGATAGAGCAGAAATAATAATTTAATTGTAATTGGAGTGTAAAGCAATAATTCTATATACATTTAAATGGCAATCAATAGAATTATGTGGTTGCAACAAATTAATAATAAGCTTTTCATGCGCACCATTTTACTTTCTCGTAAGAATTAATGAAAGCTTATAATAGAGTATATTTTTGGTTTTCAGAGTTCAATGTCCATTTTGACCACCCATGTTGACGTGTGAAGACGGTTGGTTAGCCGTGCCAATGAGACATTCATCTGAATGCAGTTGATCATCCCCAAGCTAACCTATGACTGATAACTGTAAGTGTTGTTTTATTTAAACTTAGCATATTTTTATCAAAAGTTATGTAGTACTTTTAAATGTTCATGAAATAACAATTTTAATTCTTTAAATTCAGCATTTCATTCAAATGCTTAATCAAATTTTAGTGAAAAAAAATATACTATCAAATTCTTTCTAAATTTAGTTCTGAACAAATTTTATATAATTGGGATAAATATATTAAACTTCAACTCCAAGCAAAAAACTGGATGATGTAAGAAACATGGTACTCCAAAATTTAAAATATATCTAAATATCCTAGAAGTATTTTTAAACTTAGTTCTAATCAGCCCATAAAAAAAAAAAAAAAACTTTACATCTACTTTCCATGGTTGTGCAGGGTATTGATTTCCCCGAGATCATAATCAACAACCATGTTTTCTCTCACTTAAGGGTACCCACTTTATGTAGGATGGGTGAGCCACAGGAAGTTCTCACACACGATCATCCTGTGGCTGTTAACAGATTAAAGAATTTATCATCCGCTGCTGGCTTCATAGAAGCTCAGCACTCTACACACTGAGTTATCCCACTCCTCTTCTTATCAGTTTAATATTATTAATTTTTTTTTCAATAAACATATCTGTTGAAAACATAACTTATTATAGTTTTATTAATTATTTTACCTATAGTTTACTAGACTTTACTAAAAACTCTAGAATATTTTTTATTCCCCGGTAAATGGCAAGTGAGAGGTATATGAATTCAACGGAAATCACGTATTGAGATCTTAAGAAATAATTTCTCAATAACCATTTATTTTTTATTTATATTTGCGTGTACTGTAATATTTGATTTAGGGGCAATAGTTGAGCACCCGACGCTTAGTTTAATACTCGCACAAGAAATTCATGCAGTTTCCAAATCAGAATTCTTAAATACTTTTTTTTATTGGCTGTAACTGATTCCAGATTATTCTACTTTAAGGAATTAAAGATTTTTAGCCACAACATTAGACATTTTAGGTCATTATTATTCTTTAAAAAACCTCAATGTTAACAGTTTCTAAGAAATAAATCCAAATTTTCTATGATAAATATTGTGGTATATTAACCTTAACGTAAGGAGGTGAAAAAACTTCCATCTTCTAGGAGGTGGGGTACTGAGTACCCCAGCCATTATAATTAAACATAAATACTCTATTTTTTATTTTAATTACATTCAAGTAATTTATTCCAATAATTTAAACCTTCTTTTAGATATGTAGATAGTAGGATCATTAAAAAAATATTCTTGAGAAAAAAAATATGTATTTTTATAAAAACTTCGGTTAAATGGTTACAATTCATTATAAAGGCTTAATGCACGTATAGAAAAAACAAATAAATGTAAAACTAACAATAATTGAAAAAAAGGATGTATAAGTAATACAAATATGTTTTTAAAATTGGAAAAAATGAATAATAAAAAATACTGCAACAGTTTATGTTTTCCTACTTCTTCGGACAGTTTTTGCATAACACTCCGGAACACTCCTTGCATGTTGATTGTAGACAAGAATTGCACACCTTGGTAGTTTTTTATCATTTTTTCGAGGACACGTGATGCAGGTAATTTAGGTTTTCTGGGCCTTTTTGGATCAATATGTTTTTGGGAAGTAGTTGTATTTCTTGTTGGGCTCCTCCTTATGAATATAACTCGGTGCATTCTAGCAATCAGCGCTTTAGGGAGCCTAGGCTTTTCTATTTTTCTCTTCAAATGAGGAGATATAAGTCTGTTCCCTGATTCCTTATTGAAATTAAAAGCCTAGATGCACGAAAAATCTTGCATAGCCCGCCGGTACTAGGAAGGAAGAAAAGTTACGTTTGTAGGGAGGTGGGGTACTCAGTGCCCCAACCAGCGACTTTCTCGTGGTTTTAATTGTTCAATAAATTTTATTATCTGATAACATCAATCATTCGTTGATTTTAGGAAAAGTAAAAAAAAATTAAAATTTTAAGAAAAAAATTCAGGTTTTGAGAAACGTTTCAAAATCAATTGGTGAACTGTATACCCCAGGTCCTTAAAGGTTAAAATAAAAGCCATATTAATTAAATAAAGTTCCCTTATCTCTAAAATAGGTTGAATAATTAAGATTTCAACTCCCTGAATCCTTCCTGTCTTGAAGAATTTAACGCCACAATTGGAAGGATGTGTCTGAAGATATAGCTCACTAAGCCATCAGGTTTCATTACTGTTGGAGAGGGAGAAATGTGCTGTTTTCCTTCATTATAGGAAATAATGCATTATTCTGTTTTGAGGCAGATAAGTTTTTCTTATTTGATCACGATCAGACTACTGTTAGGTCACACATCCTCTATGGATACATCACATTCTTAGATCAGATTAAGAATAGATTAAATGTGTATGAGTGAAAAGATATTGAAGACATTGTAAGTGCTCGAATTAAATAGTTTAATAACGATAACAACTGGTAAACATAGCCAGTGCAGCTGAGGTTTTACTAATGATATCTCTATAGATGCTATCTCTTCAAGAGTAACACAATCAGAGACTACTTTCAGTGAAGACATTTTTTTATTATTATTTTTTTTAATAAATCATCTCATCCTCAGGAATAAAAATGTACATACGAGCAGTAGCAATCCGAAACTTCAAAAAGTGGTAAACATTATAGCTCCCGCATACAGCGGAACGAGCATAATTGCCTTAAAATACCCTAGGGTAAAATAAGGTTGTTAGTTTTAAGTTTATATATGTTAGATTGTAAGGTAATATTAGTATTGGTATGTATTAGTTCATAGTTTTAAATACAATTAGAGGGTAAGAAAAAAAAAGTGGGAAAAAAATATTAGGGATTGTTAAAAATGTTTTTCCCCAAAATATCGTTTAATTCATGCTATGAACTCTAATATGGGAAGGAGTTAATGTACTAAAAATATCCTATACTACATTAAATATGTAGACTACAATTAAAGGGTTTGGGATTAATAATTTAGCTAACACGACAATTCGTCGCCTTTTTTTTCTTTCGCTCTTAATCTGAAATTGCTTGACTAAACGAAAAGGTTAATTTTCGATAAGTCCGGAGTTGTCCTCATTTGATCCCAAATGCCTAAATTATCCTTCTAATTGCGAGTAACATTTTGATAAAAGTGTAAAGAATAACCTGGAAGTGGTAAGGTAGAAAGTCAGACACTTAGGATATGAGAAGTGAGTGATTAATTATATTTATAAAGAATCCATTTAAACAAATACTCTCTGATTTTACTGAGAATGAGTACCTGAAGTGATCAGTTTGACCTGACTTGCAGATTGCAATCCAGTCCTTTTGCGAATATTTCATCAAGGTCCCAGCCCGTTATTCCATTCACTAGTAACAGTGATGCATCCATCTCTCACAAACTATGAAAATAATTGACACTTCCAAAAAAATAACATATATCTTACAACAATTTAATTAATTGTTGAATAAATGTATCACCTCTATAATTGACAATGACAGATCTTAATGATAGGATTATTTCAAACAGAGCTTAATGGATTTTAGATTTTATGTTACTGATATGTCTTATTCAGGACGATACATGCCATCCTGCATCACACACGCTCTCAGTGTTAAAGACGATATATGCCGTCTTACTGCTTTTCTATTTACTAAAGCCGAGTATAGACGACGCGATATTGTAATGTTGGTCTTTGTATAGACATATGCTTTGAAGATTTTCATACAAAATTAAACTATTAAGCAATAAGTTTTTTTTTTAAAGCTTTAACTCCGCCAGTGTCGGTCCATAGCCCGAATCAAAAAGGAGGATGGAACAATGAAATACGTTAACAGCTAGTCGTATAGGGGCGTAATAAACGATAGAATACAGGTAAAAAGTATATAGCAACGGCCGGTAGACGGGTAGCCGGCCCACTTAGCGCTGTGATAGACTCTTCACTCGAAGCAGTTAAAGGGTTAATAACGGATGATCGCTTTGCAACTACTTAATATGTAACATTAAGTGTTTTGTTATGTATAAGTAAAAATCACAAACAGCACCTATAATCTCAATTATTTTCCTCAAACACGTTCCATAAATTTCGAAATTTGAACCGTTATAAATTAACTTGGAATAAATGGTGTTATTTGAATGATGTTAAAATCTACAAGTGCCGAAGCTCATTATTTTCTTCTCATCCGGGTCAGGAAAATCAAATGTACATTCTTTTTATTTTTTAAGAGAAAAGATAGGCCCTCGGCCGGGATTTGAATCCGGAACCTTTGACCAATAATTACAAAAAAGTACATTCTTTTTGTTTTTTTATGTAATTCGTCCCCCACAAAAAATAAAAAACAATACCTATGAAGTGTTCATACTTCTTTAAATATTAGACTATGTATTGCCCGTATTTAATCGATTCTGGTAAAACCGAAAAGAAAAATACATCCAATATTTAGAAGAGTTTGATTGAATCCTGAAACCCTATTTCGCAAAATCTTAGCAGCACGGTGCTGCTAATTAATGTATTATTAGTATAAGACCATTTGCTGGAATTGAAGAACTTTCAAACCAAAAAAAATATTGGTTTCTGTATGGTGGTCAATAGCAGGAAAAGATTATTTCTCCTTTCTACCAGAGATGAAACAATCACATCCATATCGCACTGCATGGACATTGACATAATGCAACAAGAACTTATTCACTAGACTTTTCGTTAACAGATTTCAGTTTCTGAAATTTCAACAAATTCCAATAGATTAAATGTTCTCAAATTCAATATGCATTTTCACACAATTTTTCACCACAGAACACTGATTTGATCATTTCTGGAATTAAAAATTTGATAAGACGTTGTGAAAAATGTATACCATACAGATTAATATTTTGAACAAAACTGTTTTGATTTCGTAAACTTGTTCCAAATAATTTTTCATTCGAAAAGTAATAATACCATTTAAACTTGAATAAAGCATGGGATCACACATAAACAAGTTATAACATTTCAAGTTCTATTAAAGTTTATAAACAATCCCGAATATAAAATATTTTAAGGCGTTATCTAGAGTTTAGAAAGGATTTCTGCGTAATGTAAATTTAATTTAGTCAACATGTGCTTATTTTTATTCTATAATTATAAATAAAGTTTTTACGACACCCTTACCCAAACGCGGTGGTAATGTTTCTTGTCGCTTGGGTTGCCGAGTATTCAATTTTAAACAAAAAAAAAACATTATAGAAAAATTGCATATTTTGATGATCATATTTGATGGCATATTAATTAATGCTCGTTAAATTGTGGTGATAGTAAATATTATCAAAAATATAAAGGATTAATAACAGATCTTTACAATAAGTAAACATAAACAACAACATTAATAAGTAGCAGAATTCCACTTTGAAATTTAAAATAAATAAGAACGGATACTTCATGAAATAACTCACTAACTTCATATAATTGTAACATGGAAACAATAACTAACTAAATATTAAAAAATAAAGGATATGACTCAATATACAAAATCTCCATATCTTACATTCATCAAAGAATTGGTATGTCTCATCGTTCTGTATATAAGATTAAGTAACTATATACAGAACGATGAGACTATTGATGAGATATATGAGATATTGATATTATGAACTATAATGCTTAGTAGCGGCATTTCAGTAAATATAATTTTGAAGATGATACAGTTCTCGATACGGGGTGGGTCCGAGAAGGGTTGAACTTTGCGAAGAACTTGCGCAAACGTCCTTCTTGGGGAGGGGCGGATCCTCTCTCTGGCAGATATATAAGGCTAGCCTCGTCCCAACACCCTAACTCACACACAGTATACCAACACCAACATGAACTCTATCGTGAGTATCTACAGTATATATTTTATGAATTATTTTTTATATTTCATAGGGTTATAGCCAAAACGTAGTAGTTCATATTTCCTCAAAAATGATTCAGAACCATTAATTAATCTGTGATAATATATTTTCTATCTCGGTCAAAATAACGGCATTAAATAATATTTTTCGGCCACATAATATTTTCGTTGCAAATACATCCATTGCAAATTTGAAACTTTTTGTATGCCCAAAAGACTAAAATAAAGATAAGAAAAATTAAGAATTCAAATAAAACGTGCGATAATAACAAAATTATTATATTTTCTAAACATACTGAGAATGAAAAAGCTCATTAAAGACCATTAATATTTAATAAAATAAATATTGCTAGGCTTTATTTAAGAGCCAACGTAAATAATTGCAAAGTAAAATATAAACTAATAATTGTCAAGAAAATCTTTATAAAAGAATTAGAAATATATATATATATATATATATATATATATATATATATATATATATATATATATATATATATATATATATATAATTGAACTTTAAATTACAGTTAAGTTTATTATATTTTCAAGTACGTAGAAATTTACTGTACCAATTAGGCGCTCAGTATCAAAAACTTTGAAATTTCAAAAACTGACTTTTTCGTGTTGTTCACTAAAGTTAAGTTTTCTTAACCTAGAGTAGTTTTATGCTCCTAAACTTCAGATTCATTAGCGACCTAAAATCATGAGACGTAAGGAGGCAAAATATCCTGTTACAAAAAACTGCTGGAGAAAACTAGCGAAAAGTGTAAAAAAAGTAATTTTTTGAAATTTTGGCATAATCTGCTTTTGATCCTGAATACCTTAAATATAGTTTCACTATACAGAAGATTGTTGACTGTTGGTTGCGGAGTGTAGATAGTCGATATATTTATGTATATGCGCTTACTGTCTGCTATCTTGCTAAATAAGTCGAATTTTGCACAAAATTGTACTAAGGGAAACGGAATAGTGCCATTCTCGAAGTGCGTCATTTGTTAAGTCAGGCATTGTCTTGAAACGCATTGCTTACATTACAACGTCATTTCGAACCATAAACAGCGCGGATGATACAGAATACGATTAGGCTTACCTCAATACAATTTCACTCAACCTCAACTAATTTCTTCTGGACGAAATTTCGTTTGGTCACTTATTCTCTAAGTTCTCGTTCTTGTTCATCTTGTTCAGTACTTTTTCCTGATGCAGAGATATTATTGATACAATTTAACTGACGGTGAAATGGGTCTATATGTGTTATGGAATTATTTATTTTTTACTAATCATATCCATTAACTAGGGTTATTCATCTCCAACCCGAACTTAAAAGAAAATTAAAGAATTTGCATAACGACGTCTCACTATTAATTGATCGGGTTTGGAATAAAATTCACAATTTACGAAACTTTTAAAATAATATTCATGTTCATAACTACAAAATATCACTCGGTTATTTTGCTTTTCATGAAGAGTAAATTGTTCTATAACATACTACACAATAGAGGCAATAGAGATGGACATTTTGTACGGTTTACTCAAAGTTTTGCAGGCAAGTATCAAGCCAATCCACGGCGCCTTCTCTCCATTTGATTTTTGAGGTAATATACACTGACTTTTTGGAAGTACATTGGTACAACATTTTTTTTTTTCAAACTATTATAATCCTGGGATATAAAATATATCTGAATTATATGGAACCAATAAATGATATACTAAACTTGATACAAGGTTTTACAAACTCGTTACAAATAACTACAAGGTTTTAAAAACAAAGTATCTATCGTACAAAGCAAATAGCGACAGCGATCTCACCAGTTGAAATATTTTGTTTCGGGTCGGAAAAAACAATAGAAACTTCCAAATTATACTATATTTCAATGTGGAAGAAAATGGTCTGGGCGGAGAAATTTTTATTAATTAGCAAACGTTTCGACACACTTTGCAGATCTTCTTCAGGGCTGTCGTGGGAGGGGGTGGGGTGCCCGATGTCACAAGTTCACGTGTTACACCATACTATATTTCATTAGTAATATATTCACTTGAACTTAATCTTTTTATAAGACATGTATAAAATATGCTTTTGTATTCTAACTTTATCATATGTTACATCATATAACAAATGTATTTATTTTCTTTATATTGCTTTAACATTTTTTATATGTTTAAAATCTCATTTTCATCTTGCAGGTTCTCGTAGCCTTCCTCGCCTCCTGCGCCTACGCGGCACAGCTGAACTCCTACCTCCCCCCTAGGCCAGGAGTGGGTGCTGGAGGTGGTGTCGTTTCCGCCCCAAGTTACACTGGCGGCTACACAGGAGGTGCGGGTGGTGCGTACACTGGAGGAGCGGGTGGTTCATACACTGGGGGTGCAGGTGGATTCGCTCCTTCTGGCCCAGTCATCCCTATCGTCTCATACGAGAACAACCCTAACCAAGGAGACGGCCAGTACTCATACAGGTAACATTATTATAACAGTTAAGAAGTCAAAATACTATTACTTACTCAATTCATTAATTTTATGTGTTCGGATACATCTGTTTTCTAAAATTCACTAATCAATATTTACTAGGAAAGTTAAAATATTTCTTGGAAGAAATATACAAATTAATAAGAATAACCGTGTGAAATTCATAACATATAAAACATACATTTGCTTTAGCTTAATTTTTTTGCTTCACATCCTCCAAGATTTTATTTACAATATAACAAAAATTTACAATAAATGCCTGAAAATGCTTCTATATAAACCAAAAGCCTTCTATTACCTTTCGGTATTTTAAGGCGTTACAAGATTTTATTTTTGGGCTGAGTCCGTTTTTACTCGAACCGGCTGAAAGCAGTTGACTTTATACAATACAAAACAGGGAGGGACCGTTTAGCGGGAGCTTCAGTTTAAAGAAAATAATAAGAATAATATCATTAAAAATACAATCCATACATGCAAGAAGAATCCCGACACATTAATACAACTGTATAATGTCCCCAACGCTCCGCAGAATGAATATTGAATATTGAAATCTAGGTCTGAATATATTTCAGGCCTTGTGATGAGCAACGCTTATGAACACTGAAATATCAGGCGGTCTTAAATTTAGTTTCAGGATAGATTAAACTAGGTTATATTTCACTTTTATGATTAATTTTTTAAAATTTTAATTGTGATAATCAAATATTTTACAAAAAAAACATTTAAATTATCTTATTAGTATATATATATAATGGCTTTTTTTTCTTGAATAGTTGTGTGAATTCCGATCGATTTGGCTTTAAACAGTTTTAAATATCGTTGTACAATTATCATCATTCTATTTTTATTATAATTTATTTTTTAAGACCAACCGATTCTTAACAATATTTCGTAATTTTATATTCAATATTCGTATTATAGACCAGATAACATTTTTAGAAAATCTAAAAAGATCTAATAAACAAATACCACAAACCCTATACGGATTTATAATCTATTGTACACCTCGTACTCGCTCATGACATTAACACTCCAAGAAGTGAACGTTCAAAGAATCTGGAGCATGGTACGAGAATAGTCAAGGTTGGGATGCGGTCACCGATCTCCTTTCGGCATGCTACTGTGGACATTTCAATCAGAGTTTATTACATAACAGAGTTACTCGTATACACAGGGAGAGTACGAAATACATTAATTAATTGGTACATCAGAACACCTATTATTCAAATTGCAAAATATTTAAATAATAATAGCTTCCCTAATTCTGCTTGTATTAAATATTCAAAGGCTCTTCTCAATTACCACAAAGCTGCTTGCAAAAAACGACGATAACTCCCCTTCATTCAAGAACCTACATAAATTTAGATGAAAACTTTCTATTAAAGAAAGTAATATCAATATTAGCAATATTTCTCTTAAATAACATAATTAAACACTGACGGAAGGTTTTTGTTATTAAGTAACTTTACGGACTTGTTGTTGATAAGTAATTTTAACTGACGAACATCATTCTATTCCTAATATTTATTAATACTACTGCATGCAATGATCATTTAGTCTCTGATCATTTTACTTTGTTATATTTCATAATATATTGAAAGTCTTAGTGTAAATTACAATTTTAAAATTTTAGAACAATATGCCTAATAATCATAGACTACAATCGATTATTAATCAATGAATGGGTCACAAACGTAAAATGACCTGTATGAATGATTAGTCTTAACATGAAGTAGGTTTAGATCAATTTTTTTTATATGCTAAAGTAAACTTCTACTTCCCATTAAACTTTATTAAAATGTAGCAGAATCAATAAGACCATCATTGAATCGACCCATGATCTAACAATATAACTATTATAATTGTTTAAAGAGGTTCAAGCATGCTCCACAACTTTCGCAACGGACGCCTGTAATAGATTGTAAAAATGGATTATTCATTTCATTAAATAATGATTGGTGAAGGATGAGTTGCAATGTTCAAGCAATTAAATTATATTATTTTGTACTCATTTAAGCCGAAGAAAACATTACAAAATTTACTGGAGTTCGGAAGTAGGAAATTAACTCATATTTTGAATTATAAGTCGATTTTTTTTTTTAATTCAGATCAAATCATGTTAACATTAGCAGTCTTTTGTATATTATGATTCATCAAGTTTCAGCTACTCACTTTTGTTACTCTAGGAGGCATGTAAATAAATATTAATTACAAGTACTAAGGTTATAAATGAACAATAATCGACTGACATCTTGCCATTTTCCCGTTCTAGCTACCAAACTGGAAACGGTATATCCGCCCAAGAAAGCGGCCGCGGAGGCCCAGGACCACAAGACGGAACATCTGCTCAAGGCTCCTACTCTTACACCGGCCCTGATGGACAGGTATATACCATCACTTACACCGCTGATGCCAATGGATTCGTCGCTCAGGGTGCTCATCTTCCAACTCCACCACCAATCCCAGCAGAAATCCTCAAGTATGTAATACCTTATGTCGTACTTCAATGAAAGATGAGCGTACATATCATATGCATTGCGTTATGTTCTTCACGAATATTCATGCTTATTGTTTTTCTTGCTTAGGTCCCTTCAATTCAACGCCGCCAACCCACAATCTGAGTACGACACTGGTGCTTATAACCCTGGTGCTGGTGCTGGTGCCTACAATCCAGGTGCTGGTGCTGGAGGTTACAGGCCAGGTGCCGGTGCTGGAGGTTACCGGCCAGGTGCTGGTGCAGGAGGTTACAGGCCATCCTTCCCAGCTGGTAGGCCCGCTCCTTCATACAATCCATCCTCTGGATACCATTACAGGAAGTGATTTCCGACAACGCAAACGTCAAGCGTGCCAACAAATACCATTTATCTAGGATAAGTCCATGTGATACTCATTTTATGTATATAATATTATGATGCTGAAGATTTTTTATACTTATATAATGAAATATCAAGTGCAATAAAGCAATATCTTGTACAATTCCTGTGTTTGATTCGTTATTGAACTACTATATTGAATAGTTCAATATAGAATTTTCCTCTAAATATATCATAATGAAATAAATCATAAAGAAAAAGACAAATTCTATGACGTTTGTTTTGGAAAAAAACACATTAAATTATATAATAATGAATTATTAACTTTTTTTCTTTGACCAAAATCATATTTCTAGAATTTTCAATTCGCCTCATGTTTCGCTCTCATTACACTTAGTAGGGCATTCTTGAAAACATAAATTGTGTGCCAGCTGAATATCATTGCTCTCCTTTACTCATAATTTCTTGGCCAGACTAAACCTTTTTCCATTCAACAAAACAAGATATTTTGGGTTTCAATTTTGAATTCTGTTTGAATTTTTAATCTTAAAATATTACTTATTTTTTAATCATTTTTATTTTTCCCTCCTCGATCGATAAGTTTAATAAATACAAGTTTTAGTGTGGAACACAAAAAATGATGATATTTTAAATAAAATTTTCACTTCTTGTGTCTGACACATCTTCCACGAATGATAAGACAAGAATCAAACATATAAAATTGTCGTGTCACAGTGTTTGTAACAGAACTCCTCCGAAACGACTTGACCCATTCTTATGGAATTTTGTGTCTATATTCAGTAGGCCTGAGAATAGGATGTAAACTAGTTTTCATACCCCTAAGTGATATGTGTTGGCCATTATTATTGATTATGCGTCGATCGTAGCAGTGACGCTTGATGATGATGCATTTTTGATGTGTTGTAAGGGCATGTCTGAGCAGTGTAAATCCAAGTTCGCAACCGAAAAAACGGACGGCAATACTTTTGGTGGGCGAAAAACTACGAAATTTTCGGATTTTTTCAGTTTTTGGCCTTTATCTCCTAATCAGTGCGTTTTAGGGAAAAAGCACAAATAACAATTTTTAAAGAAGATTGATATTTCTACAATTTTAGGCCAAATGCATCTCTGTAGGTCTAACAGATCCTGAGTTAAGTTTCAACCATACAATAAGAAACTGGAATCTTAGCTCTATCTAATATAGAAAATTGTCGTGTCACAGTGTTAGTAACAGAATTCCTCCGAGTTCAAATAAAATTCACAAATATCAAAAATATTCCGGGAATTTTATTGAATCAACAATCTTGACTGGAATCTTTAAAGGAGAAGTCGTCCTGTAGCCATTTATTCCAATGATACTATCAGAACCTAAAACACCGTTTAATAGACTTAAATTTGATATAAGCTTGGCTTTTGCTATGACCATCAACAAGTCTCAAGGCCAGACAATGTCCATTTACGGTTTGGACCTAGAACCTCCTTGTTTCTCCCATGGAAACTATATGTTGCCTGCTCACGTGATATTAAACCATCTAATCTATTTGTATTAGTAAGGGACAGATTAAAAATATGTAGTGCATCGATTAGCACTAAATTTAACTGAAATAAATAGTTAAATTTAAAAAAATATTATTAGCCATAATTAAATATCAACATATCATAATATCATGATCAACCTCAACACATCAAAATATCATGATATACCTCATTCATTAATATAATCTTTATATTTTATCAGTTAGGAATTTTTTATATTAATTATTTATTATATACTGTACCTAGATATAAGATGAATAAAATTTAAAATCACGAAACGAAACTATTAATTCAGTTTTTCCATTCATATATTGTTTCTTTAAAATTCAAATCTTAACGTAATATATTTTTAAACCTATTACAACAGCCACAACAACGCCTGGCCGGGTCAGCTAGTGACGATATAAAATTTTATAAACCCTCAACCGAATAGATCAATGGATATTATGATTTCAAAAAGTAGATCATTTGATTAATAATTTTTCGTTTATTTCCTCAAATAAACTTATACGTAAATTAAAGATTTAAATTGAAGAATATGTTAATATTTTGTAATTAGCTCATCACTCCTTACATATAACACATTCAATGTAAAAAATTAAAATTTGTACAAAATAATAATCAAATAATTTGTTGTAACCTTATCGTATGCCTGTGATAGAGCGATTAAGAATAACTACTATTACATACATACATACATACTTTTAGATTATTTTATAAATTTATTTAACGGATAGAAGTTAAAAAAACCAACATTTGTAGTAAACTCAAACATAATCCAACTGATAAATAATTTTGGATTTAGATTATTATTTTTTGTGTTTCTCATCTTCTATATAAATTATTCCAGAGGTAATTAGCTATACTTTTAGTAGAGTGAATAACGTACCATTACCGACATAAATGATAATTGCAACAGTCTTATATAATTCATATAAGGCAGCATTAAAATCATCAATGGCGAAGGAGGCTCTTGTTTGGAAGTGGAAGCTTATCAAGCTAGCTTATTCGATTTGCAGATTTTGAATAAATTGTATACATTTTCACTATGAGTAGAATATTTCGTCAGACTACCAGAAATATCCTTTTATGAGAAAACAGATTTTTAAATTACAAAACTGACATACAGGCCTGTAAGAATTGGCTGATTGTTTTCCTTTCTTCTCTGTTGTAAAGGAGCCTGTTAACAGTAGTTTTCTAACTTCTTCCGAAGTATCTCCGGAGTCTCTTTTGGCTTGTTGATTTATTATAACAATTTATGATACAAGTTTTGTGGTAGGTCACGTTTTAGGCAAATATGTCATTAGAACAGTTGTAAGTTCATATGAGAGGAAAATGTTTGTAAAGCTAGTGAGGTATCGGCATATTTACATCATACTTAATATCAGCATAAGTTTTTCTTTTGAGACTTTTAACCACACGATCTACATGAAAAAAATGTTATTAAGACTTTACTATATTGACTTCGCTGCCCGAAAAATGATTTCAGGACAAATTAAGATCGTTTGGTCAGAATAATATTTAAATACTAATATGGGGTGCCACCCTGAGATCTTTACTTCTGGGCAACAGCGATACTGTTCCATTAATGAATAAAAACATACACCTCTCTTCTCCAAAGTGTTTGACTGACTGGAAACTGTTTATTAAATAAATATCCATTTTCATATAATTACATAACATTGTAATAGGGGTATAAAATAAATGGCCGTTTTTGAACCAAATATTTTTATTATTATTTCATTAAAATAAAATATAATTAATTGGGTCATGGATCGAACAAAGTAGTAATCCCGTTGTGCGAGGTCTGGACTACAAGCTGGATGAGGCTGGAGTTCAAGCCCATCAAGGTCTTTTAACCTTTCTTTGGTTCAACGGCAATTGTGAAGAGCTTTATCTTGTTGGAATAAAAATTGGTTGATTGAAGCATGATAACGCTCTGACATCTTCACGTACAATCTTTCTAGTTGTATGTAGTAGATTTTAGAATTCATAGAGCCTCCATCAGAAGCAATGTCCTGAAAAATAACACCTTCAAAATACCAAAAAACGCAAGTATGGAATTTTTTTTCAAGTTTCCCCCTTGCATCAACCAGAAAGGCTGCTTGACCGCGATCACTGTATTGAATTGTTCACTGGTATTTCGCTACTATCCCATTTGTTATCACAGATGACAAGTTTTCGGCAAAATCTCATATCAAAAGGGTTTTTCAATAAATTTTCAGAAATTTAGAACATCTTAGCTGATTTCTCAGGAGTAAGTCCGTGAGGGACCTGTCTACAGCGCTTCTTCACCTTCCCAATGGAACGCGGACGGCGACTAACAGTATCCTTCGACACACCACACTCCCTGGTAAGTTCTTAAGTACTTGTCGATGGAGTTAACTCAACAGCTTCCTGCAGAACCTCATCAATATCCATTATTGGTTGCTCGAAGACCATTTTCGTTTACAACATCGTATCTTCACTTCTAAATTTTTCAAATCAACGCCGCGCAGTGCGTTGTTCAAGAACGCTCTCTCATTCATATATAATAATTTCACGAGTTGATTCAGCAGCTGTGAAACTTTTCTTCCAGTTTTAGCTTAAAAATACGAGAATTTCGTAGAAATTCACTGTCTTGTTTCTTCTTTGAAACAAATAACAATGCTGAGACTTTTTTTGAAGAAGTCGAATGGGATCAAACAAGCTTAGAGAATGTTTTAAATTGATTATTATAAGTAATAAATAGGATTACAATATTTACAATCCTTTGGAATTTTAAATTTGAAAAGAACGTTTTTTTTTTTTTTTACTATTAAAAATAAAAATTTTCACTATCTCAAGTAATTGACTTTCAGTTTCTAGGAGCAATTCTATTATATACTGATCACAGCTGCATATCTACTAAGCCCCTTTCTACAGATATGAGCGCTATATTTTGAGTATCAGCTGTTCTAAGTAAAACTCTCCCTACCTAATAATCTCATCTTCAGGTACAGATCCTAGGGGACACTTTATGCTCAATAATTTATTTATTTACATATTTCTAGCTTTCAAAATATTATCATATATAACAACATAGACTATTTTTGAGTAGTTTTATTTTCTGAAAACTTGTCGGTGTGGTGTAAGATAAATTCTGGATGCACCCCATATATTTATCGGCTCGGGCATCTAGAAACAATTTACCATTCAATTATATGGTCAAAATCACGTAGAAAATGTTTGAATCTGGCTGACAATCACAACTCCGGCGGGCAACTGCAAGTTTGGGGTTACTCAATTCATTAATCTCAATAATAAACCAACAGAACAGATACCGCCTCGAAATACTTCGGCATACTCATGCACCATATATCTTTCCTTCGTGCGTATTGAAATTGGCTTAATTTATAAATAATTTTCAAGGCGTGAGTGCAAAAAATGGTAAACAAAGTGTATGTCGTTTCTTTTTCATTGTAATTTAGTTCATTCATTTAGATATCGAGTCAGTAAAATTTATAGATAAATATTTAAAATAATTTTAATTAAATGTACCCTACCCTACTAAAGTATGCGTAGAAACATGTTTTATTTAATAAACCTTTAGCCGGCAAGGAGATGGGTGATGGACATCCTTTCTTTGATTCTTAGACCATACAGATAATTCTTAAAAGACCACAATTTTAGCAATGCGTATATGATAAGTCATATTTCAAGTAGAAAATGCAAAGTAGCGGAATAATGGGGGATTATTTTGGATCAGAAATCCAGACAATTACGCATATTTCAATGAATTTAGATTTCAAGATTCAAATTGACTGATTTCAGACTTGTAGGTTATAGTTTAATTTAGCTAAAAATGAACTTGAAAGAGTTAGTTTCACAATAGGCTGCTTGGTCTTGTGGTGATTGTGCGGTTTACCGCGATCAGTGATACCAGTGCAAGTCTGGGGCGAATAGTTTTTTTGTTTACTCTTCAATATATTTTCGTATTTCTGATATTTATAAAGATATGATAATAATTTACTTATTATGTACTTTATAATGATAACTTTGTTCTAAAGTACATTTTTAAATTATTATTCAAGCTGTTCGGTTTGTTAATTGTATTTCCTTTCATTTCATAAATTTAAGCTATCAAAGTTTACAACGACGATTCATTATGATTTATTCGCCTCCAAATTATTTCATCAGAGAGAATTTTTCACCAATGAAATAAGTTATTAAGTAAATGCCAATGAATTAAGTTTCTAATCATCCGACTAAAAAATATTGGTAGGACAACAGACAATTTTAAAAAAATAATTAAATTTATTAATATTGAAAAGTAAAAAGAGACCTCACATAAATGTTAAGACTGTGGAAAAATTCCAACGAAAAGCCCTTACGTTTTTGTGGAATAGCCGTAAGTCCACTGGTTTATTGATAATGTTCTTATATTTCTCTTGCATTTTTACTTTTATTTTTTCATCTGGTCTTTCGTCTTATGTTTTTCTGTTGTTTACAATTATTAATTTTTTCCTGTTGTGTTTTTTAGGTTTGGTGAGTTTATGTATATTTTTCAAATTCTGGAGTATTTTTCAGCTGTTTTGATCTACCCTTATCCAGCCGAAGTCGAGTAGCCTTCCTCATGATTGATTAGATGCATTTGAACCTTGGAGGTGGTGGGATGTTTCTTGGGTGCATTGTTCATTTTTTGTTTGGTTTTATTCTCTTTCTACCCCAAGGATGCTTAAATTGGCGAAATATCCGACAGATAATTTCACTTTCTATATTATTTTGGAGACTTGAGGGCTTTTCGTTGGAATTTTCCACGGTCTTAATGATTAAATTAATTTATCAATTTTTCATTAACAGATAAGCAATTCATCACAGTGAACTTAAAACGGTTCACTGTAGCGTCAACGTGAGGTTCTAACGTGAGAGTCTTGAGTAAAAATTCAAAGACCTATTGATAAATTTTATGTACAAAACTCTAAAGATCTGCAATAGGAAAACACCAAGGACAATAGTCATGTATAAGAAACTTACATCTATTTTAGTACAGGAATTTGTATTTGCAAATGACAGGCTGATAGCTCAGAACACTGGTAGAATAGAGGGAGGAACTTATCCGAAATGGAATGGATAAATTGCTTCGAAAAGTACAGTAATCTAAGAGGGGTGAAGAGGAATTATATTGCACCTGCAATGGTGTAGTAATGAAGTGCGTCGATTCCTAACAATAACTGGATACTCTTATAAGAAGGAATCTTGACAAATGATGACGGTCTATTTTTTTTTTTTTTTTTCATATTAACACTTTATTGAAATATTACAATCTGCCACTTGTGGGCAATAAGTAATAGTGCTGTGTAGCTTACAGTCATTCCATAACAAAACAATAATATAAACAAAATAAAATAAATAAATATATACATGCGGAAAAATATATACATGCGGTAACAGAAATTAATTAATGCGGAAATGATAATAAAATAAAGTAAAAAAAAAAATAAATAATAATAAAAAAAATAAAATAAAATGTACACATTCATACCCTATTTACAATTTGCCTGGGGGCTGAGCTTCTTCCCCAGGAATGAGAGCAAAGCAGGAGTCCGGGAAGCCCCAGCCCCCTTTCTCAGCCGCGTCACTGGCATTAAACGCCAATGGAAGCTGGTTAAGGGCGCTTCACACACACACACAGGTCGTGAGTGGAGAATCTGGCCAGTGCCAGTATTCCACATAACATTATTACAACAGATCTCGGGGCCATTGCCGGTTTAGACGGCGGGGTGGGTTATATGGACGTGCGGAACTGGATAATGAATGAGCCAGGGGGTTGGGATGACAGGCAAGGTTTTGGTGAAAGTTTGAAAATTTAGTAGGGATGAGGTCGAGGACGAAAGGAATGTTGAGATCTTTGTGGAGGGTTTTGTTGGAAACATAATAGGAGCATCGACAATTGTTCTCAGGATTTGGATTGAAAGGATTGAATGCGTCTGATATTCGATTGTTTTGCGGTCCCCCACAGTTCCAGTCCATAGGTCCAAATAGGTTTGATGATGGTCTTGTATATTAGTAATTTATTCTCTATTGAAAAATCGGAGGTCCGACATAGTAATCTGTATAGTTGGCTAAATCGTCTGTTAAGTTCTTTTCTTTTGAGTCTGGTATGAGGATTCCATGTAAGTCTTTTGTCTAGGAGGAAGCCAAGGTATCGTACTGTGTCGGAAATAGGTAGGATGGTTTCATTGAATTGGACAGAAGGACATGTTCCTCGGCGAAGGGTAAAAGTCACGTGTTTGCATTTTTCCTCATTGACTTAGATCCGCCATTGGTTACACCAAATTTCAATGAGTGAAAGGTGGCTTTGTAGGTTCGAGGAAGCCATTTCGGGATCTGGATGAGATGATAGGATAGCTGTGTCGTCTGCGAACGTTGCAAGGAAGGTTTCAGGAGTTGGGATATCAGCGGTGTACAATATGTATAGGATAGGACCCAAGACGCTGCCTTGGAGAACTCCAGCTTGAATTGGGTAAAGATTGGAGTATTCACACATATTCATACAGCGTACTTGGAAGTAGCGATCAGAGAGGTAGGATCGAAGATTTAGGAATAAGGATTGAGGTAACTGGGTTTTGAGCTTGAACAGCAAACCGTCATGCCATACCCGGTCAAAAGCTTGTGCTACGTCCAGAAATGCGCTTGTGCAGTATTGCTTGCTTTCAAGAGCAGAGGATATGTGATCGATAACTCGGAGTCCCTGCTGGACCGTCGAGTGCCTGGGACGGAATCCAAACTGATGTGAGGGAATATTATTGGATTCGATGATGGGTAGGATTCGTTTCAGGAGGATTTTTTCAAAAATTTTGGAAAGAATAGGAAGCAGGCTGATGGGTCGGTACGATGAAGTGACATTGGGTGGTTTGCCAGGTTTAGGGAATAGGATGATGACGGAGTGTTTCCACAGCAAAGGGAAGTGAGTTGTACGAAGGATACAGTTGTATAGATAGGTATGGAAAATAATCGCTTTTTGAGGAAGACGTTGAAGGATCTGGGTGGTAAGAAGGTCATGTCCAGGAGATTTGCGGACTTTTAACTTTTGTAAGAGAAATTTGACCTCAGAGGGATTTACAGCTTTAGGAGGAAAGGATTGAGGAATGGGTGAAGTAAGGAATTCATTAATATTGGAAACGTGGTTAGGGTGGATTTCAGGATGTGGGATAAATGTATTTGAAAGGTGTTTGGCAAATTCCTCTGCTTTGTCCTCATCTGCCAGCAGCCCAAGAACCGTCTTCACGTCGGAGAGGATGGGAAATAGGGTGGTATTTGAGTATTTTTTTGGTGGTATTCCAAAGGGATTGTCTGAAGCAGATAGTGTGGAAAGGTAGGATTTGTAGGATTCGGATCTATAGGTTGTCAGGTTCTTTTTTGACTAATTTGGTGAAGTGGTTATACAGTCTCCGATCGTGAGGATGCCTGGTTCTTTGCCAAAGGGATCGGTAACGGCGTTCGGTAAGGATAAGATCCCTAAGATCTTGCGGTAATGGATTTTTCATTCGGACTTTGAAGGAAGGACGGGGTGAAGATACAGTCCAAACTGCTTGCTGGATCATATTAGTAAAGGAATTGACGGCATCATCTTACTCCTGAGGTGTTTTTAGGGAAACTATGAGGTCAATGGTGTCGGATACAAGCTGGTGAAATAGGTTCCAGTCAATTGGTCCCTTAATAAATGATGGCGAAGGAAGTTTGGATATTGGGACTATAGAAATGGTAAGGATCAAAGGACTGTGATCTGAGGACAGTTCATCAAGGCGTTCTATGGAATAGTTTAAGGGACCTAAGCCAGCATGGATGAAGAAGTCAAGGAGATCAGGATTTCGGTTTGGGTCAGTGGGCCAATATGTAGGGGTCCCTGGAGAAATAAAACTGGAATTAAGTGTGGAGAGGAGGATGCGACCTCGGGTGTTAGTAGTTCTTGAGCCCCATTGTTGATGTTTCGCATTAAAGTCTACACCTAAAAGGAAATGAATTCCTAAGGAGTTCAGGAGAGAGCTGAATTCGGAATGGGAAATGGATTTATTAGGAGGGCAGTACACCGATGCTAATGTGATGGGAAAGGAAAAGGTTTTGATTGTAACAGCTGTAGCCTGAAGGAAATCGTTTGACGAGAGTGGAAATGAGTGATGGGAGAGGGATTGATGGACTATGACAGCAGTACCACCGTGAGCTTTTCCATCAGGATGGTCGGTCCGGTAGTTTTGGTACTGTGTTATGTTGAGCTTCCGTTTACTGGTCAGTCGAGTTTCTGTAATTAAGGCTACATCAATTTTTTTATCATGCAGCAAAGATGTTAGTTCGCCAGTGTGGTTTCGAATACCATTCGCATTCCAAAGGAGAATGGATAAGCTAGATTTCATTTAAGGATTTTGTTGGACAGGAAAGAGATGGGAAACAAGATTTGTTAGGAGAGATATCAGTGGTGTGACCATGGATTTGAACTCGGAGAGGAATGATGTGAGTAGTGTTGTGAGAACAGTAGCATTTGAATGAGGGGGGATATGAGGGATTTGGTGCGGGATATTTGGATTTTGATTCATGGAATATATTGGTTGTTGGGGCTGGTTTTGTGGTTGTAAAAGATTGATTTGTGGTTTAGAGAGGTGTTTTGGGGGTTCGGATTGTAGCGTGGCCCCGAGATTATTTGTTTGTTGACCACCTGACATTTCGGCGTAGGAGACAGCTCCATCTACAATTTTAGAAGGCTGTCTTCTTGAGGCCAGAACATGAGATTTTATATTTTTGTAGGTTTGGCAACCTTTATAATTGGCTGGATGGCCTTGAAGACATAGTGCGCCGACAGCTGGTGTTTCTCTCGGCTTGACACATTCTTCAGTTTTATGCGGTTCTCCGCATTTGACGCACCTTGGAGTATGATGGCAGTAGTGCCTAGTGTGCCCGTATGCTTGACAGTTATGGCAGTTACATTGCACAATGTCTTTTTTTGGGTAAGGCTTTTCGATTTGAACCTGGGTATAGTAAAGTCTATTAACATCATAGATTTTTTCTACTCCTGGTGCTGATTCTAAATCTATGAAGAAGAGAGGTAATGGAGTTTTGTTGCCTGTCCCGGGGTGTACAGTATTCTTCTTGTAGACATTTGTAATTTGTCTAACTTTGAAGCCCATGGCGGTCAATTCTTCTTCTATGACGTCAGCAGGGGTGGTTGGGTGCATTTTCCTGACTACAACTCTGATGGATCTCTCCTCCTTTAATTGATACGTATGGTAATCAGCTTTAGTCTCCGTCAGGTACTTGACTATTCGTCGGTATGTCTCGGGCGTGTCTGACTGAATCTTTGTATCATTGGTTCTAGTGCAATAGTATTTTCCGGTGCCTACTGCCTTATTCAGTTGTGTTCAAAGAAGTCTAAAGTTTTTTATGCTCCGTACAAAGATTGGTGGTGGCCTGTGCACTTTAGGGGCCGATGTGGACTCCATTGCTTCACTGCGTAGATTTGTTAGGGGCTGAAATCTGTTGGGTGAGTAGAAGGGAGAATCTTCAGTTAACTCAGTAGATGACCCTGGTTGGGTATTTTCATTCGACGGCCCTGCCTTGGGTTCCTTATTATCAATTGGAGTAGTAGGAGGTGTATCAACTTTACGCCTTCTATTAGGTTTAGGTTTAGTAGGGCTATTTCTTGTAGTTGATTCTAAGGATCGACTTCTCTTTGCATTTCCTTTTTTGTCTGATTTACTAGATAATACCTGATGGTAAAATTTCAGTTTGAAGGGTTATATTGCTGGAGTGAAAAAAATAAATAAATAAAAGAAAGAAAAAAAAAGTTAGGACAGTGAAAGACAACTAAATAAAAAATAAAAAGTTCGTATTAGGTCTGATCTGAAAACGGCACAGATCAACCTCACTCGCTGCCAGAGGCTGCACTGGCTGATAAGAGTCTTACCCTGTACTGTGAGTGGGGTGGGGATGAACCCGCCGCAACCAGCACTAAGATAACCAACTCCTGTCTTTTAAATCGCTCTATTTTATAATTATTATAGTCAAGTTATAAGTCATTGATTTACCTTGAAATTATACATTTTATCTCACTGAATCACTAACTATAACTATGTAAAATGCCATGAAGGTACGTTGAATGTTAAAGATAGAATTAAGAAATATCACAGAGACGATGCTGATCACTCCAGCACGCGCTGTGAACTGATGGTCTAAATTAGAGTAAAAGAAGCTAATAGTATCTTCTACCAAATCAGTAGCCCTATTATAGGAAAGAAATAAATAAGAAAAAACAACAAATTGAAAGTTTTCAAAACAGTGAACTTGCCATAGAAATTTTTACATAAAGAACACTGGACAGCCATAGAGAAATACTTACCAAGAGTTACCACCGCAGAAGCAAACATTCTTAGAAAAATTGTCGGAAAACCGAAGAAAGACTATATACGCAATAAATCTGTTAGGGTAGTGCTAGGTTTAGTCTTAGTAATAGGAAAATAGAGGAAAGACAACTCAGATGGCTTGGACACATAAGGATAATTTCGGACCAAATGGTATATGCGACCAAAACCGGAGATGGCTTGTTTATAGGGAATACCTAGATGTACTAAGAAGAATGAAAGGCCCACGAGAACAGAAGCGAATGAGAGAGATGGATTGAGGCATGAGCTCGACTCTGAAAGGTAAAGACTAAGAGGAAGTAATTAAACAAGAGACTTTTTTACTTTCATTCTTTCTATTCACTATAAATTTAATAATAGCTTCGAGAAAATAAATATAATCTCAGTTTGTATGTAACATATTATATTAACATATTAACTACAGAACGATATATCATATTAACTGCCATAAAAGATAAGGAAATATAGGGATTGTTTTCGTGTGATAAATTTCGTATTTAGGATCAGAGTTTTCATTTAAACATGCGTTCTATGCTTACCTCAGCCTAAATAACGAAATTTAGCTTATATTATAGCTCCCCAACCGGAGGAATATCTGTTACTCAGTTTAAATTTTCAAAAAAATTAAAACTGTGAGCTGATTAACAGTCACAAACACTTGAAGATTCCTTTACAAAATAAGTTCTTGTTTTCCAAGTCCTGTGAACCATGAAAATATTTTGAGAAAGCTATCGAAGACACTCAGAAGCACTGTTCATCTTGTAATTCACGCAGAGAACAATACTTAAAGGAGGATATATCTGAAAATGGTGGAATTTCTTCCTAGAAAACATTTTAAATTATAAAAGTGTAAATAAAATCAGGCATGATCCATCCACCCATAGTCAGTCTTCAATATCTGTCCAACTTCAACAGGTTAGCCTAAATATTTATTAATGAGTGCTCACCGTCTTGTGATCTTTATTCTCAAATGATGACAAGAAGATAAATTGATAAACAATAAAACTTATTAAATTGTATGTGTGTGTATATACATATGTATATTGTATTTGGTTGTATTGTTGATGATTGAAGTAGTCATACACTCCTTGACACACCATTTCCAAGAAAATATAACAAGTACATGGTGATTGATATATAATTATATTTTATTTGTGTATATATATCTGTTATAACTGTATATCGACCAAAAGCAAGAGATTTTTTCGGGAATCGTCAAGTAGAGTAAAATCAATAATTTAGAGGAGCACTGCCAGTATATCGATTAGAGCAAGACAATTTCTGTAACACTCCTGTCATGTTCACATACACATCGACACATGGTTCATACGCAGACCTATAAGGGTTTGTAAAGTTGGAATTTCTTCACTGCATGCATTGCTTGGAGATCATTACCGGTTTTTATCAGTAGACAACAGACTATTTTTCACTTTTTCAATACATAATTGATTGTTTTCTTGCTATTAATTTGCTTTCATTTGACAAATAAAATCTCCAGTGTATTGACCATGGATAATAATCCCTTACCTAGATAACATTAAAAACATATTTCTGCAAAAAAGGATATTTACAATGTGTTAAATATTTAAGATTAAATATAGACTTTTGTAAGACTTAATAATAAGAATGTAATACGAAAAATATATAGTTGATTCCTGCTTTTAACATTCACAGTGCTTCAGAGTTTGGGGTAAAAACCAGGCGATTGAGCTTAATCTCGGACCAATCACCTCCCCGCACAACCAGTACCGTCTCTATCAAGTATTGAACCCAAGACCTTCATGGATTGTACTAGTACGGGTTTAAATCCATCTCCATGGAAACTAAATAGAAGTAATTCCATCAATTTGGACATTAAAAAAGGCGGTATGTTGCATGGGTCATAAAAACCGTTATATATATATATATTATTCCCTTTTAATAGGTTTTAATGCATGTAATAGATATTCAAATAATATTATCACATTCTAAATTCCCCTTCAGTAGTTTTTATCCGCGAAATTGTAGACTAGGTGAGATAAGTCTTGTACGGTTGATATGAGGAGATTTGTTTCCAAACATGCATAATCTATTTGTGTAAATATGATTAGAATACCTTTTAAATATTATTGGAAAAACCTTAAAAAGAAACTATTAAAATTCAAATCTCTAAGAATTTCTAGAAGAAATTGTATTGTGGCGAATTTTAAAGTATTGGATTATTTACAATTTATTTGAATTAAATGCATTGCAAGAAAAAGTATCTGGTTATACTTGAGTCTAGATATATTAGATATATTTCATATTAAGTTTTCGTGTGAATTTATGTTTATCTTTTTCCTTAATAGATACGTTAATGAGCTAGAAAATCTATCTACACAAAATTATGTGCAAATATAATTTGTAGTTTATTGTAATTATAATAACTATTGTATTTTTGTATACATAAATTTATATCATGTATTTTATTTCATTATCAGGACGAGCTTGACAGTCTTCACGGAGAGGGGGAAGATCCTGTCTCTTGCAGATATAAAAGGCTAGACTCACCGCTTAACCCTAACTTACAAACAGCTCAGGAATAGCAACATGAACCCCATCGTGAGTATATCAATAAATATATATATATATAATTATTAGATTAAAAAAATCAATAATAGATTCGCTGGTATAGAGAGCTTTTGACTTGTAAAAGCCTTTTCGTGAGCAAGAATAGTTATTTTAATTACCTAAGTTTAATATTATTCCTTAATCAACCGCCAACAATAAATCATTACAGAATAAAGAATATATCACTAAAACAATATAGCAGAAATAAACATAAATTTCATTTTAATATAAATTATAAACAGAAACATTTTTAAGAAATTTATAACTATCCGTTTCACAGAAATCATTTAGGAGCACAAATCTCTTCTAAAATTATTAAGTTGCCGGATATAAAAAAAAATTAATTCAATTTTAAAAACCGAATATTACTTAAAAAAGACATACACATTAAAAAGATAAAAAAGATGAATATATTTTTTTTTAAGTAAGTGTGTTTTGTCTCTTGTATTGAGTTGATAACGTTTCAATTATACATTCCACAATTCTTTGATTACCAAATAATTAATTATGTTTTTATTATCATTGCTATATTCTCAATCGTGATCAATGTTCCAGGTAGAGAAATATCCGATAAGTTTTTAACAGTCGATGGAATGGGCTTACATCAGCTGAATAATACTGTACTTTCCACTAATTTTATCCAATAACGTGAGACACCTATCTCATAACCGGACCAAAATACCATGATTTGGTACAAGGAAGACACGACAATGTGTACGATTTTATTCGTCTCCATTCAATATTAATACAACCTATTAGTCAATAATTACCATTATGATTCATTGGGTCAAAATCAGTAAATATATCAATATTAAATATGTAATAATTTTATAAATTTAATTAATATATAAGTGGTCAAGGAGGAAAATATTTCTGATTGCTTCTAACGTTTAGAATGTTAGGCTCACGTCACTAAACCGCGTATTATCTCTATTTATTTCCCGTAATATTTCATCGGTGCTTGTAATTAAGATTACAATCAGTGAGCGTGATATAAAATTTTTATTTAATAGCTATGTCTTGAGCCCCATGCCTGTGCACAGCGATATGATCTTCCGACGTGTAAATAACATCTTACTGTTAATACTAAAAGTACCTAATCTTTCTCAGTCTTCTTCATCCAATAAACGAATTTTATGTTTTGGTATGTCATGTATCGGTTTGTTATAGCATGCATGTAATGTAAAAGTCTGTTAATTAACTTAATGTTATTTAAAAATAAAAGTATGTGTTAGTCATAATGATAAAGTCGGATACTATTTATTTTTTTTTTTTTTTAGAGAGAAGACAAATAGATATAAATGTAAGATGTAATATATCATTGATATTAAGTGCTTTGTATCATTAGTTTATCTGAACAGGAATTTTCCTATTTTAAGAACTGTGCTATGGGTAGTAATGCAAATATTAAGATTTCCTTAAGAATCTAAGTCCGCCCATGTTGTGAAATGTTATTAGCAGGAATCTCAGTGAGCGCATGATTAAAGATGAGGTGGTAGATTACTCTGTAAATATTTCACACGTAGTGTTCCCGTGTAGGAATAAAAAAGAACTAATTATTTTCATTTCACGAATAGTCTCATTAGTGAACTATTAATAATGCATTCATCTTGCAGGTGCTCATATCCTTCCTCGCCTCCTGCGCCTATGGCGCAAAACTTAGCTCCTACCTCCCCCCAAGGCCAGGAGTCGGTGCTGGAAGTGGAGTCGTTTCCGCCCCAACTTCCAGCAGAGGCGGAGGCTACAGTGGAGGTGCTGGTGGATTCGCTCCTTCTGGCCCTTTCATCCCCATCATCTCATACCAGAACAATCCTAACAGTGGAGACGGCCAGTATTCTTACAGGTAATAGTGAAAACTATCAATAGATTAGATGAAGTAGAATTGAAAATTCACAATATATATTGTTCATAAGATGTTGAGTATCTATTGTAAATACAAATATGCGAATAAACCTGTAACACACTTCAACGATTTAAGAATAATGAAAATTAAATAGCAGTTGAAATTTTAAAGATATAAAATTCTTATTCTTAATTGATAGAATAAGTTTATACTGATGACATGGGGGACTATCCTATTTTATATCATATAGGAACGATTCCTTTTATAATATTCTGTATATATAATGTAAGAATGGAGATAGTTGGGGGTGCAGTCAAATTAAACACCAAATAATAATATAATACACCAAATAAGTGAATACTTATTTATTAAGTGTGCCGACGTTTCGACCTACTTTGTAGGTCATCTTCAGGGCAAATAGAAGGAGCAAATAAAATCTATTTGTCAGTTACACGGTCCCCGAGCAGCAGCTCCTTCTATTTCCTCTGAAGATGACCTACAAAGTAGGTCGAAACGTCGCGACAAATAATAAATAAGTTTTTACTTTTTTGGTGTTTCATTTGACTGCACCCCTAACTAGCTCCATCCTTACATTAGATCTTCCAGTCAACTATAGTAATTTCCTCTCTAACATGTACTCGTATATATAATGGTTTTATTAGTAATTTTTCATTAAAAATATAAATTTTATTTATAATTTGTTTTAGTAGTATGGGGGGCGATATGAATTCTGATCCATCAAAGTTTGACAAATGTTTAAAATATGATAGCCAGGTTAAATTAATTTTCGCAGAAGGCATGTGGTTAATAGAAGAACGTAGTTGAAAAACCCACCACCCCCATCAAAATTAAAATCACATTTATCGCACTTGTTTTCTATGTACAGTTGATTTGTAACTTTTTACGTCTCTGAGGTATAAAATAAAATAATAATTTATATGTAAATTTCATCTTCAAAAAAAACCTGCATTCCAGTCAATATATTTTTTATTCTTTTATAAACGAGACGTTTCGGCAAAATCTAATGCCATTTTCAATATTAAAAATACATCAACAATACTAAAATTAACTTTTAAAAAAAGTCATAAGTCAAAAATCTCATAAAGAAATATTTAAAAATTATTTTTATTTTTCCTCATTATCTTGGGAATTCACTATTCTCCCATGGTCAATTGTCCACTGTTAATAATTTATATTTATAATAATTTATGTTTATTGGACAATAAAATAATATAATATATCTCACCTTAGTGCAATAAGTATTAGAGATCTAGGTTTTCTGGTATAAAAGAATCCAAGGAAGAGTAAAACAAATAATTACTTTTTAAAGTATCATTATCAATATATGATTTGAATTAAACCAAGTGGCATTTATGCCTTCCATTTATATGTGAGATCTTTTTTTCTTCAACCTCATTTAGCCAATTTCGATGTATAGTACAAATATGATGTTGGTAAAAGATAATGACGAAAGAATTCATTTCATATCTATACACATTTAAGACAATAGATGGAGTGATTCACCAGGAAGGTCTAGTTATATAATTTGTCGAGGTTTTGTGTAAATGGGTTGGAATATTGATGGATTTCACCGAAGACGGTGTCTAATCCCTTGCAAATATTTAACTTGTAAGACTATAAATTCGTGTATAAAGAAATATTTGGTTTTGTTTTTATTTTTATAATTTCTATACATTAAGTACACTAGCTGAGATGGGAAGAAATTAATACTCCCAAAGAAGCCTAACCAATGATATTCGCGTGGTCCTTAATACGTGATATAAAAAAAAAAAAAAATACACAGACAACTTAAGTAGGCATAATATGCCTTATTACCTGAGCAAAGATGGGGTAAACTTGGGGGTCGGTGGCTAGTGGCATATAAATAAACAAATAATAAATTCATAAATCCATTATTGCACGCATTAAAATAAAACATAATTCGATCCAGAGTAAAATCATTAAGCATTTTTTTTTTTTATTTGATTTTATTTAACGTCGCTTCAACTTCTGAGGCCATTAGCGACGACTGCTCTTATTATATTTCATTAATTAACTTTGTTTGCTTCAGGTACATCAGAGTCCTCTGCAGCTCTTTATCATTTTTGAAAGGTTGGCACGTTTCAATTTTTAAATTTTTTCTTATTATTACATATTTCTTGCATTCAAACAGATGCTCGACTGTAGTTTGAACATTATTGCAGCTTTGGCAGGTTGGTTGGTACTGCCCTAAAAGTAGGTGGAGATGTGTCAGCTTGGTATGACCAATTCTTAACCTGCATATAATACTTCACTCTTTTGGCGTTACGCCGTTTGGAGGGATCCAAGCGGTGTTTTTTTCTTTTATCTGACGGAGGTGGTTTTGAGGAAGGCTCTCCCACTTTTCATTCCAATTTTCTTTAATTTTATTTTTTACCACTGCCAGCCACTCGGATAAAAAAATGGATGCATTAAGCATTAAATTATTACAATTTGCCTTTCTAAAGCATTGAATCTCTACAATTGGATTATAGCTTTAAATTTACTTCATAATTTTAGCAAATTACTGTTGTAGATGGGTTAAAAAATGCATCGGGTTCTTTAAAGTATTTGGCATTAATTGGAAAAATAAATTCTTTTGAAATAATTCTGAAAAATAAATTCTTTTAACTGCGTACTTGGTAATATGACAATATCGATACTAAAAGTACGATTACTGCTTCATGAAATGTTTTTTTATTAATATTGCAGTTTGCAGAGGTAAAACAAGAATAACTAAAGAACTGCTCCAATTTAATTTTTATATAGTAATAATATTTTATGTTATCTTATAATATCGAACTTCCGTATCATTGTACTCAGATCCATCAATTGATTAGTGAGTAATGCTAGGTAACATCTTGTTGCGTTACAGTTATGAAACTGGTAACGGCATCAAAGCCCAAGAAAGCGGACGCGGAGGCCCAGGACCAGATGACGGAACATCCGCTCAAGGATCTTTCTCATACACCGGCGATGATGGGCAGACGTACTCCATAACTTACACTGCTGATGCCAATGGTTTCGTGCCACAGGGTGCTCATCTCCCAACTCCACCACCAATCCCGGAGGAAATCCTCAAGTAAGTATACATTAGACACAACGAATTCCACAGATTCCCGTTGATCTTATACTAACCTACATTTCTCTATGCCAGGTCCCTCCAGTTCAACGCCGCCAACCCACAATCTGAGTATGACACTGGTTCCTACAGTTCTGGTTCTGGTGCTGTGGCTGGGAGACCCGGATCATCCTACTTGCCACCCGCTGGACGCCAATAAAGGAAGCGATTTTAGACTGCATTATAACAGATGTGCCAACAATTAACAATTTTTTATAAGCCAATGTGATAGTCATTGTATATAGTCCATGTACATTACCAAATCATATAAAATATTTTTTTATATTTATATGAAGAATTATCCAATAGAATAAAGCAAACTCTACTGTAGTTCTTGTGTTTGATCCTTTAGTTTTTTTCCCGTCTCCTATAAGGGGAGGCTATGGATAATGGATCTACAAATTCATTGAAACTTGTATGGTGGTACTACCTCAAAAACTCATTATGAGTGTCGTAGGCATATTAGCAAGAGCCACATTCGTATCTACTATTGTCAAAAGCCTTCTTATAGCCCTTCAAACATATGTATACATCGCATCATTAGTCCTAATACAGTTTTATAGAAAATAGCACCCATGAAAACCCGAATACATTTTCATCGTTCAGAGCTTCTTATTTGTTATAAATGCGGCAGTAAATTGGTCGAAGAAAGACCAAGGATCATTAGACATATACTCTTAATTATGCAGACTCTGCATTCTTCTTAGGTGCCAGTGCAAATGTAGCCCCTTACAAGCCCAATGGGATTTTGCCTGGAAGTATACATGTATACATATATGTTACACTGTTATATTAAATGTTTTGTGTACAGCATAGGTTCTAGATCAGGGTCGGCCAATTCTAATGATCTTGTTCCGCAACTCTGCGGGTCGCATACAAGTATACGTGTACATATAACTGTATACCTCTAAAATTTATTTAAACCCAATAAAGACATTTTGCAGCAGAAGGAAATTGAAACATTATGAGTTATTATTATTGTATTTATTTTTATTCTAGTTACGATTAGACTAATAATAGTAAGACTTTAAAAAGTGGAAATAGTGCATAGACACATTTGCGCTGTTTGTATAAAACTAATTATTATTTCATTCTCCTCAAGTAAAGAGAAACATAAACATAACTATTCCTAAGAGTTGATCGTAGTCTTATTTATTTATCACTGAAATCCCTACTATATATACAAAAGTTTCCGTACTATATACACATAACTTTCTTCACATTCTTAACTTTCATGTAAACATAGATACTTTAAATAATAATAATACTAAACTTATTATAATAGTATTACTTTTGCCAACGGCCATACCACGTTGAACACACCGGTTCCCGTCAGATCACCGAAGTTAAGCAACGTCGGGCGTGGTTAGCACTTGGATGGGTGACCGCCTGGGAAGAACAGTCGGTAACAATCCGGGAAAAACCGCGTGCTGTTGGCATCTAACTTAACAATTAACAAAGTACACATATACTGGCAAAATAGGACTTTGATAATAAAGTCTTAAAGCCATATTAAAAAAAAAAAAGTATTTTTATGATTTTATCTTATAACTGTACAGTCATTTTTTATTATATAAATGCTAACAATAATTGATTTATTTTAAATAGATTTCCACTGCTTTGGTTTTTATAAAATAAATATATTTTTTAAAAGTGTGTTCTAATTCGCGGGTGACGAAGAAGTTCAAAGCGAGCCGCGGGTTGGCTCCAACTATTCTGGACCTCAGCATTGACGTCATCATGTCTAGGCCTTTATATGTATTTCCATACTTTTAAATAATCGTTTAACTTCTGCTTCTGGAGTGAAAGTTACTTAACGTTGATACTCGAATTCTGCTTCCTTCTGTCGCCTTATAATATCCTCTTGAATTGGTACTCTCTTGTCGAAGATTTTTTGCAATTCGTCGTTCTTCCAGATATTCATCCGCCATTCAGGATCTGTCGATAATAAAAATAGTAATAATAGAACAACTACATTTTTTGGGTTGTCCTAACATTGCAGATTGGCCATATATAAATTTTGTATTTTTTTTATAGACTGAATTCTTCTAAATTTACATTTATTTGGATTATTATTTTGAAATAAGTGCTTTACAATATTTATTACTGTCTAAAACAGCCCACCGGAGTTTGTTATAATCAAAATTTGTATGTAAAAATTTCATACTTATTTTAAGTATTTCACTGCAAGAGTTTGTAATAGAATAAAATATAGTTTTAAAATAGTTTAAATTGAAAGAAAAAAAAATTTTGATTTTGAACCGTGTGATAGAATTATGTATATTATTGGACAGGTTGAAAGATGAGGTAGATTGACCCATTGTCGTGTTTCCCAGGTACGATATCTGCAAAGTGAAGGAAAAGGACAGACAATTTAGCAATGAGATAAGTGAGTGAAGATCTAGAATGAAGAGACACAAATATTTATAATTATCTAATAAAAAGTATATTTTATAAGTAAAAATATGTTTCTGTAAATATGTGACCATGACTGGTCTATCTTAAAACATTAGTTAAAGTCGTTATTTATTTTTTATAAATAAATTATTGTTATTCATATTCATTTATTAATCACAATTAAACAATTCCCCACCTATCAAAACATTCCTAAGGAAAAGAAAGCAATAAACATTTCTAATTAAAAATATTTAAAGAATTATAAACATGGTTATTAAGAATGGCGATTATGCAAATAAGAGAAATTTATAACAGTTGTGGTTGATCCCTGGTCTTATCATTCTTATTTCTGTGATCAAGAAACGGTTTGGCTGAGGAAAGCAAAGCAAATTTAAAAAAAAAAAATTAAAAATTATTTATAATATAAAAAACAGTATACCTTAAGTAAACTAAATATATTTTTTTTTAAATAAATGTAATAATCATGGTATTTTCTTAAATTATTACAGCAGGTTCGGATAACAAAATAATAAGTAAAGTTCGAATGGCAAAACTGAGCTTTAGCCTACTTCTTTCTAGACAGAACGGTCTAAACGAAAATAACAATTGAAAAATCTATGCTGAAAGGAGGATTGTCCAGAGCTACAACTACCAGTCTTAGGTTCACGCTACATTATTACTAGTATTTACCAGTATAAATCCGAATAATGCAAGAAGTACAGACAAACACGAGCTGTTGATGTTGTGCCTCCCGGGGAACCCTACTGACTATAAAGCCAGTAAACGACTCATCAGCATATCGAAATACCAAATTTTCCTAACATACCACACAGATGGAACTGCAAATATTGGCGCTGAAGTCTTTATACACCAAACCCTTTTCCATAATTTACTTCCGTTACAAATCTATAGTTTTCTACAAGCCACAGCCGTTAAAATTGCAACTCCACTTTTCCCTTAAGCAACACGGGAAGCAATAAATGTTGCGGCTTATTCCACATCCGAAATACTCATTTATGAATACAAGTTTGTTTCCTTCCCTAATTCATTAGGACATTATTTTCTTAAAGACAAAAAATCTGTAGTGGGCGCCAGAAGCACAGATTCTAATGGGCTATCGCAACTGTACTTCGCTGCAGCATCTCGTGATCCTCCCACTAATTGGCCCGCCGATCCTAACCGTAATCTTGACCTCCTCAACTATTTCATCCATAAAAGTTTAAGACGGCTAAACTGTTCTGTTTGATGTCCCGACGGCCTTTCCAATGACCATAGCCCACTACTCCTAACCCTCTGTACATATCCTATTCCTATATCACCCCACACTGTTTCATTAAGGGACCAGAAAACAGGAATACTCTTCGCCTAATTCTAACCGGTAAAACTGAACTCATAGTCCCATTAAAAGTGGACAGCATTGTCTTTCGCCCGAAGGGTGAAACCATAATTTTAACATTAGTGTAATATGAATAATTTCCAGCAATTCTAAGGCATTTGTTTTGGAATGATAGTAGTGTTTTATAATTAGTTTTAGGCGTATAACGCTATAATGCTGTATCCCCAAATGGATATAATATTTGTAGCTTAGAAATGATAATAATATTTAGATTTAGAGCTCAATCAGAATTTTAAAGAAAAACAACATATAGATTAGCGTTGTAGCCAGATTCAAGATCGATTGCGAATTATAAGTTTCTATTTTCAATATTTTTATTAGTAGATCTCCTTACGTATTTCAAAGTCTCGTCTACTTTCTGATATTCGATTTTGAATTTCAGACTTGGGGACACTTGGGGACATTATATTACAATGTCCAACATTACTCCCATTTGTTACGTTTACAAGTTACAAGTCAACAAGCAAAGACAAAGTACCCAAATATTCACAAGATCCTGGACAAATTCCTAGGCCTGATAAAATTTAGAAAATTATATTATTTCATTTTATTTATAAACATTAAAGAGTGTTAATCATTACAAGGTATTCAGTTTAATCTAGATCTGCACTAGATAGTTTTCAACCTGAATAGTACACTATTTAGAAAATGATTTTCTTTTTTGAGTGCCATTAATTTAAAAATCGGCTTAGTCTCTTTTAAAAACTTGATTAGAGGTACAAAAAGTGTTTCATATATTAAATTAATATATGCAACACTTTTTAAATGCAATAAGTTTTGGAGCAGATTAACAACTCCATTTTTGGATCAGCTAATTCAGAAAATAATTGCCCTAAATTTGAATTTACTTCTAAATATTTATTTGGTGTATCAACCAGTTAATTACTTTTCTTAACAAATCAATGAATTAAACAATAATAATATTTACGATTAAACAATGAAGGTGTATAATGTATATAAACAGAAAGCTGAAATATAACTTTATAATTTTTATTACTAATATAGTGTTGCTGATAACCTTATTATGTGACATACAAAATATCGAATGGTGAAAAACATGCCGAATATGCAACATCTTCTTAGAGTGGGGACAGATACTCACTCAGACATATATAAAAGGCTATTCCCTACTTTCCACAATAACACACATTCCATACAGCAACAACAACATGAGATCAACCGTGAGTATATCATGAAATAGAAATATTTTAGGTTTTAGATATGTTTTGAAAGGTTTAGGTTAAGAAAATATTGGTAAAGTAAATTGTTTGTCTGAGTATATTTTTTGCATTTATTTATCTGAACCTCAGTTTAAAATTAATTCACATTCAAGATCATCAAGTATTGTCAATTAATACAATATGATACGATACTCTTCCTCGTATTTTTTTTTGTATTTCATTAGTTTCGTTGAGTTCCACTCGCCTGATTCTTCAGTACGAAGAAATAAACAGTCTAAAGTCATACCGTTTGGTATTACTCGAAAAAAAATGTCATATTATCTTGGTGTATTTGTTACAACCTCACGATCTCTGTTTCAAAATCGGAAACTTAATTTCAGTCAATCAGCATTCTCACTAGTCAAAACTTATTCACAAACTTTTATCTTGCAGGTACTCGTATCCTTCCTCGCCTCCTGCGCCTACGCTGCAAAACTAGGGTCCTACCTCCCTCCTAAGCCAGGAGTAGGTGCTGGAGGTGGTGTACTTTCCGCCCCATCTTACAGCCAAGGCGGAGCAGGTGGCTTCACGGGTGGATCGGCCCCTTCTGGCCCTGTCATCCCCATAGTCTCATACATGAACAAACCTAATAGTGGAGACGGCCAGTACTCTTACAGGTAACAATGATCATACTATTAGATTGTTAGGCAGACATTTGAAATAAGTGTAAATTCAATATTAAACTTTTACGACACTCTTTAGATTTATCTATTTGTATTATCAGTCATATCAATAAATTAATATGTGATTAATAATGGACGACATTTTGTTATTTTCCTTCCAGTTACGAAACCGGAAACGGCATCAAAGCCCAAGAAAGCGGACGCGGAGGCCCAGGACCGGATGACGGAACATCCGCTCAAGGATCTTTCTCATACACCGGCGATGATGGACAGACTTACTCCATCACTTACACCGCTGATGAGAATGGTTTCGTGCCACAGGGTGCTCATCTCCCAACTCCACCACCTATACCGGAGGAAATCCTCAAGTGAGTATACGTAGGACAATAGGAATAGATCCAGCTCTGATTCTGTACTAACCATCCTGTTTCGCTTCCAGGTCCCTCCAACAAACTAGCGGCAGAAGACCTGGATCATCCTACCTGCCTCCCCCTGGACGCCGATGAAGAAAGAGATTTTATGAAGCATAAAAGGAGATGACCCCACATTAATCATTTACGATAAGCCCATGTGACAGTTATTGTATATAGTCAATGTATATAACCATATCATTCTAAATATGTTTTATATTTATATGGAGAAATACCCAGTGCAATAAAGAAATCACTTGTATACTTATGATGTTTGAATCTAAATTATATTCCTGGGAGAACTCCTATAAAGGAAAACTACAAGCGGTGCAGCAACTGTTTCATTGCATATTTATTCGAAAAACATTAAAATATCATCCTGAATGCTTTCTAATATGAATTAAGGCCCGAGGGAACTAATTTATGTAATTTCAAGATTTTTAAGATTACTACTTCTTCTACTTTTAGTTCCAAAGAATTGGCATGTCAATGGATATTATTTAGACAAGAAAAAAATATTTAAAAAATAATTGATAAAATGTAGAAATATAACAGAGCGCAGGAACCATTTTAGAATTTTTAGAAAATTATGTTTTTTTTTAAATTATTTTGGAAATGAACCACCAGGTTCTGTCTTGGTGTTCTTTGAAACTCAGGAAAAGGAAATTTTGAGGAAATTAAAAAAAATCAATGTTTAGACCTTCAAGGAATATTTTTTCTGCCAATATTCGCCATTTATACCACAACTTCTAACACCTTTACAACTACTTGATATCCTTAACCAATATAATTAAAATTGATGGAAAGTAATGTTTTTAAATTGTATCTCATAAGGAAAATGTGAAAGCTAAATTTATATATTTTATTATATTTTTAAGGTTAATTTATACCTCATAAAAAAAGTCTAATTAAAGCAAAAATGATCTTAAAAGCATTTTTTTTATATCTTCGGTTTTGAATTATTCACCAGTGTGAACTACTTCGTTTACTCATGTTTGATTTCACTAGCTATAATAAGCACGACTTGATGCGATGAGATCCAATTTGTTTCCTATAACTCCACAAAACTACAATAGAAAAAATATTTTATCCTTGAACCAGGCCCCTTAAGAATAACAGTGTACAAAATTTAATAAAAATATACCTGGCCAAAGGGCTGCATTATTAGAATAATGCAATATTTATGTAATAAATATGAACTAAAAGATATGTTGTGATTGAGAATAAAAAAAAATAATGATACAAACTAAAATAGTATAAAAATTAGCAATATAAAGAAATAAGCTAAAAACTATAAATATTACTACACATTGTAAAATAGTATGTCATTTTCAGGAGTCGATTATTACTTAGAATAAATCAAGATGATTGATTATTTTTTCTTTTAAATAAATAAAATGAAGTATATTTTACTGATGATATTCAATGGATAATTTTGTTTGTCAATAATTAATTTGATCGTTTAATATAACCAATTATTTTAATAATTTCTTAATTTAAAAGAATTTTTTTGTTACAATCAACTTATGTTTCTTATTTTTATTGGGAGCTGGGTAAGCCCTTTGTGGAGTTCCTGTTTTCTTATCCGGCTATTAAATTTTCCGGAGATAAATTATACTTAGATACAACATCCACGAATGGACCCTGTGGTATATGTAAGCCCACCAGGGGCTCAGCGGATATAATGCGGATCCTGTTCTTTGGGGAATAACTTGCATGTTGAGTGTGATCTCAGACCATTCAGCTCTCTGCACTACCGCTGTCTTAATAACAGTCTCTGCTATGAATCTAAGACTCTACATGTTTTTTAGTGTCACAGATTTATTTCCTTATTTTTATTACCCTCTAAAATTAAAGCATGTTGAAAGAAAATATAATAAAACAAATTTGCGTTTTGAAAATATAAAGCTTTCGGCAGGATCAAGGCCCAGACTACTGAAACTGGACTTAGGGAAAAGGCGTAATGCAATATAGCATTTAGTAGCATCGCTAAATGCAGAAATATAGCTAGAACCAATCAATCAATCAGCAATTACAGCTCCGATAATTTAGATGTTCGACCAGTTTCAAGCAAGGATGCAGCCTCAGCCCTCTCCTTTTCATTTTGGTAATAGATACGGCCTGGAAGTAGATGAGGGGTTTCAATAAAGTACATAGAAACATGCGAATAGTCTACATGAGCGAGGTAGACTAGGAAATAACAGAGAGAATAGCTGATGCAAGTAGTTTGTTTAACGTCTTGCGAATTATCTTTGAAGGGAACCAGAAGTGTCGAAGCATAATAAGAATAAAGTCTACAAGACTACTTTTCTACCTATCCCAACTTATTCCAGTGAGTCATGGACTGTAACCTGTAAATGTGCAATCCAACTGCAGGTCATAGAGATGAGATTCCTCTGGAAAAATGATGGGAAAATACGCCGAGACAGTTTGAGGTACTACAAAATAAGGAACAATCTTTGCCTAAAGTCACTAGAGGAAACACTGGAGGTGCATCGCCTACGGTGGTTAGGAGATGACCGGTAGGAGAATTGCGAAACTTACATATGAAATGAAGGTGAGTGAAGAAGGAAACGGGGATGCCCTATGAAACTAGGAGGAAGATGTCCGGAGGCGATTGTGGCCATGAAACTGAACTAAGGAAGGAAATGAGACATTTAACAGACTCTATAGAAGGAACCCTCGCATTGCCCCAGGCGGTAGGCGAAGAGCGGATGAAAATAAGAAGAAGAAAGAAAATAAATTATAATTTTTTATAATTAATGGTCAACTGTTTTGATCCGGGTTCCGTGATCTGGGTTCGAATCCCGGCCGAGGGCATATCTTTTCTCTTTAAAATAAAAATAAATTATCGTAGGAATGGTTTTTATCTTCGTTATTTAAATAAACCATTTAATTTTCTATCAATCTCACAGTTTTTATTTAATCCAATAATACCTTAAGTTAAGTAAATCCAATTATTTATATATGTACATCATGACAATATTAGAATCAGTCCATAAATTCTAAAATTTTACATCGTATTCTTATGCAACCTAGTGAATCGGAACAGACTGGAAACTAACAGGGTAAAATAACATTAACTTCAAACTTACAAATACGAACATTCATAGCAAACAAAAAACAATATAAACTCAATAAGTTCTCTCTTTGTGTGTTAGGATACTTGTCCGACTTTGTTTAGATTTTTATGAGACAGGGTACCTATAAGACACTGGAGGAGCTTGCTGTTCATCATAAAAACTAAGACAGTTTTACCTCGTTATTCAGGAATACAGACTAAATCAACCTATACAGTTGTATTCTAACTGAAAAAAAATCTGTGCAGAGAACAATGAATGAATTGAAATAATTAGAGGCAAAGAAGAAACCGATTTCCGAAAAAATTTCTGCAAAAATGGAAGGAATCCGATATTATTTTTAAAATATAAGGGAAAAGTAAAAAACAATATTGTAAAAATGTTTACAACATATATTTTTGTTTTGAAGGACGCACATACAAGAACTTGGGACGAGTTTAATTTTTGTTCCAGTACTACACAAAAAAGTTTTATTCAAAGGTTTGATGATACGATGATACGGCTCTTTTCATTGGAAATTAAAAAAGGCTCTGATTGTGATGAAAGATCCAGAATACAAAGAGCTGAAATTCTGGAAGACCCCTAAGAAAGTTGTTGACAGAAAAAGATGGAATAATAAAGTAATAATAAAGTAAGCAAAACCTGTAAAGTCTAATTAAAACGTTAGTTGAAAGTTAAACAATAGAAATTTACAAGTTAACTAAATTTAGACAACCTAAATTAAGCTTCCTCCTTTGAATTATAATTGGCCGCTGTAATTGCAATGTATCACACGTTTTCACAAATTGGATTTCATTCATTGAGGATGAAATTCTTTAGAAAATTTTAGATTATTTCACTCACACATCATCAATCTTCCTCCTGTTCATTTTTTTCCCTTCTCCACACGATACACTAAGATGATTTTTTGGTTATTCAGCATTTGACAATATGTTTAGTTCAAACTATTCGTGTAATTTTAAAATCCGTTTTCAATCTTCTTGGAAGGATTACTGATTTAATTTTTGATTTTATGGATCGTCCTGGCAAATTAATGATTTGTTTCCAGAACGTAAGTGGGCTAGCTCGATTTCCGTTGAAGCATTAGCACCATATACGCGTTTATCACTAATGTTTATCTTACATCGAATCCTGTTAATCGGTGTGGTTTATTGTTATCATTAAGAACATTGGACTGTGAGAGAGTGGGTATCAATTTAATTCACTTCTTCCCAAATACTTTTAAAGAACATAGAATGCAAGATCTACTAGGATGGTACTGATTATGTGTTTCTATGCTAGTGGTGCTATTAGTCTTATGAAATCTTCGGTACCTTGACCTACTGTAGTAGAAATCCATGCATACCTACTACAATGATCTACTAAGATATGCATAGATTCCTGAAGCGATCTATATTCACTAAAAAGATAAACCGATTCCAATCCGGTGATCATGTCCACCTCAAGTGTAGATCCTAAAAATGACAGAAATGGCACATGGGATTCTATTTTCTTTTTTTGAAAATTATAGCAAAAAATAGATGTCAAATTAAGAGATGGTTTTCGGCCTCTTTTTTCCCTATAATGGCCGCCCAATAGCAGCCAATTGTTGGTGTTTATGTAGACTATGACATCAAAAAAGTTTTTTTTTAATTTATTGATATTTACAACTTTAGAGCAATAATACAACAAGTAAATATGATAAGTGATACAAAATGACATGAGATAATGACAAGTAGAGAAACTACCTACTGGTAATACTCAAAACAAAGTTCAACTAAGAATCTTCTTTTCAAACGCCTCGGAGGATTATCGGGAGTTGAAGAGGAAGCTAGGTTTGAAACTAGAGGGTTAGAAATTAGAGTTAGAGTTTGTTATGAAAGGATAGATACCGGGTTCGGGCCAAATCAGCAACAAATGGGACATTAAGGTCGTTATGGATGACGTTATTCTTAACAAAATAAGAAGCATTGAGGATTTTACGAAGGATTTTGGATTGTAGGGATTGAATACGAGAGGAAATCGATGGCTTAGTGTAGCCCCAAAGCTCTACTCCATAAGTCCAAATAGGTCGTATGATGGTCACGTAGATGAGTCTTTTGTAGTTAATTGGAAGCTTGGAGCGTTTGTCTAGTAAGTGTTGAAGTAGCCTGATACGTCGAGCGATTTCTTGTCTTTTGTGTCTTATATGAGCATTGCAGGTTAATCGTTTGTCGAGATACAACTTAAAGTATCGGATCTGTTCTACAGGCACCAGTGGGATATTATTATAAGATACTGAAGGGCAGGAAGTTATTGGTTTACAACGCAAGGTAAAAGTGATTTGATGCGATTTTTGAGAATTTATTTTAATTCTCCAGTTTGGACACCATTCGTCAAGATCAGTGATATGGGATTGGATGATTTGCGATACAATAACTGGATTGGTGTTGACTGATAATAGACATGTATCATCAGCATACGTGGTAAAGTATTAGGATGAGTTGGGATGTCAGCTGTATAAACTGTATAAAGGATAGGGCCAAAAATACTTACTACCTTGAGGAACACCAGCTAATTGGGAAAAGAGAGATGAATATACATTATTCTTGCTTACTTGGAGAGTTCTATTTGTGAGATAGGATTGAAGAATAAGAAAGTATGTAGGAGGTGGGAATTTACGGAGTTTGTAGAGCAAGCCCGGATGCCAGACTCGGTCAAAAGCCTGTTCCACGTCAAGAAAGACGCTCGAACAATATGATCCTCGTTCTAATACTGAGGAGACTACATCCACCACACGATGACATTGCTGAATAGTGGAGTGGGATGCTCAGAATCCAAACTGATGATTCAATAAAACTTATTTATTTTTTTTACACTTTCTTACCACTTTAGGTGTTTATTTTAATATAAAATTTATTTATACTGTAAATTACCAGCTTAAATTATTCTGCAAATTTATTCATAAAACACGTAATAATTATTAATTAACGTTATAATTATATCATAGTGTTTTATTCATAATATTGTTCTAAAATACCAAATTTGAGAAGAGTTATATCTTAAGTCTAGTCCGAATGTCGTCTATTTACCCGGTGCGACAACAAATTACTAAATTATGAAGTATAGACACTAATAAAATTTCTAAAACAGGAGCTAAAAACTATCAACTGGAATTTCTTTCGCAAATTCACACGTAAGCCTGTTTCCCAACATTTATTTCCTATAAACGACTTAAACTTTGTGAATGTAAATAGTTTTAGCAAAGCTATCAAAATTAGTTCTTTTATAGCGGTTTTTCACTCCGTAGATCGGTTTGTTTTCTATAATTTAGAGAATGAAAGTTAAATTGTTCTCTAATTTCCTTATGTCCTACCATTGATAAGCTATCATTGTTCTCAAATTCAGTGACAATTGATTTTTAAAATTCTTTTCCAACCTTCAAGTAACGTAGTACTCGATCATCTCCGGTGACTAAGAAGCATGGAAAAAAGGGATACACACAACTATCTAGTATGATAATTTTAACATATTTTAAATCAAACTCCAATTTAAAATTTGAAATGTCTAAGGTCAAATTTTGTTTGTTATGTGAGAGACGTCTGGTTCCGTCACACTGTGGTTTGAACTCTCTCGCATGAAGTTGCGACAAACCCTGGTGATATTCAAAGTTACGGCACTTGATTTTAGTTATTTATACACTGAATTTCACCTACTTATAATTGAAATTATTTTTAAAGACAATTAAATTATATATAAATAAGGAGCTATCAAAATTATTGATTTTAAAATGTTCATCATTATTTGACTCATAAAAAGTTCATCATAATTTGTAGCAAAAGAAAGGGAACTAGATAACCTTATTTATAATTCTCAAATAGTCTATTAATACAGTTTTAACTTCTGAATAGTCTATTTTTTCTCAAGGTTATGTTAAATTAATATCATCATGATTTTAAATGATTAATTTCAGAGTTAAAAATCAATTAAATGCTCTTGTAGATAAGTAAAAACTAGAATCAATCAAAATAAAATAAGAACTGAGAAGATTAGACTATTAACTGAGAAGATGTTTTTTTAATATAAATATATGTTTATCTATTCGTTATATATTTATATATCATATAAATATATAATGAATCATATACCATATATACATAATATGTTTTTATATCATACTAATCAAACACATTTGGGCAATTTCGACTGTGTCTAATTCTTTCTATAGCCTTTTAATGGACTTTTATCTCTGCTGTATAACTTAGTGTCAACTGATATTTCTTTTTAGTTCCTGAATTTTTTTTTAATTTTAAGTATCTATGATCGAACATGAGAATATATTACGTAGAAAAGTGGTTTAAATAATTGTACTGCAATAAAATTTACATTAGTTAGACTTCAGTTGAATTCTTATACCTGTTCAAATTTAATATATATATATATATATATATATATATATATATATATATATATATATATATATATATATATATATATATTGACCTTTAACTTTAAGGGAGCGGAGTAGCTCAGTGATAGAGAGAGAGGTTGCTGTGCCTAAGGTGCTAAGCTCAAATCGCACTGTTTGGCAAGTACATATTTAAATATATTAGCAGCCGGAGAAGGATCCTAAGGGGTCTAGAACCCTCCTGGGGCTCGCCCAACCTCTATAATGTGGGTACCCTAAATAGGAGAAAAGTCAGGCGGTTGAGCGTGTTCTAGAGCTGCACTTCACTGCAGAACCGTGGTCCAAGTAACATTACACTCTCAACCGAGGGTTGGAGTGGCACAGATTTTTTTCTTTATCTTCGAACTTTTAAAATAATGAAAAAAAAAATAGAGAGTATAAAACAAATGTTTTATTACATAAAACTTAAAAATATAAATAAAATAAAATAAAAGTTTGAAGAAAAAGGCAATAAATCTTCAGAAGGTATTGAGTATTGCCAGGACCTGCCTTAAATATTATTTTGTTAGATTACTCCTCAGGAATCCGTAGAGATAACTTAGCTTAAGAGTAGGGCTCAATCTATTTTTAAAACATTGACCAAATACAGACTTTGATTTTTATAACAATATCACATATTTTCATATAGAACATTACTGCTCAGTACTCATTGGCAAGATATATAGTGGACTAAAACGTGTGGAAACTTAAATCAAAACTTTAAGATTATGAGTTAAATATAACTCGCAGTATACTTGAATTTCCTCCTTACTAAATGTTCTTGTATCCACCTGTTAACTTTTTTGAATAAATAAATCAACAACCTACAACAAACATGATATACCAAAAAACAAAAAAAAAAAACGTGAAAACAGAATAGGAATTTAACAGGAATTTAATGTTTGTTTATTTTTCATTATTTTAATGTTTTTAATATTATCTTCATGTTATTGATATGAGCTTAGAAGACTTCGAAAAAGCAATAGCACCATCTTGGGGTGGGGATAGTTTCTCTCTCAGGCAGATATAAAAGACTAAACGCTTGTCATCACACTAACACACATACACACAGCACAGCAACAGCAACATGAACCCTATCGTGAGTATATTAATAAATAAAAATGCATATATATATATATATATATATATATATATATATATATATATATATATATATATGTATATATATTTATATATAAACGTGCATGTTTAAGTACATATATAAATAGAGAGAGCGAGAGAGAGAGGGTACCTAATAGACTATGACTATTCAGATGACCTAATGGATAACATAGTTTCATTGAGATCGCTGTTTTGTTGAGTAATCTTTATAGAAAAAAAGTTATCTTAAAACAAATAGACATAATTCTGCATCATTTCACGGTGTTTATAATCAAGCTTTTTACAATTGGCAGTAAATCATTTCAAAATTATTAGTATATCGATATAGAGATATTATTAAAGAATTCCAGATTTTTTTCGGGTACTTCCATTTTTATCAGGCGCTGAAATGTATGTACTTCCAACAATGTTTTTGTAATATGAGTTAATTAAAACTCCCATTTAATTCATCATGGTTTATATCAAAGAAGGCCTAGTAACGCTGATCAGTGATCAATTTGAAGCCCTGTGCTCAGTAGTCAATAGCATAGCCACAGCTACTGTTTATGCTGCAGTTTATCAACTACATCTCTGGTGAATAATTGGAGATTACCATATACCTAAAAATTTAATCATTCGTCACAAGAAAAGGTATTTGATATTAATATTTTTTTATTTTCCTTTATAAAAACAAACCAATAAATGAGGAAAAAAATGGTCCGGGTGGAGGTCAGAAATATTCTGCTGACACTCAATCCTTGGCAATCGAAACGTTGAATTTCCAATCCAATCCAACAGTTCTACCTATTTAAGCGAATTTTTCTGACATCCATCCGGACTATTTTCTTCATCATATATGTAGATATAATGTCAACTAATATTTTTTAAGAAAAATAATAAATGATTTTCAAGAGCTAACGTGGCTAGGGTGAAGTCTAAGGTTATTGGTGTACATTCTTCGTGCTGTGTTTCTTATTGTATGATTATATCTCATGTAATGTCATGCCTTACATGTGATTCAGTATAGTTTAGTATTTCTCGGCGTAACTGAATAAACAATCAGCGGTCCAACAACTTGTCACTAGTTCTATATTCAAATGCGCGTTCTTAGTATTATTATTTTTGCATGGGTTTCATAGTCTAAATTTTTTTCCCAAGGATATTAAGTTCTCAGCTGTACAACTAAAGTATATTAACAAAAATAAGGCTTTGAAATTACAAAAAAAAGTTTGTCGTCAATCCGAAAAATCTATAATTTATATTTTATCTTTTTCTCATCACATAACATTTTAAAGAATTTCAAATTGCAGGTACTCATATCCTTCCTCACCTCCTATGCCTATGGTGCAAAGCTGAGCTCCTACCTCCCGCCTAAGCCAGGAGTAGGTGCTGGAAGTGGTGTCGTTTCCGCCCCAACTTACAGCCAAGGCGGAGCTGCTGGTGGATACACCGGAGGTGCGGGTGGATACACCGGAGGTGCGGGTGGATTCGCTCCTTCTGGCCGTGTCATCCCCATCGTCTCATACATGAACAACCCTAACAGCGGAGACGGCCAGTACTCATACAGGTAACAATAAAACGATTAATTGATTAGTCGGGGAAATATTTATTCCACTGAATATTAACGATCGGCACACAATTGTACGCCATTTATCATATTGTTATTGTCGACAATATTGTTCGTCCCATTTTATTTTCATTTATATCATATCATTCTCTTTAAATAATATGTGTATTCGTTTTTTTGTAAAGTTTGAATATACCCTATGAAACTAAAACTTTATTAAACCATACTCAATAAAAATAATTTTCACTTGCAAGTTATCGTAGGCAAATGATTCCGTATAGTCAGTCCATTAGTAAGTGTCACTCATACAAAACATTCAAATATTTTTTTAAAATATTTATACATAAATGGATTATGTATAAAAGGTGTTCAGATCAATCAATTGATAAATGAGTAACAATAGTCCGAATTATCCGTTGCAGTTACGGAACTGGAAATGGCATCAAAGCGGAAGAAAACGGACGAGGAGGTCCAGGACCAAACGACGGAACATCCGCTCAAGGATCTTTCTCCTACACCGGCGATGATGGACAGACTTATTCCATCACTTACACCGCTGATGCCAATGGATTCGTGCCACAGGGTGCTCATCTCCCGACTGCACCACCAATCCCTGAGGAAATCCTCAAGTGAGTAAAATAAGGACTCCAGGAATTTATGAATTTTCCATTCCGATTCTGTACTAACCCTCAAGTTTCTTTGGCAGGTCCCTTCAGTTCAACGCCGCCAACCCACAATCTGAGTACAATACTGGTTCCTACAGTTCTGGTTCTGGTGCTGGTGCTAGAAGACCAGGATCATCCTACTTGCCACCTACTGGACGCCGATAAAGGAAGTGATTTTTAACAGCATAGTAACTAATGTGCCAACATTAACCGTTTACCACAATTCCAAGTGTTAGTCATGTATATAGTATATGTATATAATCATATAATATTAAATATTTTATATATTTATATGAAGGAATACCCAGGCCAATAAAACAATTTTATATACACTTCTTGAATTTGGATTTAAATGATTTTCCTGTTATATCTGCTTCTATATTAAATATTCTTCCACATTCTATGTCCATACCCCCTTTTAAAGAGATGGGCACTATCGACTTTATTGAACCTTTTTTTTTTGGGAAATTCGAAGTCAATGTTTTTGCCAAGTGGTCGTAGGGACCCAAAGACAAAAATATTTTCAATGTATATGATTGGCCTCATATAATTCAATTAATAGTTATTTCAATGATTCTTTTTTCTATTGAGTTTAATTAGGTTAATAAGTTGAGTGAATAAAGTTATTCACGATATCATGCTATCAATTAATAGAATACCTTCTGAAAACTGGTTAATAGTTTCTGGTCGGGTGGGATCCAATGCAGGCGTAATCTAACGAAAAAACTTCAATATAAATATTAATTTTTCCAATGCTATTATAAATCCCCACCTAAAATAATTTAACCATTTAACTCCGCCACAAAGTGACATGTATTCTGTATCTGTCTGAGTAAATCCAACCATACTTGCTTTTCAAATTATTATGATATTTTGTATTTTATCACCTATTTATGATCCTAAAAATGGGTAATTTTAATTATTAATTTAATTATGAATGTTATATAGTAGTTTATTTATTGCATTTATTTAAATTACTTCATTTGATAGAGAAATTTTTTTTTTTAAACTAAATAATAAATGCGCGTTTAGAGAAAATAGATCTTCTTAGGAATAGCTTTTGGTTTCTATTTAAAAGTTTAATTATCCATAAAAGTATGTTTGGTAAATACATCCATTAATGCATAATATGTATCTACTAAACAAATAACTCGATTCAGTTAAGTTTTATGAAATAAGACAAATTATCTGTTCTCCGAAAAAGCAAAAAAGAGGTATAACCAATCATAATACTTAATCATAAAAGGACTTGAACATTACTTTGATATATTGAAAAATACGAAAACAAGCATTAAGAGAATGGTTTTCTTTCTACCACAGCAGGCAGAAATAACCGCTTTAGACTAAGTCTTACTCTGCTCAATCACTGTTATTTAAAAACAGCCACCTTATTCATGGCATTATTTAACAAAAATTTACTGTGAAACATGTTTTTTTTTTTCTCGTATTCATTACGTTCCTACGATTAATAAAGAAAGGACTTCTCCCAAATTTATCTAAGCCACTTAGTGACTACCATACTATAGTCATCGCATTGATATTAATTTTTTTGTACAAAAGCATCGTCTAATATTTTAATCATAATACTTTTCTGTACCGTATCTGTATTTTCTTAACCATCCAGCATTGGTGCATGCCGAAGTGAGCATGTTCATCATATTTTCATATGACATAATATACAATTTTATATAGTAATCCATAGTCATTGATGACCTAAGATTTTATGCCTTTAAACACGACATCGACAATCAAAATGTTCATAATATTTTTCTTAAGAACGGTAAATAGAATAAAATAGATTCCTTCTACATATAAAGCTTCAGTTCAATCGATGAGGGTAGTAACAGCTTCAAGTAAACACATAAAGACAACGAAAAGAGAAGTACTGTTCTCCCTGAAATGTTCTTAGTTCAATTTCACAAGTCACAAGTCGACCACTCACCTGAACTTATAAAAATGAGTAAAAAGGTCCGTATTAAGGCTAAATTAATTTTAAATGGCTTTTAAAAATCACACTACGAGTTTTGTTTCACCCGAAACAATTTTTAGCCAATTAGAGGGGACTAACATCCCCCACGTTCAAGGGAATGGGAGGATAAAAAATACAACAAATGGATGTTTTAGTTGAGATATATTTGAAGACACTCAGAGTGAAGAACTCTTTAGTGGCTCTTTCGTTCGTAGACATATCTGACAAAGCATTAAATTCTGTTATTGATAAGCCTTGATTTAATTGCCATCAAAATAGATGTCTTCATTTATAAAGTGGAAAGGATAACATTACTATGAAACTTTATTTGCTTTAATTATTTTGTTCCTTACTTAATCCTGAGTTACTATATATTAATGATTACAATATCAATAATTAAATTCAGTAATGATCTTTACTAATTATTTAAATGGTAAACTCAAATCAGTAATTTACTTGTTAGTCAATTTAAAACTTTTTTGAACATATAAGTAACTTCTTAATTATGTAAATAATAATTACAGTTTTCAGATAGTTATCTTTGTGACACCTCAGTTTGAATAAAATAGTATAGTCTATTAATGTCAATGTAACATGATATACATGTTCATGGGGTAGAAAAGACTAATTTCAGGAACAAAATACAATTCCCGAGTCATATTTTGTTTTAAAATAATTGCAATCTGGAATCTAACAAAGTCATATTACTATAACACACAGTATCAAACAACAAGTAATGTAGGATTTTTCACAGCACTGCGCAACGCACCAAAGTGGGGTCAACTATTTTCTTTTTCAAAATATAGGGACTAAAATTTTGTTTTTCTATATAAAATCCGAAAGCTATAAAATACAATTTTCGAAACTATGGATAAAATACAACTTTTTAACTTTTTATTTTACTTGAAACTTAAAAAAAACACAATATTTAATATGGCATATTAAATATTCAACATTAGAGGTTTTTGCCATTCTCCAATAAACCGTAAATATACTTTTTAATATATGCACAAAATTCTATATGAAATTAGTAAGGATTTTTGAACTGAAGTTCGATTATTATAGGATTTAATTCTATTGAAACCTGAGTATCTGGAAATTCGGAAGTCAGAGTTATAGGAGCTTGTCCGGAGTGGAATCGTTACCTTTAACCAGCTTCACCTAAAGAGTTGTATGGATTTTAAATTATAATTTTGGTTTAAGTATCACTAAAAGAAGTTTCATTAGAATTTGTGGTGGTACGTCCTTGCTATAAAAAACAAACCTAAATCGCACAAAAATGTTGTGCTTAGAAATCGTTTAGGCTACACACACACACATATATAAATGTAAGTACAATATCTCATAACACAAATAATAACTTATAATGAGGATAGATACGTGATGATTGTAAGGACAATGACCTATAGCCACGGGAAGCTATCTGGGAAAGTTCAATATATCTCATAAAAATGCTCAGTAATCAATCTTCTTTTTTTTTTTTTATTATAAAGGCTTCATTAGTACTACTGTATAGTTAAATCTAACAATTTTAAGGTATTTAAATCTCTTATCTAATTCTGCTTTACTGACTGTTTGATCTCGAATCCCGTAAACTAATAAATGTTCTTTTAGCATTCTCAAACACATTGTTCTACTATTCTTGTATTTCCTTCTTCGCTGAATCCTTATCCTGTTTATTGGAGTCTGATTAAGCCTCTAATTATGCTCGGAGGTAAATATAAATAAGTGTGAATATCAATCCAATCATCTCATATTCTGGAAATATCTTTTAAAGAATGTAGAGTTCAAGGCTATATATCGATCTACTAGGATGATATTGATTTTATTTGGACCCGATAGTGTTATGAAATCTCCGATACCTTGACCTATCATATTAGAAATCCACGCATAGCTATTACACTGATCTACTGCATAAATTCTTTCAGGTATCTATTTTCACCAAAACCACCAACCGAATCGAAAATGAACCCTTACGGCTTAAGTACTGCAGCTATCTTTGTCTTTACGCCAATGTGACAATATTACAAACTTTAATTTCTGAAAAAATAGAACAGTCTTTAAAAAATTGCCTTATTAATTTTGAATTTTTTCATTTTGATCTCGATATTTTCTTATTATATTTTTCGTTAAGTATCTTATTTTTTACAATTAAATTCATTCCTAATTGCATCTTGGTAGAAGACTATTTTCAGAATATTCCAAAAACCGCTTGTCTTTATAGAGGATCTCTTAGGACAGTATATTGTTCTTTCTACTCCCTCGGTAACGCAATCGAGACCATTTAATATTGAATAGTATTACAATTTTATATTTTCATATTCTGACAAGTAGATCATCTAGGTATTAATGTTTACTTGTGCCTTATGTACCTATATTAGTAATTTCTTACGGCAGAAAAAATCCCCAACGAAACTATAAAAAAGACTGGCGCCAGTTTTGAACTGAAAAAAATATTTAATATTTCACTCTGTGGAAGAATGCTGTTTCCACAACGTTGAACGAACCATCAGATGGCTCTGAAATCAATTTAATAATCATCAATTATTATAATCAATAATTTGAGTGATATGATAGTGAATAATATGAAAATGATTTACATATATAAATTAACTTATCATATAAATGTTGTTATAAAATTAGTTAAATCTCCTACAAAACGAATAAAAAATAGCCTAATGTGCCCTTAAACTTAGGAAAATCATTTAAATAAAGAATTTAAATAGTTTTATCGTTATATAAAATTATTATATTTATATTAGAACAATATAATAATTATTCTTTTAGGCTTCCACGACCACTATTAATACAAAAGACTTTGTTTATTTCTTCTGGTTTAGACCGTGTAGATAAATTTTTCGCCAACGTTTCGTCAACCATGCTGCTGACTTCCTCAGGGCTGAGATGAAAATGAGCCATTCTCTCATATCAACCCTGAGGAAGTCAACAGCATGGTTGACGAAACGTTGGCGAAAAATTTATCTACACGGTCTAAACCAGAAGAAATAAACAAAGTCTTTTGTAATATAATAATTATTATAAAATACCAAATGTAAGAATTTTTATATTTTAAAACGAATTTACGCGGTTCTATCTAGCCGTTTTTTTTGTAAACTAATGCCGCGAAAATTAAAGTAAAATATTTAATTAAACTCATTTTGTGTAAAATTCCATAAAATTGAGTCTATGTTCCTTGGAGAAAGTTTTATACATTCTCACTGGCCGTGAATCTATTTGTCCAGTTCAAATATCTGCAAGCGGTTTAAAATCTATGAATGAAAATAACTTAAAGCAAAACTATCAAACTTTCTGAATTTATAACCCGTTTCTTAATTTAGACACCTTGTTGCAGTGTTAAATTCGTAGAATGAAAATTGTATAAAATTATAATTTAAAATCATGCATGTTCTCAAAAGTGGAATAAAACCTACTATTGCAAATAAATAGAAGTTTAGAAAATAGAAGATAATTATTTTTAAAACCTAATATAACCTTTTTAGTATAGTACCACTTATGGCGGCCACAAAAACAGTGAGGTGCACAACTAGATGTTAGGCCAAGCTCAACAACAAAATTTAGACTGTTTATGTTATGCCAGAAACGTCGTCAAAACTTAAAGCTGTTAATGTATTAAATATTTTATCGAAAATATTTTGTTTTAAAATTTCAATTATTAATAAATGTTTTTATTAAATTATTCGTCATACTTTAAAACTTACTTAAAGAAAAGAGGTCATCATAAGATACTCTTTTTTTTCAATACAGTAAGTTAAATAAATATATATATATATATATATATATATATATATATATATATATATATATATATATATAAATATATTTTGTATTTCGAAAATTTGTGTAATTGGTTAGTTGTTTATTCTTAAAAAAACGTTATGATTATTTATGAAATAGTCGAGGAGCTCTAGAAATTTATAATATGGTTGAGGTGAGAGAGTGAAGAATACTTAGAGAAGCCTAAAGGAAAAAAAAATAATCAATTCCTAAATGCAATATAAAAATTATATTAGGTATGTTATAACCATTATTGTCAATACATTAGGCTGGATATTCATCTTGAACTTTAATTATTCTTTACTGGTACTGAGTATTATTGTTTATAACCACTTATGTTCATTGATTATTGTAATTATTCTTTACAGACTAATAAAATCTGATATTACTCAAGCCTACTTTTATTAAACTTTAAAAATCAAATTTCTATGATGAAGACTGAAGAAAAACTTTATGTTCACTTGATAAAAAGGGGTGAGATGGAATTCGAACTGGCCTGGTTCCTTGAAGACAAAGATCTCTGGTTCGTATTGCCTGAAGAGTTGAGGGACCTGAAGCAATATGAGGTACTTATGTCTAAATCCACAATAAAAAGAGCTGTTGAAGCGATCAGACCTATCGACGGCTATCGAAAAGTAGAGATCAAAATAGATGAAGAAATTGAGAGAGGATATTATGATGAACAGGGTTACGTTTGCTTTATCCATTTCCAAGTCCTTTTCTCCTGAAGAAAACAATTATATATCCCATCTCCCCAATCCAAATGGAGTAAAATTTTTAATTGAAAAAATTAAAATTTTATAACGTAGATTAAGCGATCGGGAATTAAAATTACTTGAATTAGAATAGAAATTTCTGTTAGATAAATTTTGAAAATCACAAAATCCAACTGAATGGTTAGGAAGATTCGAATCTGAATGTGTAAGACATATTGTAAATTTTATTGAATAGAGGATTGAAGTATTTTTTTTTTTTTTTTGTATTTGGACCATCGAAGGACAGGTATGAAGAGAACCTTAAGAGAATAGGGTTGAGGGGATGATTAACTTGGAGGGAGTCCTCCCTGAGTGTTTTCGTGGAAACGGCTGGTCCAATGTCAGAGCGGCTTATAACTTTAAATATTCAGGAGGTTCATTGGTGGACTACGGGCTGCACAATGAACGACTCTGTCTGGATTCGATGATTGAGTCAGTCATCTCTCACGTCGAGGACCAACATGACAGTGGCAGGTCTTCCCGTCCTAGTACAAGGTTAGTTAGATTGGGAACTTATAAATAGCACGGAAGCCCTCTTCACTCAGCTGAGGAAACTTGATGGGACGTTTAGCAAATTGAAGGGGTGTGACTAAAGTTCTAAATTAAATACTCAACCTAAAAAAAAATGAAAAATTTAGGGAAAAATTAAATGACAAAAAAGTGAAACCTACTTAAAACCTTCAAAATAAACCTTGTTTTATGTGTGTGGAACTAGGCTGGTCAAACCGATGAACATCCTGTTAACGACTATAGGAATAAAAATGAATTTAAATCAAAACATGAAGTTAATTTTAATGAACCGTCGTCACCACGAGGACAAAAGAGGCTATGAACAAAATCTAAAATACGTATGTTGAAAAAACAACTTCTCTTATGATCTATTGCTAGTTCTTGACGCTATAAAGAAATTTAATTTGATTCAAGATGAAAATCTAAATATTTTACATAGAAGAGATGAAAACGTTATCGACTTAAACTTCTCGACTAAGGAAGCCGAGAGGAAGAATTAAACAGATATTACAAATGAAGAAAATAAATTTGAATGCAACAGATGAAGACATGAAAATAGCTGAACAACAAAATTTCGACTTTTTATGGCTGACGGTTTTTAAGTTATGCGTGAGACGTCGTTCGTCTCGTAAGATTAGTAAGAACTCTCTCCAATTATGTTGCGAAAAATCACGATGTTATTCAAAGGAACAACACTTTAATACACTTAAAGCTGTTAATGTGTCTAAAACTTTATCTAAAATGTTTTATTTTAAAATTTCAATTATTAATAAACTTTTTTATTAAATTATTCGTCATACTTTAACGTTTACCTAAAGGAAGGAGGTCATCATAAGAAAACTTTTTTTTTATAATTTTTTAAATATAGTAAGTTAAATAAATATATATATGGTATATATTTCGTTCATTTGTGTACTCGGTTGGTTTTTTATTGTTAAAAATAATAAAAAAACCTATTCATATTTATGAAATGGTGAAATGTGGGAGAGATGAGAGGGTGAAGAATGCTTAGTGAAGCCTAAAGGAAAAAAAAAAACAGTTAACAAATGCCAAAATGCATTATAAAAATTATATCATACTTATAATTGATTGGTAAGCCATAAAATTAACATCAATTAGTATATCAACAATTAACAATTAGCAGCATTACCTCTGAATAGTACATTTTTCATTTTAGCATTTTTTTTATATTGCCCCTAATCAATTAAAAAATGCAAACTAGAATATGATATTTTAGTTTAATCTTTTATTAATACACTCTTTCATAGGGTCTTCTATATCTATTTAAATTTAGAAAAAAATATATCATTCATTTCAATCTTGAAATTTTGGGATTTGCAAGAAATCTTGAATTTGGAATTCATTCAGTTCCAACAAGCAATAAATACTTTTCGACCGCGATAACATTAGGATACTCAGGAATCTAAATTGCGCATTTCTAAGAGCTGATTAGCCAAACAATTCATAAAAATATTCAGTCAGCTGAACCATATGGTTGTGTTGCAAGTATCCCATTTCGTCTGTGTTATTAAATGAATCTGACTAAATATTTATACTTTTACTAAATAAGACATTGCCAAGTTTTGTAGATTAAGTTACTAATTAAGTCAAAACATTTTTGGATATTGGACATTAATAATAGTATTAAATAGATTTTGAAAATAATGGTCATGTGTCTGAATTTACATCAAATTTTTTCGCAGTATTTTTCTGCTGATTGTTTTCAATAAAAAATCAATTGTGCACAAAAAAGATACAAATTAAGAAATCTATAAAATAGCTATAAGCGATAATGCAGGATTTTACATGATGTGATATTCATACACATTCTCGTCTAAACGAGAATTCAATACAATGTAGCTTTACCGTTTAGTATTGAATAAGTATATTATAAAACGTATAATCAACATCGATGTTAGGCGAACAGTTAAAATTTTACATTTATTTAGAATTTTTTACCCATAATAATTTGTGAGAAAGTGTATCTAATGAGTTGGCTATTTACGCCTTTTTACTATTGAAAGTTATAACACACAAAGAGTACATATTAATCATGGTCATTGTTAAAGAAAATATTGTAATTAAATACATTATTAAAGTGTTGCTTTTAACTTAAATATTATGTTTATTATTACGTTATTTTTATATATGAAAAACCTTCAATAAAGCAAAAAGATCTTCTAGGGATGGGGGATCAATGCCGCTCTCTGTCTGATATAAAAGGCTATACCATCCTAATCACACCAATATTCATACACATATCGCAGCGACAGCATCATGAAACCCATTGTAACCATATCAATATGTACATATAGTATGTTACTTATCGAAACTATAGTTACATAGTAGTTATTCTTATTTAAAAAAAAAAATAGCACCCTGTATTAAAAAATCGTTTGTTAGTTTTTATTCATTAATGGAGTCATTCATAATTCTTAATGGATTATTTTTATTATTTTTGTTCATTTAACGTCACTTATTGCTGATATGGTTAATCGGACGATGCGACATTGGTAGCCCTAAATTTTGCCTATCCAGGTTTAATTAGGATAGGAATTTTTAACGAGTACCTGACTTCGTACAGGCTCGGGACTCCCGTTTAACCCCTCTCCCTTTTACTCCCTTTAAAAAATCCTAGGGCCACCTGCCGGGCTACGAACCCGCGATCTTGGGCTTAGTAGTTTGTTACGCTAACCACTAGACCACAGGTCGCCCCTCATTTTTATTAAATCAGATGATCTAGTGGAATACAACTATAATGATGTTGATGATAAAGTAAGGGATTAATTAATTGGAATTTTAAGATCTAATTGGATATACGGGATTTTGGGGCTCAAGTACGCCACCGAATCTCTCTCCAGTATCCAACTTTTGCAATCCCAATAAATAAAAACATCAACGTCCTTTATTTTGTTACGAATAATCCATAATGACGTTTAAGTTCCATTTGCTACTTATATAGCCCGAACACGATATCAATTCTCTTATGACCAGCTTTAACCCAATGGAATGTAGTTTCAACCTTAGCTTCATCATTTCATTCCATTCCCGATAATCCTCAATGGTGTCAGAAAAGGAGGTGGCCTCGGGACCTAATAACGTAAATCTGTTATTAGAGTACTACCAGCAGATAGTTTCTCGACTTGCCTTGATGTTATGTCTTTATATACCACACGTAATAATTCATTTGTTATATCATTATGAAACCGTTCTAAATTTCAAATATGCCGCAAAGCTGAGCTCCTACCTCCCTCCTAGGCCAGGAGTAGGTGCTGGAAGTGGTGTCCTTTCCGCCCCAACTTACAGCCAAGGCGGGGCTACTGGTGGATACAGTGGAGGTGCTGGTAGATATCGTGGAGGTCCGGGTGGATATCGTGGAGGTGCGGGTGGATTCGCTCCTTCTGGCCCAGTCATCCCAATCGTTTCATACCAGAACAAACCTAACAATGGAGACGGACAGTACTCATACAGGTAACAGTAATAAATTTATTTATAAGTAGGAAATAAAGTCGTACTAAAGCGATCTCCATAAATACTGTATATGAATCTGTTAATTACCATTAATGCTTCAATGATCTTCTCTAAAAGGTTTTAAATTACTAAAAGGGCAAAAAATACGGCCATAAAATTCCAAAATAAAGATAACTTTACAGGAATGATAAATTTCTATAAATTATTTAAAACTGATATTATAATTATAATGTTGTGTTATTTAGAATTTACAATAAATTAGTAGGAATGAGAAAGAAGACCTTTCAAGCTCAAGCACTCACTTCAACCAAACTTTAATCTCGGTATAGCTCTCATGTCAGTGAATGATCTTAACAATGAAAATTAACCAATTGAATGAGAAACATATAATATATAGTTTGAATATAATTGAAAAAAACTAGAAAGTAATATAGTTTTTTTTTTTTAAGATAAACTTAAAAGTTATAGGTATTATATTTCTAGGATAACTGTTTTCAAAGTTTTTATAAGAGAAAATAGGAAATATCCTAACATTTCAAAACATGAATTACCTTGAATCATATGAAGAGATAATTCAAATAGAATTTGAAACTTTGATTGAAAAAAAATGATGTATCAATGTATATGTATTAATTTCTGAGTGGAAAATAATTGACTAGTTGAATAAGTTAAATAGTGGATTGAGTTGGTCAGGGGGTGTGGTCAAAGACAACACAAAATTAGCAGCTTATTTTTTAATTATGCCATTTATTTTTAATTATTTAGAACTTATTTTTTAATTATTTAGAACTTATTTTTTAATTATGCCAACGTTTCGGGCTACGATGTGGGCCATCTTCACGGCGAATAGTGGTTGTGGTGGCTTGGAAAACTAAAACTTGTCAACTCAATCCATCATTAAAATTAATTTATTTTTAACATTAGCAGTTATGGCTGAAAATTCATTCACTCTTAATAAGATGTTTAGATTAAACCTAGATGTGTATATTACTACATTTCGATATTCCAGTTACGAAACCGGAAACGGTATCAAAGCCGAAGAAAGCGGCCGCGGAGGCCCAGGACCACAAGACGGAACATCTGCTCAAGGCTCCTACTCTTATACCGGCCCTGATGGACAACTTTACTCCATCACTTACACCGCTGATGCCAATGGATTCGTCGCTCAGGGTGCTCATCTCCCAACTCCACCACCAATCCCGGAGGAAATCCTCAAGTGAGTATACTTATTAAGTTTGAGATCATCATATATAGATCCCATTCTGTTTTTGTTCTAAACATCATGTTTCGTTGCTAGGTCCCTCCAGTTCAACGCCGCCAACCCACAATCTGAGTACGACACTGGTTCCTACAGTTCTGGTTCTGGTACTATTGCTGGCAGGCCTGCATCATCCTACCTCCCACCTTCTGGACGACGATACAAAAAGTGATTTTCTACAACCTTGAATAGACATTCCAACATAAACCGTTTAGCCTGAGTCCATGTGATACTCATTTTATTTAGTCAATGTTTATGATATATATTTTTTTAACATGAAGAACTATCTAGTGCAATGAAACATTTTTTTTAATAATCCTTGTATTTAATCAACTTCCCTTTGGGACTTCATTCGGGGGGAAGCTAATGAGATTCATGTATGTAATATATAAAACAATTCTCTCTCTCTCCCCCTCTCTCTCTCTCTCTCTCTCTCTCTCTCTCTCTCTCTCTCTATATATATATATATATATATATATATATATATATATATATATATATATATATATATATATATATATGTATGTATATATATATATATATGTGTATGTGTGTGTAGACATCTATTTTTCTAGAGTTTTAATATAAAAAGGTTTTTTTCAGTTCTTGAGAGTCAGTCGAATGCCTACACGTAAGAATAGCTTTAGGCGAGGTTTCGAGACTATTTTGTTCTCGTAATCATCGACACATTTGTTTCTTCAATTACCGAATTGTAACTGTATATGTGTTAGTAGTATTCTTCACATTGGATTTAATACAGGACATTTCATCTTACCTTTTTTTTTTTTTCATTGGTCAAATAATCTTGAAATTGCAAAAGTGTATTTGATAGTAATTAAATAATTTGTTATCATTGTTAGGTAATTTTGAATATTTTCGAAACTATGATATAATTTAAATTTTATATTATTCTATCTTTGATATTATGACTTTTAAAAATGGTTACATTTCAATTGCTTAGTTTTATCTAAGGCTTAAATTATCTTAAATAGTAGGGTTGAACAAAAAATGTTATTTTTTTACCTCATATTTTTAGAAAAATAACGTTTTTCATCCTTAATGTTCTTAAGTCTTTTAAAAAAAGAATTTCTATAGAAATGAAAAGATGAATGTTATTGCTATTAATTTTTATTGTCTGGCTTTTCAAAAAAATTCCGCTGTCTGCATTTATGACTCCTTGAGGTCGTATACCATCTTAACTTTATTATAATCTTTGGAAGGCTGATTTTCTGAACCCTAATCTTGATCAATAATATTTACATTTCATATATTTATAACGGATGAAATTCAGCACCTCTGATTATTTGTTTACAGTAAGTGGCATTTTAAGACAAGTAACAATAGTCTTGGTCCGGTGAGAGCCTTTACTTAACAAATATATATAATTTCAAAATTAGAAATTGCCTAATGTTTTGTTACATTGCATTTTTTAAAGAAATTATTAAGTGTTGAAGAGTGGTGCAGACTTCATGTAATATATGAATGATAAAAAGTACATACATATGTACATAAATAGCGATAACAAAATAATTAATACATTCAGATTTTTTTATCTAAGCCTTCAATAAAATCTGTTATAATAGAAAAAGGAATCAAATGTTTTCACGTATCTTATTTTGTATTATTTAGGCATCTTATGGTTTCTCCATCATCTAATCAATTACTAATGCTATAAATATTCATTTTTTTTTAACACCGCTTAAAGTATACGCTTAATAAGCTCGTTCTTAAGAACGTGTATCTTAAGAAGATTTAATAAAAGTTTTCGGAGAAGAAAATGAGGTCAATGAATTAATTCCTTTAATGTTATACTGATAAACCATTTCTCACTAATAAAGAATGTAATAAATATTTTTATTTTTAAGAGAAAAGATTTGTCTTGGCCGGGGTTCGAACCCGGGCCGCGCGCATCTCTAGTGCTGTGCTCTAATAATTTAATAAATAGTTTATGACCTCCATCCACATATATTATTTGTTTCCTCTTTTTTCCACCATGGTAACCCCATGGAGGGACCGTTAATTAATATTAGGACATGCTGAATGCTTAAATAAGCATATTACATGTCATTACATGTGAAATTAATAATTACAGTTCAGTTTAGTATTATAATTACAGAATATATATTAGTATAAGTTAACAATATAAGAAATTAAAAATTTACGGTGTGACTAAATTGATAATTTAAATGTGAGAATAAAATTAAAATTAAATTTGTAATCATAAGTTATAAAAATAAAAAAAATTAAAGAAAATTTAACAAATATAAAAATGAAATCAAATTAGTATTTGAAGCACATCAAGATGGTTTTATAATATAATTTATGTAACTAAGACATCAATGAATAAGTTATAAATATAGTACATTATGATTAGCTACAGTACTTTTTAAAAATGTATATACAAAAAGTTACAATTAATAAAATGAAAAACTATGTAACTAGTGAATTGCCCTTCTTATGTCTTAGTTTATAAATTATAATAAGTCTGTTTTAAATTAAGAGAAAATTAAGTGTTCTGTCTCAGGCCAAGTCCCTCGTTTGAGTATTATATTTTTTATCAATTTAATTCGTTGTCGGTCGCTTCGTGAACAGTCATACAGTAGGTGTCTGAAAGTGTGGGTCTACCCATCTTCGTCACACTCGTCTCTTCTTATAATGTTAAACCGTTTCAAATACTGTTTTGTGTTTCGGTGTTCTGTTAAAAATTGTGTTAATTTGAAGTTTGGACTGTGTAATTGTTTGTAATTTTCGAGTGTTATGCGAGGAATGAACCTGTTTAGGCTGGGTGGTTTTGTCGATGAAGTTCAAATAGTGTTCCGTTTTTTAATTGTCTCTTCTGTTAGCTGTTTCTTGAGGTGAACTTACTGTAAGAGGGCAAGAGCTCGCTGTTGGCTGCCTCTTTGGCTAAACGCTCTGCTCTTTCTTTGCCCTCATCCCCTGCATGTGCTTTAACCCATTCTATCGTTACCCTCTTTCCTATCGCCGTCAATTTTATGTCTTCTGGTCGTGTATTTGATGGAATTAATGATACTCTTGATGAACTCTTGTTGTCAGTGTGCATGCTAATGTACGAGTAAGTCTGTGACGGATGTTCATATAGAAATAGCTAAAGCCTTTAAAACAGCGCTTTCTCGGCTTGGTTGTTTGAGCACCAGGAGCTCAATTCATACAGTTTTTCCATAACCAAGCCGTATTTATTTTCTCCAAACCATGCATATCCCACGTTGTCGTCGTCTTTGCTTCCAACTGTGTATATGTGAGTACAGTTAATGATTGGAGTATTGGTCTGTGAGTTTATGAGTGAATAGCGAGCTGAATATAACCAATTGCAACAGTCGGTTTTATTTTCTGCTTCGTTGTTGGTCAGATTCAAAATAGTTTTTCGACATTTTTTTTTTTGTTTTGAGAGAAGAAAACACTTTATTGAAGCATTACAATCTGCCTGTTGTGGGCAATAAGTAATGGTGCTATGTAGCTTATAATCATTCCATAAAAATCAATGATATAAACGAAATAAATGCATAAATAAATATATACAAGCGAAAAAATATATACAAAAATAAAGTGAAAAAAAAAATATATATATAATAGAAAAATATAATAATAATAAATAAAACATAAAAGAAATATACTGTACACATTCGTACTCTATTTACAACTTGCCTGGGGTCCCCGAACTGAGCTTCTTCCTCATGAATGAGGGCAAAGCAGGAGTTCGACATTTTTAAAATAAAATAATGACACAGCTTCTTCTATTTTTAACGTGAGTGGAATAGTGGAATAGTTGTTTCCTCAAACGAAAGTGTTCTAAATCCTTTGCAAATTTCAATTGTGATCAATCTCTGAAGCCTTTGGAGCTTAGTCACATTTATTTTACGCTTTAAACCTGTATGCCATAGGTGAACTGCATACGTTATTTTGGGGAGTAAAGTTGCTTCATATATAATTTTTAAAACATTAGACTTCAAACCCCAAATAACTCTTGCAGCAAGTAACTCTCGACTTATACCCTGCAGTATTTTGTTGTATACGTTGTCTATAAGGCGGTTCCAACTGAGTTTTCGATCAAAAAGTACGCCAAGGTATTGGAGTGCATCATGCTCAGTCAGCAGGAACCTGTTGAGTTTTATATTCAAGTGAGGTGAATTCCTTCTTCGAGTAAATATGATATATTTAGTCTTATGATGGTTGAATTGCAATTTGTTGCGTCTAGCCCACTGTGCAAGTCATATTAGTGCTAACTAAGTTTGTTATTGTCTGTAATTCATCAAACTGGTGACATCTAACAAGTAGTAGAACATCGCAGGATATGCTAAAATAGTCGCTGAGTTTGGTAAGTCGGTATCAAAAATAATGTTCATCAACACGTTCCACAAGATAGGAGAAAAGCTTGATCCTTGAGGTGTTCCTATTGTTATTTTTTTTTTTGTCCACGCAATAGTAATTAGTCTGTGTTGTTAAATATCGGCTATGAAAATAATTTTGAATAATTCGATACAAATTTTCTTGACAGTTATATTTCTTCAAATTACACAGTATAGCATGCCTGAGTTTGGTGGCATTTTATACTGTTTTTCTTCTTTTTTTTCATTTTTTTTTCATCAAGCACTGTCAAAGGCAGATTTAATATCTAAGCTGCTTCTGCAAGTAAATTACTATTCTTTCAAAGCGTATCAGTAATGTGCTGAGTAAAAGTTTGTAGAGCGTCATAATTAATAGAATGGGGTTGAAAAGCATATTGATGCCTATTGAGAACATGGTTTGAGTTAAGATGAAACATCAACCTATCTTTTACTACAGTTTCTAAAACTTTAGCCCTCAATGGAAGCATACTGAGAGGTCTAAGCGTCTGCCGGTCCACCTTCGGAATCAGAACTAGCCTACCTACTTTCCAATTAGCGGGGAATTCGCACCTATCGAAAAATGTTTTGTAAATCCCGCATATTAAACGTGGGAAGAATTCAGCAACATTTTTCTAAATGTTTGCGTTTATTCTGTCAATTCCAGGCGCCTTTTTAGTTTTCGTTTTATTGATGGCATTCAATATTTCTTCGTCAGTCAGGTTAAAATATTTGTCAGTAAGAGGTGGATTAAGGGAATCAATTCTCGCTTGTGTTCTACCGCGTCAGAATATAAGTAAATACTTCCTTATAAGAAAGGCCATAATATTTTATTGTTTTGTCTGCAATTCATGATTGCGAGTCTATATTATGTTAAGGCAACAAACGTAGGAATCAACAAATTATGAACTGAAAATGTGGAAATCGAAAAAGGTGTGCAACAAGACTGTCTTATCCCCAATCGATAAAATTAGTATCTTGTATTTTTTCAACTTATAATATTTATGATGTCACCCATTCTTCCTTCATCCCTTCATTTCTTCTTTCGTGGCTTGACACCGCAGAGTTAAATCTACATTCATTTGGTTACTATGGTATTCATAGATGTAACTCTTGTTCAATAATTGATTTCATTAATCTGAATCGATTTATAATGATATTAGAATATGAACATAAACAAACTGTACGAAATGAATTAAACAAAATTAATGATCCTCAAACAATTTATTAAATAATTCATAATCAATAAACGATGTAAATGTGCATATCGCTCATTCAAAAGAACAACTCAAAAATGGCATTGTTTGGTTATGCCTTCAGTGGCAATGGTATTGGTTGAAGCCTTTTAATTTAGGAACGGCCTATCTGATATTCTATTTCCAACATTTTGTTGGTTTTTTAATGAAGTCATATTTTGAGGTGTATCAAGTTTTATGAAAATAATGACATAAGTTAAAATGAAAAAAATATTCACGCATTTAACAATTTTCTAATAGGTTATAAAAGATTTTCAATACCCTCATTACAATAGGAATGATTTAATTTACTAATACCTAAATTTCAATTTTTGTAACTCGCATGGAACTTTCAAATATCTCTATTGAATAATTAGGTTTTTTTTAGTTATGGTGTTGTTCTATTGAAGTACCGTATTATATTAATATTATGTGTATATACTCTTCCCAAAGTCACTATTCCACAACCAGGAGTGGATATTTATTTAATGCTATTGTTAATCAAATGTATATTTTTATTTATTTGTTAATATCCTTATTTGTTATTTTGTGATTTTAGGTATTTATATCTAAATAGTAAAAATTTTACTAGTTTTATTTTTTCACATTTATTTGAAATCATGGCCTACTACTTTCTATTTGCTGGTAATTTTGTTTAATTTTTATGAATCGGACACTCGTGACCATTATACTGCTAATAATTAGCATATCACCTTATTTCCTATACCTAATGTTACAAGTCTTCACAACAACAAAAAAATGAACGAATTTTCAATGGCTGATGGAACAATGGAAAAATGGAACAAAAAAAAAAAAGAAAAAAAAGTGTTTTCTTTTATTTGCGAGCTTTTTAGATTCGTTATAAATTTTTAGAGGGAAGACCGTTTAGAAATTAAAAATTTTACTTTGTTCTGAGAAGATTTATTTTTCACAACAGCTTAAATTTTTATTCAAAATTTGATCAGAGGATCTGTAGACAAATGAATGCTCCATATTTGATATACATGCAGACATCAATTCGAATACATTTTATAAGGCACAATCTTGGTCAATACGGATTTGGTCATTCCATTACCTGAATGTGGATCAGGAACTTGACAAGAACAATATCAAATATATATTTTTTTATAGAAAAATCATCTGAGCTATTTTCTATTAGTTTTTTTATATTTGGATTTAATTTCATACCAGTAATTCCTGTATCTAACTAATAAGAGGCTTTTTCAGCAATTTATCAATCAGCGAGAAAGATAAACTGTTTTTCATTAAAAACAAAGTGGGGTGTAAAAATATTATGAACAATAAAGTTACAAATTAATATTTATTTTACCCATTTTGTGTAGCTTTCAAACCTGCTATCAAATAATTTATTTGGCTGAAAATGACTTCGTAAAAGTGACAAGACCTTGCTGGGGTGGTGGGGTGGATCCTCTCGCTGGCAGATATAAAAGGCTTGACCCATCTCTTTACACCAATTCGCACACGACAAAGCTACAGACAGCAGCATGAACCCCATAGTGAGTATAACTATTCATACATATCGTATACCGTTATAATTCATATAAGAAATGAATATTGACATTTATTAGTATATCAAGTATTATAAATTTACGGTTTTAACCATAAAAAAGTAACTCGTTGTATAATCTCATTGTGATTGGGGTGGAGTCCCAATGAACCAGGATAACGAGGAATCATATACTGAAACGGGGAATGTACGGGGTCAGTCAATATTTAATAAATTTACAAAAAATAATTTAATAGATTAAAAATGTTATTTAAATAATTAGAGGCAAGAGTTTTTTTAGTTCTGGGCAATTATAGTTTCTAAAGTTCTCAACTATTTGCCCATTTGAAATCTTTTTCATTGTTAATTTGCATTAGTGTTCAATAATATATTAGTCTCCTTCCAACGCACAATCCTGGTTCACAAATCAGACACCAGGTATTTTTATAATATATTTGCAACAGATCACTGATGAGAAATATTTTTTCTTAACAATACTTTGCTCTGCGATCTCATAGTGCATTAAATCAGAATACTTGGGCCTATCATAGTTATTAATGGCCATTTTCGTTTTTCATCTGCCCTATTTCTGGAGAAAGATATTATAGGCTAAAGTCGAAAGTAAATTTGAAGCAAGTAAGGAAAGTATAAATAAATGTTATTGTTATTTGTTAAATTTTAGGAATTCAGTAAGACAGGCATAAGTAATAAATATATTTTTAATATATACTTAACACGTTGACTGCCAACTACGAGATAAATCGCAAATTGCGTTCTTTCCTCTGACGCCAACTACGAGTTATCTCTTGTGTTTACTTGCCATTTTTCGCAGCTACTTGATGCACTAAAATTAGAGTTTTTAATGATTTTAATGAATTAATTTAATGAAGCGCCAGTTTTCTGAAAATTGCCGTAGTAATCAACGCTTTAAAAAATAATATCTAATATATAAAATTGTCGTGTCACAGTATTTGTAACAAAACTCCTCCGAAACGACTAGAACCGATCCTTATGAAATTTCGTGTCTATATTCAGTAGGTCTGAGAATGGGATGTAAACTATTTTTTATATCCCTAAGTGATATGTGCCGGTCATTATTATTGATTAAGCGTCGATCATAGCAGTCCATTATTATTGATGAAGCGTCATTTTCAAAACTACTTCTGGATATAAGAATCGCTGAAATAGAACTGCATCCAAATATTCATCTTGCAGGTCTTGATATCCTTCCTCGCCTCCTGCGCTTACGGTGCAAAGCTGAACTCCTACCTCCCTCCTAGGCCAGGAGTCGGAGCGGGAAGTGGAGTCGTTTCCGCCCCAACTTACAGCCAAGGCGGAGCTGGTGGTGGATATAGTGGAAGTGCGGGTGTTGGGTACACTGGAGGTGCGGGTGGTGCGTACACTGGAGGTGCAGGAGGATTTGCTCCTTCTGGCCCAGTTATTCCAATCCTCTCATACCAGAACAACCCTAACAATGGAGATGGCCAGTACTCATACAGGTAACAATGAACATTAATTATTGATTTGTCATTATATACTAATAGACGAGAGGTAGTTATTATTCTGTTGAATATTATAATATTCTGATGAAAAATATTACTCCACATGAAGAATTTATGCGAAAAGTTGGTTCGGTAAGAAAATTATGATACAATTTTGTTTTATGTTCTAAGAAAAAAGAAAAACAAAACCTGTACCACTACAATCCGTGAACGGGTCTGGGTTTCAGTAAATGGTGGAGACTGTACTGGTTTCTGGATATCATTTCGGTGGTGGCAAGGAGGTGACTTTTTCTAGATCACGCTCAACCGCCAGATTTCCCCCCCTTATTTTGGGACCGGATCTTTATAATATTTTATAGAGGGTGGATGAGCCCCAGAAGGGACCTAGATCCAATAGGATCCATCTCCCGCTGCAAACAGACTAAATAAAAGTCATGCCTGCAGCAGGGTTTGAACCAGGATTTCCGGCATGGCAACTCTGTGCTCTACCACTGAGCCACTCCACTCCCAAGTTCTAACAGAGCTGTAATAAAAATATCAATGCATTCCTAATATCGTACCGGCAATAAATACACTATCAATGTTTTTTTAAATAATATCCCTATTTGAAAATCTGAATGGAATATTCATTACAGCACAATTTTTCAAAACTATACCTGGCTTAAATAACAAAGTAGAGGGAGAAGGTGGGAATGTGGAACCCCACTTTGTTTTTAATTAATAAATCTTAGGGCATGGACTCGACTCATACCAATTTCGACATATATCATCTGTAATCTATCTACTTTTGGCCCCTTACTTTATTACTTGCTACACCAATTATAACAAATAATATTTAGGTATTTCCGAAAAAGTGCGAAAAATGTCGTCTGCTTTAAGGTGTCGGTAATATGGAACCCCAACATTTTTTTTTCAGAAAAATATAAATAAAACTTCCTTAAATGTATAAAATGGTGTTTATTCGCAAAAAACATTATGATTATAAAATATAAGTGACTTTATTGACAATAATCACACACATACGCGCCAGCACAATCATCGTGGGCCCATATCTCGCAAATTAAACATTGGACCCACAATTCGCCCTTTCTGTCATCTGTAAACTTACCATCGCAAAAAAAGCAAGAAGCATCGTGTTTATCAGGCTGAGGCTCGCCAATGGGCAGCTCCAAAGGACTATCAGAATGGTCTGATGGAAGGTTTACAGATTCTTCACTTTGATTTGATATGTTTTGAAATTCCAGATTACTTTTTGCTTTTCCTCCACGACCTTGACACCCACGTCCTCTGATAGCTCGCGTCATTTTTTCATGAATTATCTTCACTGATTCTTCCAAATCTGCTTTACAAAATGTATGCCTGTAATATGGAACCCGGGGTCCGTATTAACAGCATAGAGGGGTTCCATACTGTAAACAACCACATATTGCAATCAACACAATCGTTTCAAAAAGCTTGACTATAACAACGTTTAACTACCACATTGATGTTATTAACCTCCTACTTGACAAGCACTTACCTTCAAAAGCTGACTGAAATATTTTTGGTTCACGAAATGAACAAAACTGTCACACCTCGAAATGTTTCACAAAATTAGGTTATACTAAATAGCTGCTCACATGTGTTATCCCACTGAACTGGCGACTCCCGCGCTTTTCACGCATTAATGGGTAACTGTAAAACAACTTCCACCTGATACCACTTGAGTGAAGCATCTGGTTATTTAAATAATAAGGGGTTCCACCTTCTCCTCTAATCACTTTAAATAAAAAAAGATTTTTTTTTTATCGAACTGTAAGTAACGATCACCTTACCATTCCAGTTACCAAACCGGAAACGGCATAACTGCCGAAGAAAGCGGACGCGGAGGCCCTGGACCACAAGACGGAACATCCGCTCAAGGCTCCTACTCTTACACCGGCCCTGATGGACAGGTATATACCATCACCTACACCGCTGATGCCAACGGTTTCGTCGCTCAGGGTGCTCATCTTCCAACTCCACCACCAATCCCAGAAGAAATCCTCAAGTGAGTATACTAATGATACTGCGAAGGTTTCTTATTCATATTAGGTACTAAACATAGTTTGGTTGCCAGGTCTCTCCAATTCAACGCCGCCAACCCACAATCTGAGTACGACACTGGTGCCTATAACCCTGGTGCCTACAATGATGGTGCTGGAGCCTACAACGCTGGTGCTGCTGCTGGTGCAGGAGGTTACAGGCCATCCTTCCCAGCTGGCAGGCCCGCTCCTTCATACAACCCATCCTCTGGATACCATTATAAGAAGTGATTTTCAACGAAGCAAAAAACAAACGTGCCAGCAAAAACCATTTACCTTTTTCTATGTGATACTCATTGTATATAGTCACTGTATATAATCATTATTTCTTTTCAGTATTTTGTACTGAAATGGATGTACAATAAAGTGATTTCTTCTATACTTCTTGTGTTTGATTTAAAAAGTTTTTCCCTGGGAGGAGCTTTTTCAAGAGAGAGGTAGAGGTAGGTAGGGAGCAGTACTAATTGGAACTTCATTACTCATTGAAACGTTTTTTTCTATTTTAGGTCAAAAATTTGAAAATAATTATTGGAGGCATACTGCCTCGTAATAAATAATAAATTCATTATTTTATGTATTATTTTTCATTGCTTTGAATTAGAAAGATTTCAATATTTTGTTTATTAATAAAATTATTTTTTTTTAAATTAATGAAATGTATGTGTTCCATAAAATAAAATCAATTTTGACTATTTAAACTTCCAATATAATGGCTCCAACCTGATTCTTTTCTCATAAATCTTTGAATTTATCCGATATATCTGCAAGACTGGACATCAATTTAAAGTATTTAATTTTTTTATTATAGTGTAGGATTTTACTTTTGGAATGTACTACTACAAAAAACAGCCAAATTATCAAGGTATGAGGAGTTCATGATCAAAAGAGGATAATTCCGAAAAATAAAGCATTTACTTTTTCACTTTTTTCTCGTTTTTTGTCAAGCAGTTTTTTTCTAAAGGACACTTTGCCGCCTTGTATTTCATGATTTTAGTCCGGCTTTGAACCTGAAGTTTCAGGAACTTAAAACATTGCTTTTCTAAATTAGTAGGAAATGTGAAACTGTTAATTTGTGAAATTTGGGGTTATCCACTATTGACCCATCACATAAAACGTGGGAATGTAAATGCTTTATTATTTCTATTCATTTTGCAATGGATTGAGTAATTATAGATGATAATTACTCAACGTATTAGTTATTTTATTCTCCTAACGATTAATTTTCAAGGTTATTTGTGGGTTTACCAATTTACTCATGACTAAACTTAATACCTTAATTAAATTGTTTAATTTTGTAATCCTAAATATATAGTGCATATGTATTATGTAAGCATCTCAATAATTACGATGAATATACATTATTATTGAATATTATGTGAGTTGTTATAAACAATAAAGAATCAGGTATGAGATGAAAATAGTTGACTGGATGATCTAATGTAAAGGAGATAGTTGGGGGGGTGCAGTCAATAAGAACACAGAATAAGTAATAAACTTATATTATGTGCCGACGTTTCGACCTACAGTGTAGGTCATCTTCAGGGCTAACAGAGAAACAAACAGAATAAAAAATATAAAAAATGTACAGTAACAATAATATGGTGACAAGTAATGTAGAAAAATAAAATAGTGGCAGATATGAAGATAGAAGATAACGAATATTAAAAAAAGTGTCAGATTATAATAAAATAAAGATATAGACAGATTTAAAAAATTAATGATAATGAAAAGGAATTAAAATAGTGACAGATATAATAAAATTAAGATAAAAACAAATATAACAAAATTATTGAAATAGTGACAGATATAATAAAATTAAGATAAAGACAGGTATAACAAAAATATTGATAATGAAAAGAAAATGAAAATAATGACAGGTATAATAAAGTAAGACAGATTTAATAAAATTAAAGAAAATGAGCCGAAATGATAAATTATAAATAACGCATATAAAATAAAAAATAGAAAATAAATGTACAGAATGAAATGTACAGTACAAAATAATAATATAAAGGAAAACCAAAAGGAGGAGTTAAACAAAAGAAACCAAAATGAGGATATTTACATATACAGAAAGGTTGGATTATGAAGAATAAAGAAAAACTAGTAAAATAAAGGTATAAAATGTATGATAACGGACTTGATGATGTTACATGTTACAGAAAAGTATGGAACTATATGTACAATAACAAATGTGAATAATAGAAATACTATTGTACAGTAACAACAGTGTACAATGACTGTTTTGAAAAAATAGTTGATAGGATTAATGAATTTGAAAAATTAAAATTGGTGCTTAAAAATATGAACTCTTGATTACCAACATATGATGGATGCCAAAATGATAAGGGGGAAATAATAGGAAAATTAAAATTGGAGAAAGGATAAAGAGAAAAGTTTAAAATAAGTAAAATATAAAGAAGAGACATACCGATTTTGGAGAGAGCGATGCCGTTAGATTTAAAGGCTGGCTAGTACTGAGCAAAAGACCGTTAAGACAGGAGGAAGAGATAGGAGCGGTCTCTAGTGGCCAAAAAGTTAACTATAGAAGGTAACCATACTGGAGTATAGGAAATGATGGGGAAAGTGAATAAATGGATAAAATTAATATAAATAAAATAAATACAATTAAAACAATGAAAGAAATGTCAATAGAGTGATAACAAAAGAAACATCAATGACGAAGTAACGGAATTTAAGGTCTTTTGAGTAAATTAAAAATTTGGGAGTAGGTAGAGGAAAGGTGATGTGAGTCAGACTTAAGATTGATAGAGGAGGAATCTAAATTTATGTGGATAGTTTCAGAGAGGATGCGTTTGTCATGGTTAGGAGCTGTAGCTAGGATAGACGTTTTTTCAAAATCAAAGGTGTGGTTTAAAGAAAGGCATGTTCGGAAAGTTTAGAGGAGGTATGGTTACGGGAGGAAATGGCATATTTGTGTTAAGTAATACGGTCTTTAAGGAAGTTTTTGGTTTCACCTATATAGGAAGAGTTACAATTAGTAGGAGAACAAGGGATCCGATAAACGACATGGGAACGAAGCTTGAAGTGAATAGGATCTTTGATACGGGTATAAATATGGGAAAGTTTGTTATGGGATTTGAAGGCAATACGTAAATTAGGGATAACGGAACGTAAGTATTTTTGAATGTTATTAGAGAGGGTGGGAATATATGGCAAGGATCTGTATATATAGGGATAGATGGTGGATGTGGCGATCGGGTGGGGGTGGTGGGGTTATAGTAGTCATGGATAAGTTAATTAACAATATAGGGAGGGAAATTGTTTTTAAAAAGGATTTCTTTGATACGGTGGGTGTTGGTTGTATGGAAGCAGGCGTCAGAGAGGGATAGGCCACGGTGAATGATATTTTTAGCGACGTTAATTTTAAGGTGGTGTGGATGTTGGGAGTAATAATTAAGAAGTCGGCCAGAGTAAGTGGGTTTAGTATACCAATCAGTGGATAAGGTGTGGTCAGAATTTTTAATGATAAGGAGGTCAAGAAAAGGTAGTGACTTATTGGATTCGACTTCAACGGTGAAATGGAGGCGGGGATGGTATGAATTGAAGGAAGATAATAAATCAGTAATGATGTTGGGATTGATGATAAGGAGGAGGTCGTCTACATATTTTTTGATGAAACAAATATCGTCACGGAACTGTGGTAGAAGGGAGTCTAGAAGGTCATTTAGAACAATATTAGAGAGGTCAGGAGCTAGGGGATTTCCCAGGGCAAGTCCAGAAATTTGGGAATAGAACTGTCCATGGCAAAGACCTTATCCTTATACACCTTAAGGTGTGGTCAGAATTTTTAATGATAAGGAGGTCAAGAAAAGGAAGTGACTTATTGGATTCGACTTCATTAAGGATCCTTAAAACTTTGCTGTGAATCCGGCTACCTTTCCTTCCATGGATAGTTCTATTCCCAAATTTCTGGACTTGCCATGGGAAATCCCCTAGCTCCTGACCTCTCTAATATTGTTCTAAATGACCTTCTAGACTCCCTTCTACCACAGTTCCGTGGCGATATTTGTTTCATCAAAAAATATGTAGACGACCTCCTCCTTATCATCAATCCCAACATCATTACTGATTTATTATCTTCCTTCAATTCATACCATCCCCGCCTCCATTTCAACATTGAAGTCGAATCCAATAAGTCACTACCTTTTCTTGACCTCCTTTATTTAATTTAATTATTTTAAACTTTTCTCTTTATCCTTTCTCCAATTTTAATTTTCCTATTATTTCCCCCTTATCATTTTGGCATCCATCATATGTTGGTAATCAAGAGTTCATATTTTTAAGCACCAATTTTAATTTTTCAAATTCATTAATCCTATCTACTATTTTTCAAACAGACATTGTACACTATTGTTACTGTACAAGAATTTTCACTTATTTTAACTTTTCAAATTCATTAATCCTATCAACTATTTTTTCAAAACAGTCATTGTACACTGTTGTTATTGTACAATAGTATTTCTATTATTCACATTTGTTATTGTACATATAGTTCCATACTTTTCTGTAACATGTAACATCATCAAGTCCGTTATCATACATTTTATACCTTTATTTTACTAGTTTTTCTTTATTCTTCATAATCCAACCTTTCTGTATATGTAAATATCCTCATTTTGGTTTCTTTTGTTTAACTCCTCCTTTTGGTTTTCCTTTATATTATTATTTTGTACTGTACATTTCATTCTGTACATTTATTTTCTATTTTTTATTTTATATGCGTTATTTATAATTTATCATTTCGGCTCATTTTCTTTAATTTTATTAAATCTGTCTTACTTTATTATACCTGTCATTATTTTCATTTTCTTTTCATTATCAATATTTTTGTTATACCTGTCTTTATCTTAATTTTATTATATCTGTCACTATTTCAATAATTATATCTGTCACTATTTCAATAATTTTGTTATATTTGTCTTTATCTTAATTTTATTATATCTGTCACTATTTTAATTCCTTTTCATTATCATTAATTTTTTAAATCTGTATATATCTTTATTTTATTATAATCTGACACTTTTTTAATATTCGTTATCTTCTATCTTCATATCTGCCACTATTTTATTTGTCTACATTACTTGTCACCATATTATTGTTACTGTACATTTTTTATATTTTTTGTTCTGTTTGTTTCTCTGTTAGCCCTGAAGATGACTTACACTGTAGGTCGAAACGTCGGCACATAATATAAGTTTATTACTTATTCTGTGTTCTTATTGACTGCACCCCCCAACTATCTCCTTTACAATAAAGATTCAGATTGATAGGTAAATGCCATCAAATATGTAGAGGAGACCCGGGCAAAGCGGCCACTCTAAGGGAATATTATTTATATCTTTTTCAAATGTTACTTTGTAGAAATCTGAAAGAGATCTCCCGAACCCGCAAGAGCATTTCAATAGGATTAATTGATTAATTCTCTGCGACGCTCTACTTGAGAGTGCCAAACGCCTTCCCAAGGTCATAAGCTGACATTTTGAAAGGAGGGGAGAATATGATGTTTTATCCAGTTGAATAATAATTATATACTTTAAATGTTATATACCATATGTTTTTTAAACATATGATACTTTCACGTATGTTACTTAATTCTGTATAATAAAGCCTAAGGTTTACATTGCAAAACATTTGAGACTTGGTTGTTCCGCCGTATTCTCCGAATTTCACGGACCCATAACATAATCGAAAGAGAAGTCGGGTCGGAAAAAAATAAAGAAATAGCATATTCCATAAAAAACGGAAATTAGAATACATTTTGCACAGGTTTTTTTATGTAAAAACTTAAAGAGCGTCTACAACATCTGATAATGCTTGATACTAGGTACTGAGAACGATTGATACTAGGAGGGGACCAGGGAGGTACTCCTGGCTGCATAATTTAAGGTTATGGTTTGGCCTCACAACCATCCAATTATTTAGATGTGCCGAAAGCAAAATTAAGGTCAACTTACTGATTGACCAATTGACAAAAGAAGACAGTGAATTCACAATTTTCCAATATTAGTGTAACACTTCCCTTTCAACCATATGTATAAGTATGCCATATGTATAACCTAACCTCTCCATAACTTGGATAATATAAATATTTAGTAATATAATTTACAAAATATCGCTCCAAATTCCGTCTTTCGAGGTTTGATAAAATAGAATGAATCACTTTTGGAACCATTCTTTATTTCAAAATGAGGAGCTCGTACCTTATATTTATTGAAGTAAGTAATAAAAATATGTTTTCTCTAGTTCATTTCCTTTTAAATGAGTGATCCTGAATGGGGACTGCATATCTGCTAAAGTAAAATACTTACAGTTCGGTAATGTTTCCATGACATCGTTAATAGTGTGTAATCGATAAAACTCGGGAAATTATTTAATTTTCTATAATCAAAACTTAGCTTTGTATTGTCATCATTTTTTTTCTTAAAAGCAATGTTTACCATATTTGGAAATGGCAAATCCAGGGCGTCTATAAGGTTAGTTTCTGGTAATATTTTAACTTGCATGAAAATATCAAGTGTCAAATATTGGTTTGATCGAGTGACCCGTTCTTCCCTCATTAGCCTTGATTCACCTTCCTTTGAATTCAATCTACCGTCTTTAAGATTATGTTTATCTAATGCCTGTTCGAACATTTCATTAATTCAGATAGTTGTATTATAATATAACCCTGTTATTTTAAGCTAGATTTTTTCCATCTCACTTCAAATTTTTGGTTCCATTAGTATTCTGTTTTTAATTCGTACATATTATTTGTAACGTATATCTTTTTCATCCTCCATCTTATATAATGGCTTATGCCCAATAGAATAAGCAATAAATCACTTATTATTATTTACTAATTTTAATATTTCATCATTATTGACTTTTTGTAATATTTATTTAATTTTCAACTTGAACACGTTATAATTTTGAAATGACCTTTAGATCTTTATGTTAGAGAAGAATTGGTCGACTGTATCTTCTAATATAAGGAAGAAATAGTTGGGGGTGCAGTCAATAAAAACACCTAAATAAGTGTAACTTATTTATTGTGTGCCGACGTTTCGGCCTACAATGTAGGCCATCTTCAGGGCTAAGAGAGAGAAACAAACAGAAATATATAAAAACGTTGCAGTAACAAGAATATAATGACAAGTAATGTAGTAAAGTGGTACAAGTGTGGAAATTAAAATAGTGACTAGATATGGTGAAATAGTGAATAGATATGATAAATAAAGATAATGAATATAAGAGTGGTTACAGAATATAATAAGCTTAAAATAGTGATAGATAAAAATAAAATTGTAGATGATGAACATATATATATTATTTATACACATATATATATTATTGAACGTATATATTATTAGGTTTAGATCTATATACTTATTTCACCACATGCGAAGTGAAATATTCGTTAAATTCACAATTTGCAGAAGTTTCATTTGCCCGATTATTTATTTTCAATGAACCGATTACTCGTTGACTTTTGAAACATAGGTTTGAAGCACTGCTTTAAACATAATTGTTTGTAAATGAGTAAACGTATCATAAAAAGAGAGTCCAATTTACACGGTCCTTTTTGTTTAATCTGTTTTTATTTATATCTGTTTGGGCGGTGGAAGGATAGTCCTATGCTGTGTACACCAATTAGGAATAGCGTTGAAATGGTTATTTTATTAATCATTCTTTGCACAATTCTCGTGCTATATTGATTTGAAGAACAAATAGTTTCCATCCCTAATTTTATTTTTTTATTTAGACATTGTGCTATTAATGTTGCTATTCCAAAGTCAATCCTAAAAATTCATTGTGACATTGATCAATGGGATTGGTTATAAATCGTTAGAGGAGAGACTGATTAAAAATCAAAAAAAGTTCTTCGTTCCCAGGAGATAAATTTTGTTACATCAGATTAAAATCATTTTTAAAAATTTTATTTGAGACACTTAAACCGTGTGACCTAATTTGACCCAATAATTTATCAAATAATTTGGCTGAAAATGACTTCATAAAAGTAACAAGGCCTTTCTGGGGTGGGGGTGGATTCCCTCGCTGGCAAATACAAAAGGCTAGACCCATCTCTTTACACGAATTCGCGCAGCTACAGCAATATGAAATCCATCGTGAGTATATCAATTCGTACACAACTATATACCCCATACACTTATAAATTTTATTATACTTTGTAAGATTCAAACTACAGCAAAGCCGTTGCATTTCATGTAAAGAATAAATACTGTAATTTATTAATAATTCGACTCTTGAAAATTATAACCAAGATTCTATGAACCAAGATTACTAGAAATAGTAGTAATTCCAATACCCTAAATTTTAAAGTTTTTTGTTTTTTTTTAATTTAATAAATTGATATTTACAACTATAATAATATTACAATAAGTAAATCTGCTATATGTACAATACGACTTGAAAACACTTGTGGAGAAACTACCCATCGGTAGGACTCCAAAAAAGTTCTACTATAGTAGATAGTCTCGAGGCCATCTTCTAAATTTTAAAGTGAATTAAATTTAAAAAAAATAAAAACCGAATGGTCCTTATTTTTTTATTCTGTCTATGTGATTATTTAACTTTTTAAAATATACTTTTATCTTGCAGGTTCTCATATCCTTCCTCACCTCCTGCGCTTATGGTGCAAAGTTGAACACCTACCTCCCTCCTAGGCCTGGAGTCGGTGCTGGAAGTGGAGTCGTTTCCGCCCCAACTCACAGTCAAGGTGGAGCTGGAGGTGGATATAGTGGAAGTGCGGGTATTGGGTATACTAGAGCTAAGGGTGGTCCGTACACCGGAGGTGCGGGTGGATTCGCTCCTTCTGGCCCAGTTATCCCAATCCTCTCATAACAGAACATACCAGAACAATGGAGACGGCCAATACTCTTATAGGTAATATCGATAGTTAATCATTGATTATCCATCAAGCATTGTGTCTTTAGACTAGGGGCATATAGTATTCTTTAAAAATTTTTAAAATGCAGTTCGTTACGATCAATTAAAACTTATCACTGACGCGTGATTTGTTGTAATGTGGTTTTTCATGTAATAAATAATATATGCAAAAGCAGGGATTCACTGGGTTCATAATCTTAAGTAAGTATATGAAATATACACCCTGTGTTTTTAATAATAGCGCATTCGAAGATCTGAATACAAGAGTTTGGATTTGCGTAACTAGTTCATAAAAATAGTTTAAATAATATAAACATCTCGAACCATAATAAAAAGTATGCTTAAGATGATCAGTGAGTTAAGATCAGGTGACATCTTGTCAGGTTACTATTCCAGCTACCAAACCGGAAACGGCATCACTGCCGAAGAAAGTGGACGCGGAGGCCCAGGACCACAAGACGGAACATCCGCTCAAGGATCTTACTCTTACACCGGCCCTGGTGGACAGGTTTATACCATCACTTACACCGCTGATGCCAACGGTTTCGTCACTCAGGGTGCCCATCTCCCAACTCCACCACCAATACCAGAAGAAAGTTCTTACTTTCAGGTGGGCACTCTTTAAGGATATGGCCTATTGTTAGTTGCGAGTGACAGGTCCTACAGTTCGGGTAGTTCTTTGTTCCATAAGGAAACTAAGCGTAAGTCGCGTGTGGCCGATTCTCAGTCTTGTGATAACGACTTCCCCTCTTCTGCACATGGCGAGGCAGCTTTTCCAGGCGTTGGTGTTTCTTTTCATGCATTTTAATTTCTTTGAATCGTCGGCGGAGTACCAAAGTTGTTTCCAAGTCTCCACAGCTTGCTGTTTCAAAAGGCTGTCTACATCTGTTGTTGTGTGTAGGCTTGTAATTTCTATCGATGATGATGCTTAGATTAGATATTTTCTTAGATTTAAGGTCATCAATTAGAAAACAGTTATTCGAGAGCTACTGCGAGGATATTACCTAGGACTTGTGAATAAAGCTAGCTCCTACTTTACAATAGATGAACAGTTGGTAGGATTTAGGGGGCGTTGTCCGTTTCGCGTATACATGATTAACAAGCCGAACAAATACTGATTGAAAATCAGGATGCTATGTGACAAGGGCACCAAATATATGTGTTTTTGGAATTAAACAAATTCAAAAGGAAAATCAAGGCTAATACTTCGAATTCTCGGTTTTAGCCTGGCTGATAAAAAAAAACAATAATACAGTGTTACTAACATACGTAGGGGCGACGCGTACAATGATAATTCACTATTACTAATGTACACTTCAGCGAAATGTAAAAAATATTCTACACCAACTAATTTACGTATTAAAGACGTAGTGACGTAGCTTATTCATTGTGTATAGCACTAAATATGGCGAAGTAACAATATTTTCTTCACGGCAACCTGTGGCTAACTAAACACTAGAGGCTTACATTGGAGGGGGAACTTGAAACTACGAAAAACAAAATGGCGGAAACCGATTTTCCTTTGAAGCACACTTAGCGGAGACGTACATTAATATTCTAGGGATAAATTGCTGGTGTGGCAGCATTAATCATCTCATATCGTAGTTTATAAACAATATAAAAACTACGAAAATTACCAGTTATTGCTATTCACCATATATAATTATAATTATAAGTCATTATAAAAGACTTATGCTTCAGAGATTTAATCTTACTAAAACTAGAAGTATTATTTAAATATTATTGCATTTACTAAAAACAAAATATACAGTTTTAGGCATGTAATAATTATTTCTTAATAAATTAGTATAAAATGTAATAAATGAATGAATGCATGATTAATCATAATACACTGTTATGTAATAATGTATTAATTATACCAATTAATATATCTATATTTAAATTAATATTTTTAATATATTTATTATTTTTTAAGATTAATTATTAGACTTTACATTTTTACTAAACAAAAAACTAGAAAACTTGAGTCTGTAATCTTTAAATTTCCAAAATTTCCTTATTTAGTATCACCGATTCAAAATTATTATTTAATTAAAACATTAATTTGGTAATTTTATTAGCAGTTGGCATTTAAAAAGAAAATGCTTTCCTATCTCTTCTTATCACTTGTTTTTTTATGCAATTCTAGAATACTCCAGCATTATTAGTTCATTGCACAACAGTAATGTTATCTTGCAGAAGTAATAGTAACTAACTTCTTTGTATTCCATTGTAAAATTCATATTTATTGGTTATTACAACTACTATCATTTGATATTATTCAAAAGTACTATTGCTCCCAACTTTTGCTCATTACAGAACCTCAAAACACAACTCATCCTTTCAAATTGAGATCAGAGCTGAAATTATATCTCTAATGCAAGTTATTACAGCTTTTGTTTTAATTAGTTTTCAGCTGTTCGGTTACACTCCAGAGCATTGTTCATTATTCACATCAATTGGATGAATGAAGTTATGAATGGTGTTTGTTAATTTTTCAGGATACACTTAAAGTCATATAACATCCATTTACTTATAACGAAAAGACTTTACTGGAAGGTAATTTTACTTACGATTCTAATAAACAATAAAGATGATCAAAAAACTTCAGTTGTTTCTTCTGGTTTAGACTGGTGCATTTTCTGCCAGCGTTTCGCCAGGCATACCACTGACTTCTTCAAGGCTTCAAGGCTCTCAATTAAGCCTTGAAGAAGTCAGAAGTATGCCTGACGAAACGTTGGTAGAAAAATCTCCGACTCGGTCTAAACCAGAAGAAACAACTGAACTTTTTTGTATAAACAGTGGCCGAGGAAACTTGAAAGAGTATTTAATATAGATATTCTTTATCATAACTTATAAATATTAAATGATCTAGGTACTAGCCGTTCTGTTTTGTAAACAGTCCACATTTAGTTTCAACTATATGAGTGGGATATAGTGGATCATTTAGAATGCATTTTTGTTTACTTTTCACACAAAGGATTAAAAAAATCTACATCCAAGTTAATGAATGAAATGACAAGTTAAGAGATTCGTCCGCCATATTAGCATAAAGTGACGTTAAATTAACAAACAACAAATTTAGTGGTTAGTAGATTGAATCACATAATAACATATGAAGTATGAAGAGATAGGGGATTTTTGCGAAAGCTTTTTTTTTGTTAACTTTACATTTTTAATCCTAAGAAAACTACGAGCAATATAAAAATAAAATAATTGAAGTAAAACGAATGGTTTTGAATGCTAAAAAGAAAGCTTGGGAAGATTTTGGAAGAGGCGAGGGAAGAGGACGACTACATAGACGAAGAGGAATTGGAGGGTGCTACGTCAGATATGAAAATGAGGAAAAAAGCCTCAATAGTTGAAATATCTCCTGAGATGTTGAGATACATGGGTCATAAAGTACAACAAGCTGTAAAAAATCTATTTTACCTCCAGCTGGAAAAAAAGATGTATTTTTGGCTCAATTAATTAGGACTAATGTACGTCTTTTCTCCCTGTGCATTAGAAATTCAGTCAAAAAGTTAACTTTATTCCCTAGGAAATAAAGTAAAAAGATGGCAACCTAATTCGTCTAAATAATGTAGGTTTTGTACTGAAAAAGTTCAGGGTCAGGTTGGTACATCTCCACACCGGCCATTAAAATCAGCTGTTGTTTCAAAACACCAAAACTGATAAACAGAAGTTCATTTCTGTTCAGGTTGTGCAAGTTATGGATCCACCACATATTGTACAAGAAGCAAATAATGTTATTTCAAATTTATTGCCAGCTAAATCAAGTCATATTTATAATAAAAAGTACGATACTATATAAACATTATAGCGTATAGTTTGATTTTTTAAATCCCATCTGAAGATAAAATCTTGTATGCCCCTCGGGACTAAATTGATCATTATTCCCAGCAATACTTTACCCCTCGGCTTGGCCTTATGAGTAAAGATAATTATTATAAATACAATAAAATACAATAAACTCCAATTGTACCCTCGCATTTGCTCGGGAACAAACTCCAATTGTACCCTCGCATTCGCTCGGGTACAAACTTACAGCTGAAGGAATAATGATCTTTTTTAGTCCCTAGGTGCATAAATATCTATAACTTGGTATGGAAACCGAAGAAGGTGCCCAAAGAATGGGAGATAGCAGTCATAGTTCCAATCTTTAAAAAGGAAGACAATTGGTGATCATGGAGGCGTTTCCTTACCAATACTACATTACCGCCCGCTAATGTGTTGCTGAAATATACTATAAGACCGGTGATTTTATCAAATATAAATATAATTTTTATCATATATAATATAATATCAATTTACTATGTGACCAGAGCTTATCACCAAAACGAGATTTCTCGTTACCTGTCACCAACAGTTGTCTAATGAAAACGAAAAATCTCGTTCCCGAGCATCAATGTGTTAAGTGCGCCAAATAAAACTTACTCTAAGATCCTTGAAAAGAGAATCAGAAAGATGGTTGAAAATAAGCTGGAGGAGGAACTGTACGGATTCCGTGCTTATCGGGATCTCATTTTCACCATTATAAAAATCCAAGAAAAGCTATTAGAGAAAGACTGTGTGTTTGCTTCGTAGATCTAATAAAAGCATTCGAAAAAATCCATAAAGGATATGTCCAAACCCTCAGGAGAAAAGAATGTGGAGACAGGACACATATTTGCGATGGAGAGTCTATATGCATGTCTATATGGTCGCAACCCTAGTCCACTACTGTTTATTTTGGTCCTAGATTTAACCATTTAAAATTGTAATGAGAAATTCAAAAAGTTCCATCTAGGGCATTTCAATCTGACGCCTCTAAATCTGTCTCTGCTGGCGTTTGCCGATGATCTCATTGTGTTAGCAGATCGTAATAAAGATGTTAGGATATTCCAATCTTAGGAGTATTAGGATACTCCAAGAAGAGTTTCAACTGATAAACCCGGCAAAAACAGAAGTAATGAGGATCGGAAGGAAGCCAAGCAGAGCCATGAGAGTATTCAGAATTAAAGACGATATAATTGAACAAGTAACTTATTTCAAATATCTAGGAGCGCACCTGCAGGAGAGTGGCTACATCGATAATGAAATAACAGAGCGTATTGGGGCAGCATGTTCAACGCCGTGAAAAGAGGCTTCTTGAACCACCACAAGGTGACAAAGAGGACAAAGATGGCTGTTTTCAAGTAGGAAATAGCATATCCCTTTTAAAAAAGGAAATTAGAATATCTTGGCTATATTATGCGAAATGACTAAGATACACTTCTGCAGGTGATAATGCAGGGAAAGATTGTTAATAGGAGGGGACCAGGAAGGAGGAGATAGTCCTGGCTGCATAATTTAAGGTTATGGTTTGGCCTCACAACCATCTAATTATTTAGATGTGCCGAAAACAAAGGTGTATGTTCCGCTTCGAGTTGAGTTACATCAAGTTTTTATCGTTTATTCTTTTCCTTTTTAATATTTTTCAAATATACAAGTCATCGTCAGCTTTAGTATGAAAAAGAGAATGTAATTATGGGCAATGAGTTGATTTCGGTAATCATTTCATCAAGATATAAAATTATCTACTAATATTTTGAAGTTTTGATATATGTTAGTTGAAACGTTCATTTATAGTTGAAATAATTAGTTTCCATCCTGAATTATTAGGTATATGTTCTGTCTCGGTCTTCCGACAAAAATCGTGCTCGTTAAAAAAAAAAAATTATATAGCTTAGCAATTTCGAAAAATTAGCCTGCTGTGTTTTAAAAATACATACTTTCCTAACATTAGACCCTAGAAAAAAGAATTTAATAAAATGATGTTACCATATAGGCCAATTTATGAGATTGGTTATAAGTCGTTAGACTGATTTGAAATCGAAAAATGTTTTTGGTTCTCACGAGATAAATTTTTTTATCTTCACTTTAAAATTATTTTCAAAAATTTGTTTAGAGGCCCCTAAATGACATATGACCACATTTGACCTAAATATACGCTTCAATTATAACACCTTTTATAAGGCACGATCTTGGTCAATATAGATTTGGTCACTGCATTACGTGAAAGTGGAATATGAACTTGAGAGGAACTAATGAAATTTTGTTTTAAGTACAAATCATCTAAGATAATTTTTATTGGTCGCTTTATATTTGGATATACTTTATACTATAAATTCCTAGGTCCAACTGACGATGGGCTATTTAAGAAATTTACTAGAGGGATAAAAGTTTTTTATAAAAAACAAACCGGGGAGTAACAACAGTACGAACAATAAAGTTACAAATTGATGTTTATTGATTTCAATCATTTTTGTGTAGCTTTTAAAGCTGCTATCAATTAATTTATTTGGCTGAAAATGACTTCGTAAAAGTAACAAGACCTTGCTGTGGTGGGGGGTGGATCCTCTCGCTGGCAGATATAAAAGGCTAGACCCATCTCTTTACACCAATTCGCACAGAGCACAGCTACAGCAACATGAAATCCATAGTGAGTATATCAATTAATACACAACTATATACACAAAAATACTTATAAATTTTGTCATACTTTGTATGATTCGAATTATAGGAAGGCCATTGCGATTCCTACAAAAAATAAATTATTGCCATATATCAATAATTCGAATCTTAAAAATAATAAGTTTTTAATATTAAAAACGGCTTCCAAATCCGGCTTGGAGGCAGGGGGTGACCCTATGAACCAAGATTACTAGAAATCGTAAATTGAAGACGGGAAGAGGCAACCTTTGAGTTGCCAATGAGGTCAACCAATATTGTAAAAAAAAAAAATTATAAAATCTAACTTAATAGATTATTCTTCTTTGATTTCCTCTTATGACATTGCTAGCGTCGAGGTGCCTCTACTTGAGGCTATTTAGTTTGCTTTGAATAGAATATACTACCCTTTATTTAGTACCCTCGGGAGAAAAAGAGACCGGGCTATAACTAGAAACCCGGTACTGGGTTTCCCCCAACCTGGAGAACCCGTAGCTGATTGTTGTCAGATGGAGCCGCAACTCCCTATACAATTTAATATATTAAAGATTTTAATTTACTTAGTTTCAAGAATGTAAATAAATACATTTAATACTACTGTAAAAATTATTATATTTCTTATAATGCAATTGGGAAAAACCACAATGCAAAGCCTTATGTTTCAAAAAATACACCTACTTACCAGTCGACGTTTCGCCTATTCAGGTATTATCAAGACACCAAAATCAAAAAGGGGGTTATGTGAATCGCATCTCGAAGAAAAAAAGTATTTTTTGAAACATAAGGTTTGCATTGTGGTTTTTCCCAATTGCATTATAATAAATAATAGTGTTTCTTTTTGAGTTTTTGGCTCTATTTTAGTGATTATTATATTTCCTTATGCTATTTATGGTTTAGTGTATATTTATTTATTTTTTTTAACGATTAATTACAACGCGTACAGTTTCATATTTTATTTATTGTGATACGATTTTTTTCACTTTTTAATTTGATAATGATTATTTACATTTACAGTATTTCCATTTTTAACATATTCTGTGTAGTCAAAGCACGCTCGAAAATGTTCACAAACGTATCTACATTGAAAAAGAAAAAAACACTACAGAATCAAATGATTTATTCAAATTATGTTATTCACTATGCAATATGAGATTGTGATGTTAAAGCAATAATTTGTTAGATAAGGGGTTTGGGAGCCCATAGATTCTGAGAGCCTATTTTGGCAATCTATAAATTCGAATCTACAGAAATACAGTACAATATGACTTAACAAAAAGCAGTACATATAATCTTCTTATGGTTGGTGTTCTTTTTCATTACGGATTATTGCGGTTTCTGCGGCAAACTTTTAAGTTTTTTTCTTTTATTCTGAATACAAATATTTCAGTTCTCTATGATAATATATCAGTTCTGTAAGTACTTTGTTATGATGTGATGATTAATTATGAATATAATGCAAATCCGTAGTAAAGTAATATATTAATTTGTTCAGAACGCAGTTTCTTATTCAAATTTTTATATCTGATTTAATTGGCACAAATAATAGTATAGTAGTTTTAAGGAAGTCTGTACATAACTGTTATGTACGGTGTATGATGTGTGTCTTGGTATCGGTCAAAACCGACCAAATGGTGATCGATGGAAACGTTAAAAATTTGTCCCTCTCCAGTTCATTCATCGTTTTTCATGTTCTAAGCTCTACTGACCCTTGTAGGTATTTTTTTTTTTTTACAGGTGTACTAGGTAGTTATGTAAGTCTCCTTCCAGCACACGTAAGTTGGTTCACAGATCTGAGACATTTATTTTTCTTAAATTTGTTTAAACAAAAAACAATCCATAGTTATATTGCCTGTGTATCCTTTAAACGAATATTCATCTTTCAGGCGCTGATATCCTTCCTGGCCTCCTGCGCCTACGCTGCAAAGCTGAACTCCTACCTTCCTCCAAGACCAGGAGTCGGTGCTGGAAGTGGTGTCGTTTCTGCCCCAACTTACAGCCAAGGCGGAGCGGGTGTAGTGTACACTGGAGGTGCAAGTGTTGGGTATAGTGGAGCTGCGGGTGGCTACACTGGAGCTGCTGGAGGATTTGTTCCTTCTGGCCCAGTTATTCCTATCCTCTCATACCAGAACAACCCTAACAATGGAGACGGGCAGTACTCTTACAGGTAACAATGATCATTAATTATTCATTAGTAATCATGAATTATATAGTAATAGAAGAGATATAGATAGAGATATAGTAGTAGTCTGTATAATAATAAATTGTCAAAAAGCTGATTAAATCTTTTAGAATTAACGACCTATAAATTCAATGGCGCATTGTCTTTTGTGAGATGTTTTTATTGGGTAAAAATGTATAATTTTTATTTAAACTATTGTTATTGTTTTTTAATTAGAATCACTTCTATTTATGTCGTCTTCTCATTCAAGCGACCAGATACCTTAAGACGGTTTGCCGCACAAAATGATTCCCCGATATATGATTTGTCATTCCCTTATATTTCTGAACAAGAATGTTTTTGCCTCTCAATGCTTTTATTCTACCTTGTATCATGCTTCATGGTAGTAGATATTTATTTATGATAGCAAAATTAAAATATACCTTAATTCAATTGATTTTATATTCAAGTGATGCTTTAATTGTTTTTATTATTTCTTTTTTCTTAGTATACCTCAATCTATTCCGTTCATATTACTATGGCACTGTCATAATTATCATTTTAGATTACTATAAAAACAGAAAAAATATACCTTGTCCTAAAATAGTAAATATGTTGATCATTAAATGTCTAATTAGTTGCAATAAATTAAATAAATGAATTTTAATTGGATTTAAATAATAATAATTATCCGACTGAACTGTCCCATAAATTGAATATTACAAATTAAATTTAATTTAAAATTAAAATTCCAGGAGTATTAGACTAATTCTGTAAGCATTTTTGCATACAAGAAGAAAAAAATCAACTAAAATTAAACTCCAGCATCTAAAAACCAACGAATCATAATTCAATAAAAAATAGGTAATAATAATAGTATATTGAACGCGACATATGGAGATTTAGAGAAAAAGCACGTCACATGCTTCATAACGCTGAGTTATGTAGACTTGTTCGAAAAGTTGGTTTGGTAACAAAAATATTCATGAAATTTTGTCTTTTTTCTAAGATACCCGTAATAAACTATCAATGGATTATTTTTGTTTTAATATGTGAAAAGTGTGGGGGTCATGCAAAAAATCCCACATACAGACCGTTCAAATGTTTCAATCGAAATTCCTTCGTTATATTACACATAGTCCCTTTTACGTCACTAATAAAACATTACACAAAGATCTCAACATACCACTCGTGGCTGACACAATCAAGAACAACTACAAAAAATTTCATGACTCACTTGCTGGACATCCAAACTTACTGGTACAAACATTACTGACAGACACATTACCACATAATCCGAAAATGAGACTGAAACGTCTCTGGAGCAGGGATCTACTACAATAAGATGAACCACTCTAGTAGTGCCTTCCATGGGAGATTTCTCCATACACGCTTTCAAGAGAATCTCTTAGGGGAGATTTTCCGAAGAACACCAGAAATACAATATGTGCCAAATGGCATTTGTATGATTTCTTAAATAAATATTTGTATTATATTATTATATATAATATGTGAAGGACTGGATACAAAAGATGGTTTTAATAATATACCAATCACTTTAAAAATTGAAAAAGAAAAAAGTAATTTTTAATTAGATTGATTGACATCTTGCCATGTTTTGTGTTCCAGCTACCAAACCGGAAACGGCATCACCGCTGAAGAAAGCGGTCGCGGAGGCCCAGGACCACAAGATGGAACATCCGCTCAAGGCTCCTACTCTTACACCGGACCTGATGGACAGGTTTATACCATCACTTACACCGCTGATGCCAACGGTTTCGTAGCTCAGGGTGCTCATCTCCCAACTCCACCACCAATCCCTGAAGAAATCCTCAAGTAAGTACACTTATGACACTGCGAAGGTATTTCATTCTGATTAGGTACTTAACATAGTTTCTTTGTCAGGTCCCTCCAATTCAACGCCGCCAACCCACAATCTGAGTACGACACTGGTGCCTACAATCCTGGTGCTGGTGCTGGTGCTGGTGACTACAACGGTGGTGCTGGTGGTGTTGCTGGAGGTTACAGGCCATCATTCCCAGCTGGCAGGCCCGCTCCTTCATACAACCCATCCTCTGGATACCACTATAGGAAGTAATCTTGGATAACAAAAATTACTAACGTAACAGCAAAAACCATTTACCTTTTTCTATGTGATACTAATTGTATATAGTCAATGTATATAATAATAATATTTTAAATATTGTTTGTACTCATGTAGAGATATGTCCAGTACAATAAAGATATTTCTTCTGTACAACTTGTATTTGAATTGAAAATATTTTCCTGGAGATCTTTTGCGATTCATTTATAAATAGCATATTGCTTATAAGTTTTTATTAAAAGTATTTCAACATTTTTTTTATTTTAAAAATATATTAATTTAAATTAGACTTATTTGAGTTACATTAGTTTTTGATGTGGAAAAATAAAATTAAAAGCCTTACATTGCTTCTAGAAAGATAGGGCTGGTGAAATTTAGGGCACTTTAAAAAGGAGTGGATTATGTTATCCTAGATTTATGTACAGATTCAGAGGAAATGATTGTCGGCTATAAGTAATAAAATGGCTCCAACTGGATTCATTTCTCATAAGTCTCTTAAATCGACCGTTGTATAAATTTTCTAGTGAAAGCCTGCTCTGCGATTTTGAAAATATGTAAATTGTTTTTATTATAGGTCTAGAAAACCATAAATCTGCAGAATTTTATCACGTTTCTAGTGAAGTTTACATTGTGGGGAAATTCGAATTGTCGTTTTACACTCCAATGTAACCTTAGTTATTTGGACAACAAGAACAATGTTGAATTTAAACCTGCTTTTAACTTTAACATGGCATTACGACATTTGAGCTTCACCTCTTTTTACTTCTACCAATATCAAACAAACTAATCACAGAGCTCCATCCCCCTTCCACCACCACTGTTTTGTTAAATATGAAACATTAAGAATTTATTTCTATTAATAGTTGATTTAATAACAGTGGTCAAGAGTTATGAATTTAGATGCCAAAACCTAAAGATCCCAAATAAGAATAAAATCTATAAATGATGAGAAGGATGAGTATAGATGAGAGTGTATTAACATTTAACCTGAGGTCTGATGGTATCACTATATTGTTATTTACATTTTACTTAACCTATTATAACAAACCCACCATATCAGACGGTACTCGCTGTAGTTTACTTTTTACATAACTAAAAGTTTTTCTATGCGAGGACCGGCAGCAATCTCTAACCAACTTCTTATGTATTATTTTAAGTATCTGCATTTTCCTTTCGGTTGAATCCATAAGAATTGAATACAAGTAGGGTGGTGCCTTTTTGAAATGTAAACAAAGTGTGGTGATACTTAAACAAAGACTGTGAATGGTGAACCTTTAAAATAATTTCTTCATGAATTACAAATAAATATATAGACCTTTTTATACCTTTCACAAAATATATTTTTCGTGATAATACTATCTCTTAATCCTTTCATTAACAGTATACAAGAAATTTAATCGGTTAATATAATAAGTTCTTATTTAATTTATAAGAAATGAAGTACACCATTTTGATTCATTGAAGATAAGTAAGCATATACAGCTTTTGCTTTTGATTCGAACTATGCTCAGAGTTTCATAGGTGCACATGAAAGGAGCTTTCTGGAACGTCACGAGGTCCAAAAAAGATGTGATTGTACATGTCTACATTTACCGACATACTCCTCGGAGTCATGTACAAGCACAAATGAAAGCTTCATGCAACCGAAATGAGGTTCCTTAGGATGGTGGAAAGGAAGACCAGTAGAGACCGAGTACGTAACAAATCAAAAAGGACGCATCATGAAACTGTTGCAGTAATAAACTAATAGAACGTAGATGGTTCAAATGGTATGGACTGCTGGCACGTATCGAGCAAGGCAGCATCGACAAATGTGCCTACAATGCTTGAGTGGAAAGCAAGAAAAGAAGAAGGACAAGAATGAACTGGAAAGACGAGGTGAAAGAAGCTTTCAGGGAAAGAAGAATAGAGGAGGAGAAACGATCTGGTACAGGACAGAGAGGACTGGGTCAACTTCTATAATGGTTCTTCTCACACTACTTAGGCGGTAGACGAGGATGAAAACATATGATTTGGATTTAGTTATTCTATCGGCTATATGAGGATAAAATTATACCTCGACTGCTAATAGTACGGCGAAGGGAAAGCAATAAAGTGGTAAATTTGTGACCTGCCGTCCGTAGTACGGCTAGCGCCTTGTAGTGTAACAAATTTGTTGCACTACAAGGCCTTGTAGTGTTCCTACAAAATTGTAGGAATGAAAGTTATTTATTTCATGTTTTTACTTAATATTATTTATCTACATAGCTGTTGGTAAAATACAAATATTTAAAAGTTTTTAAAATTGCTATAATAATTCCTTGTAACTATGAGGAAGCTCATTATAGATTTTAATAAGTAATGATATGTTTTATTTTTTCTTAATATGCTATATTTATTTGTAAGTTTAGAAATACAGTACAAATTATTTGGTACTGGAAAAAGCATTAGTATTAGGAATAATACTTATTTCTTCTGTGGTTTATTTTGTTAACTTTTTTAAAAAACAAATATAAGATTTGGTAGAATGCTAATATAACAATTAATAAAAAATAAAACGTTTTGTATTAGTAATCGTAAATGAATTAAGAACTGAAGATATTAGCAGGTTGAATAACATGTTTACTATAACATGCGCAAAACGGTTTAATAATTAGACATAATCCATGTTAGGAGCATTTAACCGTTAGGATTGTTAAGTAGTTGAATTTATACATAAACATACGCCTTGGACAAAAATGTATGGCATCATAATTTATCTCAAGTAGAACATGGATTCTATTCATTTTATTTTATTTATTGGCTAGATCCACAAGCTCTTTAGTTTTTTTTCTAGTGATCAATTTTTTAAATATCACCAGGTTTCTGTGCCTTTTCTGAAAATAATGATACGGAAAGTCAAAATCTGCTCTTCAAAACTGTAGTGTTCAGAATCATTGGCATTCCTTTTGCTTTAGCTACATACTCACGTGAATTCATAAAGAGCATTTTCGGCTTATTTTTTTTTTAAATATATGCAAGCGAGTTTTATAGGCCTACCGAAAGATGTGGAAGGTACGTTACATCTAAGGTAATAGAACGTACTTCTCAAAAATTTTTTGCCAACTTTCATTCTGGAGATGCGATATTTGAAGATGAACAACGCAACGGTCAATCCACCGAGGTAAATTCGAATGAAATTCGTAATCTAAACGAGATCGCAACAGGTACAAGAAATTCTGGAGACAATGGGAATAAGTTTTGGGACCATTCAAAAGCATTTAAAACCACTTGGCTACGTGCCCCGCCTCGATGTTTGGGTGCCAAAGAAACTTATCAACTACCAATCTCCAACTCTTATCTAAACCGTCAAGAAAGAGACCAATTTATCAAACGGATAGTGACAGATGATGAAAACTGGATTATCCGTGTCAATGCAATGTGCAGGGGATCGTGGGCAGCCCCTGACGAGCTGCTTAATGCCATCCCGATGTCATTAATGTCACTATACGATGTCATTATCGCGAGGTGTTGTTTTGTGATTTGCTTCCACAAGGTAAAACGATTGCATAGAAAATCTCCTGCACGAAGCTAGGAGAATTGGTTCAATCATTGCAACAGAAACACCCAACTGAAACTATTCTATCAAAAAGTTGTATTCCACTATGGCAATGGCAGGAGGACACTCTGCAATAGTGGCACAGCTAAACTTGTTTCAACTTGGCTAAAATATTTTATTGCAACCAGCGTTTTTCCCTGACCTTGCACCATCAGGCCAACACTTCTTCCATTCCCTCCAAAACTCCCTCATCTTCTAATCGTACGCTAGTGAGAGAGAAGTGTAAATCCATCTCGAAAAGTTATCACTTTTTTTTTCACTGGCCCAGCTATTTAACGAGAGCTGAATGATAAAATTGATAGAAAGATGGTGAGAGGTTAATAATAAAAACGTCTAATACATTATTCAATAACGTTTTTTTTTATAAGAAAAAATTCTTTTATTTCAAGCTTTGAAAACCTAACGAATTCCTCGGTTCAAACACTATTTAAGGCTGATTATGTTCTAAAGAATTATTAGCATTTTCCGCCCTTAATATTTACTTCTATAAATCATGCTGTAGTTTTATTTTCTCCAAGTATAGGAAACCTTCATTTTTTTTTGTTAATGTTCGCTTCGATGCCCGGAGAAGGTCTCATGTGTCCCGCCGTTACGTTGAGTTAAAGTGGCTTTTTCCTTCTATCCGTAGGCTCTATTTCCTTGCTTCTTACTTATATCAAACTATCAACACACAACATCCATCTTACATCTATAGTCTCCTACAATTCAAATCCTCTATCCAATCCCAAGGCACAAGATCTCGCCCTTCCGATCTTTATATCCGCTCCCAAAGAACCAAAACTTTTGAGCGTTCCTTTCTCGCCCGTTCTATCTCTTTTTGTAACTCACTCCCACCCGACATCCGTCATGCGTCTTCTTTAACCTCATTTAAATCTAAACTTTACCAACATCTTCTAAATTCCCAATCAGATGCTTTATAATCAATAAATAATTTATAGATATTTACAACTTTATCGATTGATGCACTACTGTAAATATTCCTCACTCATAATGAAATCATTTTTTTTTTGTTACTAGATGTTATCATGTATTTACTGCTTTTTTCCATTAGCCTAGTTCTTTTTATTGTAAATTTGTCTTCTTTTTTTTTTTATTTTAATGTTGCATCACATTTTCTGATTATCTACTAAAACATACCTGTTTAGTTATTTACTTTCAAGATATTTTGTAAACATTGTTTTACTCAGATGTAGGCCTTTGGCCAGATAAATATTTTCTTAATTATGTTCATCTCTGTTATTCTAAAGGGACCTGGTCCCAGAATAAAATTATTTTTCTACTTCTATTTCTAATAATCGTAAACTTATAAATTGTAATTAATGTTAGATTAACTATTATTATACCTATTTTCTTTTTCATTTTGTAACATAGTCATAGTTACTAAATTACAGGTAAATGGTTATTTCTTTTTTTTTTGTTATTGCTTCACACGATGGAATAGAAAATAATAAAAGGAAAAAAAAGGCAAAAACATTTACCTGTAATTTAGTAAATAGGACTATGTTGCAAAATGAAAAAAAAAAAAGATAAAACGATAGTTAAAGCCTTAATTACTATTGTAATGCTAATTATGCCATGAATGTTATAATTCCATTTATTTTAACATCACTGTTTAGGAATGAATAAGTTATCCTACCTATTTTTTGAATTAACATTATGATCAGCGATTTTCTAATCCTCCACTATATTTCAGAAGTCACTTTAAAATGAGGCATCCGAGCCTAAAGTTATAGTCGGATGTGATCAACTGATTATAATGCTATTTATATATAACATTAATTACAATTTATATGTTTACGATTATTAAAACAAAAAAAATAAGGTTTCCTGTCCAGTTTAAAATTTAAAAAACGGCAACATTCTTTTGAGAGGAAAGAACTATAAATATTTAGGAATTAGGAGAAAAGACTGATCAGAAGTCGAAAATTGGTCTATGAGGCAGTTGGATTAAAAATCGGTTCCATATTTTATTTCATACTCACGAAAATTTGAAGAGTTTCCAAAAACTTATAACTGCATTTTATTTGACCCAACTACTAACATTTTTGTAAGGCACGCTGTTGGTCAATACGGCCCGCAGGTCACTCACTGCATAACGTGAAAGTGGATTAAGAGCTTATGAAAAATTATATCAAATAACTTTTTTTTTAGAAATTGGGATTAATCCGCTTATTTTTGAATTTAATTTATACTAATTATTCGTGTATCTCACTATCACTATTTTTTTTTTAGAAAAGGATCAACTTGTGAGAAAGAAAAACACTTCATTAATAAAAACAAGTAAGTGTAAAAAAGTACTGTAAACAATAAACCTGGAATTTTAAATTTGTTGTAATTAAAATTATTACAAAAGCTATTTTCAATTAACTTCTTAACCTGAAAATGACTTCGTAAAAGTTACAAGACCTTGCTGGGGTGGGGGGTGGATCCTCTCGCTGGCAGATATAAAAGGTTTGACCCATCTCTTTAAACCAATTCGCACACAGCACAGCTACAGCAACATGAAATCCATCGTGAGTATATCAATTCATACACAACTATATATACATAAATACTTATAAATTTTGGTATACTATGTAGGATTCCAACTTTAGCAAAGTCGTTGCATTCATGTAAAGAATAAAAGCTGTCATTTATTAATAATTCGAGTCTTAACAATTATAAGTTTATAATAACAAAAAAAGAGCTCATAGATAAGTGTCATTGTCATTGGAAGGTGGGGAGGGGGTGGCTCTAAGAACCAAAATTACTAAAAATAGTGCACTGAATTCGTGTAGTAGTAGAAACAGTGCACCAATTCGCACAGAGCACAGCCACAGCATGAAATCCATAGTGAGTATAATAATTCATTTCAGCATTTAAAATATGATAACATTGTGGTTGTATATATTTAAAAAAATAATAGTACATTCTAGGGGGTCTTGAAAATAATCAGTTTTAAATTATAAAAAAGGAAATTATTGTTCAATATGGACTTATGAACTTAATCATAAACTCACTGCCTATGTATAGGTGATGATTAATTGAACCAGGATTATTAGTAATCTTTTACTGAAGAGAAAAATAGAACAACCTAATAGTTCAATCGAATTTAAAAAAAGTAATAAATAGTTAGCGATTTGAATTGACTTAAAAGCAAGAGAGGGAGCGAGGTAACTTAGTTGTCTCAGTAGTCCTTAGTTGTCGTTTTGAAGGTCCCGGGTTCAAATCCGGCCGGGGCTGTTAATTTATGTTCTCTGTTATTAGCCGGGGATGGACCCTGTGGGATCTCAAGACCCTCCTCGGGCTCACCCAGACTCTACAAATTGAGCACCATGAATTGAGCGAGTAATCTTCGGATTGAGGGTGATCTAAATATAAATCGCCTCCCTATAAAACCACTGTCCTAAAAAAATTATTCCATGTTCTTGATGATTCTTAAATTTTTAAAATTCTTCATATGCGCCCTCATAGTCAATACAAACTTTTTTTATAATGATAATAATTATAATAAATTCTGTGTTTATTCAAGAACAGAATCCTTTAAGATAAGCGATATAACATGAAATATTTGCTTTAGAGTCTTCTTAAAATACAGAGATTAATAATGTGTGTAATTGAATAATTTTATTCACCTTTTTATATAATTAAAAGAAATATATAATTTTATGATTTAACTATATGTAAATAAATTATCAGCTAACTCCTTATAACGAATCAACAAATAGAAAATTTGTAAACAAATATTATTTTTAAAACTGTTATTGTTTTTGATTCGAGACATCTTGGTGAGCTAAAAGTGTAACTAAAATATCGCTAAAACGACAATTTTATCTAACTATTAAAATAATTGGATAGTAAAACTGTATAAATATCACCGATTTCTAGAGAATGGTGTGAATACAAAGTGATTGAATATATCATACCAGAAGATCATAAGGTTAATGAACGACGAATAGAAAAAGCTCTAAGAATATGGTCAAATGTCATGGTTTAGAATTAAAGAAGATCGGAATAGACTAGGGAAAATAATGGAAAACTTTGTAAATAATGGATGCGATCAAATACATATGACGGTCGTTTTCAGTATTTTTTTTTCAACAGATCACTGTACCAAAATATTTTTTTTTTTTAGTTATTAACACTAAAACAATTTTTTCATATTATAATGACATAAAGTGAGTAGCTGACAATAGAAAATCAATGAATATCATTAGCTTCAATATGTTGAATTTTTAAAACTGATAAAACTGTACAAGTGGAAAATAGTTGATTGTGTAATCCTAATAATGAATTGAAATGGTCAGGGGGGGGGTCACTGTGGTAATAGCTGTAGATCATTTTTATCTGTATAACCGAAATGCATATTGCCTCCTGCGCACAGCTCAGCTCCTCTTCCCTCCTAGGCCAAGGATATGTCGATGCTGAAGGTGGTGTTTTTTGGTACATACTAATTGCCTCGGAGGAAATATAGAAGTCTCTATTACACATTTTAAGATTCGCTGTTATTCTTGATAGATAGATCATTTCTGTATTAATTCTCAGTTAGTCTGTTGTTCTTAAGTGAATCTTTTCAATCTAAATTTATATTACTACTTCGAAGTATTTCCATAAATTTTATAAAAGAAGGGTAACAGAAAGGTTTCTTACAGACATTAGGAACTGAAAAAAAAATCGGTATTTAATTTAACATTATATGCACAACAAATATTCAACTTACAGGTGCTGATATCCTTCCTCGCATCCTGCGCCTACGCGGCACAGCTGAACTCCTACCTTCCTCCAAGACCAGGAATCGGTGCTGGAAGTGGTGTCGTTTCCGCCCCAAGTTACAGCCAGGGCGGAGCTGGTGGTGCCTACACTGGAGGCGCGGGTGGTGCGTACACTGGTGGGGCGGGTGGTGCCTACACTGGAGGTGCAGGAGGATTTATTCCTTCTGGCCCAGTTATTCCTATCCTCTCATACCAGAACAACCCTAACAATGGAGACGGGCAGTACTCTTACAGGTTAGCATCATAAGTATCAATTGATTAGTGTGAGGTTCAGTCGTTATAGTCCTCGTACATAAAAGTATTTTTTTTCAATTAACTATATTTTAAAAAATCAATTATTAGCATACATATATTTGCATTATTTAAAAAAATATGATATATATATTAATTTAATTAGTAATGACCGACTAATATATTCCTGCTCTAGTTACCAAACTGGAAACGGCATCGCCGCCGGGGAGAGCGGACGAGGAGGCCCAGGACCACAAGACGGAACATCTGCTCAAGGATCCTACTCTTACACAGGCCCTGATGGACAGACTTATACCATCACATATACTGCTGATGCCAATGGTTTCGTGCCACAGGGTGCTCATCTTCCAACTCCACCACCAATCCCAGAAGAAATCCTCAAGTGAGAATACTCATGACAATGTAAATAAATCTCATTCTAATTCGATACTAATCATCCTATTTCATTGCTAGGTCTCTCCAATTCAACGCCGCCAACCCACAATCTGAGTACGACACTGGTGACTACAACACTGGTGCATACAACACAGGTGCTGGTGCCTACAATGCTGGTGCTGGTGCTGGAGGTTACAGGCCATCCTTCCCAGCAGGCAGGCCCGCTCCTTCATACAACCCATCCTCTGGATACCACTACAGGAAGTGATATTCGACAAAGAAGCTAAAAACGTGGAGGCTAAACCAATTTACCTTATGCCTATGTGATAATCATTGTATATAATCAATGTATATAATCGTACGTATTTAAATATTTTTCTACTTTTATGGAGATATACGCAATGCAATAAAGTGATGTCTTATATGTTGTTTGTTTTTTAACTTTAAAGTTTTTCCTGAATGTATGCATACAGTAAAAAACTAGAGATTGGCTATCTCTGATTTTAATGAAATTTATTATATTTTGTTTGGAGATTCAAGCTCGAATAATCGATAACAGTTCTCCATAAGATCTTTCCACCGGGTCCTGGTAATAAATAAAAGTGATAAAATAATGTATTATATCATTTCATTACTTTTTATATTAATGTTTTGGCTTATATTGCAAAGATTTTTTAATCTACTTAATTTAAAATATTGAATTAAAACAATATACAAAACTCACTAAAGTCACTGCTATATATAAATATGTGGCCATGCGCCCATCGCTCTATGCCAAACGACAGAATCGCATTATTTAAATTTCCACCGTATTATAAAATAAAGTCCTCGGCCTCTTCTGTCTGTCTGTTTGCAGTAAACTGAATAACAACCTCACGGATTTTCATGAGGTTTTAACCAATTGATAAAGAGATTCGCCAGAAATGTTTTGGTATATAATTTGTCGAGGTTCTATGTAAATGGATTGGAATATACCTAATGATAATTGTCGGAAATATTGGAAAAAGTATAGCCGTTTTCATTGGCTACATGTATCGACCTTTTTTTTCTATATTTACTTTAATAGATCAAATTCAGTAAAACGACAAACAATAAAAAAAAGATAACTAATTGAGAAACTTTACTTTAAAGCTATTTAATTAAGAAATGATAAGTTAACAAAAATAATATTTTAACTAATAAGGAAACATTAATAAGTTTTAAAAAAATAACAAGTATACTAATTAAGAACCATTACCTGTCGGTTTGGACTGTGAATCTTAACTATTCTAAAAACAAAAATAATAATTTGGTTTCCCTGGCTAAAGGTACCGACCCATTTTTCTATATCTATAACAATAGATCGAATTCAATAAAACAAACCATAACAAAATAATAATTTAACTTATTAAGAAACCTTACCTGTTTGTTCGGATTAAAATTCTAAACTATTGCTGAAACCACACAAAATTTTAACAAATTCGGTGCAGTGTTTATCAATGATCATTAAATGTTTTTATTTTATTATATTATTTTTTAACTTCTTATCACATTATAGTTGTTTCTTTACTAATTATTACTGATTTATTGAAATCTTATTGTGGCTTCCCTGGCTAACTGTTAGCTGACACCATCAAGTCAGATATTTTAATAATTTTATTTTTTTTATTATCAAAACGGTCCCAATAAATTCAATCTGTTATTAATTAATAAAAAATTGTATAATCTTAGCATTTTAATGTTTGAACTGGACAGTGCCTGTGGAGTCAGATATTTTTCTATATCTATATCTACGAATCAAATTCATCATTACAATTCCATAATATTCAACTTTATTCTTTAATTTTTTCCATTTAAAAAACCAATACAAAATAAAAGTTAACTAATTAAGAAACATTACCTGACTTAATATAAATAATAGTTCATAAATAAACGCGACGAGTTCACTAATTCATTGTGGAACATGAAAAATATTTTAATTTAGCTAAATGAAAGTAAAATGAGAGTTCCTTCTTTTTTTTTATCCTACGGCTATGTACATTATTTATATTTGTTTCATTAGTACATTAGCGACAATATATGAAATTACTAGGTCACGTTCTAATAACTGACGCTATCATGTTAGATACACATTGTAATGGTTTTTTTACATATATTTTCATCAAAACGGTCCAAATGATTATAATCTATTTTAAATAAGTATAATATTTGGAATTAAATGCTTCCACAGTACAAGGTCTGTTGGGGCAGCTAACACACACACACACACACACACACACACACACACACACACACACACACACACACACACACACACACACACACACACACATATATATATATGTATATATATATATATATATATATATATATATATATATAAGTTAAGTGAATATTTGAGGGACCTTTAAGTTATGTTAATAGCAGGATTATCTTTTATTTATGTTTAGTTATAAACAAGCTGTAGCTATAAGTACTGATGTAAAACGAAAATAAAGCAGGTTTTAAATGAATCTCTGTCTGTGTCGTTACTCTGCCCAAACCCATATATTTTTTAGTGTTTATATTCAGTCTAATCGTAACTGGTGCCGAAACCCGGGACGTTTTGTGCGTGCACGCGTTTTAAAAAGTTGTTTCCTTTAATTAACTAATTAATTAGATTAAGCGGAAAAGTACGTTACTCGCACAATGGCCGAATCAGAAGAGTTGCTTCAGGAACGTGCGAAGTATGAATTTCAGGCTAAGGCGGCGGAAGAACACGCACAGCTAATGACTCAGCTTACGGAGGCGAAAAAGTCGGCACAAATTGAGTTGGTGAAGGTGCGGACTCAAAATTCTACCTTCATACATGAAGTTATAGGACAACTTGAGCCATTTACAGGTACAGTCGACGACGTGGATCATTTTATAAAAGGCGCCGACCAAATCATGAACCTTATTGTGTCACGTAAGGCGAACGGGACTATATTTGAGTCAGACGAGAAGATTTTGGAAGCGGCTTTGGTCGGTCGCATCTCGAGACGCGTCTCAAATGCCATACAAGGCGATACGACGATCCCGTGGGATACATTGAAGCAGAGATTGAAGAAACTGTACGGCGGAGAGCGCTGGACACCAGAAGAAGACGTGTTCTATTTGATAAAAACGAGACGAAGTCAAGGTCAGTCGGAAGGCGACTATGCAGAAAAGTTATTAGTTCTAAACAATAGAGTAGTAGAAAAAATGGTGGAAACGTTTGGACAAGAGGAAGGTGGACGACGTTTAGAATTTGTGCGGGGACTTCTGAAGGTCCAATTGAACCACTATATGGATCGGCCAGGCTCTTTATCACTAGAGAGGGATTTTGTCGAGTGTGCACACGAGTTGGTGGATGCAGACGATAGCAACAAGGCACGGCAAGAGAAATACGAGGACGAGTGGACGGAAGTGAGAGCCACGAGAAGACATAGGAGTCCGCCCAGGCTCAGCATCCGACCCCCTGAGAACCGACCCAGTAGGGGTGCAGAAGAGAGGAGGAAGCGACCGGAGCGTCGGTGTTACGAGTGCAATAAACCCGGCCAGGTGGCGGCATAGTGTAGTCTGACACGGTGCTATTAATGTGGCAGAAAGGGGCACGTGGCACGAGAATGCCCGAAACGTAGTTCGAGACCACGACAAGGAGAATTCAGGCCAGAACCGATGGAGGTCAATAATCAAGAATGGAGAGACCGGCGGAACTACAGGAGGACCGAAGGACGAGATACCAGCGGGGAGTCTTCAGAGGAAGGCAGCGTCACATCTGAGCGCAGCACTCTGTCCGGGAGAAAGCACGAGGTAAGAGGGGCAAATTCGTGGAAGGGAGGGTCCTCTGGGGTGGAAGGGCGACCAAAACAAACGCGAACGGAATGAGGGTGTGGTGATGGGTGGGGCAACCAACGCGGGGAGATTGTGAGTAATAATAGCGTTGCGAGTGGAAGATGGACAAGGTTGCCCGTGGCGAAGTTAGAGTCGTCGGGAGTAAAATTTCTGTTGGATACTGGGAGTACCCATTCACTGATCAGTCGACAAGGGGCGGTTAAAATGGGTATTTGGGAAAGGATTAAACGATGTAGTTGCACGATAACCACGGTGAGCGGGTCGTGTAAAACTTTGGGGGAAATAGTGGTCGATATGAACGAGTTAGCAGGGACGAGAACGGAAGTTAAGGTACATGTGGTCGAGAACCTGATGTCGGGATACGATCTCATTATAGGGTGCGACGTGTTACGAGAGGCGGGGTTAAGAATGGTCGTGAATCGAGGAACGTGGCGATACGAAATAGGGAATTGTAAATAAAAACCGCTTTCGGTTAAAAGACCAAATATGGAGATTGGTGCCGCGGAGTATTATACACATGGGATAGAGCGGGTGCTCCAGAGGAATTCCGACTTGTTCTAAAGAGAAGGGGAGTTATTGCCGACGACGGGAAAAACCGAACACAGGATAACTCTGAAACGGGAAACCCCGGTGTATGTCAAGGATAGGCGGTACCCCCAGGCCTTGCGGGGCATAATACACGAGCAATTGAGGGAGCTTCACCACCAAGGGATTATTCGGCACAGCAACTCACCTTTTAATAGTCCCTTGTGGGTGGTTGAAAAGAAAGGCGGGGCTACAAAACAATACCGGGTCGTTGTTGATTTTCGGAAATTAAACGAGGCAACGAAGGACGAACGCTATCCCCTTCCGCGGGTCGATGATATATTAGACCGCCTATCGGGTGCCACGATCTTTAGCACGTTAGATTTGAAGAGTGGATACCACCAGGTTAGGATGGCTGAGGAAGACATTCCAAAGACCGCTTTCTCGTGGGAACGAGGTCATTTTGAATTCGTTCGGATGCCGTTTGGGTTGAAGGGGGCGCCTCTCACGTTCCAACGGTTGATGGATGAGTTTCAAAGGGGGTTAGGGGTGCAATTTTTTCAGGTCTATATGGATGACCTAATTGTTTTCAGTAAAAGCGAGGAAGATCGCGTACGCCACCTCACACAAGTCATGAATAGAGTGCGAGAGTTCGGCCTCAAGTTATCTGAGGACAAGTCAAAGTTCGGGCTAAAGGAGATTAGATTTCTGGGACACATCGTCTCGCGAGAAGGGGTTGGGCCAGACCCGGATAGAGACAAGGCAATCCAAGAGGCACCGCTCCCTACGAATGTTCGTGGAGTTCGGCGATTTTTGGGCATGATTAATTTCTATCGGAAATTTATCCCAAGTATAGCGGATTTGACACATTCCTTAACAGATATTCTCAGAAAAGGAAAGCGGTTCAGGTTAGGATCGGAACAGTTGACCAGCATCAAAAATTGCAAGGAGGTTTTAACAACAGGGCCCTTGTTAGCATTCCCCGATTTCAGGAAAATGTTTAGGGTCACGACAGACGCTAGTGACGTTGCGATCGGCGCCGTGTTATTCCAAAACGCCGAGGGTGGGAAAAAACCTTTGGCTTTCGCGATTCGAAAGTTAAATGACGCCGAACGCCGTTATAGCGCGATCCAACGGGAGTTGTTGGTAGGGTTCTACCGATATTACCGATATGGGTACAGTATCGATACTTTTCTTTCGATACCGATATTTTGGTATCGATACAATTTTTGCGATATTTGATCGATATCGGTATGGAAAGATAAATATCGAAAGAGTTAACTGAATTTCTTTTTTTTTTTTTTTTTTTTTTGATCGTCCAAACGAAACCTGAATAAAAAGTTGTATATATCCTACGGCACGTTCTATCCATATTCTCAAAAAAATAGAATGATATGTTTCCTTTCCCTATATGAACCCTATTATTTTATTATTATGAACCCTATCTGTACATATCACGGAAATTAATTAATAGAAAAAAATTTATATATCAGCCATCTGTGAAATATCGGAGATCTTTCGATAGTTTGAGAATATCGAATGAGTACCATAGTCTTCTAGTATCGAAAGAATTTCCTTTCCTATGCATGCATGTGTTTTTTTTTTTTAATTACTTTCCCTGATATGTACAGATATGGTTCATAACATAATAAAAAATTTAGATATTAACCATCTTTGAAATATCGGAAAGATCTTTCGATACTCTGAGAATATCGAATGAGTATATATTCTTCTAATATCGAAAGAATGTCCTTTCCTATGCGTGTATATGTATAGATAGCGTTAATAACATAATAAAAAATTTATATATCAGTCAACTGTGAAATATCGGAAAGATCTTTCGATACTTTGAGAATATCGAATGAGTACCATATTCTTCCAGTATCGAAATAATGTCCTTTCCTATGCATGTATATGTTTTTTTTTTTCTTTTAATTACTTTCCCTGATATGTACAGATATGGTTCATAACATAATATATAATTTATATACCAGCCATCTGTGAAATATCGGAGATCTTTCGATACTTTGATAATATCGAATGAGTACCATATTCTTCTAGTATCGAAAGAATGTCCGTTCCTATGCATGTATACGTTTTTTTTTCTTTTAATTACTTTCCCTGATATATACAGATAGGGTTCATAACATAATAAAAAATTTAGATATCAGTCAACTGTGAAATATCGGAAAGATCTTTCGATACTTTGAGAATATCGAATGAGTACCATATTCTTCCAGTATCGAAAGAATGTCCTTTCCTATGCATGTATACGTTTTTTTTTCTTTTAATTACTTTCCCTGGTATGTACAGATAGGATTCTAACATAATATAAAATTTATATATCAGCCATCTGTGAAATATCGGAGATCTTTCGATACTTTGAGAATATCGAATGAGTAACATATTCTTTTAGTATCGAAAGAATGTCCGTTCCTATGCATGCATATGTTTTTTTTCCTTTTAGTTACTTTCCCTGATATGTACAGATAAGGTTCATAACACAATAAAAAATTTAGATATCAACCATCTTTGAAATATCGGAAAGATCTTTCGATACTCTGAGAATATCGAATGAGTATATATTCTTCTAATATCGAAAGAATGTCCTTTCCTATGCGTGCATATGTATAGATAGCGTTAATAACATAATAAAAAATTTATATATCAGTCAACTGTGAAATATCGGAAAGATCTTTCGATACTTTGAGAATATCGAATGAGTACCATATTCTTCCAGTATCGAAAGAATGTCCTTTACTATGCATGTATATTTTTTTTTTCTTTTGATTACTTTCCCTGATATGTATAGGTAGCGTTAATAACATAATAAAAAATTTATATATCAGTCAACTGTGAAATATCGGAAAGATCTTTCGATACTTTGAGAATATCGAATGATTACCATATTCTTCCAGTATCGAAAGAATTTCCTTTCCTATGCATGTATATTTTTTTTTTAATTACTTTCCCTGATATGTATAGATAGCGTTAATAACATAATAATAAATTTATATATCAGCCATCTGTGAAATATCGGAAAGATCTTTCGATACTTTGAGAATATCGAATGAGAACCATATTATTCTAATAAAGAAAAAAAAAAAAAGGTCTTTCACTATTTGATTGATTATCCAATGTGTGACCTTTTCCTGGCAATGGAATGTCTGTAGCCATTTGATGAACCGTGCTTTTAAACGACTAAAAATCTTCCGATACCGGATTATATCGATATTTTTCTTTCGATATTTCCTCGGTATCGATACTTTGTTCCGATATATCGCAAAGGCCTGATATCGATATTTATGGGTATCGGTAGAACCCTAGTTGTTGGCGGTAGTCTGGGCAGTTGAACACTTTAGAGCATACGTCTATGGGCGACGGTTCGAATTGTTCACCGATCATAAGCCACTGGTTCACTTGGGGACATTAAAAGAATCATCAGCGCAGATTTCCCGATGGAAAGAACGCCTCGCGGTCTACGATTTCCAGGTATTACATAAGAAGGGTGCGGAAAACGCTGTAGCTGATTGGTTATCCCGGGAGCTGGTGATCAATGCGTTGGAAGACGAAACTATCCCCGCCGAACCGTTCGCCGTACGCTATCTGAGGGATTGGGCGGAAAACGGGCCGGAAATTCCTTTAGTGCGGCAATTGTCGGAGGAAAGTTTGGCGTCTACGGAACGTCCGACGGATCTCCCCGAGTCCGACGAGATCATTAACAATAAGAAACGTCAGTTGATTATCCGAACGAAGTAGAGTTGCGGGATTGAAACGCAAACCAGCCAGTATGCAGGCGTCAAGTCAAGGCCAGTCAAGGCGTCAAGCGTTGTAGTGCGGATGTCGGCGACGACAGATAAGACCGAGCTGGAACGAATCTTCCAGGAGTTCAGCATACCTGATCGCGCACTACACATCTATGTGGGGAACCGGGTTATTATGGATAAATTGCAGCGATTGTGGCGGCAAGAATGAATTGGGGTGGGGTACCCGGTCGTTCGATGATTACGCCAAGTAGAGACGATTCCAACCGAGACCGCTCAAAGACAGATCGTGGCCGATCACCATGTGGGTAAAACGAACCATAGGGGAGTGGAGGAAACATTACGGGCCCTTAATACGTTGTATTTTTGGCAAGGCATGGGACACACCGTACAGGAGTATATCGCGCAGTGCTTAGTATACCAGCGGGCCAAATACGATCGCCAACCCCCGGTTGTTAACAGCGAATAATCATCAATTAACCGTAGAGATTCGCCGGAGGCGCGAAGAACGGAAGACTCGTTGGGATGGGGTGCGCGACAAATTGATTCGCGAAAAACAATTGAGGGTGGCAAAGGCCAATCAAAGGCACGTGGTATATCGCAAGGGACCAGTGGCGTTGGGAACAGTGGTATATCGGCGCTTACGTACAGCCCAGAACAAAACGGACGCGAGGTACGAGGGACCCTATAAGGTAGTTACGATCAGGGAACACAATTTATTCACTATTCGTGCCGTTGATTATCCCTTTAAACAGCGTACGGTTCACCTCGAGGAACTACGGATACCTCACTTACGGTCACCATCAGGGACAGAGTGCGGCGGCCAGGGGTGACAGGTTATATATAATATTGAAACTTAGTACTCCTTATTATGTTGTTATATATATTTTTTTTTTCTTGCAGGACTGTGGTACTGTGAATTTGTATAACCTTGTAATCTTACGCATTCATGTTATTGTTTATAATTTCTTGGTTACGTTTCTTACGTTAATTTCTTGTACTATCTGGGGGGTCATTTTTTTAAATTTTATTTATTGTATTGTCAGTCATCAGTGTACAGGACGATTCAGCTCAGTTTCATTTGTATGTGTTTTTTATTTTTATTTTTATTTGTATTTGTATAGTTCCTCCGGTTAAAGGAACTAGAGGGGGGCAGTTAAGTGAATATTTGAGGGACCTTTAAGTTATGTTAATACTTAGGATTATCTTTTATTTATGTTTAATATGTTAGTATGTATGTTTATTCATGTATATAAGTTAAGCGACGAGAATAATAAAAAAAAAAGAAATAAAGGATAGAAATGAAACGCTCTGTTAGAATTCTGAAACAATACTGCTTTATTCACATAATGTTTATATATACATGCGTTCCTCTCAACAAATTGCCCAAAAAAGTATCGAAAATAGTCGTAACACCTGTCATGGAAAACAACATCAGGAAATGCGTGGAGAGGTTACAGGCAAAACCCGTGCTAGCGTTCCCGGACTTCCAGAATCCTTTCGCACCAATAACAGATGCAAGCGTTGGGGGCGGTGCTATCACAGGGTGAAGCTGAGGGCGATCGTCCGATAGCATATGCAAGCAGAAGGCTGACAGTTGCGGAAACTAGATACAGCGCGTTAGAAAGAGAACTACTCGTTATCCTAAGTGCACCGGAGCATTTCCCGCCTTACACCTTCGGACGGAAGTTCCGCATACATACTAAACACGGCCTATCAATGGATAGGAAAACTGAAAGAGACATCGGCAAGAATGTCCAGGTGGAAGGAGTTTTTGCACAAAATGATATGGAAGACAAACCCAGAAAAGAAAGCATCGTGGCTGACTGATTGTCTCGTGCAATCACAATGGATACCGTGGAAGAAGTGGGTGGAGCTTTGCGTCAATTCCTGAGTGAATGGACACCGGAGAGAGAAGGGGGCGAAGTAACGGGGATACACGGGATACCATCGGATGATAGACCCGATAACATGGAAAAAATAAATGACATTTTTAACGACATGCGGCGTCAGGTCATCAGGAAGAAACGAACATCGGGGCAGATAGAAATCGATTTCGTAAAGTATGGGCGTGTAGCGTTACTACGGCCTGTTCTCAACCTGGGATCGGGGATAAACAAATCCGTAGGGTTCTAAAAGGTGTATTGAAGCCAGGGAAAATACACCACATCTACAGGGACACACACCACTATTTGGGAGAACATCCAAAGGGTATGGAGTTCAGAAAGGATTTGTGCAGACCGCAGTTTCATTAGCTGCAGGCGAATAGTTGAGACAATCCGAGAGGTGGAACGCCAAAGATAAGTAACCTTAACACACTACCAAGGAAAAACGAACCAACGCGGTATCTCAGAGACGTTGGTAGCATTACGACAAAGATACTTCTGGTGGGGTATGAAAAAGACGGTGAGTGAGAACATCGGGACATGTGAAGTGTGTCTGCGCACAAAATATGACCGTTATCCACCAAAGGCCATACAGGAAGAGACAGCCACAGCTGAAGCGCCCCTTATTGATGTCCAAATCGAAACGTTTACCTGGAGATATTACAAATGGGTGACGTTGGTGGACCTCTTTAGTTCTCATCTTAGATGTAACATGGCACCTCAATACTGCTGGACACCAAATAAGCAGAGGATGCATCGAGCGCCTTCAAAGCACCCTAAGCGAGCATCTGAACCCACAGCCATAGCAAGGGGAAAAAGGGCTGGAACCGGACACCGCGCTGGCCAAAGCCAACGATGGATACAATCATTGTATCCATGCGGTCACGGGATTTTCATCGTTCAAAATACTCTTCGGATTGAGGGATTTTACAGGGGTGACGGAGGACGAAAGACAAATGGTGACATGGTGAGCCGGTGACAAAGGCCTAAATTATATACGAGCCGTGTGGAAAAAGGCCCCAAATAAGATACGAGCCGAGAATGCCAAGCAGGTGGCGCGAGAGAATTTTTTGGTGCTGGACGCGATGGGAGGTTTGAAAATCGGAACGGTTGTCTACCAAAAACTAGGGTCTAATAGAGGGAAACAAGCGTTGCGATACAAAGGACCGTTCAGGGTGATTGTGATCCGAGAACATAACGTGGTTACGATTGAAAGTGCTACCAAACCACAAAAGCGGAGGACGGTTCATATTGAACAATTGAAGAACCCAGCACCGGAGTACCCTCTCTTAAATACAAATACGTCCAATCAATCGTGTCACAGCATGTACTTTGAGAATAGAAAAGGTCATATTATAGATTTCTTTTTTATATATTGCTACATCTGTCTTCTAATTTATGTATATTGATGAGGACATTCGATAGGAGGCCAATTTTCTTTCTTTATTGCTTTATTATTATTATTTATATATATATATATATATATATATTGTAGTAGTTTATAAGGCTTTTTCTGTACATATTCATTGAATCTCTTAAGTGTTATTTTCTGTTATTGTAGTAGATATTTTTTTTTATTTCTAATGCATTGAAGAGTTTCAGAGGACTGTTTGGAAACTGAGAGGGTGAAGTTATTTTTGGGACGGTATTAGGACAGTATTACTCCTAATATCATGAACGTAAATATAAACATTATGAAAAGCAAGATTAGAAGAGAGAATAAAGTAGTATGTTCTCAGAAGTCTAACAGTGTGTTTCTTTTCAACCACAGCAATTTGGAGTTCTTCACAGAATGCTCTCTCTCTCTCTTTCTCTGTAAATTAAAAATATAAGACCAATATATCCTAAAAAATCTCAATTTTGATTATATTTTAGTTAATTTAAACAAAATATGTATGTTAAACCTCTTGTGTAAACTGTGGCCACTCCAAAGGAAGATTATATAAAAACAATAAAAATATATACATGACTAAATCCCAACCTCCGCAATGGGAAGAGGGTAGGAAGAAACCTACTAAGGGCCGAAAAATTTAAACAATAAAAAATGTGGACTAAAATTTTAATTTTTAGGGTAAAAACAATGAAACATATCTTTCGTTTCCTTTTAATTGTATTAACACTCCAAAGAATCATGGCTTTTTTATTGGTTAATTTTATTAAACGTTGGTTGAATTTTATACGAGTAACTTGGAAAGAAGTTTCTTCGATAATTTACCGACCTCTTCCTGTCCCTCTAATATATACATTTGCATTATACGGATGTTCTTTTTTTAATATTGGGCTCTTCTTATAGGATATTGGGGCTCTTCCCAGTTTTATTACTAGTCAAATCATTCATACTCATCTTTCTCAATATTTTTCAGTGTTTTATACTAATTTGGGTTTTTAGGTTTGAACTGGTTTGAGTATCTCAGGCGGATTCTCATTTCTGCCTGAATCACCCATGAATAATTTAAGATACAGAAGAAATCGTACATACTTCATTTTTATGAGATGCCTGTTATGAAAATCGATTCTAACTATGCATACAAATTTAACTATATACTAAGAACACTGAGCGTTCACATCAGACCCAAGTTCACACGTGAAAATTGAAAACATTTATGTAAGCCACGCTCTTGGTCAATGCGGATTTGGTCACTTACCGCATAGCGTGAAAGTAGATTAAGTAATTGAGATGAATCAAAACATAAAATGATTAAAAAAATGTGAATTGAACTATTTTTTTATTGGTCACCTTTTATTGAACTAATAATAGCTATTCGTGTTTTTAAGAGTCCATTGTTGTTTATTATTAAACGTATCAACAAGTGAGAAACGAATAACATTTTTAAATAAAAATAAAGAGTTAAGAAAAAATATAATAAGAAGTTGGAGTTAATATTTTTTTATAGGTAGGATTATTTATGTGTAGCTTTGAATGTGAGTATCAAGTAATGTCTTCGGCTGAAATTAACTTCGAAAAAGTAGCAAGACCTTCTTAGGGTGGGGGTGAATCCTCTCACTGGCAGATATATAAGGATGGACCCTTCTCGTCAATTCGCACAGAGCACAGCGACAGCAACATGAACTCCATAGTGAGTATATCATTTCATACACACTTATTGGCACATAGACCTGTATAAATGTTGATATTTTTGTGGGATCGATGTTATCATATCATTAAGGAAGTTAGTAGCTTTTAAAAAATCTACCAGTAAGTGGTTTCTTGAAAATAGTCATAAAAAGAATTTCATTGACTAATCTCATAATAGAGGTGGTGGCTCTTCCAGTTTCTGGAAGTGCTGATAAATAGGGGAGCATCTCTGATAACTCAATTAAAATTTAATAGTTATTAAAAAAATTAACACAGGTGTAACCTGCGGTCTGGTGGTTAGCACAACAACCCAGGATCGCGGGTTCATAGCTCGGCAGGCTGCCTTAGGATTTGTTAAAGGAAGTAAAAATCTTTGGTTATGCCGTCCTTCGGAAGGTACGTTAAAAGTGGGTCTCGATTCCGTCATTAACATTTCCTTTTCTAATTAAACCTGGACAGAAAAATTTTAGAGCTCCCACTGTAGCATCGTCGTATTAGCCATAGCAGCAACATAAAAGTGACGTTTATAAAAGAAACAAACAAATTAACAGATAAAAAATTAGGTCAGATATAACAGAAGTACAAAAAAAAAACCTTGTAAAAATAACTATCTTTCTAAATAATTACACCAGCACTAACATTGTTTTATTAAATTATATTCTATAATAAAAAAAATCATACATTACAATTTGTATAATATCAGAAATTTTACCAAATTTTCATCATTTTTCAGTAGACTACATATTTTGGTATCCTTAAAATAGTAACCTGTACCACTACAATCCATAAAGGATCTGGGGTTCAGTACATGGTAGAGACAGTATTGTTTCATGGACAACGGTTGTGCAGTGAGGTGATTTGTCCTAGATCACGCTCAACCGCCAGATTTCTCCCCATTTTTGGGTACACATTTAAGAGGCTGGGTGAGTCCCAGGAGGGTCCTGGATCCTTAATGATCCATCTCTGGCTGCTTACAGACTAAATAAAGGTCTTGCCCGTTGCGGGATTTGAACTAGGATTTTAGGCATGGCAACTCAGTTCTCTACCACGAAGAAGGCGTGATTCGTGAATTTTAGTATGATGGAAGTTGGAGAAATAAGTAATTGTGCACTTAAATTTGTTTAGTAGAACTAGTACCATAAATTTTCGTTAGTAGATAAATTTGAAAAGAGTAGTTCGAAATATCAGTAGCTATTAATTTTATGTAGTAACTGCAAATTGTCTAGGAGGTAGTACAGAAGTTTCCATTATAGATTTAAAATTTGGATTTTATCCTCGATAGATAGATAATTTCTGTGTTACTATCCTGTTAGTTTCTTGTTCTAAAGTGATCGTTTTCAATCCAAATTTTATTACATCCAAGTATTTCCAAGAAATTTTAGAATTGAAGAAGAAAGGTCTCTAGTTAGGAACGTAAAGAAAATACCAGTATTTAATTTCACCTTATTTTTATAACAAATATTAATTCTGCAGGTGATGATATCCTTCCTCGCGTCCTGCACCTTCGCGGCACAGCTGAACTCCTACCTCCCTCCTAGGCCAGGAGTCGGTGCTGGAGGTGGTGTCGTTTCCACCCCAACTTACAGTCAAGGCGGAGGTGCAGGTGGCTACACTGGAGGTGCGGGTGGTGGATACACTGGAGGTGCCGGTGGTGCGTACACTGGAGGTGCGGGTGGTGCATACACGGGTGGTGTTGGTGGCGCGTACACGGGTGGTGCGGGTGGATTCGTTCCTTCCGGCCCTGTCATCCCCATCATCTCATACCAAAACAACCCCAACCAAGGAGATGGCCAGTACTCTTACAGGTAACAATGTTTGTTATTTATTAATTAGTGATGACAAAGTTCCTGATGTTCATCAAATGTTGTGTGTCGTTCTATCTGGTTTATATCATAAAAATACCTGGTTGTCGCGAGGTTTGTGGTTATGTGTATGTCATGTATGAATAATACCCGCATAAATAAAACGAATGCTTAAACATTATTTACAATATAACTCCATCATTGGAGAATAATTGGGAAAGAGCTGGTTGCAGATGCTGACATAATTCAGAAGATTTTTATTGAAGGAAAATTATTCTGACCATTTATTTTTATAATCTAAGATAAATAATGCTAATACAATTAATTCATTTATTCATAAAACATAATATGGAATAAAATACCATTCCGTAATTTGAAGATCTCAATGCAAGTGTTTGGACTTGGTTCCCAAATTTTAAAATTTGTATCAAATATTATAAAAGTCTCTTCAACAAATACAATGAAATCAAGTAGATGAACTATGTAAGTTAATTGGTCCTTAACGATTATCTTATATCATGCCTAGTTACCAAACCGGCAACGGCATCTCCGCCGGGGAGAGCGGACGCGGAGGCCCAGGACCACAAGACGGAACATCCGCTCAAGGCTCCTACTCTTACACCGGTGATGATGGACAAACTTATACCATCACTTATACCGCTGATGCCAATGGTTTCGTGCCACAGGGTGCTCATCTCCCAACTCCACCACCAATCCCAGAAGAAATCCTTAAGTAAGTACACTTCTGACAATATAAATAAATCTCATTCTGCTTCGGTACTAATCATCCTGTTTCGTTATTAGGTCCCTCGAATTCAACGCCGCCAACCCACAATCTGAGTATGACACTGGTGACTACAACACTGGTGCCTACAACGCTGGTGCTGGAGCTGGAGGTTACAGCCCAGGTGATGGTGCTGGTGCTGGAGCTGGAGGTTACAGCCCAGGTGCTGGTGCTGGTGCTTACAATGCTGGTGCTGGTGCAGGGGGTTACAGGCCATCCTTCCCAGCTGGTAGGCCCGCTCCTTCTTACAGCCCATCCTCTGGATACCATTACAGGAAGTGATTTTCGACATGAAAAACTACAGATGTGCCAGCATAAACCATTTACCTTATGACTATGTGATACTCATTGTATATAATTAATGTATATATTCAAACCATGTTAAATATTTATGTGCTTATATGAAGATAAATCCAGTACAGTAAAGAAATTTCTTGCTTACGTAGGTTCAATTTAAATTTTTTTATAAGGGATATCCTTTAGGGTTCAGAGAAGGACTGTCACATTGAGAGATTTAAGTTATAAAATAAATAACGATTGTCGAAGAGAACATATCCCTAGAACCCGATAACAATACCATTTCACAAACTATTGAATAATTGCTTATTGTTTTGTTTTTTTAAAAGGATTTTAATGATTTGATAATTCAATCGATTTTTAGAAATAATAAAAAATATCTTTGACGCAAATTAGTATTAATGTTGAAATAATCATTAGTATAAAATAAAAGTCATTATAGAAAAATGAGGGCTACCTCCGAAAGGTCTTTACAAGGCAGCAGTGAGCGTTATCCTACGTTCTACGTTTCTATACTATTACTGGATGTTTTTTGGCAACCTGAACACATATGGCCAACATAAACCATTCCTAATTAGGCCTAAAGTAACCATTGGTAATAATAAATGAGAAATATATCATTAAACACAAAAGCTATTCTTCAACACTTCATTGCAAGCTTGCCATATCCTGCACCCACCTCCAGTTCCAGATTCCCAACTTGCTTGCATCCATCTGCACCTTTTGTAGCCATCTGCTTCTCGGATTTCTTTTCATCCCTTTTCCAGTGAAATTAACTTGCACTATTCTTAGCTAAAGCCTGCCACGCTCCATTAATGCTAAAAGTCCTACCCTTATAAATTTATAAGTTACATATAAAATTATAGAGGATTATTCTATAAATTTATAAGTTATTTATAAGATACTGATTATCTTTTTATCATCCACAGTAGATTCGTATTTCGTTCAAATAGTTTTAGTTTTCGCCTTTTGTGATGAGACAGACACCAAGTTTCTGCTACATAAATGATAACTAGTCATAGTAGAAAAAGCATATCTAAATGATTTAATACTGGACTAAGGAGAACCACATACAGAATAAGGCCCAGGCCGGAGACGGTCAGCGGTTCAACATCTCCCTAGACACCTTTTTCCTATAATCAATTTGTTAGGGCGTGATTAGACTGACTGAAATTTAATAGGAAGCAAATTGAAGTACCACGGGAATTTGAATGAAATCTCTGATAGCGTTTATTAATTTTAAGGACATATGAATATCTTTCTCTTAACTAAGCAAATATACAAGAAATTATAATAAAACTTAATAGTAACAATTAACAAGAAGTACTTACAAACTAAACATGCAAGGACTTACAAACAGTGATCTAATGAACAAATATGATTAATTACTAATACTAAAAATTAACATTGAATGGGAGTGGTAATAATCATTAACAGAGATTGCTCCGGGCTAGCATTGTGGCCAAGATATAACAAATAAATATGAACGATATAATGAAGAATTTAAGTGATCACGGCCTGAAGGGTTAATATGATTAATTAGCTCGAGTCGTCATATAACCACAATGAGTTGTTGATTATCAGCAGCAGTATTAGTCGGCGATTTGAGGACTTATGATAATGAAATGGGACTCACGATTTGTGTGTTCTCAATAACCAATTATCCTCTTATCTGGTGTCTCCGCAGAGCTCCTGGTGCGTGACAGGCTGCATGACCTCCTGGACGCTGGACGTTCTAAATAAAGAATATTGGCTTGAAAGCGGCAAGCGGTCGTAGCTGCGAAGGTCTAGTAGAACAGTCCGGCTCGTCGTTCAAACAGCAAGTGCCCGCAGCTCCAAGCGTCATTCCCCCTCTCCTTGATTTTGGTATATCTTTCGATACTAGAGGCAAGGATCGGTTTGTTTCTACCGGCGGGTAGTACAGGTCCGTTGCTAAATACAATCTGTCTGTGACTAGATCATGTTGAGGATGACCTAGAGCTGCTGGGAGTACGAGGCTGATAGCGCATGATCGTGGAGATTGGTTGGCTGTGATGGAGGAGGCTCGGCTTCTTGCAGGACCGTAGTGTCATTATAATGTTAAGGGCTACTGGATTTAAAAATGAATTAAACTACTCCTAAATTCAAGATACTAATATTTATTAACAAAGGGACAAAATGAATACAATGAAGTTACAAACAATTAAATTATTAAACTAATATAAATTTACAATAACAATATTCTATATATTTATTACAACCTAGGCCTATTTAATTACTAAAATAATATAAGATATTATTGCTACGAAATAGCTTAACAAATTTACATAAATTTGTATAAATACAATAAAATTATACTACAGTTTACAACTACTAATTAACACACAGCTCACTACTCAAAGTCCACCGACCGTAAGATTCTCCAAATATGACAAACTTACAGACAGTAATAGAAAGAAACGGTTTATTACACCCGCGACTGTAACAGGTTTTTTTTTTTTTTTTTTATGGCATTGGATTCTTTCTTCTATGTATTATTATTTGGTTAACTGTTAAGTTAGATGCCAACAGCACGCGGATTTCCCCAGATAGTTACCGCCTGTTTTTCCCAGGCGGTCACCCATCCAAGTGCTAACCACGCCCGACGTTGCATAACTTCGGTGATCTGACGGGAACCGGTGTGTTCAACGTGGTATGGCCGTTGGCTGACTGTCACAGTTGACGGGTACACTTATTACTAGTTCATCACAATGCCTGGTGTAATCTGACTGCCCCCTGGCGGCCGCGAGTCGGTATAAATAGGCCTAGTCAAACGTTCTAGACAGAACGGGAGTGGGAGAGGCCGTTCTAGGGTCTTCGAGATGGTTCTAATCCAATCTTAATCTCTCCCGCCGACGGGCTTAGACGTTAATCCCTTCCGCCCGTTTTTCTCTGAAAATATCGTCCGTTTACCCTGAAATTTTCGGACTAAACTGAACGCGGATATGTACTTATAATTAAATATATTATATCTGTACATTTGTCTCATATTTTTGATCGATAGTTTATATTATGTTATAATGACAAATAATGATTTTATACAGACGACCCAGCCTGATGCTGGATTTAATCTAATGATGGATTGAATTTAATGATGGATGGAATTTAAACTAATCAGAGCTACAATATGGCACACTATTCTATAACTTCCCCCTATAAAGAAAAAATGTAATAAATTTAAGCTTTCCTGGGGCCTTTTACTTTTCAACGAAATGGCCATTAATTCAAAAAATTCCTCTTCCTCTAAATATATTTTAGCTACTTCTATCCTAAGTCTAATAGTAATGTTCCTAATATAACTGCCTTTCAGCTAGATTTCATATTAGCATTATAGATTTCATATACTGTTCGTAATGTTCTTCAATATTGATTATTCTGCATGAATTTTCAAAATTAAGTATTTTAATTCACCAGAACTATAAACCAGGCATCCTTCTCTAATGCTATACCTATTACTTGGTATCTATTCTCACCCATTTTGACGATGTGGATCGTTATCGTTTTGACAGATATTATTGTGGTAGAAAGTTAATCATTTGTTGTTTGTCTGCGTCGGGTTTACTTCATATTTATCATATTGTCATACCTAGGATAATATCTTAAATTAGTTAGGTGGCGACCCTAACGCCTAGTCAGGCGACTGCAATCAGCGATTGGTCCTGCAGGTTGGGGTAACAATATCTTTGACACCCATACAGTACTCTATACAGACAGCCCACATATAGACCGAAGGTAGCCGCCCTGGATGGGGAATTACGTCCGGATACTCCAAGGAGGCAGCACCTCAATCTGAATCGGGGCCAGAGTTTGAGCTGATAATCCCATCCCCTTAAACATATTAATATTGTTAATCTCGTACAGAAGCAAGCTGTGCTGAACCGAAGGCAATGACATAGCTCGGACACAGTAATTGAATTCAACCAAAGATCGTGGAATATCATTGTACCGACTGGGAACTTTCAACACATCTTAACACAATTGGACCGATATAGAATTGATATAGCTGTGATCCAAGAAATCAGATAGGCCAAGGAATATTCAACAAGAAAAACCACACTACTCTAGTTGTGATCCCCCAAATTATGCTATCTCCGGATGACGAGGAAATACCATAACTTCAGACCCATAATTATGCATACATCAACAGAGCCATATGAAGAAGATGAAATTGACCGTTTTAACCAAGATCTCCGTATAGATCGTTGTTCACGAACTGATGTTAAGATTGTGATAGGGGACTTTAATGCACAAATTGGGAAGGAATCACAATACAGACCCAAAATGGATTCCTACAGCATTCACGATGTCACAAATCAGAATGGGCAGAGAACTGTCTAAAGATTTGATGGTTGGAAGTACCATTCTTCCTCAAAAGAGGATATATATGGCAATTAGTCGATGTAACGGCGCCGTCTTACAACCAGATTGATCATGTATTGATGTCCTCTAGACGCCTTTTAAGCCTGAAGGTTGATAGAGTGTTTACAGATGCATATATCGACTCCAAACACTATTTCACAGACACCCGTATCAGAGAGCGAATATATGTTGCGCTATAAACTAGGTTTAACCTGGAGGGTTTCAAGGATTATAAGAAGAGGATACGCTTCTCTAGAATATGGATAATTCCATAAGATGCCGGAGAGAGAAGGGATACCTAATTCAACGACAAAAGAGTTGCAAGGAGGCAATAGCAGAAATCGAACAAGAAACTATCGGGAATCTAAAATTCATGCGGAAAGTAGGGTGGTAGGAAGAGTGTCAGAGGATCATAAATGTAGAGAAAAAAACATATAGGCCGATGATCCAGTGAACTTATTTATAGCCTCAATTGGACCTGATACCGAACCCGAAGTGGGGAAGAGAAAAGAATCTTGCGGAAGAAAAAAGTATCTGGGAGGAGAAGCAACTGGAAGAGTTATACACTTGAAAAGTCGAAATGAAATTAGGAAGTTCTACTATCAAATTTACAAAACCCGAAGAATATTTGAACTCCAGACTACTGCTACTAGAACAATGAAGGCAATCTAGTTACTTACAAGAACAAGGTAATGAAGATATTGAAATGCGACTTCCAGTTTCTTTTCTGAATGAAAACCACCCTCGCTATGGAATGGAGAGGCAGAAACGTAGAAGATGCGGAAGAGACCGTAGGTTACCTGAAAACAATAAAGCACCTGGGGTAGATGGGATACTATAACTGTTCAGATGCGGAGGGGAACACCTTATAAGGTATGTGTATGTGTACGAGACTGCCATATGTCCGATTCGGAAAATGGGTGATATCTTTTAACAATTACCGCGAGATACCCTTACTGTCCTGTGCATGCAAAATCGATTCAAGGGTTCTTAGTCATAAGCTATTTTATTAATCTTCAGTGGTGCAACTTATACAAGAATTTTGAACACCGTAGAGAGTAACGCCAAGGTTTAGGACTGTTAAGCATGTCTTTTATATAACGTTGACCTCGAATGTCTGATTAGGAGCTATCGGAGGCAGATTAGTGGAACGATCTTTAATCGTTCAGTGTATTAGTTAGGGTTCGCCGATGACATAACGTTGGGAGAAGGCTCACAGCTACAAAGGATAGGTTTATGGAACTAAAAGAAGAAGCTGCGCAAATGGGCTTGAAGATCAATTAGAAAAAACAAAGTATATGTGAGTCGACCCAAGTAGTGGGGTCCAAAGAGAAGCAAATGTGCTCATTGGAGGCTCAATATTTGAAAGCATCTCTGAATTTATGTAGCTTAGCGCTCAGGTGAATACGAATAACGACATGAATATAGTAATCCAAACCACAGCCGCAAATAGCTCATATTTAGGTTTCAGAGATACTTCAAAAGCCGACTGGTTTCAGGCACAACCTACCAAAACCAACATGCGGTATGTGTGAAGGACGATTTCAAGAGCCCAAGAAGCAGCCCTTCAACGATTCGAGCGTCTAATGTTAAGAAGAATCTTGGTCCAATTCTTGGAAACAACTAAGAGCTGCGAATGCGATCGAACAATGAGCTTCAGGAGCTATATAGAGATGCTTACGTCGTTAGGTTATTATGAATTGGAAGGTTGAGATATGGTCGGCATATTCTTCGGATGCCTGAAGACCGCATACTATAGAAAATTACTCATTGAACGGATCAACACAACCAGGCGAGTGGGCAAACCGATATTCGTATGCACCGACGGAAGCAGATGCCCGAGCTGCTTAGATCGTTCACTACTCGAGTGCAGGAGCACTACTTAGAGAAGACTGGCGATTAAAACTGCGGGTGGCTTTTACTTGAAGTAAGAGCTGTAGAACCAATTGTGGTGGTGGATTATCAAGTTATTATTTGTTTCTAGCAATCGATTAACCCTTGAATTTGTAAAAACTATTATAAATCAATGTATATTACTTTCCAAATCTTAATTATTTTACTAAATATTTTATTTGAAAAGAAAAGATATGGCCAGGACCGTGACTCGAACCCGGATATTTCACCTCTCCGGGGTCTTCCACAATCGTTTAGATGATAAACGCATATTAAAAAGTAAAAGCAATATTATATTAGAGGGATATTCAAAATAAAGTGTTTGTTTATGATTATATACTGATGTATTTTATATATTATTGATGTATTTTATCATTAAACTAACTCTAGCCTAACCCGTATGACTTATGTCCGGGTCGGTCCATTCTCTGGTAGAAACCGAGAAAAAGAACAAGATAATCATAATGTCTTTATTTATCCTGGGACAAGTCCCTTTAGAATAACAATACGGGGGTTGTAAGCTATTATACCTTAGAGTATAAAAATAATTAAATATATTATTATATATCAAAATTAAAATTAATACATACGCCTTTCACTTTACCCCTTCTCCAGCACGACATGCTGATAGATGGGCGAACAATTTTGGGGCGATAGAATAAAAGTTTCACTTTAAAAAACTTTTTTTATAGAGATAGATTATAAATCCTTATAGGAAAGACTAACTATATGTAAATCGATTAGTGGTCAATTTGAAAACTGGCTCAATTTATTTTCAAAAATTTAATTAGAGTCTCCAAAAACATATGATCGCATTTGACCCAAGTAGGAAATGGAATTTTAACTCATTTTCTTAAGGCACACTCTTGGTCAATACAGCTTTAGTCACTCTCCGAATATCGTGAAAGTGGATTAGAAACTTGTGAGGGACCAAATCAAATAATGTTTAAAAAAATGTGGGCTGAGATAATTTGTATTGTTGGCCTTAGATTCTACTTACTTTACACTATTATTCGTGAATGTGTAACTCTTAATTGTTTTTTATAAAAAATGGATAAATGAGCGACACCGAAAACATTTTAAAAATAAAAATAAGGAAAAGAGCTATAAGCAATATAGTTGGAATTTAAAATTCATTTTAATATATATTATAATAGTGGAGCTTTTAGAGTTATTATCAAGAAATTGCTTTGCCTGAAAATAATATTGAAAAGTAACAAGACCTTCTAAAAGTGGGGGGTGGATCCTCTCGCTGGCAGATATAAAAGGCTTGACCCATCTCTTTACACCAATTCGCACACAGCACAGCTACAGCAACATGAACCCTATCGTGAGTATATAGATTCATTCACAACTGTGTACATTATAAGTATTAATAAATTTTGTTATACTTTGAAGAATCGAACCCATATAAGTGCAAAGTTTGTGATTCTTTAAATAAAAAAAAATACCATCTAGCGAATCTTTAAATCATTCGGATTTTAATCATAAAGTAGAAGCTTGTTTATAAACCTCATTATGACAGAGGTGGTGAATCGATGAACTAGGATGTGTTTAATTCTATAATGAAGGAAGGACTTCAGAATCGAAATTAGGTCAACGAAAATATACTTAAAAACAATGTAATAGTTAAAAGTTGTATTTGACTTAAAGGCTTAAAGAAATATCTTTTAAAAACTGTAAAAAACAATTATCCTTTCTAGTAATATTTATGGTTTAAAACATATTTTCTTAAATATTCATACATTAAATTAAAACATTTTATGATTCCTGGAATTTGAGAAACGTTTACCTCATTCAGATATCTTATACAACTTTTCCTCGTTGTATAATGCCTGAATTTTAATCTTCACTGTATCATGTATCTGTTCGTAAGTAATTCGACGTAAAATTAATTGTTAGAACGACGAAGCAGGAATATGGAAGTATGTTTCAAGGATTTTTAGTGGACATCGGGAGGTTCATCTATTTGCAATTTCATAAAATTTGGTTGAATTATTTGCAATTTTATCACAATATATATTAATTAAATAATTAATTAATTAATATAAATATATTGCTTTTAAATTTGGATATCGTAGATCCCAAATGTATTATTATTTTGTGGTTACTGCTAGTTTTCTTAATTGGTGTGTACCAGCTTAGTTGATATCGTTAACTCATTGTTCTTATGAGGTAATGATTGATTGTCATTTTCATTAAGCCAACGATTTTATGGAAAGTCTTTTAAGCAGAACTCTTATTATTTGGCTTCTTTTTTTTTTTTTTAGTTTATGGTTATTTGAGGAGGATAAGTGAATGTTTTGGGAAGAGGTAAAAAAGCATTGAGAAAGTCTATATATAATACTTACTAAATTCATGATAATAGTTCTCATGCAGTGTGCCAAAAAAATCTTAACTCATTAAAATTCTCTTGGTAAAAATGTTAGATGTTTTCTATTCAAGGCAATTATCGGCTTAGTTACCACTTCCAAGTCCTTCATACTCTTTCAGAGCGGTTGGTACTTCATAAAATACACTAGTGTTGCTTGTATAAATCTCACTCCATCACTAACATTGAGCAATGGTCACTTCCAATTGATATATGCTCCACATCAGTACATAAGCATTTTCACAGGAGTAAGAACAAACCCATGATGCATTCTATTGTTTATGTCTGAACATACAGATAATATTGATGAACTGTAGTATCTCCACTTTTTGAAATATATATTGATCTTGCAGGTGCTGATATCCTTCCTCGCCTCCTGCGCCTATGCGGCACAGCTGAACTCCTACCTCCCTCCTAGGCCAGGAGTAGGTGCTGGAGGTAGTGTCGTTTCCGCCCCAACTTACAGTGGCGGAGCGGGTGGTGCGTACACTGGCGGAGCGGGTGGATTCGCTCCTTCTGGCCCAGTCATCCCCATTCTTTCATACCAGAACAATCCTAACCAAGGAGACGGCCAGTACTCATACAGGTAACAATGATAATCATCAATTATCTGGAGATTTAGTCATTAAAGAATGTTTATATTAATAGCCAATTGAAAGTAAATATTCTTCATCTAATTTAGAGTATCATTTATATCATTATATCCATTCGTTCCGTTGGTTTAGCGTTTATCTTTTGTCCCTGGTATATAAAGATGATCAGACGTAAATTAAAAAAAAAGTTGTGATGAAAAAGTTTACATTAAATTAGTTAAATCATTTCCTTTGTTCATATTAGCAGATTTACTTGTTATAATATTATTACAGTTGTAAATATCAATAAATTAATCTAAAAAAAAATAGCTACAGGAATTTTCTTGTAGTTCATTTTCTTCCACAAGCAATTCATTTAGTCAGATGCTGCAATACAAAAAAAAAAAAATAGTTTACCTTTGCCCTTTATTATTCAATATCAAAAAATAATAATAATACATAACTAAAATAAAACATCATAAAATATTTGCCCATTAGATTACTAAGAATAATTGAAAATTAATTTGATGAATTACATTAACTGTCAGTTATATGAATTAGGGGCAATTATTTGGATGATGGGTCTTGATAAATAATTATTCAAATCTTACTGTGTAGTAAGTTTAATACATTTATAGTTAAATACCCTCTTAAATTGTAACTGCCAATATTTTTACTCCATTCATCAAATATTTCATCTGGTTTATACTCTGACGTTGAATTATTTTCCAACGTTTCGCTAGACATGCTGCTAGCTTCCTCGGGGCTTAATCTGAGAATCGATTAAGCCACTGATAGTCTCAAATTACTTTAGAGTAAAAAGATTTTCATGATTATATATACACATAATTAAAAAAAAAATTAAAGTAGAAAAATACTTTTAATAGAAAAATAATGTCACCTGATAACTTTTGCGTTCAAGTTACCAAACCGGAAATGGCATCAACGCTGAAGAAAGTGGACGAGGAGGCCCAGGACCACAAGACGGAACATCCGCTCAAGGATCATACTCTTACACCGGCGATGACGGACAGGTTTATACCATCACTTACACCGCTGATGCCAATGGTTTCGTGCCACAGGGTGCTCATCTCCCAACTCCACCACCAATCCCGGAAGAAATCCTCAAGTGAGTATACTTATGACAATTTAAATAAATCACATTCTGATTAGGTACTAAGCATCCTGCTACATTGCCAGGTCTCTCCAATTCAACGCCGCCAACCCACAATCCGAGTACGATACTGGTGACTACAACTCTGGTGCAGGTGCCTACAACTCAGGTACTGGTGCCTTCATCTCTGGTGCTGGTGCAGGTACAGGTGCTGGTGCTGGTGCAGGAGGTTACAGGCCAGCCTTCCAAGCAGGCAGGCCCGCTCCTTCATACAACCCATCCTCCGGATACCACTACAGGAAGTGATTTTCGACGATGTAAACGTCAAGCGTGCCAATGTTTCGATATTTCTATGCGATACTCATTGTATATAGTCAATGTATATAGCCAAATCATTTTTTTACATATTTGGAAAAATACCTGATATAATAAAGCAATTGTTCGTTTTTATTTCTTGTGTCTGAGTTAAAAAATTGTCCTAGTGTACCGATTGCAATGATATCCTAGGGAAAAGACTGCCGATTTCATTAAACCGTTTTTATGGAATCTCAAGGTGACACATATAAAACAATTGTCACAGAGCTCTTGCCAATGCACCCTTGGTCCAGAGTTGAAAAAGTTTTTCTGGCCTTATCTTGGAATCCGAAAAGTGTGTAAATGAATATGTATTTGGTTTTTGAGCAATGTTCTTCCTAGTGACTTTTTTAATAGTTCTAATTACTTTTTGAGATTCTACTCGTTTTGACCATCCTAGTTTATGATGATCTTATAGACTACTGTTCTATGATTGTTTTTGAGAACGATTTCATAATGTGGTTCTTGAACAACGGCATCCTTCTTCTTCCAAATTCTCTCTTCCAAAACCAATTTTAAAACGTTATATTGTCTGCAAATATTTTATGTTGCATTGTTGAAAATATTCTTTTCACAACATTTCAGGGCTCTTTTGAAAGTCTCCTCTGAGTACACATTGAATGTCAAAGGAGAGATAATTCATCTTTGCCAGGAATAAATCTGTATATTTGTATATACAGTATAATATATATATATATATATATATATATATATATGTATATATTATCTTTATATATATGTATAAATATATATATGTATATTCGCTGCGCTCATGTATTGACTCGACGTATTTAGCCATCGTTGTTTTCCAACGTTCCATTGTTGCCCTAATAGATCTCTTACTTCCTGGCAGATGAAGAACACTTTCCATCAGTTCATGAAGCCCCGTAATCTTTAATCAGCAATTTGATTCTCGATGGATTTATAGGTATCAAGGCTTTGTATGCTATGCGGTATGAAGGAGAGCGATGATTCTTTTGAGATGCAATATACTATTTTCCATGTGCATAATGTTGCAGCTCATATGACTTTATGGATATTGCACAGAGATATCAGTCTCCATAAGAAGGGCATGGAGGGCCATTGGGTTCCGGCCCTATGCATAAAAAAATTACATGAATAAAGTAAATTGATTAGCTTTTGAATACAAATATTCCGAATAATTTGAATTAGATTCGGTTTAATGAAGGAAAACACAGTTTTGGTTATTTTGAAATTGCTGTAAAATATGGTGCAGCGTTGCATTATGGAGAACAATTTTTATTTCCAACTCTCTTATGTTTATGCTCAAAGATCCGCACCTTATTCTTTTTTTACGCCCACTAAGATTGCTCGCAATTCTTATTTGAATGGACGCTAGATTGGGTTATTGCTTTTCTTGCATGGGTTTTACCCCAATGAAATGATAACCAAAGAAAAAACACCGCCTAAGCCTTTCACGAAGACACAGAAGACCAGCTAGTTTCAATCTCCATTACCTACTTAGAGATCATACTGGACAAGCGCCTCATCTTTTCGAGTCACGTGATGGTCCACTGAAGCTTACTCGGCAGAAATCCCGTACACTGTATTGTGTATTATACTCTGAAACTTTGGATTTCCAAGGCCAACATCAAACATACGTTTCTCTATGGTAAGCTACTTAGTAGTATACCAATACAATGCAACGCGTTACTACTTAAACCTTGCCCAAGATCGGGGATCCGTAGCCCGGTAGGTGGTCTTAGTATTTTTTAAATGGAGTAAAAAATCCTTGCTTAAACCGTCCTTCGGAAGGAACGTTGTATGGGGTTTCCCTGGAAAAACGTGACTGCAGTTTCTTCATTATTAATTGTATTAATAAGCAACTTTAAATTTCACCCATTAAACTATATTATCGTCCGATTAGCCATAGCTGCATAAAATTGATGTTAACTAAATAAACGAAGAAAGGTATACATAAAATACTGCACAACTATCCAAACTCCGTTCTTGCTCAACTTGTGAAATCTCATTCATAATAAATTTTTATAACAGTTTTAATAATGTAAATAAAATAATTTTGTCAAGTATATATCGTATGATTGCTTTTTAAAGCTGATTTCTTTTATGACCCTGTGGTTCAGTCGCTAGTCTAGCATAAATAGAATTCTAATCAAGTTCAAAGTATTCTCAAAATTGATTCAAACTCTGTCATTTATCATTGTTTTTTAATTAAAGATATCGGAGTTCCATATCTGAATAAAAAATAAAGCTAACACATAACTACATTTTTCCATATGCCCTTATAAATTTACATCTCTTGTAAAGATGGTTTCCACTTTAAAGGAAGAATACATAAAAACTTAAAATATATTTATTAAAAATCATTCGCGTCATATTTTCGGGTCTTGAGCGGTAGAAATTCAAGTGCGAAAATTTCAAACAAAATTTCATTTGCACATCAATTGAAAAATATTTGATGTGTGTATATTTATGCGTGCGCACATATCTACATAATATTGTAGGCTTTCATTGGAGTAATGGAGGAAAATGACAAATCCCTAATAAGTCTCTCAAAATCTGGACACCCTCTGGTGGGACGATTCCAAGAAATTAATTTTTTTACTACCCAATGATCATTTAAACACGATACAATGCAATAATCCTAAATTTTCTGATCTTTTTTTTTTTTTTATTTGATTTTATTTAACGTCGCTTCAACTTCTGAGGCCATTAGCTCTTATTTAATATCAGACATAAACTAAAGGTATTAAAAAAATTCAACAAATTTATTTGCAATTTTTCATATAAAAGCTGCATCAGTATAAGTGTAAATACATGTTCCGGACTTTCTTTACATGTTTAAAGAACAGTGATTTTAATTAATTGAAGTTATCTTTTATAAATAAGATTTACAATACTAGGAAAATGTTGAAAAAATCCCGCTTAAAAAATAAATAAATAAAGATAATAATTCAATAATCGTAATAATAATAAATAAATAAATAAAACTAATAATAATAATGTAAATAAATATAATAATAATAATTGAATAGAAAATAAATAAACAATTAAAATAACAATAAAAGAAATATATATATAGCTGATTATA